>CM029663.1:32365311-32965311 GCA_017311315.1 Dendrocalamus latiflorus
TTGAGATTTAATAGGAATTATTCTTATTATATGGGCTTGGCCCACATATAATCCAACAATCCCCCACCAGATCTCAAAGTCCCACAGAGATTTGCCTGAATTCCAATGTACTGTTTATATATCAGTATTTCGATGGAGACCGATTAAGGTTGAACATCCACCTAGAACTCCAAGCTACACTTACTCACAACTTGAACAATGGACTATGCCTTGAATTGCAAGTTTGGTGCAAGCAAGCTTCACTTAAAGACTTAACTGATACTAGGCCGCCAGTAGGCTACCCCTCGGTTGGAGCGTATAAGTCATACTCCTTGGTCTCTTCATGAGCTTAGTAGGAGATTACCCAAGATCTCCATAGACTGCGACTAACAGTCGGGCTCATATAGGTGTGTTCTTTCAAGAACGCTCTGCAGGATAGCGTCTTCGCTTCTAAAAGCCAATGGAACACATTAAGACCTTAGTCAACCTGCCTTGCAGTTTCTGAGAGTATTGCATCTTCACATAGAGAGGGTTGAAATTACTCTCCTCCAGTTAACTAATGGCTTGTTTTTCCCAGATCCTAATTCACGGGATCTCCGATCACATAGGTTGGGTTACTACCATAGATAACTCACATGGGTCTCATACCCATCTCCTTCGATGCACTATCTATCACATTCCGTGATAGTCCCTTTGTAAAGGGATCTGCCAGGTTTTTATCTGTTTGGATGTAATCCAAGGTTATAACTCCGGAGTTTCTCAATTTCCTGACAGACTTCAATCGTCTCTTAACATGCCTAGACGATTTCATATTATCCTTAGAACTGTTCACTTTAGCGATAACGGTTTGATTATCACAGTTCATAAGGATAGCTGGCACTGGCTTTTCCACCGTAGGTAGATCCATCAATAGATCTCGTAGCCATTCTGCCTCAACAATAGCAGTGTCTAGTGCCGCAAGCTCTGCTTCCATGGTTGACCTCGTCAAAATGGTCTGTTTGCAAGACCTCCATGAAACAGCAACCACCACCAATAGTGAAAACATATCCACTAGTGGCTTTGATCTCATCAGGCATCAGAGATCCAGTTGGAATCACTGTAACCCTCCAGCACCGACGGGTACCCAGTATAGTGAAGTCCAAAGTTCGGAGGTACCTTTCAGATAGCGCAACACTCGCTCAAGCGCCTTCCAGTGATCATCTCCTGGGTTAGATGTAAACCGACTCAATTTGCTCACAGCAAAGGAGATGTCTGGCCTTGTTGCACTAGCTAGGTACATTAGTGAGCCAATTATCTGGGAGTATTCCAGCTGATTCCTAGCAATTTTCTTATTCTTACGAAGTAACACGCTAGGATCATAAGGTGTTGGAGAAGGCTTGCTGTCAGAAAAGCCAAAACGGCTCAAGACCTTTTCCACATAATGAGATTGCAAAAGTGTAATCCCATCCTCACCTCTAACCAATTTAATGTTTAGAATAACATCAGCCACTCCCAGATCTTTCATATCAAGTTTTGAGACAAGTATGATTTGACCTCATTTATCACACTAATGTTTGTCCCAAAAATCAAGATGTCATCCACATACAAACATAGAATAACTCCCTCACCCCCACCATAACGATAGTATACACATTTATCTGCCTCATTGACAGCAAAGCCTGCAGATGTCAGTGTTCTATCGAACTTCTCATGCCACTGCTTAGGGGCTTGTTTCAGACCATACAAAGATTTCAACAGTTTTAACACCTTGCCTTTTTGACCTTCTACTACAAATCCATCAGGCTGTTCCATGTAAATTTCCTCATCCAGCTCTCCGTTAAGAAAAGCTGTCTTAACGTCCATTTGATGAATGAGAAGACCATGTGAGGCAGCCAAAGCAAGTAGTACTCGAATTGTGGTCAGTCTAGCAACAGGTGAGTAAGTGTCAACGAAATCTTCGCCTTCTTTCTGAGTATAGCCTTGGCAACAAGCCGAGCCTTATATTTTTCAATAGTACCATCAGGCCTAAGCTTCTTTTTGAACACCCACTTGCACCCTACAGGTTTGCACCCATAAGGTTTATCTGTCAGCTCCCAGGTTCCATTAGCGATAATGGAATCCATTTCACTACGGACAGCCTCCTTCCAGTAGTCTGCATCAGGGGATGCATACGCTTCTGAAATAGACTTGGGAGTGTCGTCCACAAGGTACACAGTGAAATCATCACCAAAGGATTTGAATATCCTTTGTCTCTTGCTCCTTCTAGGAGCTCCACTGTCATCCTCCTCATTGACAAGTTCATGTGTATGTTCAAAAGGTTCAGGTGATGTGATTGAACTGGGAATTATTTCAGAAAGTTGACTAGTAGTGTTATGTGTATCCTTCATAGGAAAAATATTCTCAAAGAATGTTGCATCTCGAGACTCCATAATTGTACCAACATGCATGTCAGGTACCTCAGTTTTAACTATCAAAAATCTATAGGCAATGCTATGATTAGCATATCCCAGAAAAACGCAGTCCACAGTTTTAGGTCCAAGCTTGCGTTTCTTAGTTATTGGCACATTAACTTTCGCCAAGCACCCCCATGTACGCAAGTAAGAAAGTGATGGTTTTCTCCCAATCCATACCTCGTATGGTGTTTTGTCCTTATTTCTGTTAGGAACTCTATTTAATACGTGATTAGACGTTAGCAAAGCCTCCCCCCACCATGCCTTAGGTAATCCCGCAGTATCTAACATGGCATTCACCAAGTCAGTCAACGTGCGGTTTTTCCTTTCGGCAATCCCATTTGACTCGGGGGAATAAGGAGGCGTCCTCTCATGTATAATGCCATGTTCCTCACAAAATAAGTCAAATTCGTTTGAGAAATACTCTCCACCACGATCTGACCTAAGTCTTTTTATCTTTTTATTTAACTGGTTTTCAACTTCTGCCTTATAGATTTTAAAATAGTCTAAAGCCTCATCTTTCGTTTTCAATAAATACACATAACAGAATCTAGTTGCATCATCAATCAATGTCATGAAATATCATTTTCCACCCTTCGTCAACACGCCATTCATCTCAGAAAGATCTGAATGCAGGAGTTCTAGTGGTGCCAAGTTTCTCTCCTCGGCAGCCTTGTGAGGCTTACGAGGTTGCTTTGATTGCACACAGCTATAGCATTTAGAACCTTTGGTGATGGGAACGTTTGGAATTAAATTCATACTGGAAAGCCGAGACATCAAACCAAAATTAATATGACATAGACGTGAGTGCCAAACATTAGCCTCATCATCCACACTGCCACAAATATGGTTTACAGTCTTATTGCAGAAATCTGATAGGGAAAAAGCGGAACAAGCCTCCGCACTCATAGCCTTTACCAATAAATGTCCATGTTTAGACACGACTACTTTATTAGACTCAAATACCAACTTAAGCCCGTCTCTACATAAACGGGAGCCACTAACGAGATTCTTGTCTATAGAAGGGACATGCTGCACGTTCTTCAGCTGCACGATCTTTCCCGAAGTAAACTTCAGATCTACCGTGCCAACACCATGAACAGTAGCATGTGACCCATTCCCCATTAGGGAGGAATCTCGGGCGACCTGATAAGAAGAAAACAACGAAATATCAGCACACACATGTACATTAGCTCCTGTATCAATCCACCAATTGGTAGATTGACTAACTGAAAGAACAGTAGGTAAATTACCATACCCAGTCCCATCTCCAGTCTTGCCAATGGTCACGTTGACAGACTTAGAAGTCTGTCCTGCAGGTGCCTTCTTTCCTTTGCGTTGTGGGCACTTCTTGGCCATGTGACCAGGCTCACCGCACACAAAGCAAGTTCTATCATCCTGATTGTTGTTGTTCTTCTTCTTCTTGAAGTTGGTTGTCTGTTGGGCTTTAACAAATTTCCCTTTGTTCTTGCTTGAGGGTTTCTGTACCACATTGGCACTAGACTGCCCTCCATCACCCTTAGACACAGCGTCCTTTTCCCGAGCTTTCTCCTCAATTTCAAGAGACCCAATCAGATTCTCAACAGAGTATTCTTGTCTCTTGTGTTTGAGTGCTGTTCCGAAATTCCTCCATGAAGAAGGTAATTTCGCAATAATACATCCAGCCACAAACTTGTCGGGTAAGGCACACTTCAGGAGTTCGAGTTCCTTGGCAATGGCCTGTATCTCATGAGCCTGATCTACTACAGAACGGTTATCAACCATCTTGTAGTCATGAAATTGCTCCATGACATACATGTCATTGCTGGCATCAGTAGCACCGTATTTGGAATTCAGTGCATCCCATAACTCCTTCGCGTCTGTCATGTGCATATACACCTCGCACAGACAGTCAGCAAGAACACTAAGAATGCATCCAACAAAGAGAGTAGTGGCAGTCTCGAATTCTTTCTGCTTTTCAGCATCAAGAACACCTTCAGGCTTGCCATTACTAACCCAGAATACATTCATAGCAGTAAGCCACAGAGTGACCCTGATCTGCCATCTCTTAAAGTGCACACCGGAGAACTAATCCGGCCTCAGTGCATCGGCAAATCCAGCCATAGTAAAACCACAGTGCCTACAATAAGGTTTTTGGATTGTTGAAAATATAAGCACATGTAGGTTCAATTTATTCCATAAATTAATCATGACATCATGCACGCACAATAACAGAACCATCACAGGCATAAAAGATCTAGACATGTAAACCAGGAAACTGTACATGAACAGATCTAATACGGAGAACATTACTGTTACGTACCGATGGTTCTGTTCTGATCGGTTTGCCGATGTAGACGCCGCAGGCACGGTGAGGATGACACGAAGTCGATGACGATTCGCCGAAGCCGAACGACGAGGAAGACGAGCCAGAGCTACAGCGAGCAGTCGCGCAGAGCGCTTCCCAAAAACCTTATTCGCCCTCTCCCGGTGCAGGACTTCGAAGGCGACGGTTCCGGAGACCTGCTCTCCCGAACGACAGTGCACGCCGGCGGACGGGACGGAGTAGACTACGTGGGACGGCGCAGCACAATGGATGGAGGAGGCAAAACCCTAGATTGATTTTCGCATATTCTGTATGAAGGCGGCGGCTCCGTATTTATAGAAGACCAGGACGCGTGATCAAGACGCCTGCACGTTCTCCATAACTCGTAACCGAACCGGATTAGCAACCGTAACCGATCCGGATTCACCGCCACTCAAAACAGCAAAATAAAACTGCAAAAGGAAGCCGCGTCTGCGCAAGCACCTGGAGCAGATTTTGGCGGACCATTCACGCAGGTGCCGTGCGCCCGCGCCGCCTGCCCTGCCCTGCCCAGCCCAGCCCAGCCCAGCCCGGCCCGGCCCGGCCCGGCGAGGCGAGGCGAGCGAGCGCGCGCGTGTTATCCTCTAGTTCTCTCCCACACATGCCTCAAGTGGCTAGGAGTGCACCATCCCTTTTAAGGTGGTCTTCCTCTCCTAGAACTAGCAATATGGTACTAAAGGTCACATGCATGCCTCCTTTGCATGAGTGGGCCTTTGAGATTTAATAGGAATTATTCTTATTATATGGGCTTGGCCCACATATAATCCAACAATCCCCCACCAGATCTCAAAGTCCCACAGAGATTTGCCTGAATTCCAATGTACTGTTTATATATCAGTATTTCGATGGAGACCGATTAAGGTTGAACATCCACCTAGAACTCCAAGCTACACTTACTCACAACTTGAACAATGGACTATGCCTTGAATTGCAAGTTTGGTGCAAGCAAGCTTCACTTAAAGACTTAACTGATACTAGGCCGCCAGTAGGCTACCCCTCGGTTGGAGCGTATAAGTCATACTCCTTGGTCTCTTCATGAGCTTAGTAGAAGATTACCCAAGATCTCCATAGACTGCGACTAACAGTCGGGCTCATATAGGTGTGTTCTTTCAAGAACGCTCTGCAGGATAGCGTCTTCGCTTCTAAAAGCCAATGGAACACATTAAGACCTTAGTCAACCTGCCTTGCAGTTTCTGAGAGTATTGCATCTTCACATAGAGAGGGTTGAAATTACTCTCCTCCAGTTAACTAATGGCTTGTTTTTCCCAGATCCTAATTCACGGGATCTCCGATCACATAGGTTGGGTTACTACCATAGATAACTCACATGGGTCTCATACCCATCTCCTTCGATGCACTATCTATCACATTCCGTGATAGTCCCTTTGTAAAGGGATCTGCCAGGTTTTTATCTGTTTGGATGTAATCCAAGGTTATAACTCCGGAGTTTCTCAATTTCCTGACAGACTTCAATCGTCTCTTAACATGCCTAGACGATTTCATATTATCCTTAGAACTGTTCACTTTAGCGATAACGGTTTGATTATCACAGTTCATAAGGATAGCTGGCACTGGCTTTTCCACCGTAGGTAGATCCATCAATAGATCTCGTAGCCATTCTGCCTCAACAATAGCAGTGTCTAGTGCCGCAAGCTCTGCTTCCATGGTTGACCTCGTCAAAATGGTCTGTTTGCAAGACCTCCATGAAACAGCACCACCACCAATAGTGAAAACATATCCACTAGTGGCTTTGATCTCATCAGCATCAGAGATCCAGTTGGAATCACTGTAACCCTCCAGCACCGACGGGTACCCAGTATAGTGAAGTCCAAAGTTCGAGGTACCTTTCAGATAGCGCAACACTCGCTCAAGCGCCTTCCAGTGATCATCTCCTGGGTTAGATGTAAACCGACTCAATTTGCTCACAGCAAAGGAGATGTCTGGCCTTGTTGCACTAGCTAGGTACATTAGTGAGCCAATTATCTGGGAGTATTCCAGCTGATTCCTAGCAATTTTCTTATTCTTACGAAGTAACACGCTAGGATCATAAGGTGTTGGAGAAGGTTTGCTGTCAGAAAAGCCAAAACGGCTCAAGACCTTTTCCACATAATGAGATTGCAAAAGTGTAATCCCATCCTCACCTCTAACCAATTTAATGTTTAGAATAACATCAGCCACTCCCAGATCTTTCATATCAAAGTTTTGAGACAAGTATGATTTGACCTCATTTATCACACTAATGTTTGTCCCAAAAATCAAGATGTCATCCACATACAAACATAGAATAACTCCCTCACCCCCACCATAACGATAGTATACACATTTATCTGCCTCATTGACAGCAAAGCCTGCAGATGTCAGTGTTCTATCGAACTTCTCATGCCACTGCTTAGGGGCTTGTTTCAGACCATACAAAGATTTCAACAGTTTTAACACCTTGCCTTTTTGACCTTCTACTACAAATCCATCAGGCTGTTCCATGTAAATTTCCTCATCCAGCTCTCCGTTAAGAAAAGCTGTCTTAACGTCCATTTGATGAATGAGAAGACCATGTGAGGCAGCCAAAGCAAGTAGTACTCGAATTGTGGTCAGTCTAGCAACAGGTGAGTAAGTGTCAAAGAAATCTTCGCCTTCTTTCTGAGTATAGCCCTTGGCAACAAGCCGAGCCTTATATTTTTCAATAGTACCATCAGGCCTAAGCTTCTTTTTGAACACCCACTTGCACCCTACAGGTTTGCACCCATAAGGTTTATCTGTCAGCTCCCAGGTTCCATTAGCGATAATGGAATCCATTTCACTACGGACAGCCTCCTTCCAGTAGTCTGCATCAGGGGATGCATACGCTTCTGAAATAGACTTGGGAGTGTCGTCCACAAGGTACACAGTGAAATCATCACCAAAGGATTTGAATATCCTTTGTCTCTTGCTCCTTCTAGGAGCTCCACTGTCATCCTCCTCATTGACAAGTTCATGTGTATGTTCAAAAGGTTCAGGTGATGTGATTGAACTGGGAATTATTTCAGAAAGTTGACTAGTAGTGTTATGTGTATCCTTCATAGGAAAAATATTCTCAAAGAATGTTGCATCTCGAGACTCCATAATTGTACCAACATGCATGTCAGGTACCTCAGTTTTAACTATCAAAAATCTATAGGCAATGCTATGATTAGCATATCCCAGAAAAACGCAGTCCACAGTTTTAGGTCCAAGCTTGCGTTTCTTAGTTATTGGCACATTAACTTTCGCCAAGCACCCCCATGTACGCAAGTAAGAAAGTGATGGTTTTCTCCCAATCCATACCTCGTATGGTGTTTTGTCCTTATTTCTGTTAGGAACTCTATTTAATACGTGATTAGACGTTAGCAAAGCCTCCCCCCACCATGCCTTAGGTAATCCCGCAGTATCTAACATGGCATTCACCAAGTCAGTCAACGTGCGGTTTTTCCTTTCGGCAATCCCATTTGACTCGGGGGAATAAGGAGGCGTCCTCTCATGTATAATGCCATGTTCCTCACAAAATAAGTCAAATTCGTTTGAGAAATACTCTCCACCACGATCTGACCTAAGTCTTTTTATCTTTTTATTTAACTGGTTTTCAACTTCTGCCTTATAGATTTTAAAATAGTCTAAAGCCTCATCTTTCGTTTTCAATAAATACACATAACAGAATCTAGTTGCATCATCAATCAATGTCATGAAATATCATTTTCCACCCTTCGTCAACACGCCATTCATCTCAGAAAGATCTGAATGCAGGAGTTCTAGTGGTGCCAAGTTTCTCTCCTCGGCAGCCTTGTGAGGCTTACGAGGTTGCTTTGATTGCACACAGCTATAGCATTTAGAACCTTTGGTGATGGGAACGTTTGGAATTAAATTCATACTGGAAAGCCGAGACATCAAACCAAAATTAATATGACATAGACGTGAGTGCCAAACATTAGCCTCATCATCCACACTGCCACAAATATGGTTTACAGTCTTATTGCAGAAATCTGATAGGGAAAAGCGGAACAAGCCTCCGCACTCATAGCCTTTACCAATAAAATGTCCATGTTTAGACACGACTACTTTATTAGACTCAAATACCAACTTAAGCCCGTCTCTACATAAACGGGAGCCACTAACGAGATTCTTGTCTATAGAAGGGACATGCTGCACGTTCTTCAGCTGCACGATCTTTCCCGAAGTAAACTTCAGATCTACCGTGCCAACACCATGAACAGTAGCATGTGACCCATTCCCCATTAGGACGGAGGAATCTCGGGCGACCTGATAAGAAGAAAACAACGAAATATCAGCACACACATGTACATTAGCTCCTGTATCAATCCACCAATTGGTAGATTGACTAACTGAAAGAACAGTAGGTAAATTACCATACCCAGTCCCATCTCCAGTCTTGCCAATGGTCACGTTGACAGACTTAGAAGTCTGTCCTGCAGGTGCCTTCTTTCCTTTGCGTTGTGGGCACTTCTTGGCCATGTGACCAGGCTCACCGCACACAAAGCAAGTTCTATCATCCTGATTGTTGTTGTTGTTCTTCTTCTTGAAGTTGGTTGTCTGTTGGGCTTTAACAAATTTCCCTTTGTTCTTGCTTGAGGGTTTCTGTACCACATTGGCACTAGACTGCCCTCCATCACCCTTAGACACAGCGTCCTTTTCCCGAGCTTTCTCCTCAATTTCAAGAGACCCAATCAGATTCTCAACAGAGTATTCTTGTCTCTTGTGTTTGAGTGCTGTTCCGAAATTCCTCCATGAAGAAGGTAATTTCGCAATAATACATCCAGCCACAAACTTGTCGGGTAAGGCACACTTCAGGAGTTCGAGTTCCTTGGCAATGGCCTGTATCTCATGAGCCTGATCTACTACAGAACGGTTATCAACCATCTTGTAGTCATGAAATTGCTCCATGACATACATGTCATTGCTGGCATCAGTAGCACCATATTTGGAATTCAGTGCATCCCATAACTCCTTCGCGTCTGTCATGTGCATATACACCTCGCACAGACGGTCAGCAAGAACACTAAGAATGCATCCAACAAAGAGAGTAGTGGCAGTCTCGAATTCTTTCTGCTTTTCAGCATCAAGAACACCTTCAGGCTTGCCATTACTAACCCAGAATACATTCATAGCAGTAAGCCACAGAGTGACCCTGATCTGCCATCTCTTAAAGTGCACACCGGAGAACTAATCCGGCCTCAGTGCATCGGCAAATCCAGCCATAGTAAAACCACAGTGCCTACAATAAGGTTTTTGGATTGTTGAAAATATAAGCACATGTAGGTTCAATTTATTCCATAAATTAATCATGACATCATGCACGCACAATAACAGAACCATCACAGGCATAAAAGATCTAGACATGTAAACCAGGAAACTGTACATGAACAGATCTAATACGGAGAACATTACTGTTACGTACCGATGGTTCTGTTCTGATCGGTTTGCCGATGTAGACGCCGCAGGCACGGTGAGGATGACACGAAGTCGATGACGATTCGCCGAAGCCGAACGACGAGGAAGACGAGCCAGAGCTACAGCGAGCAGTCGCGCAGAGCGCTTCCCAAAAACCTTATTCGCCCTCTCCCGGTGCAGGACTTCGAAGGCGACGGTTCCGGAGACCTGCTCTCCCGAACGACAGTGCACGCCGGCGGACGGGACGGAGTAGACTACGTGGGACGGCGCAGCACAATGGATGGAGGAGGCAAAACCCTAGATTGATTTTCGCATATTCTGTATGAAGGCGGCGGCTCCGTATTTATAGAAGACCAGGACGCGTGATCAAGACGCCTGCACGTTCTCCATAACTCGTAACCGAACCGGATTAGCAACCGTAACCGATCCGGATTCACCGCCACTCAAAACAGCAAAATAAAACTGCAAAAGGAAGCCGCGTCTGCGCAAGCACCTGGAGCAGATTTTGGCGGACCATTCACGCAGGTGCCGTGCGCCCGCGCCGCCTGCCCTGCCCAGCCCAGCCCAGCCCAGCCCAGCCCGGCCCGGCCCGGCGAGGCGAGGCGAGCGAGCGCGCGCGTGTTATCCTCTAGTTCTCTCCCACACATGCCTCAAGTGGCTAGGAGTGCACCATCCCTTTTAAGGTGGTCTTCCTCTCCTAGAACTAGCAATATGGTACTAAAGGTCACATGCATGCCTCCTTTGCATGAGTGGGCCTTTGAGATTTAATAGGAATTATTCTTATTATATGGGCTTGGCCCACATATAATCCAACAATCCCCCACCAGATCTCAAAGTCCCACAGAGATTTGCCTGAATTCCAATGTACTGTTTATATATCAGTATTTCGATGGAGACCGATTAAGGTTGAACATCCACCTAGAACTCCAAGCTACACTTACTCACAACTTGAACAATGGACTATGCCTTGAATTGCAAGTTTGGTGCAAGCAAGCTTCACTTAAAGACTTAACTGATACTAGGCCGCCAGTAGGCTACCCCTCGGTTGGAGCGTATAAGTCATACTCCTTGGTCTCTTCATGAGCTTAGTAGAAGATTACCCAAGATCTCCATAGACTGCGACTAACAGTCGGGCTCATATAGGTGTGTTCTTTCAAGAACGCTCTGCAGGATAGCGTCTTCGCTTCTAAAAGCCAATGGAACACATTAAGACCTTAGTCAACCTGCCTTGCAGTTTCTGAGAGTATTGCATCTTCACATAGAGAGGGTTGAAATTACTCTCCTCCAGTTAACTAATGGCTTGTTTTTCCCAGATCCTAATTCACGGGATCTCCGATCACATAGGTTGGGTTACTACCATAGATAACTCACATGGGTCTCATACCCATCTCCTTCGATGCACTATCTATCACATTCCGTGATAGTCCCTTTGTAAAGGGATCTGCCAGGTTTTTATCTGTTTGGATGTAATCCAAGGTTATAACTCCGGAGTTTCTCAATTTCCTGACAGACTTCAATCGTCTCTTAACATGCCTAGACGATTTCATATTATCCTTAGAACTGTTCACTTTAGCGATAACGGTTTGATTATCACAGTTCATAAGGATAGCTGGCACTGGCTTTTCCACCGTAGGTAGATCCATCAATAGATCTCGTAGCCATTCTGCCTCAACAATAGCAGTGTCTAGTGCCGCAAGCTCTGCTTCCATGGTTGACCTCGTCAAAATGGTCTGTTTGCAAGACCTCCATGAAACAGCACCACCACCAATAGTGAAAACATATCCACTAGTGGCTTTGATCTCATCAGCATCAGAGATCCAGTTGGAATCACTGTAACCCTCCAGCACCGACGGGTACCCAGTATAGTGAAGTCCAAAGTTCGAGGTACCTTTCAGATAGCGCAACACTCGCTCAAGCGCCTTCCAGTGATCATCTCCTGGGTTAGATGTAAACCGACTCAATTTGCTCACAGCAAAGGAGATGTCTGGCCTTGTTGCACTAGCTAGGTACATTAGTGAGCCAATTATCTGGGAGTATTCCAGCTGATTCCTAGCAATTTTCTTATTCTTACGAAGTAACACGCTAGGATCATAAGGTGTTGGAGAAGGCTTGCTGTCAGAAAAGCCAAAACGGCTCAAGACCTTTTCCACATAATGAGATTGCAAAAGTGTAATCCCATCCTCACCTCTAACCAATTTAATGTTTAGAATAACATCAGCCACTCCCAGATCTTTCATATCAAAGTTTTGAGACAAGTATGATTTGACCTCATTTATCACACTAATGTTTGTCCCAAAAATCAAGATGTCATCCACATACAAACATAGAATAACTCCCTCACCCCCACCATAACGATAGTATACACATTTATCTGCCTCATTGACAGCAAAGCCTGCAGATGTCAGTGTTCTATCGAACTTCTCATGCCACTGCTTAGGGGCTTGTTTCAGACCATACAAAGATTTCAACAGTTTTAACACCTTGCCTTTTTGACCTTCTACTACAAATCCATCAGGCTGTTCCATGTAAATTTCCTCATCCAGCTCTCCGTTAAGAAAAGCTGTCTTAACGTCCATTTGATGAATGAGAAGACCATGTGAGGCAGCCAAAGCAAGTAGTACTCGAATTGTGGTCAGTCTAGCAACAGGTGAGTAAGTGTCAAAGAAATCTTCGCCTTCTTTCTGAGTATAGCCCTTGGCAACAAGCCGAGCCTTATATTTTTCAATAGTACCATCAGGCCTAAGCTTCTTTTTGAACACCCACTTGCACCCTACAGGTTTGCACCCATAAGGTTTATCTGTCAGCTCCCAGGTTCCATTAGCGATAATGGAATCCATTTCACTACGGACAGCCTCCTTCCAGTAGTCTGCATCAGGGGATGCATACGCTTCTGAAATAGACTTGGGAGTGTCGTCCACAAGGTACACAGTGAAATCATCACCAAAGGATTTGAATATCCTTTGTCTCTTGCTTCTTCTAGGAGCTCCACTGTCATCCTCCTCATTGACAAGTTCATGTGTATGTTCAAAAGGTTCAGGTGATGTGATTGAACTGGGAATTATTTCAGAAAGTTGACTAGTAGTGTTATGTGTATCCTTCATAGGAAAAATATTCTCAAAGAATGTTGCATCTCGAGACTCCATAATTGTACCAACATGCATGTCAGGTACCTCAGTTTTAACTATCAGAAATCTATAGGCAATGCTATGATTAGCATATCCCAGAAAAACGCAGTCCACAGTTTTAGGTCCAAGCTTGCGTTTCTTAGTTATTGGCACATTAACTTTCGCCAAGCACCCCCATGTACGCAAGTAAGAAAGTGATGGTTTTCTCCCAATCCATACCTCGTATGGTGTTTTGTCCTTATTTCTGTTAGGAACTCTATTTAATACGTGATTAGACGTTAGCAAAGCCTCCCCCCACCATGCCTTAGGTAATCCCGCAGTATCTAACATGGCATTCACCAAGTCAGTCAACGTGCGGTTTTTCCTTTCGGCAATCCCATTTGACTCGGGGGAATAAGGAGGCGTCCTCTCATGTATAATGCCATGTTCCTCACAAAATAAGTCAAATTCGTTTGAGAAATACTCTCCACCACGATCTGACCTAAGTCTTTTTATCTTTTTATTTAACTGGTTTTCAACTTCTGCCTTATAGATTTTAAAATAGTCTAAAGCCTCATCTTTCGTTTTCAATAAATACACATAACAGAATCTAGTTGCATCATCAATCAATGTCATGAAATATCGTTTTCCACCCTTCGTCAACACGCCATTCATCTCAGAAAGATCTGAATGCAGGAGTTCTAGTGGTGCCAAGTTTCTCTCCTCGGCAGCCTTGTGAGGCTTACGAGGTTGCTTTGATTGCACACAGCTATAGCATTTAGAACCTTTGGTGATGGGAACGTTTGGAATTAAATTCATACTGGAAAGCCGAGACATCAAACCAAAATTAATATGACATAGACGTGAGTGCCAAACATTAGCCTCATCATCCACACTGCCACAAATATGGTTTACAGTCTTATTGCAGAAATCTGATAGGGAAAAGCGGAACAAGCCTCCGCACTCATAGCCTTTACCAATAAAATGTCCATGTTTAGACACGACTACTTTATTAGACTCAAATACCAACTTAAGCCCGTCTCTACATAAACGGGAGCCACTAACGAGATTCTTGTCTATAGAAGGGACATGCTGCACGTTCTTCAGCTGCACGATCTTTCCCGAAGTAAACTTCAGATCTACCGTGCCAACACCATGAACAGTAGCATGTGACCCATTCCCCATTAGGACGGAGGAATCTCGGGCGACCTGATAAGAAGAAAACAACGAAATATCAGCACACACATGTACATTAGCTCCTGTATCAATCCACCAATTGGTAGATTGACTAACTGAAAGAACAGTAGGTAAATTACCATACCCAGTCCCATCTCCAGTCTTGCCAATGGTCACGTTGACAGACTTAGAAGTCTGTCCTGCAGGTGCCTTCTTTCCTTTGCGTTGTGGGCACTTCTTGGCCATGTGACCAGGCTCACCGCACACAAAGCAAGTTCTATCATCCTGATTGTTGTTGTTCTTCTTCTTCTTGAAGTTGGTTGTCTGTTGGGCTTTAACAAATTTCCCTTTGTTCTTGCTTGAGGGTTTCTGTACCACATTGGCACTAGACTGCCCTCCATCACCCTTAGACACAGCGTCCTTTTCCCGAGCTTTCTCCTCAATTTCAAGAGACCCAATCAGATTCTCAACAGAGTATTCTTGTCTCTTGTGTTTGAGTGCTGTTCCGAAATTCCGAAATTCCTCAGTGCATCGGCAAATCCAGCCATAGTAAAACCACAGTGCCTACAATAAGGTTTTTGGATTGTTGAAAATATAAGCACATGTAGGTTCAATTTATTCCATAAATTAATCATGACATCATGCACGCACAATAACAGAACCATCACAGGCATAAAAGATCTAGACATGTAAACCAGGAAACTGTACATGAACAGATCTAATACGGAGAACATTACTGTTATGTACCGATGGTTCTGTTCTGATCGGTTTGCCGATGTAGACGCCGCAGGCACGGTGAGGATGACACGAAGTCGATGACGATTCGCCGAAGCCGAACGACGAGGAAGACGAGCCAGAGCTACAGCGAGCAGTCGCGCAGAGCGCTTCCCAAAAACCTTATTCGCCCTCTCCCGGTGCAGGACTTCGAAGGCGACGGTTCCGGAGACCTGCTCTCCCGAACGACCGTGCACGCCGGCGGACGGGACGGAGTAGACTACGTGGGACGGCGCAGCACAATGGATGGAGGAGGCAAAACCCTAGATTGATTTTCGCATATTCTGTATGAAGGCGGCGGCTCCGTATTTATAGAAGACCAGGACGCGTGATCAAGACGCCTGCACGTTCTCCATAACTCGTAACCGAACCGTATTAGCAACCGTAACCGATCCGGATTCACCGCCACTCAAAACAGCAAAATAAAACTGCAAAAGGAAGCCGCGTCTGCGCAAGCACCTGGAGCAGATTTTGGCGGACCATTCACGCAGGTGCCGTGCGCCCGCGCCGCCTGCCCTGCCCAGCCCAGCCCAGCCCAGCCCAGCCCGGCCCGGCCCGGCGAGGCGAGGCGAGCGAGCGCGCGCGTGTTATCCTCTAGTTCTCTCCCACACATGCCTCAAGTGGCTAGGAGTGCACCATCCCTTTTAAGGTGGTCTTCCTCTCCTAGAACTAGCAATATGGTACTAAAGGTCACATGCATGCCTCCTTTGCATGAGTGGGCCTTTGAGATTTAATAGGAATTATTCTTATTATATGGGCTTGGCCCACATATAATCCAACAATCCCCCACCAGATCTCAAAGTCCCACAGAGATTTGCCTGAATTCCAATGTACTGTTTATATATCAGTATTTCGATGGAGACCGATTAAGGTTGAACATCCACCTAGAACTCCAAGCTACACTTACTCACAACTTGAACAATGGACTATGCCTTGAATTGCAAGTTTGGTGCAAGCAAGCTTCACTTAAAGACTTAACTGATACTAGGCCGCCAGTAGGCTACCCCTCGGTTGGAGCGTATAAGTCATACTCCTTGGTCTCTTCATGAGCTTAGTAGAAGATTACCCAAGATCTCCATAGACTGCGACTAACAGTCGGGCTCATATAGGTGTGTTCTTTCAAGAACGCTCTGCAGGATAGCGTCTTCGCTTCTAAAAGCCAATGGAACACATTAAGACCTTAGTCAACCTGCCTTGCAGTTTCTGAGAGTATTGCATCTTCACATAGAGAGGGTTGAAATTACTCTCCTCCAGTTAACTAATGGCTTGTTTTTCCCAGATCCTAATTCACGGGATCTCCGATCACATAGGTTGGGTTACTACCATAGATAACTCACATGGGTCTCATACCCATCTCCTTCGATGCACTATCTATCACATTCCGTGATAGTCCCTTTGTAAAGGGATCTGCCAGGTTTTTATCTGTTTGGATGTAATCCAAGGTTATAACTCCGGAGTTTCTCAATTTCCTGACAGACTTCAATCGTCTCTTAACATGCCTAGACGATTTCATATTATCCTTAGAACTGTTCACTTTAGCGATAACGGTTTGATTATCACAGTTCATAAGGATAGCTGGCACTGGCTTTTCCACCGTAGGTAGATCCATCAATAGATCTCGTAGCCATTCTGCCTCAACAATAGCAGTGTCTAGTGCCGCAAGCTCTGCTTCCATGGTTGACCTCGTCAAAATGGTCTGTTTGCAAGACCTCCATGAAACAGCACCACCACCAATAGTGAAAACATATCCACTAGTGGCTTTGATCTCATCAGCATCAGAGATCCAGTTGGAATCACTGTAACCCTCCAGCACCGACGGGTACCCAGTATAGTGAAGTCCAAAGTTCGAGGTACCTTTCAGATAGCGCAACACTCGCTCAAGCGCCTTCCAGTGATCATCTCCTGGGTTAGATGTAAACCGACTCAATTTGCTCACAGCAAAGGAGATGTCTGGCCTTGTTGCACTAGCTAGGTACATTAGTGAGCCAATTATCTGGGAGTATTCCAGCTGATTCCTAGCAATTTTCTTATTCTTACGAAGTAACACGCTAGGATCATAAGGTGTTGGAGAAGGCTTGCTGTCAGAAAAGCCAAAACGGCTCAAGACCTTTTCCACATAATGAGATTGCAAAAGTGTAATCCCATCCTCACCTCTAACCAATTTAATGTTTAGAATAACATCAGCCACTCCCAGATCTTTCATATCAAAGTTTTGAGACAAGTATGATTTGACCTCATTTATCACACTAATGTTTGTCCCAAAAATCAAGATGTCATCCACATACAAACATAGAATAACTCCCTCACCCCCACCATAACGATAGTATACACATTTATCTGCCTCATTGACAGCAAAGCCTGCAGATGTCAGTGTTCTATCGAACTTCTCATGCCACTGCTTAGGGGCTTGTTTCAGACCATACAAAGATTTCAACAGTTTTAACACCTTGCCTTTTTGACCTTCTACTACAAATCCATCAGGCTGTTCCATGTAAATTTCCTCATCCAGCTCTCCGTTAAGAAAAGCTGTCTTAACGTCCATTTGATGAATGAGAAGACCATGTGAGGCAGCCAAAGCAAGTAGTACTCGAATTGTGGTCAGTCTAGCAACAGGTGAGTAAGTGTCAAAGAAATCTTCGCCTTCTTTCTGAGTATAGCCCTTGGCAACAAGCCGAGCCTTATATTTTTCAATAGTACCATCAGGCCTAAGCTTCTTTTTGAACACCCACTTGCACCCTACAGGTTTGCACCCATAAGGTTTATCTGTCAGCTCCCAGGTTCCATTAGCGATAATGGAATCCATTTCACTACGGACAGCCTCCTTCCAGTAGTCTGCATCAGGGGATGCATACGCTTCTGAAATAGACTTGGGAGTGTCGTCCACAAGGTACACAGTGAAATCATCACCAAAGGATTTGAATATCCTTTGTCTCTTGCTCCTTCTAGGAGCTCCACTGTCATCCTCCTCATTGACAAGTTCATGTGTATGTTCAAAAGGTTCAGGTGATGTGATTGAACTGGGAATTATTTCAGAAAGTTGACTAGTAGTGTTATGTGTATCCTTCATAGGAAAAATATTCTCAAAGAATGTTGCATCTCGAGACTCCATAATTGTACCAACATGCATGTCAGGTACCTCAGTTTTAACTATCAGAAATCTATAGGCAATGCTATGATTAGCATATCCCAGAAAAACGCAGTCCACAGTTTTAGGTCCAAGCTTGCGTTTCTTAGTTATTGGCACATTAACTTTCGCCAAGCACCCCCATGTACGCAAGTAAGAAAGTGATGGTTTTCTCCCAATCCATACCTCGTATGGTGTTTTGTCCTTATTTCTGTTAGGAACTCTATTTAATACGTGATTAGACGTTAGCAAAGCCTCCCCCCACCATGCCTTAGGTAATCCCGCAGTATCTAACATGGCATTCACCAAGTCAGTCAACGTGCGGTTTTTCCTTTCGGCAATCCCATTTGACTCGGGGGAATAAGGAGGCGTCCTCTCATGTATAATGCCATGTTCCTCACAAAATAAGTCAAATTCGTTTGAGAAATACTCTCCACCACGATCTGACCTAAGTCTTTTTATCTTTTTATTTAACTGGTTTTCAACTTCTGCCTTATAGATTTTAAAATAGTCTAAAGCCTCATCTTTCGTTTTCAATAAATACACATAACAGAATCTAGTTGCATCATCAATCAATGTCATGAAATATCGTTTTCCACCCTTCGTCAACACGCCATTCATCTCAGAAAGATCTGAATGCAGGAGTTCTAGTGGTGCCAAGTTTCTCTCCTCGGCAGCCTTGTGAGGCTTACGAGGTTGCTTTGATTGCACACAGCTATAGCATTTAGAACCTTTGGTGATGGGAACGTTTGGAATTAAATTCATACTGGAAAGCCGAGACATCAAACCAAAATTAATATGACATAGACGTGAGTGCCAAACATTAGCCTCATCATCCACACTGCCACAAATATGGTTTACAGTCTTATTGCAGAAATCTGATAGGGAAAAGCGGAACAAGCCTCCGCACTCATAGCCTTTACCAATAAAATGTCCATGTTTAGACACGACTACTTTATTAGACTCAAATACCAACTTAAGCCCGTCTCTACATAAACGGGAGCCACTAACGAGATTCTTGTCTATAGAAGGGACATGCTGCACGTTCTTCAGCTGCACGATCTTTCCCGAAGTAAACTTCAGATCTACCGTGCCAACACCATGAACAGTAGCATGTGACCCATTCCCCATTAGGACGGAGGAATCTCGGGCGACCTGATAAGAAGAAAACAACGAAATATCAGCACACACATGTACATTAGCTCCTGTATCAATCCACCAATTGGTAGATTGACTAACTGAAAGAACAGTAGGTAAATTACCATACCCAGTCCCATCTCCAGTCTTGCCAATGGTCACGTTGACAGACTTAGAAGTCTGTCCTGCAGGTGCCTTCTTTCCTTTGCGTTGTGGGCACTTCTTGGCCATGTGACCAGGCTCACCGCACACAAAGCAAGTTCTATCATCCTGATTGTTGTTGTTGTTCTTCTTCTTGAAGTTGGTTGTCTGTTGGGCTTTAACAAATTTCCCTTTGTTCTTGCTTGAGGGTTTCTGTACCACATTGGCACTAGACTGCCCTCCATCACCCTTAGACACAGCGTCCTTTTCCCGAGCTTTCTCCTCAATTTCAAGAGACCCAATCAGATTCTCAACAGAGTATTCTTGTCTCTTGTGTTTGAGTGCTGTTCCGAAATTCCTCCATGAAGAAGGTAATTTCGCAATAATACATCCAGCCACAAACTTGTCGGGTAAGGCACACTTCAGGAGTTCGAGTTCCTTGGCAATGGCCTGTATCTCATGAGCCTGATCTACTACAGAACGGTTATCAACCATCTTGTAGTCATGAAATTGCTCCATGACATACATGTCATTGCTGGCATCAGTAGCACCGTATTTGGAATTCAGTGCATCCCATAACTCCTTCGCGTCTGTCATGTGCATATACACCTCGCACAGACGGTCAGCAAGAACACTAAGAATGCATCCAACAAAGAGAGTAGTGGCAGTCTCGAATTCTTTCTGCTTTTCAGCATCAAGAACACCTTCAGGCTTGCCATTACTAACCCAGAATACATTCATAGCAGTAAGCCACAGAGTGACCCTGATCTGCCATCTCTTAAAGTGCACACCGGAGAACTAATCCGGCCTCAGTGCATCGGCAAATCCAGCCATAGTAAAACCACAGTGCCTACAATAAGGTTTTTGGATTGTTGAAAATATAAGCACATGTAGGTTCAATTTATTCCATAAATTAATCATGACATCATGCACGCACAATAACAGAACCATCACAGGCATAAAAGATCTAGACATGTAAACCAGGAAACTGTACATGAACAGATCTAATACGGAGAACATTACTGTTACGTACCGATGGTTCTGTTCTGATCGGTTTGCCGATGTAGACGCCGCAGGCACGGTGAGGATGACACGAAGTCGATGACGATTCGCCGAAGCCGAACGACGAGGAAGACGAGCCAGAGCTACAGCGTGCAGTCGCGCAGAGCGCTTCTCAAAAACCTTATTCGCCCTCTCCCGGTGCAGGACTTCGAAGGCGACGGTTCCGGAGACCTGCTCTCCCGAACGACAGTGCACGCCGGCGGACGGGACGGAGTAGACTACGTGGGACGGCGCAGCACAATGGATGGAGGAGGCAAAACCCTAGATTGATTTTCGCATATTCTGTATGAAGGCGGCGGCTCCGTATTTATAGAAGACCAGGACGCGTGATCAAGACGCCTGCACGTTCTCCATAACTCGTAACCGAACCGGATTAGCAACCGTAACCGATCCGGATTCACCGCCACTCAAAACAGCAAAATAAAACTGCAAAAGGAAGCCGCGTCTGCGCAAGCACCTGGAGCGGATTTTGGCGGACCATTCACGCAGGTGCCGTGCGCCCGCGCCCGCGCCTGCCCAGCCCTGCCCGGCGAGGCGAGCGAGCGCGCGCGTATTATCCTCTAGTTCTCTCCCACACATGCCTCAAGTGGCTAGGAGTGCACCATCCCTTTTAAGGTGGTCTTCCTCTCCTAGAACTAGCAATATGGTACTAAAGGTCACATGCATGCCTCCTTTGCATGAGTGGGCCTTTGAGATTTAATAGGAATTATTCTTATTATATGGGCTTGGCCCACATATAATCCAACACTGATCTGTGCGGCACCGGGCTCCCCGCGCTCCGGCCGTGCACTCCGGCCGACCTCATCAACCCCGATAGGCCCCAGCCGTTCAGCGCCAGTATCGTGCCGCAGATCACGCCGGGGTCCTCAGATGGGCATGGGCATTGCAGTGGAACCCATTGCCCCCCTTCAACGAAGGCGCTCGCGGCTGTCGTCCTTCTTGCGGTGGTCTTTCTTGCGGCGACGGCGGCTGGTCTCTTCGTGTTCTCGTGGTACCGGTGGCGCAAGCAGACGATCGCAGGCTCACCGGTGATCGTCGGTGGCCGATGCAGCACCGAGGTGACTAAGGAGTCGTTCCGCAAGAGCGCGTCGTCCACGCTTGTGAGCCTCGAGTACTCGAATGGCTGGGATCCGTTGGCCGATGGGAGGAGCGGCCTTGGGTTCTCGCAGGAGGTGTCTCAGAGCTTCTGGTTCAACATGGAGGAGGTCGAGTCCGCGACGCAGTACTTCTCGGAGCTGAACCTCCTGGGGAAGAAGTGCAACTTTGCGGCCACATACAGGGGTACATTGCGCGACGGGACGTCCGTCGTCGTCAAGCGGCTCGGCAAGACCTGCTGCAAGCAGGAGGAGGCCGAGTTCCTCAAGGGCCTGAAGCTGCTCGCCGAGCTGCAGCATGAGAACATCGTTGGCCTGAGGGGGTTCTGCTGCTCCAGAGCGAGAGGGGAGTGCTTCCTTGTGTACGACTTCGTGCCGAACGGGAGCTTGTCGCGGTTCTTGGACGTCGACGACGACCGTGCTCGCAGCAATGGCCACGTTCTTGAATGGTCCACGAGAGTTTCCATCATCAAGGGCATTGCTGAAGGTATAGTGGAGCTCCATCCCCTGTCGCTGTCTAGTTATCAGTTATCATCACTGTTCTTGGTGCTAGTGACTAAATCTTTTTGCATTGACACTGTCCAAGTGTCCATAAATGTAGCAATGCCCAAAGGGTATTGATAAACATTATCTGGATATTTCTTCCTAACTATTATCCAGATTTATGACCAATGTATTAGAGATCTAATGGCTATGAATTCTCCCCCTATCCCCTCCAAAAAAATCTTCCCCTCCTAAAAAAGGGGGCCGTTGGATCTCTAATTCAACGATCTCAAATCTGGATAATTGTTAGGAAGAAAATATCCGGGTGATATCTAGACACACCCATGCCCAAATGATGCTTTAGTTTCTTTGGTGCTAGCTTGTTGTCATCTTTGCCTAAGAAACACATTGTAGGCATGCAGCATTTGTTCTCATCTTTGCAAATTTGCCTAGTGTGTACATGTGATGCATGGGCGCTTGCCTTTTTTTTTTTTCAATCACTGAAAAGAATGTCCATCAATTTATCGATGCTAGCACTGTGCTGGTAATTCATATGTTTTGCGGAAACCTGTGATAGGTGCGCACCACTAGTCACATCTTGGAACTGTGTAGGTACTGCAAGGGCTTAGCCTGCTGTGCCTAAATTGAGAAATAACTTGTAATACTTGTAGCTTTGCAATTGTCTAATTGTAATTGGAATTACAGTGTGAAAATGTTGATATTTACAACTTGCAGTATACTAGTAGTAGATCAATGCTTGAGTTTTTGCAAGAATATAAAGTTTGCGTACGGTTGCTTGTTTTGCAGGAATTGAGTTTTTGCACAGTGCTAGAGCAAACAAGACCCCTCTTGTTCACCAAAACATATCCGCAGACAAGGTTCTGGTGGACTACACCTACAAGCCTCTAATATCTGGTTCTGGCTTGCACAAGCTCCTCGTCGATGACCTAGTCTTCTCGACCCTCAAAGCAAGCGCCGCCATGGGATACCTTGCCCCGGAGTACACTACTGTCGGGCGGTTCTCGGAGAAGAGTGATGTTTATGCATTTGGGGTAATTGTGTTTCAGATACTCACCGGTAAAAGGAAGACAATGCAGCTGCCCTTCATGCCCGGTACCACCGAGGAGCTCATCGATGGCAACCTAAAAGGATGGTACTCAGCAACCGAAGCGGCTAAACTGGCAAAGATTGCATTGGCTTGCACCAGTGAAAACCCAGACCAAAGGCCTACAATGGAAGAGTTGCTCCAAGAACTGGGCACCTTCTGATGGGCATCATCCACTGTAACTGATCATGCAAGTCACATGCCTGACAGTGCCCTGAACATGTAACCCTACTTATCTAGGATCACTAATCACTGATCTTAGAAGCATCTGAGGTGCCAATGACCTAGGATCCTGAGATCTTGTATTATGCTAATGCTGTATCATTACTGTTGCTCCGTAAAGCGTCCATCGATAGTTAGCTTGGATGTGCTCATGGCCTCCATGTTAGGTGAATGCAGCCATTTCTTGCAACCCTTTTTGCTCAGCCTTGTGACTCTCAAGTGTACCATCAATTCCTCTATTCCTGTGTACCAGCTTGGATGGATCCTGTGATGGCTCCATCCAGGGAGGAAGAGCCAAGAGTCCTGGAAAGCATGTGAGCCATAGATTGTTGTTTGTCTTGTTTTGCTGCTCATGGTTTGGTCCAGCCTTGTGATCACACAGGCTGATGAAATCTGACAGGCAAAAAAAAGTACAAGGTGGTCCTGGGCATTTTATGCTAGCTGCTAAGGGGCTGGACAAAATAGACTCAACCAAACAGTAAAATTATAGGAATGTCTATACAACATTCGACTGTTTTTGAGGACAAAAACAGTCAGATTGATCTGGGGCGTTACATCTCCATCCAATGGATCTACCCATGCAAGCCTCCTTCCAAAAAAATGACCCCCTCCAAAAAAAAAATGATCTAGGGCGTTGGATCTCCATCTAACGGCTCAAAACCTGACTGTTTTTGTCTTAAAAAATAGTCGAATGTTGTATAGATACTCCCTAAAATTATAGCATTGAAGAACAAACAGCTCCAAAAGAGTGAAACCCCAGGTGAGACTGTACATTTTAACTGTGCTTATTTTGTAAGAATAGTAGTATATGTTGTTTGGAATGGAGTCCTTGGAATTTAGAAGTGTAAATCATTTTATATGCTAGCTACCAGGTGTATAATCTCAGATAATGTAGCTTAAAATTTTCAATGGATATTTACCACTCCAATGATAAAAAAATGTAGTGTGTGTGAAATGCAGCCTTTCGTCAGTGTATGCACTCCTGCTGCTGAGCATTGGGTTCAGTTGGTCAGCTGTAGTGGTAGCATATCCAAGAATTTTTTGTACGGATAATCCATTTTTTATTCGAAATTAAAAAAATATACCCGCGGGAAATTTTTTTTACAAAAATAGGCTCCAGTTGCCTAATGGTTGGGCAACTGGAGCCTTTCGCCCAACCAGACCGCGACATTTAATGAATCTACCAACCGTTCGGCGATTAAGTGCAGTCGCCGAACCGTTGGGTGACTGCAATCCAGTCGCCGAACAGTTGGGCGACTGAGGGCGATATAAAACCCGACGCGCTCGGCCGTTGCACTGTTTTCATTCGGCCGCGCAGAGGAGAAGAGGAGAAGAAGAAGAGAAGAAGAGAGGAAGAGGGAAGAAGAGGAGGGGGAGAGAAGGAGAGGGAGAGGAGGAGAAGAGGAGGGGGAGAGAAGGAGAGGGAGAGGAGGAGAAGAGGAGGGGGGAGAGAAGGAGAGGGAGAGCGTGATTTTCAAGTATTATTTATGTTATATTTTTTTAGTGTTAGAAAAATAGTTTAGAAATTTAGTTTAGAAAAATTAGTTTAGAAATTTAGTTTAGAAAATTTAGTTTAGAAAAATTAGTTTAGAAATTTAGTTTAGAAAATTTTGTTTAGAAACTTAGTTTAGAAAATTTTTTTGTTTAGAAATTTAGTTTAGAAAATGTAGTTTAGAAAAATTAGTTTAGAAATTTAGTTTAGAAAATATAGTTTAGAAATTTAGTTTAGAAAATTTAGTTTTCAAATTTTTTTTAGAAAATATAGTTTAGAAATTTAGTTTAGAAAAATTATTTAGAAAATGTAGGTTAGAAATTTAGTTTACAAATTTAGTTTAGAAAATATATTTTAGAAATTTAGATGTAGTTTACAAATTTAGATGTAGTTGAGAAATTTAGTTTAGAGAATTTAGTGTCGAAATTTTGTATAGTATTTTTATGTATTATTGTAGAAAATTTAGTTTAGAAATTTTGTATACCATTTTTAATGCATTATTGTAGAAAATATAGTTTAGAAATGTAGATGTAGAAAATTTTTTGTATGTATTATTGTAGAAAATGTAGTGTACAAATTTAGATGTAGAAAATTGAGTGTTGAAATTACTGTACAAATTTTGCAGGTGTGACTCATGCTGGACGTGACTCCGAGTGGCGGTACGCGCTGTTGGACGAGCACGTGGACCGCGTGCATCGCGCTTCCCGTCGTGTGCCGCCACCGGGGAGCACGGACGAGCCGCCTGAGCTGGGAGTGGTCCGGACACGCACACCTCGCGTGGCCTGGGGACTCGACCCCCGTTGGACTGCCAGGTTTGCACTACGCCAACGTTTAGTGCGACCGTAAGAACGTTCCGTGCTGACCTTCACTTTGTTTGCAGGATGCGGGATGCCGGGCTACTCCCTCTTGCCCGGATGGTGCAGGCCACGGAGGAGGATGGAGCCGCGGCCGCGGGCGGGGACGAGGCGGGCGGGGAGCGATCTCGACGCTTCCCGTTCGACCATTCCCTGCTGACGGCTTTGGTGGACCGTTGGCGGCCCGAGACGCACACTTTCCACCTCCCATTCGAGGAGATGACGCCGACCCTGCAGGATGTGTCCCTGCTCCTTGGCCTTCCGATCGCGAGAGGCGCTGCCTTTCTACCGGAGGCCCTGGCCGACTGGCGCGCTGACCTGCTCGGCAGATTCGAGGGGGTCGTTCCTCCGGCCGATCACCACCACATCTTCGAGGAGGATCAGACCCATGGGCCGACACTGAGGTGGTTTGCACAGTACCGGGTACGTGGTATTTACAATCGATCGTGTCTTCGAAGTTTTTATTTGTGGTATTATGTACTAATAACAACTTGTTTGCATTCAGGTGGAGCGCATGGATCCGCAGGCAGACGATTACCAGGTCTCGCGCCACCTGGAGGCGTACGTGCTGTGGCCGTATGGGAGGATGCGGCCGCGGTGACGGGGCACACCAGGGTGGCGAGTGAGGGGTGCTGCGGATGCTATATGTTATGCATGTAATGAAAAAATACGCGGCATGTTACTCACAGTTATATTATGAAGTTTATTTTTATTCAAACAAGTCTATCATCTCTTCTTTTCGCATTCAATCATTCATATATCAAGTCATCTAAATAATTAACATACCGGTTCTCCGCACACGAATTATCATCGTATGTCACTTAACAGTGTATGTATCGATCGTTCTCCAGTTAATCTTTAATAAAAAAGTTTCTAAAAATTTTTACGCACCTACAATATACAATAAAACTACAAAAATTCACAACTACAATTTTTTACAACTCGGCCATATTTTTTACCAGTTTAAAACTACAAAATTCACAAAATTCCCAGGGGATTCATGCAGTCGCCTAATGGAATGTCGACTGCATGCAAGTCGCTATACGGAAGAGCGACTGGATCCAGTCGCTCCAGCGTGCGGCGACAGATATTGTGTCGCAGTCTGGTTGGGCGAAAGGCTCCAGTCGCCCAACCATTAGGCGACTGGAGCCTATTTTTGTAAAAAAATTTCCCGCGGGTATATTTCTGTAATTTTGAATAAAAAATGGATTATCCGTACAAAAAATTCGCATATCCAGTGGTTGGAAAGTTGCAGCCAAGGGAAAGATGGTGCGTGTCAAAAGCAGTTTTTCTGCGCCTTGTTGACTCGGTTCAGTTGGTCAGTTGTGGCTAGTTTTCAGCAAGTACTCCGACTTCCCATTTGGAAATGAAGTTCATCAGCAGGCTTCGAAAACTGGTGAATTTGGATCTTGGATGATTTGATTGGTGATTCTAACCGAAACAATGTCTACGGATTAAGAAACGGCAGGAGATCAAACCACACAATTTTCTATTCGGGATAACAGCTTGCAGAAATAAAAGATGCAGACCTGCAAGGTCCTAGGCGTCTTGTTCTTTTTGTCTTTTAGATTCAGCTTCATGGGAAGTCGAAACAAATGATTGACTTCTCTAAACGGTTTCTCAAAGTCGTTTATCCAAAAGCGTGGCCAAAAGCCATCAATTACAGCTAAAAGCTATCAAACGTAGCCCAAAAGAATAACTTGTTCGTTTGGGCTGCGGCTTATGGCCTTAGACCGTTCACCAGAGATAATACGGAGAGAGAGTGTAGCACCTCACATATTAATATAAGATACTACTATGGAACATCATCGCTAAAGTAAAAATAAATAATAAATACACAATAGAATTTGTAAGAAAATTAAAACTTTTAAGACCATTGTAATAGAGAATCAACGGAAGTTGACATAAATGTTTGCAACAAATAAAGAACAAAAGAAGTAACAAAATAGTGGCAAGCTACGGTGCTGAAAACTCGAGTGCTCCCACCAATGCATGATACTATCACTCTACTGGCCTTTTACCTGAGAAGGGAAAGAGCAAGTGTGAAATTTGAAAATCTCCACAAGTACCCAACAGCGGTTGCAACACGGTGAGTAAAGGATAAGTAAAGCAAGCAAGTAATTGACACAGGTTAATTGCAATGAAACAAGGTTATTGAAATCACTGATACCGATCAGAGATAGAGGTAACATGAACCATGGAAATAAGGTTAGTTGTTATATAGCAATTTATGACAAAGCTATCGGCGATTGCCTCCCATATACCTGGTTATACGAGAGTAGTCAGGTACATCCTTGTCCTTGACTGTATAACCGCAGACAGGGTATAATATCCTGAGTAACGAGAATGTACGACTCCCGTACGTTACTAGGTGGGTGCATATCTCCCCTATATGTGGGTAATTCCGGGCCAGATAACTGTTATTTTCTTTATTAGTGAGTTATCCAGAATGTAATTAAGGAATCGAGGGTAAACTAAGGTAAAGTTATTATATAATAAGTTATGGCAATAGCAGTGGCGATTACTTCCCACATACCCGATTATATGAAAGTAGTCAAGTACAATACTGTCCTCGACTGTATAACAACAGACGGGGTGTAATATCCTGAGTAACAAAAGTGTACGCCCCCCCGTAGTTACCAGGTGGGTGAAAATCTCCCATATATGTGGATAACCCTAGGGAAGATAACTGTGATATTGTTAACAGGTTATATGGTGTGAATTTCTGGGAACTGATAGAAGACTAAGATAATGTTATGAAAAATAAAAGGATTTGCTAAGGTTGAAAATGGAGAAACATAATTCCCGATAAGAGGGCGATGTGGAATGATAATATGGTAATAGTGATATAGAACTTATTCTAAAGAGGTATTATAACATAGCTCACACAAAGTTATCAACCATTCAAGTTTTATTATATGATAAGTAATTATTAGTCAGATTAACAGGTTTAATATATACATCCTTCATGACTCACATACAACATCATACAGTTAATGGATCATAATATTAGGAACTACAACATAACAACCCTAATATCCCTAATGTTGAACAATTGCTAATAATTTAAACCTAAGTTAAAACATGTTTATATGTTACCCCCATTAATGATTTAAGCATGAATTCTAAAACACTAATTAAATCATGAGTTCTAGAACATTATTCCCAATGTATTCTAATAACCTAAAAGCATATGAAACAAGATAATCTAGAACAACATGGTATGAATATAATATTAAAAGTTTATAACTAGAGAAGTATTAGTAATATGATAACAATTAGGCAAGCATTGGTGATGTGATAATAACCAAGTAAGGTTTAGTAATATGCTAATAGCCAGGTAACTTTTGTGATATGATATTGGACAGTTAACTTTGGTGATATGATATTAGCCAAGTAATATTAGTGACATCATATTAGCTAGGTAATTTTAGTAATTTGATAATAGCCAGGAAAGCATTAGTGATATGATAATTGTACTCAATGGCAAAGGTGACAAATAATTTAGAAACATGTGCTATGTGGAACGGGAAAAGGTTATGGCCGTGAGGTACTTGCCTTGAGCACGCTCGACGGACACGCCACATGGAATGCGCAACTACACATGCGCTCCCTCAATAGCTGCGTGAGAACCTACACGGTGGAATGAGGATGAATCAGACGAGGGTTATGGTAAAATTGTGGAAAGGACAGCAAGAGACCGTTCAATCGGAAGAAAACACGTCACTGTTCGGCCAGACGAATGACGTTCGGTCAAGAGAATAACGTCCCTCCACGCAAATTGGCAAAGCCCCTGTGTGAATCACATTCACAACACATGACTGTGACTGGGCCACTCGACCACCGGTGTCGGCCAGTGCCAGCTTGAAAGACCATGTGGTGGTCATCCCGTGTGTGTGATGAGTAGTTGACAAAGGTTTAGGAGAGTCGAGTTTGGTTTGAGTGGTTCGGACCATGTCGTTGCGTGGTGCAATGAGTTCGGTCGGACTTGGTCAAACCTAGTCAAAGTGGCTAGAATGCTTATTATGATAATTTGATAGGTTTGGGCTATTTCTTGCATAATGAGGTTCATTGATGCTTTTATGCTTTCATGTATCGAGCGGTGCTATTTGATGTGTTTCTTATTTGTGATGACTGCAGGATGTCGAAGCGGAGTCGTGGTGGGACACGAGGTGACCGGACTAGACACAGGCGGTGTCGAGGTCAGAACAGTCGGATGTGTCGAAGACGGTGGAGCTTCGATGTGGTTGCGAGTCGTGGACGACAAGGAGTGCGGAAGCTTCCCGGAAGGTGCAGGAGGGGCGAATTGGGAATTTCGCGAGGCTACACAGGCGGGAGACAGTTCCGTTCGGGTTTAGCTGGCATAACGGGTTGGAGACCCGTTAGCCAAGGGCTATAAATAGAGGTGGGTGGCTGCATGCCCACTTATGGATTCAATGGCTTTGGGAGAGAGTTAGGGTTTTTTTGAGTTAAAAGAGGCTTTGGAGGTGGTTTTACCTTTGAGTCTTTAGTTGGTGAGAGTGGGTGGAAGGCAGCAGAGAGTGTCTGTGCTCTGTCCCCCTTCGATGTGTTCTTGAGTGGCGCTCTTCCTCCAAGCATGTAGTGTGAGTTCTTGAGGATTGAGAGGGAGAGGATGGATTGAGAGTCTTGTAATCATTCCTCTTGTTCTAATGTCCATGCGTATCGGGACTCCTATGTAATCCTTGCTTGGTTGAAATGAAAATCTGAAGTTTTTCTCCCGTGCAGCCTCTCTGTTCTTCGTTTTCTCCTTTTAGGTGATTTTCCTCTTTTTGTGATTTGAAGTTCCTTCTTACTGGGAAGGCCCAAAATGGGTTGCTCTATGATGGGATGATGTCTCAAGATCATTTGATCAAGTTTCCCAAGAGCAAACTTCGTTTAATCTCAGATTTCATGTTTGGGACTTCTCTGTTCTTCATTTCCTCTTCTAGGGTTTTGATGATTTTCGTGTTTCCCTTCATGAGAAAATGTGAAACTTGGCATGCAGAGTCTTATGGCTATTAATTATCTATCCTCAAAGTTTCGTGGCCAAAGGATCAATGGTTAGATGGGAATTTGAGTTTTTGGGTAGCTCTCTGTATTTTTCAAGTTCTTGGCTAATCTCTGAATTTCTTGTGTTCTTGCTTAGTTCCCATGTTGTTTGAGGTCCTAAAGGTATTTAGAATAGTCCCTTGATGTCTCTCTCTGAAAAGATCAGAAGTTTTCCTTTCGTTTCCTTGATTTAGCCAAAAATCTGAAGTTTCAGAACTTCTGTCAGCCTGCTCTGTTTGCTGTCGTGAGGTACTACCGCTCCTCGAGAGGTACTACCGCTCGGCTCAGCGGTACTACCGCCCAGAGGTACTACCGCTCGTCTCAGCGGTACTACCGTTTGCAGTCAGACCTGCTCTGAAATTATTTTTTTCTTGACTGTTTCTTTTTGGATCTGTTTTATCCTTGTTGCTGTGACTTCCAATAAGTGCATATCTTCTATCTTCATGGCTTCCATAGCTGTCGGAGTAGAGATCCTTGTGAGTACTGTTGGGGGCAAGTTTTAAAGAATCGACATTCACCCCCCTTTGTCGCCATTTTGGTCCAACACAGCTGCCACCACTGCTACCACCGTTGGCCGCCACCCAAGCCATGGCAGGCCATGGCAACATAGCCGAGCGGTCGTGCTGCCTCTTGTGGCCACCTCCACCGCATGCTTGCGCCACTGGTCACCATCACTGCCGCTGGCCTGCCGCCCAGCGGCTGCTGTTGCCGCCGGCCTACGCTGAGCACCGCCATGCATCGCCCGCACGCCCTGCGCTGGCGCCGCCACCCCGCCTTGTGTCAGCATCGTCCTCGGCTAGCCACGGCTCCGGCAATGCCATCGACGCCGGCGGTCGCCTAGCTCGCTGCCACGCAGGAGAGACAGATTGGAAGGAGAGAAGAAGAGTAGATTGATTCATCCGGATGAGAGAGAGACAATAGATTGAAATACCTGTTGGGGAGAGATATATAGATAGAGATGGGTTTTTGAATGCTGTAGTCCCTTGCTATTTTTTAGGGTGCTACAGCTCTGGCCCCTTAGAAAAGATTTGGCCTCGAATCAGATACCTCAAGGATTTAAGATGAACATAATTTGGGTAAATTATTTAAGTGGAGGGAAACACAGGAACCAAATTTGAGTTAAAGTGATCGGGGTATTTCTCATGCATTTGAGACTCCAACTCCCAAGTGGCTTCATGTTCAGTCTGATGGGATCACAACACCTTGACATAAGAGATGGTCCAGCATCGCAGTTGACGCTCCAAATGCTTCAAGATACGAATCGGTCGTGCAACAACGATCATATCCTCTAAGACCTCCAATGTGGGTAACTCCAAAATTGAACAAGATCATTTAGATACTTCCTCAATTTAGAGACATGGAAGACATTATAGACCCTGGCCAAAAAAGTAGGTAACTCCAAATGGTAAGCAAGCTTCCTGATCTGCTCAACAATACGGAATGGTCCAACATAGCGAGGGTTCAGTTTTCCTTTAACCCCAAATCGAACAACACCATTGGTCAGAGAGACTCTCAAAAGACCCTGATCTCCCACTTTAAATTCTAGTGGAAAACGAGAATGGTCAGCATAGCTCTTCTGGTGACTCTAGGCTGAAAGTAGATTATTCCTGATAAGTTCGATATGTTCCTTCCAATCACTAACTTACTGAAGTCCAAGTAACTCTCTCTCTCTCTCTCTCCAGCCTCATCCCAATGGAGGGGAGAGCGACAAGGTCTATCATAAAGTGTTTCGACAGGAGCCATGCTGATACTAGAGTGGAAACTGTTATTATAACATAACTCTACAAGAGATAGATGTTTTTTTTCCCAACTGCCCTTACATGCAAGTATACAGGAATGCAACATGTCCTCCAATGTGCGAATGGTTCTCTTAGATTGGCCATCAGTTTGAGGGTGAAAGGCAGTACCAAAGTTGAGTTTCATGCCCAGATTTTGATGCAAGCTCTCCTGGAAGTGGGAAACAAACTTGACATCACGATCCGAGACAATAGGTTTAGGAATGCTATGGAGATGGACAATTTTCTTAATATAGATATTAGCAAGGTCACTAGCTGAGTAAGTGGCTTTAACCGGAATGAAGTGAGCTGTCCTAGTGAGGTGGTCGACAATGACCCAAATAGAGTCTATACATCGGGGTGATCTAGGAAGACCAAAAATAAAGTTCATAGCTATATCTTCCCATTTCCATCAGGGACACAAAATGAAGTGTCTGCCAAGACTACAGTGCTATGTTTTTACTTGCTGGCGCACTACACATTGAGACACAAACTTAGTAATGTCCTTCATCCCTGGCCACCAAAACTGCGACTAAAGGTCCTTGAACAACTTAATCTCGCCAAGATGAACAGAATAAGGAGTTTTATGAGCTTCACGAAGAATATCCCTCTTCAATTGTGAACCAATGGCACCCAAATGCAAGCATAGAAACATAACATCCCTTTGCCATTGACAAAAAAGTCTGGCCCATGCGGTTTAGCCTGAATAAGCTCTCCACTAGATTGCCAGATCTTCGAATCCAAGGCTTGAGCTTCTAGCAAGGCATCAAACAAACGGGATGAAATTTCTGATTTCTCTAAAGATAGCATTGAGAACACGAACAAAAGGTAGTTTGGAGATCCTCAAGCCCTCTCGGGCTGATGTTGGAATAAGAACACTATCACTTCGCTTCCTACTAAGGGCATCAGCCACCATATGCTGTTTGGTTCTCTCTAGCTAGTCCCCTCATAAGTTGTTTTGTCAGTAGCCACAGTGGTTGGTGCCGTTCGTGGGGACACGCAAGAAGCCAGAGAAGGCGCTAGAAAGCGATGGCAACCAAGTGAAAGAGAGGTGTGGCGACAGCGACCACCGAGCCCAGCATGTGATGGGTGGTGGTACCCCATGGCAACGCCCACGCCGGTACGACTATCGACCACGACGCCCACACTGGAATGACCATCGACTGTGACACCTACGTTGGTATGACCATCGACCGTAACACCCGCGCCATCATCTCGACACTAGGGAGTCAGCCTCCGAACAACACCGATGAATGATGAGCCTCTCTAGCAGGGATTCTGCATGGAGCGTGCGCTCCAAAACCTTCGCCCCACCACTGGCTACATCAACACCCACGACCACAACACAGTCATGACTTCGGTGACATCTTCAACCGCACCAGAGCTTCGCCATGCTCAGAGCTTTCTCTCGCCGTCGCCTTTGTTGACTGCGAGTCCGAGGCGGGGGATGCACCGCGCGTGTCAGCTTCTCATCGCTGACTTCATCGATGACTAGTCCAAATGGTGGGGGACGAGCCGTGCGTGCTGGTAAGTCTTCGTCTCACCACCACCTTCGTCGACCGCAAGTCTGAAGGTGGGGGGCACACCACGTGCCTCTCAGTATCGTTTCATCGCTGACTTCATCGACCCTAAGCCCGAAGGGTGCGAGACAGAATGCACGCATTGGAGCTTCATCTTGCCACTACCTTCGTCGACCACAAGTTCGAAGGGGGGGCCACGTGTGTATTAGTTTCGTCTCACTGCCGACATCATCGATGACTAGTTCGAAGGGTGGGGACGGGCCATGTGTGAGTCAGTTTGATCTCACCGCCAACTTCATTGACATCAAGTTTGAAAGGTGGGGTCAGACCCGCACGCCTTGTAGCTTTGTCTCGCCATCACCTTCATTGACGCCTAGTCTGAAGGGTGGAGGATGGACTGTGCGCGCACGAGTCGTTGTCTCCCCGCTGACTTCGTCAACTCCAAGAGCGAAGGCTATGTGGGAAGGAGCGTGTCTTCATCGCCAACTTTGAGACTTCATCCGACCTCCTCGTGGTCGAGACTTCATTCGACCACCTCATAGTCATAGACACTCCATCCGACCAACATGTGGTCATAGACGATTACGCGCGGAATTGTTCGGCTTGCTGCCAATTTCGTCACGCCCGGTCCGAAGGATGGGGACAAACCGCATGCTCACGAGTTTCATCTCACTGCAAACTTAGTCAACGTCAAGTTCGAAGGGTGGGGGATGGCCCGTGCGCATGTTAGTTTCATCTCACCGTCGACTTCCTTGACCCCAAGTTTGAAGGGTGCGGGATGGAACACACGCCTCCTAGTACTGTCTCACCACTGACTTCGTCAACCCCGAGTCCAAAGGGTGCAGGATGGAATGCGAGTCTGAAGGTAGGGGATGGGCTGCACGTGCAAGGATTCATCTCGCCGCCAACTTCATTGACAACTAGTCCGAAGGGTGAGGATAGGCCGAGTGCGCCAGTTTCATCTCGCCACCGACTTCATCGAAGTTAAGTCCGAAGGTGGGGGATAGGCCGTGCGCATTGTACCTTCATCTCTCCATCGCCTTCGTCGACCCCAAGTCCGAAGGGTAGGGGACGAGCCACGTGTGCATGAGTTGGTGTCTCGCCGCTGACTTCATCGACTTCAAGTTCGAAGGTGGTGGATGGGCCATGCGCGCAAGGATTCGTCTCACCACTGACTTCGTCGACGACTAGTCTGAAGGGTGGGGACAGGCCGAGCGTGCCAGTTTCATCTCATCGACGTCAAGTCCGAAGGTGGGGGATGGGCCACATGCGTTGTACCTTCATCTGTCGCCGCCTTTGTTGATGCCAAGTCCGAAGGGTAAGGGATGAGCCACTTGTGCACGAGTCATCATCTCGCCACCGACTTTGTCAACTCCAAGTCTGAAGGCTGTGTGGGAAGGAGGGCGTCTCTGCCGCCAACTTCGAGACTTCATCTGATCACCTCGTGGTCATAGACGCTTCATCCGACCACCTCGAGGTCGTAAACATTTCATATGACTGTGTAGCGATCAATACTTCATCCGACCACCTCGTGGTCGCAAATGCTTCATCCGACCATTTCATAGTAGAGACATTTCTTGTGCACACAAAGCATCGATCCATCGCCGATTTCGTCCACGCCAAGTCCGAAGGGCAGGGCATGGACCGCACGTGCAAGGATTCATCTCGCCGCTGACTTCGTCGACGCTTAGTCCGAATGGTGGGGGATGGGCCACGCGCTCCAGCAAGTTTTTGTCTCACAGCTACCTTCGTCTACCCTGAGTCTGAAGGGTGCAGAATGGGCTGCGAGCGCTGCCGCCTTCATCGACGCCGAGTTCGAAGGATGCGGGATGGACCACACGCATTGGAGATTCATCTCACCACTGACTTCGTCGACACCTCATCGGCATATGACTACCTCATGATCATACACTCCGTCCGACTACATCATGGTCATAGGCTCCATCCGACCACCTCGTGGTCATAGACGTAGTCGTCAGGACTTCGTCCGATCACTCGTGCTCGAGAATTCTTCGACACTTCGTCCGACCGCTTTAGGGCTGCGACGTCGTCGATACCTACGACCACCACGTGGTCGCACCTTTAGCGACCATGTCATGAGTGACATAGTCATCAGGCCTTCTCCAACTATGTCGAAGGCACCCAGCTTTTCAGCGTGGGACTTCGTCGCCCGCATCCATGAGTTGCCCGAGGCTGGGGCACGATCTACGTGCGCTAACTCGACCTCTGCCGGGAGATGCCACAAGCACGTCAAGATCGGTCAAACAATCCTACTCTGGGAGGTTTACATCATCCACACCTCTGAGGATTGGAAACTATCAGCTGCATCAGCTCACCCATCAGAATCGGCATGCTTACTGCCGGGGGACGAGGCAGGGCCAGCCTGGGCCAATTGTTCATGTCAACTCGCCCATTAGGACATACGCGCTTGCTGGCGAGGAAGTACTGTTGTTGAGATGGCCCAACCCCCCGTGACTCAGTCTTACCATTGGCCCAATATGTAATAGGCCCAATAGTATAGAGGAATGTACCTGTTGTGGCTACAGACCAAACAGAGAGTATGGTAATGGAGAGTTAGGTGAGCAAGTGCTTAGGGTTTCCCCCATGGACGGTATCGTATATATATCCACATGGGGAGTGTTTTTACAATAGTACCCTTACATTTAAGTATCCCCCTCAGGGGCACTTATGTCATTATACATGTCCCATTTTGAGCCTTACAACCTTCTAACAGGTCTGCTGGGCTTAGGTGGGGGCCATCCCTACAACAATACCAATATACCCTGACTTTTTGTAATTATTAAGGGGTAGGATGAGAATTTTTCATCCTACCCTAGTCATGTATATAAACCCCTAAGAGGGGTATGAGGGGGATCCACTTATTCCATACATGAGCTCTCTCTCCTATTGTTGGCTTTCTCTAGCTAGTCTCTGCACATACTGTTTGATCAGTAGCCACAACATTCATACTGTGCTTAAGATCTTGAGGTTAACAATTGCACTAGGGTTAAAGGCAGAAGTCTAGTCGTGTCAGGTTATAGGCTCGTGGCTAGCTAAGGTGCATCGAAATTCATTGTGGAACAAATGTTCAATGTTCTTCTGAGTTGTCATCATGTTGAAATTTAAAAAGAATGCTTATAATAAATTGATACCTTACAGCTGTTTTTTCCTTCCATTTTGGGAGATTCTATTGTTAAATCCACACTGCTCTGGTTTCGTGAAACTAGTCATTTTGTATGAAGTTTGGAAAACTCTGGAAGTTTTGTGCTACTAAGTTATACAATCTCGCTCTTCCATGTGTGCACATTTCTTCCATGGTGAGAAACTTACTGCACCCACCTGGTGTTTTCTAGGAATTGTATGCTCCCACCTGTACTTTTATTTCTTTTGGTAAGATATATTTCTCATGTTGTGTTTTCTAGGAATTGTATACTCCCACCTGTACTTTTATTTACTTCTTATGTTGTGTATATTCTCGTCTCCACTCTATAATTAGTTGTGAAGAATTTATACATAAAACGATTTCTTTATCTTTAGATGAACAGAGAAGCTTTGAAGTCAATCATGTTCAACGGCAAGGATCGGGGCTATTGAAAGCATCTAGGTCTTAAAAATTGTTTTGGTAATTAATGATAATATGTGGATATGACACTAACATGTTTATTGACTGTTTGAGAAGTTTAGTCTTAGTGACGAAAATGACAACCTGAAGATGCATGCTAAAGGTTAACATGAAGATCAATATGGTTCAAGATAAAGGTATAAGTAGCTTAGGATCTCTTTTCTATTTTACCGGTCTTAGGAGAAAAGGTTGAAAGATCAGATTTTAGGTTAGATGCCATACTATTAAGAAGGATCATGACTAGTAGCTTGACAACAAGTTCTTGTACCATTAGATTAATCTAGGATCATGCATGCACTTAGAATTTAATTTAAAAGCTAATTATGCATTTCTCAGAAAAGTCGGTAGTACCAAGTTTACATGGTGATACTACCGCACAGGAATATGATCGGGAAGGTAGTGTGTTACTACTGCACCCCGGTCGGACCGAAATTTAGTTGATGGTAAATATTTTCCAGAAATACACAGCAGTACCAGAGCTTACTTGGCAGAACTACCGCATCGCGGTATGACCGTAAATCTTGAGCGATACTGCCATACACCAGAAGTACTGAAAGTTAGTTGGTGGTACGTTATATCCAGAGAGGGCTAGTTTGGACCTCAAAGGGAAGCGGTACTACCGCCTTATGAAAGCGGAACTACCGGAGGGCAAAACTACTGCACTTACAATGGTACTTGTACCGTGCCATAAATTTAACAGCTAGTTCAAAGGAATTAAATTCATCTACTATAGTCGTTACAGTGCAGCCACTACAGGTATGGTAGTTTCATCTGATGAATAGCGGTACAACCGCTCGTGCTTAAAATTTCAGGTACTGGCCTCTAACGGTCAAATTGGTTGGTGAGGGGTTTAAATATGTAATGTCCTAGACATCGATTCGGCGTTTCTGGTGGTTATATTCCTAATGAATCAATCATGGCCATATCGTGCATGTCATTTGCATTGAAGTTGTGTCGCCGCATCTAGCCGCGACCGTACCGGTACAGTATCGTACATTGCCGTAGTACAATGCACACTCTTACATTGCCAGGTAAGAGTTCAGTGGATCATTTGCATACATATGCATTTCATGAGGATCATTCTTATTCTGAGATCTTAAAAGAAATTGGCTAGTGAGAGCCACTTGTGGCATGAGGTAATATCCTGTGGTTGATGTTGGTGTGAGTTGTAGTTTTTGATATGAACAAGCTTATAGTGTGAATGATGAGAATTAATTGTTAATGCTTTATCAATGTACCACAAGATGATAATTTGATGCTTAATCATCCACAGTTTAATTAATTTGTTAACCAGTTTGCTTGCTGAGATTTCAACTCACCCTTGTATTCTCTCTCCCAAGTGATCCATGAGCATGCTCGGAAAGGGTAGAGCAACACGGCACCATTACACAAGTCTTCATGAGTTTTACTATAATAAGTTAGAGGATTTTTAATCATTTCTTTCTCTCGGTCATTGAGCACTGTAACTTAATAATGCTAGATTGTGGTTGGCTTTAGTGGGGTTTGAGTACTCAAAGCTAGGTTGATAAAGGATGTTATTTCATAGTTTTCTATTCGTATGCTATTTTTCTATTCCCAACTATATGTTATATTGTAATACTTCCATGTAGTTTTTTTTATTTATCTAGGGAGGTGCTGCCGGGTTTTCTTTGTAACCCAGCTAGTCATAAGTGTAGTTTGGTAGCATCCTGGGGTAATGCGGTTTCTAGGGTGTTACAGTTGGTATCAGAGCCTAGGCTTCAGATTCTAGGAAAATAATAAGTAATTTGACACACTTGCACGTGTAGGATGGGAAAGGGGTTGCATATCCTTGCATATACCTTGTATCATTTTGTTCTGTTAGTGCTTTTTCCTTAATTGCTTGAAGTTAATGTTGTGTATGCTTGTGTACAATGGTGGCTGTAGGAATGACGCCTAAGGCGAACGGCTGTGGCTGTGCTACTATGCCTGGTGCGTAGTTGGCGGCTGAGGAGGCCGAGTCTCCTAGGTCGGAGGGTGGTAGTCAGGAGGAGCTATTGTCCGCCATGAGGGCCATGCAGGAGGAGCTGAGGACGTTGTGTCAGGGGTAGTTTGCCCCTGGTGCTGGCACTGCTACAGCACCTGAGGCCGCGGCAGCTAGCACTGTTAGCAGCATCTTGCTTCGAGAGTGGGTGAGGATGAAGTTGGATAGCTTTGACAGTGGGGCCACTCCTTTTCAGGCCGTTGAATGGCTATCCTACATGGAGGACAAGATGGAGGCATTCGAGGTGGTTGCTCCAGATCATGTGCGGTACATGGCACAACTCCTGAAGGGTGAAGCGCAGATCTGGTGGAAGAGGGTGCAGTCAACTCGCATGGCTACACATAGACTGCTATCTTGGGCTGAGTTTGTTTGGCGGTTCGAGAGGAGGTTCTATCCAGAGACGTTCCTTGATAAAATGAAGATTGATTTGAGTAAGTATGCTCAGTACAGGAAGACTATGGAAGAATACAAGGTGTGATGTGACGATGGCCCGATCTTCCGAGAGGTACAGATAAGTCGATTGTGGAGATCTCGACGTTGATGATCCAAAGGCTCCGACCAAAATAGATCGAACCCCTCGCAATCACTACACCACTGCTCCGTTGGTTATCAACCGTGCCGAACACGATTGATCTCGCCAAGAAGGCTATCTCCTGCAAGCGAATCGAGAACACAAGCAAGAGAGTACAAGATTCAATCTGAAATTGCGAATAAAGATTAAGTTCACAAGTTGGGGTTTCTCAACCGAATATGCGGCGAAACTGTTAAGCAGAATAATCTCTTAAGAAAAACCCAAGGAAAACTAAAGGGGTGCGGCCTCCTTAAATAGGGGAGGGGAAATCCGCACTTATCTAATGACAAGGGATATGGTACTATTCATGGTTACAGTTCACGCGGCCGTGGTACCGTTCACGTGAACAGTACCGGCCCAAATAGCCCAAGTTACAAGGCCCTCGGCCCACTTTGACTCGGACTGGAAAAGTGACGTGACTTGTTTTGCAGTTTCAAATCTTCTCGGATGGATTTTGGAGGTGAGACTAGATCCATCTGAAAGTAGACTCCAAGAGCTTTCCAACGAGTACTCACGGGCCCTGAGAAGCCTTCTGGATCAAAAGTTATGGCCGTTTGAAATTGGCCTGTCAGGCTGAATCCGAATTGATCTGGAGGCCGAATTGGATTCCAAAACCTGTCCAACTTGAACCATTGCTTCAATTGGTTCCAAAGTGATGTGGTGCTACAAATATATATATTTTCATCATTAGGTAGCATCATATTCTCATTTAAAATGTGTTGAAGTTAAAGAAACGAATTCACCTTTAGTTCAATCTTGATATTGACCGCTATGGTCGTATGTGTTGGTGGCGTGGTCACATCATCCTCCCCCTCTTGCAAACAAAGCCGTCCTCGGCTTTTGATAAGCTGAAAAAATGGTAACAAAGAAGCCAAGGTGTATGCATGGTATATGTATATGTCATCCGTTTTAACCGTTCTTCGTTGTTGCACAATTAATATTATAAAACAGCAATAATCATAAAAGCTCGTTGTATTATTAATCCAAGAGTAATCATATATGTTAATGAGCAATTCAAAATTTCTCACACAGTAATTATTGCAACTGGTTTTGCAAATGTAAGTGAAGCATTTATGCAATTCAAATCTTTGAATTTGTAAACATGTAGTGGTGGCACATATGGGCAAAACTACAACTTTTGGAATCAAGCAAAATTCATCTATACTAGTATAGTGCCCGTGCTAACGCCACGGCGGTATTTCGGGGATGCACATGAAAACAACCAAATGATGATTTTTTTTCATGGTTTAAGTTTCACGCAATTGTATAGCAGAACATAAAGAGGCAGAATCGCGAGGGTCCAACTCAATGACACGTGTTTCACCATGGTCGAAGCCCCTTCTGACCACATACATGGGCTCACAGTGGTCGAAGTCCCGTCCGACCACGTCCTGAGCACGTCACAACGTGGTCGAAACTTCAACTACCGACCGCAACTCTCGATAACGTGGATAGGAGTTGCAACAAGCCCACGAGCAGCCACATCAGTTGCAACAAGGATAGGAGTTGCTCCACTCTTAAAGGATCGCAGTGCATACTCTCTTTCCTGAATAAGATCAATCAAGTAGAAAGATCAACAACGTGATATTCAATCAGACCTATATGACATCAAGAAGACGTATATCTTTAGCACCATAAGGCATACAGACAAAAGCACGCGCAACCTGGATGGGACAGAAATATTGATCGCTCATGTGCAACCATATCATATAGCAGTATCCTTGAACTGTTTTGAAAAGGATAAATCATCACTTCCCAGTACCACATTCAGATAAAAATTCATTTGTTTTTGGAATATCCAAGTTCTTATGTCCTTTCCAAAACAAAATTATGTATGCAAGGATAGTTCAGACAGTAACAAAAATGTAAGCATGGATACTTCAGACAATAACAAAATGTCTACAGGAATACAGGATTTACTTACAAAATGTGTAACTAACATATAATGTAAGCCGCATGGATACTTCAGACAATAACAAAATGTCTACAGGATTTGCTTACAAAAAGTGTAACTAACATATAATGTAAGCCACAGCTCGGACGTACCTGTTGGGTACGATCTCCATGAATACTTGTTGCAGGGAGCCCATTTGTATACAGCCAGTTCTCCAGAGCATCAGCTCCCCTCTTTGTTTCCACAAAGACCAAAGTAAGAGCTTGCTGCAAACAAGAGGAAAACACACGTTGGTGGACCAATATTGGTGGAAATTATGACTTGAGTTAAAAATTAATTGAAATTTTAAGTACGTCAAAAAATATTCCTAGAAACTTTCCTTACAGCGGCTTTAGTCTAGTGAAAGGAACTGGTGGCATAAAAATAAAGTAGATCAAAAACTCTTAATGCATAGTACCTTCCCATGAGCACCATTAGCTTTCTGCGCATGAAGAAGGTCCATGAGATAACTTCTTTTATCCGCTTCAAGGACAAACTCTACCCGTTGAGCAATCAAATCAGTACTTGAACCAACTCTTCCAACAGCAAGGAAGATGTAGTCCGCAAGGAAATCTGAAGCCAGACACTGCAGAAAAAATTATGACATTTTCAGCACAAGTAACAGTAGAGATCATTATCACATGCTACAACCAAACAAATAATTTTTTCCTGTCATGTTAGAAAAAACCAACCAAATATTTGCATATTGATTCACCCAGTATCATATCTTCATATCACGTGCAAAAAAGCATTGATTGTGCAAGCCAACAATTCATCTTATTGTTATTCAGATTTAAATGCAATTAGTAAAGATAAATTTTAATTCCTACCATTATTCTGACCATTTCATACAGTATAATAGAAGAATCTAATATCTAATAATTTTGGATTCGGAATAGAGGTCCAGTAAAAATGAACAATCTACAATGCCATAAAGATAAACTGCGACTTGAGAACATGACACCATATGTTAGGAAAACTGATAATTGTGTCGTACAAGTTGACAGCAAATGGACATTGCATACCCCACTACCTCAGCTAAATTGCTAGATTGCCAATAAAATAGTAAGTAATGAAGAGGCTAATGACATTTGAACATGTATTATTAAAGTGGGGGAGTCAAAAAGAGAAGGCATACCTGTATCTCTTTTGGAAAAGTAGCACTAAACAGCATTGCCTGTCTTACACCACGAGGGGGCATGTCCATCTGCTCAACAATTTTACGTATCTGTGGCTCGAAGCCCATATCGAGCATTCGATCAGCTTCATCAAGAGCTAAGTACTTCACCATTTGCAGTGATACTCTAGCCCTCTCCAGCAGATCCATCAAGCGACCAGGAGTTGCCACAAGGATTTCAACACCCCTTTCTAAGTCCCTCAACTGCAATAAGTATATGTTCAATAGCTGTGCATATCAACTTGCAAAGGTTATTGTGACAGACAAACACAGTATGGCCAACACCATCCATTAATTCCTGAAGATATAAAACAAGCAACCGCGTTTGCAGTAAATTTTAAGTTGATTTGAGTGATTAAACGTCGAAAAGTCCTTTCCTATGTCCATTTAAGTTCTGTGTGAGCTTAATTAAGCTCATAAGAAATATAATAATCAAATTTGTCTTATGTGACAACAGCTAAAAAGACAACATAAAATGCAAGGAAGTTTTGTTCTCACCACATTTTATCACTATTTGACAATCTACATAGATACATAGCCATTATTCAGGACCTACATAATTGAAGCATCCATATAATGTCATATCTATGCTTTCTACAGAAAGTTGAACACATGAGATTCTTCTCTGAGAAACTTATGCTATTAGTATTGAGTCAGTTGCGGTACAGTCTAGTCCAGTAACCAGAACTGTAAAAGGTGCACATACGATTTCAGTTTATTAAAAGAGAGTAGAGCATTCAGTACCTGACTTCAATTTTTAATTTTTTATGCCATACCACGATTCGCTTCGAAGGAGGGCTTCGCGGGCGCGGGAGGCGGCGGCGGCCGGGAGTCGTCGATTCGCTTCGGGGGAGGCGGCGGCCGGCGCGGGAGAGCGGGCGCGGGAGGCGGCGGCGACCGGGAGTCCTCGATTCGCTTCGGGGGAGGCGGCGGAGGCCGGGGGAGGCGGCGGCCTTCGGGGGAGGCGGGGGAGGCCGGGGGAGGCGGGGCTTTCGGGGGAGGCGGGGGAGGCCGGGAGTCGTCGATTCGCTTCGGGGGAGGCGGCGGCCGGCGCGGGAGAGCGGGTGCGGGAGGCGGCGGCGGCCGGGAGTCCTCGATTCGCTTCGGGGGAGGCGGCGGAGGCCGGGGGAGGCGGGGGAGGCGGCGGCCTTCGGATATGGTTGAGTAAGGAGAGAGAATAGAGGAGAGTTAATCTGGTGCGGACGTTTTTAGGATGGTGTAATTCTGGGTGCATATTGTGGTGTGGACGTAGTTAAGGTCATGACTGTGGAGCAGGTAATTGTTGGGTGGATGTAGGATAATTTTAACTGGTGGTTTATTAGTTTAGATCATGCATCAATCACCAAGGAAATTTGACACCAAAACCAATGGTTGCCACTGTGATGCATATAACAGCAGCTCAAACATACCGAAGAGCCGCTTCTCTAGCAGCATCACGAACTTCGGGCTTCTCAGCTCTCTTCTTTTGGATGACTTCCAATGAAGCACCAACAATTGCCCTGGAGTATGGTTTCTTGGTGGTGCGGCGCCTCTTCTTGACAGCTTCAGCATGCATATCCTACAAACAAAAATGTGGAAAATAACATCTAAGAAATGAAGCACCAACAGGAGCATTAATCTGATTGAACAACATACACAAAACAACTAATGGATAGGACTACGAAGGACATGACTACATGATACAGAAGACAGGTGCCCAGATGTATATATCTCTAGTCCCTATATGTACATGTATACTGAGAGGTGCTCATTTTGAGAAATCAACATGGCATTTAAATACAAGTATAAACATAATCATAAATCTGAATAAAAAGAAATGCATGCAATCATAGAAATCAGATATTTATTGGAATCCAGCTTACATGGCTTAAGAAACTCAACTTACTTAGCACTTGAAGCACAATACAACATCACAACCACTAAAGTTTAAGCATGCCATCTCAGCTCAACCTAACAGATTTAAGAAAAAATATTTAATAAGTGTGAGAAAAGTGAAGTTCATGCAGTTAAAGAGCATGTGCTCATAAATAGAAAATTTCCCATCTAGTATACAATACCTTCTTGTGCTGCTTCCGGTACATAGCTGTCCAGGTAAGCTTCGCAGGCTTCAGGCGGTTGTGGATTTGGGAAGAGGAGAGAAAGCAGCGGCGGGGCGAAGGGGCGGAGCTGACGGCTGACTCTGGCGCGGGGAGGAGGAGGCACCGGCGCGTGGGGGCGGAAGAGGAGGCGGGCTGGATGGGGAGAGGGAGATGCGGGGTGGGCTGATTGCCGCAGGTCAACAAGTCGAATTGAGCCCTTTGAGCTACTATATGCCAATGTGTTACAGTGAGTAGGGTGGAACTCAGCAGATGTTACCACCTCTGCACATTGTAGAATAAAAACATGACTAACAGCAAACATGTTATGCAAGCAGATGACACCTCTAAAACATGTGGTAAAATAATAAAGATTAGTTAGAATAGACCTATAAAAACTCATGTTTGACCTAAGAACTTCATTTATAACACCCACATCCATTTCAATAAAACCAATTTTAGCTCAATATTGTGTTATACCATAATGCAGGAGGATTGTCAAAACACATCTATATACAGTATGTTTCAAAAGGATTAGACCATTAGTGAATCATAAGTCAGATTACTTCGCTTGCTATAGATGTATAGAAGGGTATCCTTTTCCCACTATGTGAGATTGTGAGTTGAAGTTGTAAATGTTTTTATTCTAATACCTATACAGTTATACCAAGTAAAATACTATCTAGTCAGCACAGCTAAGAGTTTGTAGAATTGGAAGTTATACCATTGAGATCCTCCATGTTTGTAGGTTTAACATCAATAATATTAAAACTTTGATTGCTAATTTCCAGATTCCAAAGATTTATCCGCAAATCATCTGCTGATATGAAAGTCTCACCGTCACTGTGGAGACAAGAACAGGAAACAATGTACGTCACTACATAAACATGGACAGGGTACAGCTAAGCTGACTGTATATAAGGTGCACATTAGCAAGATAGATAGTAACTGCACATGGAAGGTGGGAGATGGTGTAAATTATCTGAAGTATAATCACATAGCTGCTTACATACAGCTCATATAATCACATAGCTGCTTACATACAGCTCAACCACACATGAAATTCTACATATAAAAGTTTTCAAAACACACAAAAATATGATATAACTAAATAAATATATACCGGGGGGAATGACTTGGCTGAACTTTGCCTAAATGAATTTATGTTCTGTAAACTTTAGGGTTATGATTTTGTTAGATTTGCAAGTGAAATTTACAAAACTATAAAACAATGTTACTATGTTTGCAAGTGAAATTACAAGCATTGAAATTACTCAAGCTAGATTCCTGGAGTGACTAAAATGGCAAAAAGAAGGCCAAATCTGGAAAAATGGAGATAGATTCTAAGCATGAATATGGCAAGATGCTTCTTGTCAATCAAGAATCAAATGCCAAAAAGTACATATGCATCTGAAAAGTACATTTCAGGCATATATCAAAAATAGGCAGGTGCTAGTAACTCCAGCAAAACAATCTATCTGTAACTTCAACATGACTACCCAAGTACCCACTTCTCTAAACGTAATCAAGATTTTTCTACTTAATTATTCGCATGATTGCTTTGCCTAGTTCCATACAAGTATATATTAACTTACGTCACCGAGCTACGGCTTATGACCGAATGAATTGCTACAAAGGAACGAGGTCAGTGCACATACCATTCACACCACCACAAAATCAATTAATTAGAGCTATACTATATCGTCACACATCAGACACCAGTTTAACCAAATTCATTTATTTGACTATCACAAAACCTGCAGATTCAAGCATTTATAGGGTATGTATGACAATCGCAAAACATTCTGGCAACGGATAAAAGAAGCTAATCACATCATCATCCAACAACCAATTTGGCGTAGCATTCACTTGCTTTTCTACCTGCGATGCACTAAGTGAAGGTGCGAACCGTGTTCATGACAACACCAAGCCACCAAGCCAAAATTGGCTCCTGCAGGGCAATTCCTGTCCTAAAGTCTCCAAGACCACATGTCCACGCAACATCATGCCATGCATACAACGCACACATAAACAGGCATAAAAAGGGAGCCTTGTAAGTCGAACTGCAACTGGATTATTCAGAGACAACACATACATGAACAGGCATAGAAGAGAAGCGAGGCAGACCTGCTCCAGGGCAGCACTCTCCTTGTCGCCGTCGTCGTGGCCGGCGGCATCCTCCTCGGCCCCCCAGACAGGGCGCGGCGGCGCGGTGGTGGCGAAGTAGTCGTCGTCGTCCTCGACGTCGGCCCAGGACTTGGAGGTGAGCGGCGCAGGCGCCCAGAACACCTCCAGCCTCTGCTCCTTGTCCGCCGCCGCCGCCTGCTTCTTCGGCCCCGCCGTCAGCTTCTTCTTCGCCCCCATCCGGCGAGAAAGAGGCCGAGGATGTCGCCGCGGCGGCCGTCACCCCCGGAGTCCGCGGCATCGCCAGATCCGCCGCCTCTCCACCGGCGCGAACGAGCACCGCACGGCCGCGTGTGGTTCCGCCACCCGCCTCGCTGGGGCCCGCGGGGGGGGGCGGGCCAGGGAGGTGGAGGAGGGTGGAAGCCGACGACGGGGAGGGCGCCATCTGCCACTCGTGGGGGGAATAGGGGAGGGAGAGGAGGCGCGGGGGAGCGGAGATCGGGGAGGATGGGGGGAGCGGAGGTGCGGGGAGCGGTGGGAGCGGAGACGCGGGGAAGGCGAGGGAGCGGAGGCGCGGGAGAGCGGCGGCGACACGGGGGAGGATGGGGGGTGGCACGGTGGAGGATGGGGGGAGGCGCGGTGGAGGATGGGGGAGGCGGAGGGAGGGGAGGCGCGGTGGAGGATGGGGGGAGGCGGAGGGAGGGGAGGTGCAGGGGAGGAGGGGGAGGCGTGGGGGAGGCGGAGGGAGCGGAGGAGGCGCGGGGGAGGAGGGGGAGGCGCTGGAGAGGCGGAGGGAGCGGAGGAGGCGCGGGGGAGGAGGGGGAGGCGGAGGGAGCGGAGGAGGCGCGGGAGGCGCGGGGGAGGAGTCGAACCCTGCGGCGAAGGCGGCTGCGAGGAGGGGGAAGGGAGGGAAGCGGGAGAGGAAGAGAGCGGCGACGGGGAGGAGCGGGAGCAGGGCAGGGGATTGTGGGAGTTGGAGAGGGAGGGCGAAGGGGTACTGCACATCCATTGAAGGATGACCGTCGGATATGGTTGAGTAAGGAGAGAGAATGGAGGAGAGTTAATCTGGTGCGGATGTTTTTAGGATGGTGTATTTCTGGGTGCATATTGTGGTGTGGACGTAGTTAAGATCATGACTGTAGAGCAGGTAATTGTTGGGTGGATGTAGAATAATTTTAACTGGTGGTTTATTAGTTTAGATAGATAATCATATCTCAATCGAACAATAGCAAATTCATCTAGTAAGAGTGAAGAGCTTTGTATGTTCTGCCATAATTCATCATCTTTATTCAGATTGTCTATACTTGATGGTGCAAAAAGAGATGACCACATATGCATTGAATGAGTACTAAATTTTACTTCCCTCTCACATTCAACATGATTCAGCATACAAGAATTGTTGTCCCAAACAACAAGTTTCAATTCATCCATGTGATCGCAAGTTATGCATATTCGATATACAAGAAATTGATTTTCCACACCATAATCTCCAATCAAATTAAACTTATATCCAGGGGTGTAGGTACTAAATAAGAATTTCGAACATGCAAGTTCAGAGACTTTCTCCATAGCATGTGACAATTTCATAGGTAGATCTAACATGATGTAACACAAGCAGGAGAAATTCTAGTCAAAACTTCTTTATGTGTTATTAATTTAACATGTGCAAAATTATGAGAATTTAGATCAGCACATGGTTTATTTAAGTCAACACAAGGAATATCAAAAGATTGCACTACAGCAGGTATATACTCACAAGGTTGCTCTATGTCTTGTTGTAGCACCAAATCAATACCGTGAGCGATGATAGTACCATGTTCTTTACCTTTTTGGCTCTCCTCAGATGATGTAAGTGCATCCATCTCCTTATCTTCATTCTCAACCAATGGGGTCAGTGATTCAATCAGCTCATGCTCTTCTTTGGCATGGTTCTCAACTACCTGCAAGTTGTTAGTCACAGAAAATGGCACAAACACAGGTTTGTTCTCATGATCATCACCATTACCTGCAAGGTTAGCTGCAAGAGCATATTCATCCTCAACATCACTAGCACTTACATAACCACCATCTTCTGTCGCAATGTACGCCCGCTGACTTGTGCAATCTCTCATGACGTGGCCCATCCCTTTACAACGGTGGCACACAATGCCCGTCGTACGGCCCATGAAAGCAACCGATGAAGAGCTCTGTGCTGGTGCTTGCACACTCGTAGATTTGCTCGTCTCGGGTGCGAGTGATGGTGGCGGCGGTGCTGCTGAACGCGCCCTACTCACAGAGGGGGCAGCAGCTCGACAAATAGGAGGTGGGGCTATCTTGGCTTGCCCAGGCGTTGATCTCGATGTAGACGTACCTCCAAAGTTGCTCCTTGTCCTTTGTTGCCTACCCTGCAATTCTTTTTCTGCCAAACAAGCAAGCTGGAACAACTGGTTGACAGTAGTAAAATCTTTATAATCAACAATGTCCTGAATCTCACGCCGTAACCCCCCGTAAAAACGACAAATCTTATCCTCCGTTTCCTCAACAACCCCACAACGCAACATGCCTATTTGTAGTTCTTGATAATATTTCTCGACAGATTTATTACCTTGTTCTAAGCACTGCAATTTCTTATGCATTTCATGTTTAAAAGCAGGAGGAACAAATCTAGCACGCATAGCTCCTTTTAACCACTCCCATGTATCAGGTTGTAAACGCATGGTACCCAGTTCATTCCACCAGATAATAGCAAAGTCCTTAAACTCACTAGTAGCTTGTCTAACTCTATGTTGTTCAGGAACCAAGTGAGAATTAAACTTCTGCTCTACCGTCATCTCCCAATCAAGATATATTTCAGCATCATAAAGACCAAAAAAAGATGGAATGGTAAATTTGACTTTAACAAAAGGGTCATGATTAGAACGATCATTGTGGTGCTGAAAATTATTACCTCCCATACCGTGACGGTTTTGATGTAGGCGGTGTCGTGGGCGTGCATCTTGGGCAGCAAATGAAGCACTGGCGTCGCGGTTTTGTCTCTCATTATCATCTCCCTCCTCACGATCTTGGCCCGCATCGTGATCATACTCGCGTTCATTGTTTGGTGGCCGATTCACCATTCTTTCAAGGCGTGCAGTAAGTGTTGTAATACTCTCATTGATGGAGCGTTGCCATGTGTCCGTCGAAGCTTGAAGCTTCCTATTGATGCGTTGTCCATCCCAGAGTGTCATGAGCTCTCCCTTTAAAACACACACTTGATCATCAGACGACCCACCTGTCATGGTTAGTAGAAAACAAAAGACAACACAAATGTATTATCCCTATCCACTACTAGGTGGTGGAAGGTGGAATCAACATTCTCAAGCGTCTTACCACACTCTTACAAGTGTTTTTACCAATGCAGCAAGTGGTACAACCGGTGGCTGATTCGTGACACCATGTCGAGCGTGGGTACGATTGCAAGAGGGAACCTGTTCTGATCAAGAGTAGGTGTAGCTTGGAAGGCACAATATGGTAGCAATGGAGAACAATCAGTTAATTTCAGAATTGCATAGAATTGAATTATAGTCCGTATCTAGCACTTAGCCTATGTTGCTGATCAACCAAGAATGGAAGAAGGCTAAAAACAAGTGTATGGCAATGTGTATGAGTGGTAAATACAAGATAATTCAATCCAAAGCAATTTGGAATTGAAAAACACAAGTATTGACCCAAAACTAAAAACTGAAGATTTCTGTCCACTGGACAGCACGTCGGTATTTTGGCCGTAAATTTTTCTCAGATGCCTCTTTTTCACAGACTCTTTTGTTTTCTGTTTTCTGATGGATTTTTCTACAGATTTTCTTTTGGGGCCAACTTCTGAAACCCGACACAGAAATTCGCACAAAAATCACAACTGCTGACAGTTGCAGATTCAAAACAGATAATTGGGTCAACTTTCACCGCATATGTATCTTAACTGCCTTGCTGGAATGACGTGAAATTTTACAGATCGATGGATAAGGAATTTTTGAATCTAATGGCGGTGGTCTCACTCAAAAATAATCTCGGAATCAAAAGATATGGCGTTTTTCGTGGCGGCTGCAGAGAAAGGAAAAATCAGCCGAATTTGGAAATTAGGGTTTGGGGTGGGGAATTTTTCTTTTGTTTGGATTTTTAATGGAACAAAGATATGACCAGCAACTAGACAATGCTAATATGGCCACAAATTCAATTTAGCAAACCAAAACTAACAGATTGAAAGGCACAACGGGGTTTGGACAGCGGAATTAATTCTTTTTGTGGGGCAATTTTTTTTCTGGACTATAGGAAATAAAAACCAATTTACTAACTAGGGATACAAGAATTACCTCACGGGCAACCGTTGCTCTGATACCAACTGATGTGACGATGGCCCGATCTTCCGAGAGGTACTGATAAGTCGATTGTGGAGATCTCGACGTTGATGATCCAAAGGCTCTGACCAAAATAGATCGAACCCCTCACAATCACTACACCACTACTCCGTTGGTTATCAACCGTGCCGAACACGATTGACCTCGCCAAGAAGGCTATCTCCTGCAAGCGAATCGAGAACACAAGCAAGAGAGTACAAGATGCAATCTGAAATTGTGAATAAAGATTAAGTTCACAAGTTGGGGTTTCTCAACCGAATATACGGCGAAACTGCTAAGCAGAATAATCTCTTAAGAAAAACCCAAGGAAAACTAAAGGGGTGCGGCCTCCTTAAATAGGGGAGGGGAAAGCCGCACTTATCTAATGACAAGGGATATGGTACTATTCATGGTTACTGTTCACACAGCCATGGTACTGTTCACGTAAACAGTACCGGCCCAAATAGCCCAAGTTACAAGGCCCTCGGCCCACTTTGACTTAGACTGGAAAAGTGACGTGACTTGTTTCGCAGTTTCGGATCTTCTCGGATGGAGTTTGGAGGTAAGACCAGATCCATCTGAAAGTAGACTCCAAGAGCTTTCCAACGAGTACTCACGGGCCCTGAGAGGCCTTCTGGATCAAAAGTTATGGCCATTTGAAATTGGCCTGTCAGGCTGAATCCGAATTGATCTGGAGGCCGAATTGGATTCCAAAACCTGTCCAACTTGAACTCTTGCTTCAATTGGTTCCAAAGTGATGTGGTGCTACAAATATATATATTTTCATCATTAGGTAGCATCATATTCTCATTTAAAATGTGTTGAAGTTGAAGAAACGAATTCACCTTTAGTTCAATCTTGATATTGACCGCTATGGTCGTATGTGTTAGTGGCGTGGTCACATCTAGGTGGGCTTCAACTAGATAGTCCGCTTCATCCCTAACGTGGCACATGATGATGCAGAGGAGGCCAGGCAATTCCGTCAGGGGCTTAGGCCTTCGATCCGCCACTTGCTAGGTGCTTTTCCGACCATGGACTTCTGCACCATGGTTTAGCAGGCCTTGGGGACCGAGATGCAGTAGGCTTACATGGATGGCATCCGTAAGGCCTTTGGTGGAGATCAGCTTAGAGGGCAGAGCAAGAGGAAGGGTCATTTTGGTGGCCCTGTTCATAAGAAAGGAAAGAGTCACCGCTACCAGCCTTACCGTGGCAGTTCTAGGTAGTCTAGCTCTTCTAGGGAGAGTTCTCAGTAGTGCCGTGACACAGTGAAGCCCAGGATGGGCTTGGTGTGTTTCCACTGTGGTGATCCACACAAGTGGAGTGAGTGCTCTTGGAAGGGGTTGTGTTCCATCTGTGGTCAGAACCACAAAGACGTGGTGTGCAGGCAGAATTCTAAGGGGAAGCTGTAGTGGGAGTTAGCACCTGCACCTCCAACTGGATCTACCCATCCTGGTGGCACCGTGCATATGATGGCTACGGCTCCTACACTGCATTACCTGCAGGTGCCCTCAGCACCTTCGTCGACTGTCCCAGCACCTCCACCTGAAGGATACTGGGTTTAGTAGCCTGCTACTCCTTCAGCGCCTACACCTCAGTGGACTTCTACACCAGCTTGCTTAGGTGCGGGAGGCTCTTCTTCAACTATTCCTGGGCGTACTCCATGCCCACGACTGATGGCAGGGATCGTGGAGACGTGTTGATAGGTACTATATCTATTGATTCTTTTGATGCTCATGTTTTTTTTATTCAGGTGCTAGTTTCTCTTTTGTCTCAGAGGTTTTCGTTGGTCGGGTAGGTCTCATTATGCAGATGATCAGGAGGGTAGTGGTTGTCAGCTCTCCTAGTGGGTTTATCTCTAGTTCTCGGGTTTGTCTGGGTTGTACGGTGGTTCTTGCGGATGAGGAGTTCATCACGAATCTGGTGGTTTTTTTTCTCTGGAGCCTTTCGATATGATCCTTGGCATGGATTGGCTTTCCTGATATCAGCCAGTCATCTCCTGCTTCTGGAAGATGGTCACCTTTCCAAGGAAGTGCTCTGCGGTTTTCTCCCTCGCGGTTGTGCCGATTGTTTCCTAATTAGCAGATGCAGAAGTCTGGAATGTTGTTGGCCATGGTTGATGGTCACGAGGCTATATTGTGGGTAGAGGGCATTTCAATGGTTTGTAGGTATCCTGATGTTTTTCCCGGTGAGCTCCCAGGGTTGCTGCCAGAGCGGGAGCTGATCTTCTGCATTGAGCTTGTTCTAGGTGCGCAGCCTATCTATAAGCCCAATATCAGATGGCCCCGATGGAGTAGGTGGAGTTGAAGAAGCAGTTGGACAAACTCCTGGCTAAGGGGTTTATCAAATTGAGCACGTCGCCTTGGGCTACTCTAGTTTTGTTCGTGGAAAATAAGGATGGCACTAAGAGGCTTTGTGTGGATTATTGAGTGCTTAATCAAGTGACGATCAAGAAGAAGTATCATGTGCCTCGTATTGATGATTTCTTCGATCAGCTGAGGGGTGCCAAGGTATTCTCGAAGATCAATTTGTAGTCTGGCTATCATCAACTGCAAATCAGCGATGAGGATATAGAGAAGACGGCTTGAGCACAAGGTATGGGCATTTTGAGTATGTTGTTATGTCTTTTGTACTAACAAATGCTTCTGTTGTCTTTATGGAGGCTACGAATTGGATGCTCCATGCATACTTGGATGTTTTCGTGGTGGTTTTCATCGATGATATCATGGTATATTCCAAAACAGAGGAGGAACATGAGTTACATCTCAGCCTAGTTCTGGATGTCCTTCGGAAGAATAAGTTCTATGCAAAGATAAAGAAATGTGCTTTTTGGTTGTCTGAGGTGGGCTTTCTTGGTCATACTATCAGTTAGCACGGTATCACAAATGCATCCAAAGAATGTATCTGCGGTGGTGAAGTGGCAGAGGCCAACCAATGTGTCGGAGATTCGGAGTTTCCTTGGGCTGGCTGGCTATTATCAGCACTTTGTACAGGATTGTCTATCATCGCCAAGCCGATGACCAGACTCACACAAAAAGGGGTTCCTTTTGTTTGGACAGATGAATGTGAGGCCGACTTTCAGACTCTGAAGAACAAACTAGTTAATGTGCCTATGTTATCTCTGCCTGAGAGTGGCAAGCATTTCACGGTATACACGGATGCTTCTCATATTGATCTTGGTTGTGTACTGATGCAGGAGGACCGAGTTATTGCTTATGCTTCCAGACAGTTGAAGACTCATGAGCAGAACTATCCCACTCATGATCTCGAGTTGGCAGCAGTCATCTTTGCTCTGAAGTCATGGAGGCATTATCTATATAGGGAGCCGTGTGATATCTTTACCAATCATAAGAGCCTTAAGTACATCTTCACTCAGTGGGAGCTAAATTTGAGGCATTTGAGGTGGTTGGAGTTGGTCAAAGACTATGATCTGACGATCCAGTATCATCTCGGTAAGGCTAACGTGGTGGCTGATGCTTTGAGCAAGACAGGAGTTCCTTGAATGATGATGTCTTTGATTTCAGAGTTTAAGTAGATAAGTATCTCCTTCTGTTTCGCTGGGGTTGCTCAGGCAGGGATGCAGATGGTCATCCAGTCTGCCATACCCAAGCGTGTTCGTGAGGCTTAGCAGCACGATCGGCTTCTTTCAGAGGTGCGGAAGAGGATCTCAGAGGGGCATTCCCGAGAGTTTAGTGTGGATGAGAGTGGTGCGGTTCATTTCAGAGGTTGACTCTGTGTACCACAGAAATCAGAGGTGAAGACAGATATCCTTCGTGAGGCTCACCAAACTCCGTATTCTGTACATCCAGGTGAGAAAACGATGTATCGTGAGGGTGCACATTGCTAAATATGTCGCATCTTGTGGCGTATGTCAACAGGTGAAGGCCGAGCGTAAGTGCAGCCTTTGGAGATTCTTGAGTGGAAGTGGAAGCATATCACTATGGACTTTGTGGTTGGCTTGCCACGCTCACCTCGTGGTCGATATGCTATTTGGGTTGTTGTGGATAGGCTTACCAAGTCCGCTCATTTCATTCTGATGAAGATGACCAACACAGCTCGGGATCTGGCCCTGTTGAATATCAGAGAGGTGGTGAGATTACATGGTGTGCCCAAGTCGATGGGTTCTGACCAAGACACCAAGTTCATCTCCAAGTTCTGGCAAAGTCTTCAGGCTACATTGGGCATGACAGTTTCACTTAGCATGGCTTTTCACCCTCAAATGGATGGTCAATCAGAGCGAACCATTCAGACTCTAGAGGATATGCTTCATGATTATGTTCTGTCTTGGAAGGGCAGTTGGGAGGACCATCTAGCATCGACAGAGTTTGCATATAATAGTAGTTATCAGGTGAGTATCAAGATGGCTCGTTTTGAGGCTTTGTGTGGCTGGAGATGTTTTTCTCCCCTATGTTGGGATGCTGTGGGCGAGAGGTCTTTGCTTGGCCCATATTTTGTTCAGCAGACTGTAGAGAAGGTGCAAGAGATTCGATAGAGCCTGTTGACCACTCAGAGGTGACAGAGGAGTTATATGGACGTTTGGTGTCGCAAGTTGGAGTTTGCTGTTGGTGACCTTGTGCTCCTCAGGGTGTTGCCGACCAAGGGCATCATTTATTTTGGTACCATCGAGAAGCTTAGCCCATGGTACATTGGCCCATTTCCAGTGGTTGCATGCGTAGGTAGTCTGGCCTATTGTCTGGAGTTGCCAAGCTCAATGAGTGGAGTGCACAATGTCTTTCATGTGTCTATACTGAAGAAGTATCTATGGGACCCCATGTACAAGATCAACCTGGAGCTAATCACTGTGGCGTGTCGACCAGCGTGTATCTAGTACATGAAGGTCCTTTGGATGAATCAATCTAAGTGGGAGGCGACGTGGGAGCTTAAGGATCAGATGCGGAAGAAGTACCCTGAGCTCTTCGAGGCTAGTGAGTACTCGTAGTTATTGTTTATCTTTGTTGCTCCCTCCTTTGTCATACTCCTGATCCATGGTTCTGAGCTGTTAGATTTGAGGACAAATTTTTTAGGAGGGGAGAATGCAATGCCCTATACATCGATTCAGTGTTTCCAGAAGTACTTAACGGATTTGTGGATATTTCTCTTTCTTCTGATGAATAGCGAAGGCGGGTCTGGGCTATGGATTTGTCTAAAAAGAAAAAAAGAGAAAGAAGAGGATTGGTGGGCTGTTCAGAGAGGGGGGCTGGACTTCCTACCTCCCACCTTGGGCCCAGGCCAGCCCAAACTAAGGCCCAGCCGCCCCCTTTTCCCCCAACCCTAGCCCCCCTTGTGGCCGCCACCTCCCCCCCCCCCCCCAACCGCCCCATCCCTACCTCCCCCATGTCCCCCTTCTCCCCTGCAATCCCTCCTCCAATCTGCAGCACCTCCACCCCTTGGCAACCAAGCCAAAGAGAAGAAGGAGGAGAAGAAGAGGAGTAGGGAGATTTGTGCTAGTGTTCAGAGATTCTTGCTTTGGTCTCCAAGAGTAACAAACAATTTTCTACCCTTTTTGTTCTTAGTGTTTTCTCGATCAGGTTAGTTTTCGGTTAATCATTTGATCTGCATAGTTTGCTATGTTCTATGAATTAGGGGACATTTGGTACGAAATCTAGAGATTTCGAACTTCATTATCGTTCTGTAGAGTTGTCATTCATGTCATTCCAATGAACGGTTTAGGAGTTATGAGTATTACCGTGTTGTTGTGCGGTCTGATCACTCAAGTTTGTGCAGTTGGTGGGAATTAAAAGATTAAAAATATAAGATGATTTTTCCCGCAGAACTCATGAATAGTAAAGTTGTATAGGACTCAGAGATCTATTTTCTATATTTTTAATAATTTTTGGATGAGTGTATTGGGCGCAATAGAGGTTGGAAGTCTGCTATGTAGCAGAGTTGGTTTCAGGATTCAGTTTCTGTTCGTAGGCAGGTTCAGAGGCCCTAATGATTTTTATGAATGTTCTCATAATAAAGGAAGTTGTAAAAATGTTGTTATATAGTTGTTGGTAAAATTTTATAATTTTTGGAGCAGTGTACTATTGGTGGCAGTTTGTAGAAACTTGCTGGTCAAAACTCAAAGGCTGTTTCTATCCTTTGTTTTCCATTGCAAATTACACCCTTTTACCGAAAGAATAAAATTATGGTTCTTCACAAAAGTTGTAGCTTTCGTTCTGTAGATTTCAAAAATGCTATCTATTTCTGTAGTCCATTTAGTGGATAAAAAGATATGAAAAAGACAGACAGCGCTGCTGCAGTGAACTGAGCGTCGGAACCACAGTTTGAGAGGGAGTTGTTGGTTTTCGGGTGTAGTGGCACTTTAGCTTTTAGTTATGAATATTATATTAAGGTTTTGTGCTGAGTGCTGACGTGTGAACAGGTGGCTTTCTCCTGACTATGCTTGAGTTTTTCGCCCCTTCGGTAGAGGCAAGTAAACGTAGCGGTTGTTGCTACAGTTTAACTTATTAATTTAACTGCCTTCACCATAATTGTTGATGTTTGATCATTAATCCACCTTTAAATAAAGATGCCCTGCTATGTTAAATGTCTTATTTTACATATTCTTGTCCATGTGGTTATATTCCTAATGAATCAAGCGTGGCCATATCATGCATGTCATAATATGTCATTTGCATTGAAGCTATGTCGCCGCATCTAGCCGCGACCGTACTGGTACAGCATCGTACACTGGCACACTGCCATAGTATGATACACACTCTTTTGTTGCCAGGTAAGAGTTCAGTAGATCATTTGCACACATATACATTTCATGAGGATGATTCTTGTTCTGAGATCTTAAGAGGTATTGGTTCATGAGAGCCACTTTTGGCATGAGGTAATATCTTGTGGTTGCTCTTAGTGTGAGTTATGGTTTTGGATATGAATGAGCTTACAGTGTGTATGATGAGAATTAATTGTTAATGTTTTATAAATGTACCACAAGACGATCATTTGATGCTTAATCATCCATAATTTAATTAATTTGTTAAACAGTTTGCTTGCTGAGATTTCATCTCACCCTTGTATTCTCTCTCCCAAGTGATCCATGAGCATGCTCGGAAAGGGTAGAGCAACACGGCACCATTACACAAGTCTTCATGAGTTTTACTATAATAAGTTAGAGGATTTTTAATCATTTCTTTCTCTAAGTCTTTGAGCACTGTAACTTAATAATGCTAGATCGTGGTTGGCTTTAGTGGGGTTTGAGTACTCAAAGCTAAGTTGATAAAGGATGTTATTGCGCAGTTTTCTATTTGTATGTTGTTTTGCTATTCCCTAATATATGTTATGTTGTCATGTTTTCGTGTAGTTTTTATTTATTTGGGGAGGTGCTGCCGGGTTTTCTTGTAACCCAGCTAGTCGTAAGTGTAGTTTGGTAGCATCCTGGGGTATGTGGTTCCTGGGGTGTTACAAAATACCCCTCTACCAGCTCAAGGACAGTAAGAATTTACTCCATTGAACATCCTTGAGCAAGTAGAGCACCTCAAACACCTTATTTACTCTATTTGCATCATTTGAGATAGTTGAGCCCAAATTCAAGTGCATTCATTCTAAATTGATCCTTGGCACTAGAATTCCATCAAGCAAAGATTGTGGTTTGTTACTCTTAGTATTTGCCAACACCTAGACGGCTTGGTGGGAGTACATGCGGTGATCTCTTCAAGAAGATTATGAAGAGGCTTGGCGCCAATTTGTGAATGGTTCAGTGTTCGCTATCTCTAGAGCGGAGGAAGATTAACCACTACTGGAATCGAGAGCAAGGCTTAATTCATGGAGCAAGATATTTTATAATTTCCTATTCACCCCCTCTAGTCGGTCATCCTTGATCCTACAGCAACACTTATGGAGGAGCCAAGATCTATAACGATTAAGAATATTGGATAAGATGGTTGAGCTCATGCATGGCATGAGGAAGGTGAGAAATGTTGAAGAAAAAGTTTGAGCGATGGGCTGCACAAAGTGGCTTGGTCTGTCCAAGTGGAGTATGGTCTGGTGGAACCAGAACAAGAGAGATTTACCGATGTGTGGTAAGCCAGTGGTGTACCTACACGTGATAAGTATGGTGATTGCTTGTAAGAAAAAATGAAGACCGAGTCAAGGCGATGGTATTATGGTAATTTGCTAAATACCGAAAACTTTGTTGGATCAAAATCGTGATGCTTAGAAAAGTGATTTAGATCAAGGAGATACTGAGAAGATCAAGTGGATCAAAGGTTAAAGACTTAGTGTATTCGAGCTTATGTGCTTTAAAAAGTCTGTGAGTAAAACCCGTGTTGTGTGGGGTTAACGGGTTTTCCCTAAATATGCTAATGGATAGTATCTATTAAGGTTAAATGTGGACCAGTTGCCTCATCTATTTAACGGTTTGGGATAGAAGTTTGCAAGCTAACCATCTAAATATCTAAGATTCTAACCTTGTGTTCTAAGGTTAGAGTTAGAGAAGAGTGTATTGTGGTGTGCTCTCTTGTCCTCCAGGTGAAGTGGCTATAAAACATTCATCCTTAAATAGTAATATATCAACTTTGTTCATCACTAATGAAGTCTCCTTGTTTTGGTTAATATGGTCTTGTTCGTGTTGGTTTTGATCTTTTCTGTCCCCTTCTTGAACTTACTGTATGCCAAGGACATGTAAGTGATATAGATAACTCGTGAAGATAAAATCCCATTCATCTAGGCAGCAAGGCTTGTAGGATTTTGAAGTTGCTTAATTTGATTTGGTTTTTGGTCTATTCTTGAGGTTTCTTGATCTCAAGGTTTTTGTTTCGAATTTTTGGAAGATTTAACTTGCTGTGACATATGAAAATACATCTAGAGCCATCTTAATTATCATTTACCTACGAGCAAGCTATATCCCAAGTTTTTTGGTTTTTGTTTGGTTTTAGTGCAATTTTGCTTATCTTTGGAAAAGGTAGAAACTTTGATAAGAATTTATGCGATCTTTGGATGGAATAGGTTTCCGAAATCTTAAATAATGTGTTTGCAAAGTTTTATCTTATTGACTATGAATTTTAGAAGTTGCATCAAAAGTGGTTTAAACTCGGACTGATTTTGTATTATGGAAACAGGAAAACGGTCAAATCGCTCCTTGGCTCCATAGTTCTGTGGATGGTCAAACCACCCTCTGAAGGTGTTGTTCATCCTAGGCTTCTAATTCTGATCTTCGTAGCTTAGCGGCTATTTAAGTGAAAATTTTAAAAATACTTAGAAAAGATTTTATAAGACACCATATTGCGATCCTACAACATATTTACAAAGATGAGAGGTGCATTTTTTCCCTCTTCCTCCTATGTACAACATTATTATTTCTCCTGACTGCCAAGATACTACCAACCGCTAACTATCCATCATTCACGCAACATCTCTCGTACATAGGCCTATCAAATCTAAGTGCAATCATCTGCAACCTTATTGTAGCTGCAACAGGGCACATGCATGCTGATTGCTGCTAACCAAAACCTAAACTTTTCTACTCCCATCATGCATATCTTGTCCTCATCTCCCAGAGTCACATGTGAACCGTCCGGTGTTCTCCAATTTTTTGCCGTTTCAATGTTGAACAATGACTGCACGAGGATGCATGAACTGGTCAGAGTCCATAAAATTGAGGTCACCGCCACCACTATGCTGCGAGCACAGGCGGGGCGCAGGAATAAGTCGCGTCGTTAACCGCCTTCGCCATCGCCTCGTGGAACGACGCCTCGTTCCAATCGCCGTCCTGTGTCATCATAGACAGCGATATCCTTCAGTAAGTTACTTGGAGAAACGCACAATTCATTAAGATCACACTGGATAAGAATGGCGGCCAAAATGTTGCGTGAGATGCAGTATAACTATGGTTGTGGTTATCCCGAACGAGTCCTGACGGGTGCAGGTAGAGCCGGTCTAGAACAGTTGATTTGTCGCTAACGAACACTTTCGTCCGTGTTCTGGTTCAAAAAATTACTCGGTTTAGGTTATGCCTGAGGTGATTTGTTCTGAGCCTTGTAAGTCTGAAGTCTTGTAGTGGATAACCTACACAAAACCCTACTTGGAAGGCGCGCTATTCGGTTGCAAGCAACGCAATGCAAGAAAAGAATAAATATAATCAGTTTAATCATTACCATGATCTGCAGCTTGATGCTGGCGATGGCTTTGAGCAGCGCCTGCGGCGAGTAGGTGTTTGCATCAACCGACAGCACGCTGATCTCCTTCATCCACCTGAGGCACTCGAGGATGTGCAGGACCAGGTCGATGATGTCGCAGTCCACCATGACAACCACCGTGAGGTTAACCAGCTCTGAACCTTGCTGATCCGAGGACGCCTTGCTGATCTTAACCTTGGCTCTCTGGTGTGCCGCCCGAGCCCTCATGGCGTCTGATCTGCCTCCGTCAACGCAGGGGATGTACTTCTCCAGCTTGGTGTTCTTCTCCTCCAGCTCTGAGATCTGCACCTCCAGCATCTTCAGGTAGCTCGCTGCGTTCATGAGCACCGTCGTCTTGTCCTTCTGCGATACAATGTGCGTGGTGGAGTGTCCAAGTATATGAGTAACAGTTTGTCGTGTCATATTTTACGAATATTGTTTGACAGAAGAAAGAATCGCGCTCAGCTTGGTATCAGAGCAAGAGGTCTACGAGAAAAAAGTACTAAGCAAGAAATGCCTTCACGATTTAGCACGTTGAGCTTGTGGAAAAAAAGTACTAAGCAAGAAATGCCTTCACGATTTAGCACCTTAGGCTTTTAACGTGCACTATAATTAATTTATAGATCCTGTTTTAAGAAAATACTCCATTTGAAAGTTAGGTAATATAGTAAAAGTCAAAAACCGTTTTTAAAGTCGTTTAAGAACAGGCCCAAAGACAATCTAGAAATCTGTCATTTTCCTTAAAGGATGGTTTTACCTAATGAACAACCTGGAAATCTGTCATTTTCCTTAAAGGATGGTTTTACCTAATGGCTAATCTACTTTGCTCAATTGATTAGGACAGCTCATGTTTGCACTTCTGTTCCATGTAACAGGATATTTCCTGGCAACCACTCAAAACACCAAAGTAGTGTAAAAATGATGTGCCTTTTATTATTTTAAAAAAAATTCGATGAACATAGGCACATTTATATTGATTTTAGCTTCTGATTTTTTACTTAGAGAAATCAAAGCCAATACAAACGCTCTAGGTTCTATAAGTTGTTTCAATCAGCCACTACTTTATATTTTCGTATGCTATAGCGCACTTTGTATTTTATTATATTACAACTCCGTAAGTCGCATGGCGGTCCGAATATTGTACTACCTTTCGTTGCATCATCATTTTCTCTCTTTCTTACATAATGCATTTAGCAAAAAGCTATAAGCTAATACAAGTACCTCAATTTCTATAAATACTTTCTATTAACCACTACTATTCATCAACTGAAGGCAAAAACTATAAGTAAAAGGCCTTTTGGATTACTTTTCGTGTTATCTTCTTCCTCCGCACCTACCCTTGTCAAGTTGTCTATTTGTGGACCACATTAGACAGCAAGATACTTCCAATGGCCTTCCTTTGTTGATGTCTACAGCTTGAAAGTTGGCCAGCCATTATCGTAGACTACTTCCTAAGTCCTCCGTTACATTGGCATGATCTCACTGGTATAAAAATATGTAATCATTTTTATATACTAAAAAGATAAAAATATCATATCCTTTTATATTTAAACTTGCAAGTTGCAAGTTGGTCGTTGTGTTCTATTTAAAAAAAACAGAATTTATTCCTGCTTATCAATTTGGACTCCCAGAATTTCTAATTGCAGTATGGTGTTTTCACTGCATATTATGGTGTAGAACAAAGTTTTCATATGCTCTTTTTTTGTTGTTGCAAATTTTAATTCTTGCTCTAGAGGTCTAGTTATTGCAACTTAATGCATAAAATAGTAAGTATAGTAACTCAATATACTTGTTTATTATACAAACTTTAAAATGATTTTTTATAAAAATTCACCTCATCTTGCCATTATATATATTCAATAACCTTTGCATGAACTTCCGAAGTGTACTTTCTTTTGGAAGCTTCCATGCATGTACCTTTCCAACTTGTCCGCATATACAATCCAGTGGCCCCTCTCACCAGGCAATATATTGCACTCAAACTTGTGGTGCACAATAAAAAAAAGTCATGAAAAATTTTGCACATGTATTTCTAAATTTACTTTAACTATGCATAAATTTTCAAGATCAGATTCATTATATGTTAGCGGTAACAAAAAAGATAAAATCCAACAATGGTTAAGAGTTCAAATTTATTGAAATTTTGTCCTTTTGCTGCTCTTAACATAGAATAAATTTAAACTTAAAATTTTATATATAAGTGGAGTAAACCATGGAATATATGTAGAAATGTTTTATAATTTTTTTATGACTTTTTAATTGAGACGTACGGTACGCTACAAACTTAAGTGCATAAGATATGTTGCCTCAAACCACCTTCTTTTGACAACGTCCTTTTCTTATAACTAAACAAACACTATTCTTGACAAGGCAGGATGCTAGTATCGGGACTTCCATTCTTCCAAGTCTCCTTTGAAAATTCGAACAAACTGAGAGGATGTATCGTTCTATCCTCTGCCTTACAAAAGCAGCGGGACTATAGAACTTACGAGTCTTTATCATTTTTAGAAAATTGTTAAGAGACAGCGATATCTTATCACCAAATTACATATAAATATACCAATACCATCTGAAATCTTTTAAAGATGGTAAGAACTCTCGTACCTTATTCTAGCCATGCATTTTCGACCATCAGGTGGTAAACTAATAGCCACGAAACTAATATTTTCTTGGCGCAAGCATTGATTCCTGATTGAATAGTCTAAAAAGTGAAGCACGCTGTTACTACAGATTGCCAACCAACATAAAAGTGAAAAACTTACACCAAATTGGGATCTCTAGCTAGATAGTGTTTAACTAGTGATCAATAAAATGGTAAATGATATTTCTTCAAATAAAATGGTAATGATATAACACTTGAGATTTGAGATTGAATGGATGGATATACCTTGGAGCACGGGGGAAGCAGCGACCTCAGCGTGTGGAAGCTGTCGTTGAGCTTCTCCCGCCTCTTCCTCTCCGACATCATGTGATAGAGCTGGCTGCTGTTGCCGCTCGCCGTTCTTGGCTCCTCCTGCTGCTGTCCCCGTTCGCCGCCGCCGCTGGTGCTCAGAGACGCAGTAGTCTTCTCTGGCGGCATGGCGAGGCTGCTCTTCACCATCACGTGGCCGTTTCCTGCACGCGGCTGCGGCATGGCTGCTTGCTGCATGTTGTCCCGGCTAAACGGCGTCGGCGAGGAGGTGGAACCGGACGCGGAGGAGGAGGGGGACGCCGAGGACGAGGAGATGACGGCCATCATTGCCAGCATGATCGCCTCGTCGTCATGGTCGCCACCGGCGAGCGGGTGGTGCGCCACCGGCGGGGCCGGCGCAGGGTACTGCGAGACGACGTTCGTCGCCGCCGCCGCGGGGGCGGCGTCGAGCGTGAAGGACGCCGAGGAGCCACCGCTGTCGATGGACATGGACCGCTTCGACGACAGCGACGACGACGAGGGGAGCATCGGCTCGTGCTGCGATATGGGGTGGTCGTCCTCTCCTCCCAAGAAGCAACTCGCGTCCATGTCCACCATGTCCTCCACCTACATACATGATACATATGCACCAAAACCACCAATCTTTATAAGCAATCTCCTACATATTATGCATATGTTTCCTGTAATTAACCAACACCAGAACATTACTCACCTTACTAGTCGAAGCCATGAGATCGACGTCGGCAACTCCGAAGCACGCATTGCCGTCATTGGCGATGAAGCTGGCAGCACAGCTGATCATCGAATTGACCAATGTTACAAACAACAGCATGGTGGATGCGGCATGAAAAATGATGAGCACCCAAGTAGTGAATCAACGGACATACTCGGTGAAGGCTGGCCAGAAGGGGTCGGTGATGTCGGAGGCCATGTCCAGGCACCACACTTCGTCCATCGATCGGGCTCGAGAAACTCACAGCAAGAGCTAATCAACCGGGCAAATCAAGAAGCCTCAATAATTAATACCGATCGTGAGGCGGCGAGAGCGAGAGAGTGATGGGTAGCGAGGCAGCCGAGCCGAGCCGCTATATATGCAGATTTACCCGGGGGGCGGGGGGGAGTTGGTGGTGGCCTGGGAAGGTTCGCGCAAGTGGGGGCAAAAAAACTGAGGGTGGAATAGTCGCGCAGTCAAAGTCATGGGAGCACGCGAGGGAAGCTGCGTCGAAGGTCAAATTCGGAGGCAGGCGGAGGCCTATGTACGGTTTCGCTTGCGCTGCTCGTTCGTCCCGAAAGGTTTTAACTTATGTATGGCATTTATAAAAGTAGTATTTTTGCAATCTGATGACTGAGCAGCCATACCGCAAAGCTGAAGCATATGTGTGCCACCGCTGACACGAAGCCTGGCGCTCCACCATCAAACGGCTGCGGTCTACCGACCCAAGGGTAGACGGCAGGTAATTAATACGGCTTAATTACCGACCTTATTTTTTATACTATTTATTTTGGTTTTTAAATATAGCAAATAAGCTTAGAAAATTACAAAACTTTATGTGCAGTCTCTTAATATAACATACTTGACTGTGTAATTTTTTGGCAATTTTATCCGCTGTGAATGTTGCTAAAAAATACATAAAATTACTAGGAAATGTTTGAATTTTCAAATGCAGCAAATTAGCTCAAAAAATTACAAAATTTCATGTACAACCCCTCGCGATAACGTACTTCATTGTATAATTTTGTGACAATGTTATCCACTATGAATGTTGCTCAAAAATTCATACAATGATCAAGTGATTAGCAAGTGCAGCAGAGGTGGGTCATTTTATTTTCTTTGCCTTGTTTAATCCGCATTTTGGTTTTCTTTGCTTCGTTTAATTTGCATGTGAACAAAGCGCAGTGGGTCATACACATTTGGCTCATATGAAAATTGAGCACTCGTGCAGAAAACAGACCACCGAAAGTGTCACTTGCATCGCGTCTATCTCCCCACGTGCAATTCACTCCCACCATTTTTGGCATATCGTTAGCGCACGCTTCACTATCGCTCTCACTATAAATTTCAAATCGCGTGCACAACCATTCTTGCAGTCTCTTCGCTAACACTCCACGACTCGCAGACTATTCACTTACACTCCTCGCCTGCGCTCTTTATATGATTCTTCACAACCGATTAAATATTGTTTAGTGCTGTTATTAGCAGCCATACTAAAAGGTAATTTTTAATCATATGAATTGTCTTTGTTAAATATGTACATAATTAGTTGTAGTTATTTAGGTGTAATTATTTTAGTCCTAATTATTTAGGTATAATTAATTAATTTTTATACTAATTAATTTTCTGTTACCAAGTATATGTTATTTAATTGTATATTTTTATATGATTTTATGTTGACTGTATTAGACATTAAAATCGTAATTACTAAGTGTAGCAATTAATTAAACTATGATGCTAGAGAAAGATTATAATAGAAACATAAAAAATAATCTCTAGAAAACTTCCTGTTGTATCATGCATGTTGTGTACTATTATACTGAGTAGTGCTACTCCTAGCTCGTATAGTATAAAAAAAAGCTAGGTTTATTATCACATTACCTTCGGACTGTTCTTTGTGGACACAAGCATCACCCATGCTTATACTACTCTTTTATGATAGCATATCATATTACTTAGTCCATAAAGCCAGTGGAGAGTACGATGTGACAGAAGCTTATATATGTATATATCAGATCTTAAGCCACACTATTGCTCATTAACTTAAGCACTTAATTTCCTTACTTTTGATCAAAAGACAACTGAGGTAGAGAAAAGTAAAAGGTCAGATATATAGTAAAACAAAACTATACTGACAAACAATTATGACAAATAGCATCAAGTAGCATCAAGACCAAATGTTTTTCTTGATGATGTTGTGAGCATGTGTTCATATGCACCATTTATTTGGACCAATACGCGTTTGCAGTGTTCATTTTAGTCCTAAATGTATATTATTTTATATGATTTATTGCATCATAAATTTTAATTTGTAGTGTTTTACTGTCATTATCAATCTTCGCATTAATATTTGGTCTATCCTATTTGTTGGTAGGTATGGCCTTACCGGAGCTTCTCGAACAGTTCTACAATGAGAACCACCGGTGCCACTTATAGATGACGGGTGATGCAGCTGGCCCTCCGCCCTTGAAGTTGCAGGGTGGGAGGGATCTGTGGGAGCTGGAGGATTGCTATGTCCTAATCCTGTGGGCCACGGGCTTGTTGCCCTCTGTGAGGCTAGTCTTCATCGAACACAAGTTTACCATCAACGGCAGCCTGCTCGCGGCACTGGTGGACAGGTGGAGGCCCGAGACGCACACATTCCACTTTCGGTGGGGTGAGATGATCGTCACTCTGTAAGACATCTCGTTCTTGACCGGTCTCCCTCTCCGTGGTGACGCACTTGTTCCAACCCTGCACCAGCTAACTGGAAGGAGAGGCTGGCGGACCGGTTCAGCCTGGCTATCCCGGAGGGTGCTCGTGGCGTCCCTCACACTTGGCTGAATAATTTCAGTGTATGCCCGTAGGATGCACTACTCGAGATTGTCAGGACCTCGTCACATACCTTATTCAGCTCTTTGGTTGGAGTATGTTTCCAGCCACACATAATGATATTTGCAATTCTAAGTTCATTCGCCTTGCCGAGTCTTTGGTTAACGTGAAGTTTGCGGCGATCCCTCAGCATAGCTAGGGATCAGCCGTCCTGTGCACCACATATCAGGGGTTGTATGACACTTGCCATCGCGCTACTGCTGATACCCCCAACCTGGTTGTCTACTATGTGCTCCAACAGCTATGGAGTTAGGAACACTTTCCTGTCGGGTGTCTGGTCATCGTGACGCCATAGCACCCGTTCGACTATGGATAGGCCCACTATGGATTTCCAGTGTACTGGTACCCATCTGCATTAGGCCGAGGGCAAAAAATCGAGGTGCTACTTGCTGTGACACAACGAGTTTGAGTCATTATACAACAGTGACATCATCTGAGGTCCATGGACTGTAGATTTCATGTATCGTGTATCACAAGCACATCCGAGGCTGCCATCAGTTGCCCAGAGACACCACCGGCCCTGCAGAATACTTTCAAGTACATCCTAAAACAAGCCAAAAAAATAGTGCACATCCTGAGTTGCGGCAATTCGATGGATCACGCCGCACACATCGGGTACCAGTGGGGCCACCATGCTCACCCGCTAGGTCATCGCGACCTAGCGAGTCTAACCGGCTATCGCAATCTACCGAGTCTACCTAGCGTCATAGTACTAGCAGTCGATCATCCGCGGTCTGTATCGACGAGGAAGTAACTTACATACAAACCTACATTTTGTTTTCCTATTAGGCCTTACGGCCCACTAACATCATGGCGTTCTCCCGCTGTAGGTCCATCGTCAAGATATAACACTTTTGACATCCGCACCACCTACACAGATACTACTCCTCGTCGTTCATCTTCGTTACACATCTGGGAGGTATGAGATTCGTATTCTACATCAAGAATATTTATTGTAACTAACATTGTTTCATCTTGCAGCCTCTAATTCAACGTGAGAGTGATGTCGAGTCCACCGATGATGATACGGGCCTACCAAATGCTTCCAGGGAGTGGTACACAACACTAGGGTTTGCAACATATGCATGGTAAAGCTCACCGTTCACACCATATCTAGGATTTGGAGACTTTGGTGGGCAGAGCTCTTTCGGCTTCATTGCCATGTCGTACAGTAAAGGCGAGAGTTCCTCCTCACCACGAGGAGGATTTCTAGAGTCCTTTGTTCACGACATTATTGCTGGTGGCCTACAGTTCAACATGTCTCAGCTAGAGGACATCGACGCTTACCGGACGTAGCTTGTTGTACCTCAGCCTACTGGACCACCGCTGACCACTGAACAAATAGAGCGGTCTCCATACCTCCTTTGAACTGAGACGCAAACTCCAGACCAGCTAACGTACCCCACATGACATGCTCGTGCTCAACAGAAGACAAGGCCACTCACGGGGAGGCAGACACGGCGAGGAGATAGCAGTGGCTCATATGGGTAAGCCATATCACATCTCGTGCGATGCATTTTTTACTATTACATGTACTTCTATAAATATTCGTAATGTATAAAATTCTTAAAAAATAGACAATAACTATACTATATCGGGACTGCATATAATAATTTGTAATTTTTTGCAGCTTGTTTGCTACATGTAATGTCTCCTACAAAAATCGTGATAGTATGATTTTTTTTAGCAACGTTCAGTGTATAAAATTGCCAAAAAAAAATTATGAAGTCAAGTACATTGTATCAAGAGGTTGCACATAAAATTCGTAATTTTTCTGAGTTCATTTGCTATATTTAAAAATTAAAACATACATTATATAAAAAATTAAGACAGGTAATTAAGTCAGCTTAATTACCTACCATCTGCCCATGGGGCGACAGGCTGCTTGTCGTCTGCCCACAGGGTGGTAGGCTACCTACCATCTAGTATCAGGGTGGCAGGCAGCTAGCGCCGGTGGCAAACCCACGCATCGTCTTCTGCGGCATCATCGTCCGGCCATCGGGCGGCAAAAAGGCTATTTTTGTCAATACGTCATGCATACTGCTATTTTCGTAAATATGGATGCAAGCAGTGCCAAATATGCCAAAACTCGCGGAGCGTATACACAAATGGTCTAGCACACATTCAATTTATTATGACATAAGGCATACACAAATAGTTCAGGACACATTCTTCCCCATTTTAATTACAAAAATTCAATTTATCAGTGCTTTCACACCACATGTCTTGTATATAACAATTCCTCAGTTCACAGAATCAAGGTTATTGACATAATCAAGGCATACAACAATTCTTGCACACACATTCAGTTCACATAATCTAGGCAAAAAAATGCTTGCTCTCTTGCTAGCAAACAAATGCTTATGGTGCTACCTCAAATTGTTGCTGCCTCCAATTGCTATTAACTGAAACTACAAGTTTGGGCTTCAATTCCTCTGCACACTCGGATGTGAATGACAAAGACCAATAGCAAAAAAAAATCATTGAATTAGATCCACAATTTGATTGATTGATTCACACTCGGGCTTCAATTGATTGATTTACACTCGGGTGTGAATGACCAAGCCTTCAACATGTGGAGCACATAACTCAGATGTGAACGACCAAGACATACCTTAACTAGACCCTCGTCAAGCTCCGTCGTGCCAGCGGCTCCCTTGTCACCATCGCTGGCCGCTAGCTCGCTTGCACGCCATGGAGCTCTGCCGGTCTGCCACCTCCCTCGTCGCTGTAGCTGCCCTCGGGGGTCGGTCGCGCGCCGCCTCCTCCCACCGATTTGGGATTTAGGGTTTGCGAATGAGGATTGGATGCATGGCTCAGCGACTGTCATGCGCAAGGGGGCGACGCAAAAATGACACTCGGTTCACTTGGCCACATCCCGTGTCAATCTTGGCCGCGCGTTCATTATCGGACGGCTGAAAACCATTTGAGTGCATGAGTGCACCACTTGTGTGAGTGCACAGCATACGGTCCCTACTAAAATTCATGTGTTGCTGAGATCTGTTTGGAATGGAGAAAATCGAAGGGAATCTCCTTTAAGATTTATACCGCATCCTGTGAAATTCCTTCAATCCGAACACGATTGATGTTTCTATATATAGATTTTTTTTTACTATACTACATATAAACCGTTTAGGTCCGACAAAATACATTAAAAAAAAGAATGTCTATACAACATTCGACTGTTTTTTAGGACAAAAACAGTCAGATTAATCTGGGGCGTTAGATCTCTATCCAACGGATCCACCCATACAAACCCCCCTCCAAAAAAATGATCTAGGACGTTGGATCTCCATCTAATGGCTCAAAATCTGATTGTTTTTGTCCTAAAAAATAGTTGAATGGTGTATAGACACTTTAAAAAAATTAGGAGTCTCGTTTTGGGTGGGCATGTTTGGGGCGGGGGTAGGCCCTAGCTGACCTCCATCGATCCCCATATTAGGCACTATATGTGTACTAATGCTTGTTAGAAATCACACAAATATTAGATGTTTAAAAAAACATGAAAAATCTTCTTTGCTAAACAGAACTGCCCAAGACAAAAAACGAAAACAAACAAACTGCTTCTTTTTCCCATGCTAGTTTCCTAAATCCTGTGCGTGACCATGGCAAGTGGGACCAAGCTAAACATCTCATTAACTCAAATGTTTCTGTGAAACTCTCAGAGCATCTCCAGCAGTAGCCCTCAAAACAAGGCCCCTACTTTTTATTTGAGGGCTTTCCCTACTTTTGAGGGCACTGTTTTTTGGGCTACACTCCAGCAGGAGTCCTCAAAACAGGACCCTCAAATTCATTATTAGAGGGGATGACACATAGGACCCACCATCATCCTCATCCGACTTTTGAGGGCCAAGGGGCAAAAAACTCACTCTAGCAGGGCCCCTACTTGAGCCCTCAAAAGTAGGGGCTCCCTCCAGACCCCCCAAGAATGAGGGCTCGAGGGGGAGATTTGAGGGACCCCTACTTTTGAGGGCTCAAGTAGGGGCCCTGCTGGAGTGAGTTTTTTACCCCTCGGCCCTCAAAAGTAGGATGAGGGCTCAAGTAGGGGCCCTGCTGGAGTTGCTCTCACTTTGGTTGTTAGACGGATTTTTTTCCCCCAAGAGTTGATCAAAATTTTCCCTTTATTATTTTTGAGAATACGATTTCACAACTATGCAAAAACCAGCAAATAGTTTCACTGTTCTAATGGACAAAAATTTCCCCTGCAAATTAAATAGCAAAACTCAGTCAACTTGTCGCCTGGTAATGTTCCGCTGAGGCATTGGTATTCCTCCTGTCAACAAATGAAGTAGCATCATCTATGATTTCAACTGCTAGTAACCCAACTAGCAAGGCATTTAGTTCGATTATTCGGGCCACGACCAGGGTTCAAATATCACTATTTTGTGTATTAAGGGTAATTGTAGGTTATCTTCCAAATTATTTGGTGATTTTTGATACTTGATTACGCGACCTCGTTTTCAAAAAGTGACTTTCTAGTTGGCGGGTGAAGAAACGAAGCCCTGCGAGGACGCCCAGGAGAGGAGCCAGCTAGCAAGGCGAAAAGGACGCGTGAATAAGGACGCAAAGGATTCGAAAACTCAAAAGTTGAGATAGACGCGCTGGAGTCTTCCTTTAGTGCTAGAAGCATCTACTTCTGGGCTAGAAACAACAACTTTTCCAACGAAGAGAAGAAAAAACACGAAACATCATCTTTTGTTTGTGCGGCGGAACTAGGTCTCGAGCTAGCTATAGCTCGAGATCTAGCAACTAAAATTTATAAAAAATTATAAAAAAATAGAGTTAGCCCAAGAGCAGCTAGCCTAGCCGAGGCTTAGACTTAGATTGATTTTGCCCCGGGTGCCAGGAATAAAAATCTCGCCTGGAATCGGACAGTCACTGCCGGTTTCACGGCAATTATGGTCTCTAGCAACCGGTTTATCGGTAAATTTACTGTTGCTTTAGTAGGATATAAGGGTAACACGAGATGGAAGAAACACTGAATTTAAGGGGCCACTCTAACTAGCTGCAACTTACGGCTTTGGGCTTTGGTAAGCCGACTGCCGGTTGGAGCGGGACGGCTCCTCGTGCAGGGCAGCAAAAGCCCTAAGCCGGGTGTTCCAACATGCCACTTTTCACACGCTCCCCACCCTAGCTTCTTTCCTCACTCAGCGGCGGTGTTGCGTTCGTTGTCCACCCACTTGCCCTCGCGTCCCTTGTTTGCCATCGGCTCCTCCAGCCGTGACAAACGGCACAACGGCCACACCCGCGCCTTTTTACATTAGAGTTTTTATTCCTTATGATGAATCTTATAAATCTTATCGAATTTTACATTTTGAATTGGAGTCTGCTAGAATAATTAATACATCAAACTTTGTTCAACTTAGTAATGTAATTGCTATACTTGATGAATTAAGATTGGTACATGACTCTTGTGATGAAAAGTTAAAACTTGCATATGATAAAATTAAAATACTCAAGTTTAGTTCTTCTACATGTTTAGAGTCAAGTATTTCAAATGCTCAATCTAAAACTTGCTCTAATTATGAATTGCTAGAAGGTAGACTTAATTCTTCTCAAGAATAAATTAAATAGATACTTTATCATGAGATATTTTCTTGTTCTAACTATCCTAAACTTAGCACAGAATTAAAAGTAAAGACTAGACAACTTAATGATTTTGCTGAAAAAGAAATATTGGCTCAGTCTAATACTTCTAAGAATCTTATGAATGAACCTGTTAAATGCACACTTGTCTCACTTTAGCTAAAAAATGAATACCTTAAGTACACTTTATAAAGATTTGTTTTTAGCAAGAAAAATCTGAATATGATTCTAGACAAGTCAAAAATAAGTATAAAAAATACTGGTGTTGTGGTTACTGACCAAACAGAGAGAGAGATGGTAGTGGGGAGTGATCGGTCTCACCCCTCCCCCCTCATGGCCTGTGCTCATATATATGTACACATGAGTAGTGCTTTTACAGTTGTACCCTTACATCTGGTTATCCCCTCTGGGGGCACTCATGTTATTACACATGGCCTATCCTGAGCCTTATAATCTCCTACCGGGCCTGCTGGGTTTAGGTGGGGGCCACCCCTACAACAGGAGCCTCTCATGGTAAAGGGCTTCACGGGGCCAAAGCCATGTAGTCGAGTCCTTTGGCCCCCTCCGTCCCCGCGGCCTGTGAACTTTTTCAAACTTGACCCGGGGCCGGGCTGCAGCCGAAGTAGACGCGCGCCGGGGGCGTTGCACCGGCACGGGACAGCGTAGCGGGCCCCTGATCCGTCACATGAGCCTTAAGTGATGAGGGACGTGCCGCGACTCTTGGTCTGCCGGCCGTCCACGCGGTGAAGCGTGCTTGGCGCGGTGCGGGCGTTTGAGGCGTCGTGACCATTAATATGGCGTCGGACTCCCGGCAGTTGGACTTCTGCCGATTGGCCTTCCGCCGGTTGGCTCCCCTGCTGACGGGGTATATATACGTAGCGCTGGCGCGGCGTTGCTCCTGTGTATATTGTGATAGAAGCTGCTTCCCTAAAATGGGCCCCTGCCGTGCATCAACATTCCTGGGGGACACTGAACGGCTTGGGGAATGTTGATGCACAGAAGGAGGTCCATTTTTCTTGGGAGCTTGATCAGCGCCGGTTATCGACAGCCAGCCGCGCTTCCTGCCCCCGCACCGTGCTTCCGCAGGCGACAGCAAGGTCTGCCTTGCCTTTCTTAACAGGCCTACCTACAGTCGGCGTTCCTGATGGAGCCCGCCGGCATCACCTTTTATGTTGATGCACTATAGGTGGTCTGTTAAGGAAAACGAGGCAGACTTTGCGGGACAAGACCTCCGCCTTTGCGGCGCCCAGCCGGGGTAGACGCGCGCGCTCCGTTCCCTACCCTTCGAACGGGTGGCAGCGGAGCTGACGCCCAGCCGGAGTAGACGCACGCGCTCCGTCCCCTACCCTTCGAACTGGTGGCAGCGGAGCTGACGCCCAGCCGGAGTAGACGCGCGCGCTCCGTTCCCTACCCTTCGAACGGGTGGCAGCGGAGCTGGCGCCCAGCCGGAGTAGATGCGCGCGCTCCGTTCCCTACCCTTCGAACGGGTGGCAGCGGAGCTGACGTCCAGTCGGAGTAGACGCGCGCGCTCTGTTCCCTACCCTTCGAACGGGTGGCAGCGGAGCTGGCGCCCAGCCGGAGTAGACGCGCGCGCTCCGTTCCCTACCCTTCGAACGGGTGGCAGCGGAGCTGACGTCCAGCCGGAGTAGACGCGCGCGCTCCGTTCCCTACCCTTCGAACGGGTGGCAGCGGAGCTGGCGCCCAGCCCGAGTAGACGCGTGCGCTCCGTTCCCTACCCTTCGAACGGGTGGCAGCGGAGCTGGCGCCCAGCCGTAGTAGACGCGCGCGCTCCGTCCCTTACCCTTCGAACGGGTGGCAGCGGAGCTGACGCCCAGTCGGAGTAGACGCGCGCGCTCCGTTCCCTACCCTTCGAACGGGTGGCGGCGGAGCTGGCGCCCAGCCGGAGTAGACGCGCGCGCTCCATTCCCTACCCTTCGAACGGGTGGCAGCGGAGCTGGCGCCCAGCCCGAGTAGAAGCGTGCGCTCCGTTCCCTACCCTTCCAACAGGTGGCAGCGGAGCTGACGCCCAGCCGCAGTAGACGCGCGCGCTCCGTCCCCTACCCTTCCAACGGGTGGCAGCGGAGCTGACGCCCAGCCGGAGTAGACGCGCGCGCTCCGTCCCCTACCCTTCGAACGGGTGGCAGCGGAGCTGACGTCCAGCCGGAGTAGACGCGCGCGCTCCGTTCCCTACCCTTCGAACGGGTGGCAGCGGAGCTGACGTCAAGCCGGAGTAGACGCGCGCGCTCCGTTCCCTACCCTTCGAACAAGTGGCAGCGGAGCTGGCGCCCAGCCGGAGTAGACGCGTGCGCTCCGTCCCCTACCCTTCGAACGGGTGGTAGCGGAGCTGGCACCCAGCCGGAGTAGATGCGTGCGCTCCGTCCCCTACCCTCCGAACGGGTGGCAGCGGAGCGGTCTTTGCGCTGTAAAGGTTCCTGGAATCACGCCGGTCCCTGGCCTGCCAGGGTTAGGCTCCCGTATCGTGCGACCCACCTGGACGCGCACAGGGCACGTGGTAGCCTATGATTGGTGTGCAGCGGGATGCGGACGGTTGCGTGCTCGCGGCCGCTCGCCTCTTCCCTAGGCAATGGGGACACGGGGCGGGCGATGAATGGCGCAGTGCCAAAGCAGTTGTGATCCCCTGGCCCGTTAGTGCGCCTTTAATAGCGGCTAGGTAGCGTCGTGCTGTGACGGCCCTTGGCGCTTGTGGACGTGGCCCTCCAGCTTTGGGTATGGGGCATCGCGCTGGACGGGCGCTTGTACGACTGTGGTCGCGTTCGGCACGCGGGTCGCTGCGACGCTTCGGTAGCGGCGGTATGGGCGAGGTGGCTTGAAATAGTCCCCCCGTAACAGCGTCCCCGCACCCTTACGCCCTCTTTCCTGTCTGCTCCACCCTCTACACTTTCGTGATATCTTCACCGCTGCAATCTCTCCGTGGAAAGCGATGGCCTCCGGTGGCAAGCGCGGCCAGACGGTTGGTGGCTCTGACATTCGCCGGCGGTCCTCGCTGTTGGAGGTGAAATACGCGCTCCAAGAGCGCGACTCGGCGGCGGCGGACAGGGAGTGGCTGGTGGCGGAGGAGGAGGGCACGTTCTCCCGCGAGCTAGGCCCCTCGCTCGTCACCGAGAAGACGATCCAAGGGCTTCTGCGCGCGGGGAAGTTGTCCGAGCGCCAGGAGGTACGATTGCCCACCGCCGACGAGACGGAACCGCATCCCGAGAGGTCGGAGGCGGTCATGTTCGTTGCCTTTTTCGACGCGGGGCTCCGCATCCCAGCGTCGGCTATCGTGGGCGACGTGCTGCGGACCTTCGGGCTGGAGCTGGCGCAACTGACTCCGAACGCCGTGGCCCGGCTCGCGGTGTACAGCTGGGCCTTGCGCTCGAGGGCGTGCTCGGGGGCGTCAGCTTTATTCTTCGTCCGGCGTGCAAGAAGCTCTTCCCTACGAACTCAACTCGCGGGAAGTGGGAGTCTCACTGGATGAGGCGGTGGTTCTACCACCGCGTGGAGAGCGGGAGTGGCCTTGAGTGCACGGGCCGACCGATCGCGTTTAAGCCCTTGCCCGGCCGAACGCTCGATGATGAGGACAAGCGGAGGGTCCAGCGGCTCGTAGGCGTGGCCGCCTGCTTCAACATGCGCGACCTCGCCGAAAAGTACATGATGTACGGCGTGGCACCGCTTGCGCGCGACTGGCGTCTTGCCGCCGAGAGGCTTCGAGACGACAATGTTTCGCCATCGGTATGCGTGCTGCCGCCGCCCGCTGGTCTTCCTAAGCCTCGATCGCGTCTCTCCTTTTTCGCGCGAAGCGCGTTATATGCTGATGCTATTCTCCTTTGCTTCAGGGATTTGCTTGGAGGAGGCGGAGCAAGCCGCACGCGTATTCCTGGGGCCGTACACCGGCAGGGAACACGAGCAGCGCGCGGCTGCTATTGCCGAGGCAGGGCTGGGGCGAATAAACCGCGTGTGCGAGGCCCTGGGCCTTGCCGTGCCGGGCCGTATCGCTCCAGACGATGGTGTAGCGAAGAAGAAGAAGGCACCCTCTCGGAAGAGGGGCCGCAGCGAGGCGCCTGCCGCGCTTGGTGCGGCGGCTGCTACTGCTGCTGCTAGTGCTCCCGAGGGCGCGGCGGACGCGGAGTCAGACTCGGCGAGGTATGCCGATTCGGGCTTGGGTGGCGCAGACATCGAAGGCGAGGTATCTTCGGCGAGCGCCCCGGACGGTGGGTTTGCCACAAGCAGCCGGAGGGGGGAAGTCTCGCCGCCCACCGAAGTCGTCAAGGCGGAACCCGTGCGGACCGGCGATGCTGAGGTGGATCCTTTGGCCGTGGCCGCTGTGATGCCGGAGGCGCCCTCCACGGGGGCGCACGGAGCCATGCTGCCTTTAACGACAGTGGCAGAAACCGAGGTGCCCCCTTCGACAATTGCCACCGCGGAACCTTCGCCCCCGGGCGGCGCGACCACGGGGGCTTCCCCAGCCGTGATTGCGGGGGCGGTTTCGCTGCTGGCTGCCCCGGCTAAACGGCCGTGTGTGCGGCCGGAGCTCCACCGGACACCGTGGGGATTCGTCGTGGCCACGGGCATCAGAAGCTTGTGGGACTCCAGCGCAAGCGCCGGGGACCCTGCGGCATACGCACCTTCTGCCCCTCTGGCCACGCCTCCCGCCGTGCAGGGACGGCCGCCACCCTCCCCGAACGTGGAGGCTTCTGCCCGCGGTGTGACCATTCCTTCTGCTACCGAAGGTAGGGTGGCGTAGCTTACTCTGGTGTGTGCTTTTATGCCTTGCGGTACTCACCTGTATCCCTGTTTACAGCGCTGCTCATTCCGGAGGGGGAACGCTTGGCAAAACGTGGGACCTCCGCGTGCATAAGCCCCGCGGACTTCGTGTCGACCCCGGAGACGCTGAGGGCGTGGCGCGGGATTGTGAATGACGCGGCCACCAGTGTCGACCCGCAAGCGCTGCAGGCCTACGGGGCGGGGCGCCTCGAAGACGCCTTCGAGGTGTCTGGGGTGAGGGTAAGTACTTCATACGACGACGCCTGGGCTGGCTGAGCTTGCTAAGTCTTTCCCTTCTGCAGACACTCGTACTGGGGCAGGCCTTGCAAACGGCCTATGCTCGCGGCCGAACGGCGCTCGAGGACAGGCTGCGGGCCGTCGAGGAGGAGCTACGCGAAGCCTCTGGAGCCCGCTCTGCCCAGGACGCCCGCATCCGCCAGCTGGAATCGGAATGCGCCGAAGCGAGGGCACACGCCGAGGAACTTGTCGCGTCGGCGCGGGAGTCGGCCGCGGCAGCTGCTGAATGGAAGTTTGCGGCGGAGCGGGACGGGTTCCTGGAGCAGGTCGCCTCGCTGGAGAAGGAAAAATGCGAACTTGCCTTGACTCTAGCGGAGCGTAACCAGACGCTTGGCGACGCCTCGGTGGTTGCGTGGGACGCCATGCAAACGCTGGAGAGCCATCTCCAAGGGCTGGTAACCGAGGTGCCGGACCGCGCCTTCGGCCCGGAGGAGTTGTCTCGGACGCTCCGCTGGGTTGGGGATGCCGCTAACGTCGCGCGCGACGCGGCGACGTCCTTTGGCACCCACTGCGCGTACACGTCGACATGCTTGGTGTGCGCGCTCCTGGAGCACCGCGGTTGTACGCACGTCGCCAGGCTGGATGACCCCCAGCTGGAGATGCCTGGCGGGGCCGGAGTAATGTCCGGCGCCGTCCGCTCCGCTCGCCGTTCCCTTGGGCCCTTCTTCGACCGGATCTGGGCTTACGTCGGGCCGGATGCTGCACGGATCGAGCTCCGGAAGTCGCTCTACGGGACGGGGAGCCTCGGCCAATTTCTGGACGGGGTCCCTCGACGCGACGGGGTCCCTCGACGCGACGAGGGCGGCGCTGGGCCCTCCGAAGGCGCCGGGAACCCGCAGGTCTGACGCCGTGGTGCCTAGGTGTAGGCGTGTGTTGTACTGCTCCCTCTTTTTGCGAATGAAGTACACACTTGCATGCATTCTGACTTTCGCCTATATCCCGGGCAGCTTCCTTGCTGGGGCCGGCTTCTTGCGGCCGACCTTTCAACCCGGCGACGCCTTCGACGCTGGCGAAGGGCCGAAGAGTCGCTGGACTTTTGGGCGGGCCGGCCTTCTTCGGGCGAGGTCCCAGCTTTAGCGCGTGTTAAGGACGAACCCGTGGGATAGCAGCTTAGAGCGGCGAGGATGTTGCCGGACCTTTGTACTTGTGACTTTTCCGGTATGCAGATTTCCTGGCATTTTAGGATATGCGCTGTGTGTTGATGCCACCGTTGGCGAAGTAGCTACGCAAGGGTTCCTTAGAACGGCGCTTGCGGGGCAGTCCCTTGGCATCTCGCCTTTTTACAGCCCGTAGACTGGCGTGTGCGGAGGCGGGCCCCTGCACGTTGCCTTGTTACCGTCCGTAGACTGGCGTTTGTGGAGGCGGACCTCGACACTTAGCCTCTTTTTTTTATAGTCCATGGACTAGTGCGTGCGGAGGCGGACCTCAACGCTGCGACTTCCTTTATAGTCCGGAGACTCGCGCGTGCGGAGGCGGACCTCGATGATACGTCTTATTTAGAGTCCGTGGACTAGTGCGTGCGGAGGCGAACCTCGACGCTACGTCTTGCTTTATAGTCCGGAGACTCGCGCGTGCGGAGGCAGACCTCGACACTACGTCTTATTTAGAGTCCGTGGACTGGTGCGTGCGGAGGCGGACCTCGATGCTACGTCTTGCTTTATAGTTCGGAGACTCGCGCGTGCGGAGGCAGACCTCGACGCTACGTCTTATTTAAAGTCTGTAGACTGGTGCGTGCGGAGGCGGACCTCGACGCTACGTCTTATTTAAAGTCCGTAGACTGGTGCGTGCGGAGGCGGACCTCGACGCTACGTCTTATTTAAAGTCCGTAGACTGGTGCGTGCGGAGGCGGACCTCGACGCTACGTCTTATTTAAAGTCCGTAGACTGGTGCGTGCGGAGGCGGACCTCGACGCTATGTCTTATTTAAAGTCCGTAGACTGGTGCGTGCGGAGGCGGACCTCGACGCTACGTCTTATTTAAAGTCCGTAGACTGGTGCGCGCGGAGGCGGACCTCGACGCTACGTCTTATTTAAAGTCCGTAGACTGGTGCGTGCGGAGGCGGACCTCGACGCTACGTCTTATTTAAAGTCCGTAGACTGGTGCGCGCGGAGGCGGACCTCGACGCTACGTCTTATTTAAAGTCCGTAGACTGGTGCGCGCGGAGGCGGACCTCGACGCTACGTCTTATTTAAAGTCCGTAGACTGGTGCGCGCGAGGGCGTCCCCCCGCTGCATCTTTTGTTTATACTCAGGCCCGTCACCCTTGGCTACGGAGAGTGCACACGCGGACGTGCGACTTCGATTTATACTCAGTCCCGTACCCCTGGCTACGGCGAGTGCACACGCGAACGTGTGTCTTTGTTTATACTCAGGCCCGTCACCTTTGGCTACGGTGAGTGCACACGCGAACGTGCGACTTCGATTTATACTCAGTCCCGTACCCCTGGCTACGGCGAGTGCACACGCGAACGTGCATCTTTGTTTATACTCAGGCCCGTCACCTTTGGCTACGGGGAGTGCACACGCGAACGTGCGACTTCGATTTATACTCAGTCCCGTACCCCTGGCTACGGCGAGTGCACACGCGAACGTGCGACTTTGTTTATACTCAGGCCCGTCACCTTTGGCTACGGCGAGTGCGCACGCGAATGTGCGACTTCGATTTATACTCAGTCCCGTACCCCTGGCTACGGCGAGTGCACACGCGAACGTGCGTCTTTGTGTATACTGCGGGGGCGCGCGTGCTGGCCAAGCCTGCGCGCGCCTTCGCCGCGTATCTGCGTGTGATGAAGAAAGATTGGTGGCAAACGGCGATCTTCATTACATCCCCGTTTGCGCGGGTAAGCAGTTACAGGGGGTGGATATACTAACCATTTGTCCTTGGCGCGGCCGAAGCCTCTAGTCGCTAGACGTCCGCTGGGCCCGCGAAGGCGCCTCTGAGTGGCCCCGCGGACCCCCGCGCTGTGACGCCAGCTCTAAGAGCGGCGTTGGGCTTCGCGACGTGGGTACCTGGTACCTGGCTCGATGCGCCGGGCCATATCCTGGTCGCCCCGGACGGTAATGATGGTCCGAGGACCCGGGATCTTCATGCACAGATAGCCGTGATGTGGTACCGCGCCGAAGGAGTTGAGGATTGGGCGCCCTAATATGGCATTGTAGGGGTACGGAAGGTCGACCACGTCGAAGGTGGCATCCTCGGCCCGCACATTGTTGTCTTGGCCGAAGGAGACTTGAAGACTTATTTGGCCCAACGCCCGCAGGGGCTGTCCCCCGAAGCCCTGCAGTGGGATGCCTGAGGGCCCTAGGCGGCTTCGAGGGATCCCCATCTGGTCGAAGGCCGCCGCAAACAATATGTTCGCGGAGCTACCGCCGTCCACCAAGGCACGCCCCACGTCGCATCCCGCAATCGTGACCCGGATGACCAGGGGGCCCTGATGAGGGAAGTCCACGCCTTGGGCGTCGTGGGGTGTGAATGTGACTTCGTGCTGCGCCCAGTCCGGCGGTGCTTGCGCTGGGTATGCCGCCACGTGATGTAGTCTTCGCGCATAGGCCTTCTGCTGCCGTGCTGAGGCGAATTCCAGTGCAGAGCCTCCGGATATGACGTTAATGACCCTGCGGTGGGTTGCCTCCGGGGCCTGCAGCGACAGCAGGCCCTCCCGAGGCTGCTGCACGTGAGCTTGGATCCGTAAGGGGCCTTCCTGGGGTTGCATCCCTTGTGCTTGTACCTGCATGGGGGCCTCGTACGGGAATTGGACGTGGGCCACCGCAGGCGGGCGTGTCTCTGGGTTCCTGTCCCTAGCGACGCTATCGCGGAGCGCCGCGATGGAGGTGCAGGTGCGGGTATCGTGGTTGCCGCGGCCGTGGACGACGCACCAGAGTCCCTGGTGCTGATCGTCGTAATCTCCACGACTTTTATCGTCGCGGCCCCGGCCACGGCTGCGCCCGCGGCCACGGCGCCCCCGACAGCCTCGGCCCGCGGGAGCGCCCTCGTCGGAACCGCCTTCAATGTCGAGGACATACCGATTTCACCTCGACCTCTGCTGGCCGCGCTTGGGCCGGTCGGACGACTCCTTGTGCGAGGCGTCCCTGCGGTCGGGCGTATCCCTGGACGACTCCTACTTACGTTTTCCATTCGAAGAACCGTCCTTCGGCGGATCTTCGGCTTTTGCCGAGGCTCCGGCCTGGTTGGTGTCGGAGTCGTCACCTTGCCTTCGCCTCGCGTCCTCTTCCGCCCTGGCGTATTCCTCCATTTTGTCGAAGAGCTTTGCCACCGTCTTGATTGGCTTTCGCGCATTGTACTCGGCCATCGGGCCCAGACAAAGGCCCTGTATGGCTGCATTAACGATGGTGGTTTCGTTAACGTCCTTCACTTGGCATCGAATCTTGGCGAAGCGTTTGAAGTAGTCCCAGAGCTTCTCCGAGGGTTTTTGCTTCACAGCGAAGAGTTGGTCCGCGTTGACTCGCTCGACATAGTTTCCTTGGAAGTTATTGTAAAGGCGGTCGCGAAGCTGCTCCCATGCGTAGATGGAGCCCGGCTCTATGGTAAAGAACCAAGAAAGCGCCACTCCTTGCAGCGCAAGGGGGAGTCCCTTCGCCTTCGTGGTGTCGTCTCCGCCCGCGGCTTCGATCGCGGTGTCGTACACGCGCACGAACTCGCGGGGGTCCGTGTCGCCTTTGTACGGGTCGATGGCGCTAGGAAACTTGAAGTCTTCGGGCCATGCCGCCTGCTGCAGCCCCGCCGAAAGCGGGGACTCTGGATCCACGCGCCGCAGCGGCACGCGGCTGGACGTGGGGGCTTCGCGACTGTCCGCCCTCTCCGGCGTGGGCTCGGACGCGATTACTGGCGCAGCCTGCTGGCTCCGAGCCTCTTGCATATCTCGGACGGCTCCGCGAAGGTCCCCTAGCTCCCGCTGGAACGCGTTGAAGGCTGCTAGTATGGCGCCTTCCACCGTAGGTGCTGCCGGGGCCGCCGGAACACCCAGCGGACGGGTCGGTGCAGGGACCACCGCCTCACGATCTCCAGATCCGCCGGATGCTTCATTGCGGCTACCCTCGGCCGCCTGATCCGCACTGCCGACGAGGGTGGCGGGGGCTGTCGTTGCAGTGCCAGCGACGGGGTTGAATGTCGTTGCAGCAGCGCTGGCGGGGTCGGTCGTTGTAGCGCCAGCGACGGGGTTGGATGTCGTTGCAGCAGCGCTGGCGGGGTCGGTCGCTGTGGCGCCAGCGACGGGGTTGGATGTCGTTGCAGCAGCGCTGGCGGGGTCGGTCGCTGTGGCGCCAGCGACGGGGTTGGATGTCGTTGCAGCAGCGCTGGCGGGGTCGATCGCTGTGGCGCCAGCGACGGGGTTGGATGTCGTTGCAGCAGCGCTGGCGGGGTCGATCGCTGTGGCGCCAGCGTCGACGTCCGTGACCACGGCGCCTGCGCTGCCGCCAGCTCCTTCGGCGGCCGATGCCGAAGCCCTGGTATTCACGCGCCGCTCCGACCCAGCCATCTTCTTTCCCTTCGCCGCCGCTGATGAAGATTTTTTCAGTGCCATCCTTCTTCTTCAGTCTTCGAGCTTGTCCTTGTCCTCCCCACGGACGGCGCCAACTGTTGTGGTTACTGACCAAACAGAGAGAGAGAGAGATGGTAGTGGGGAGTGATCGGTCTCACCCCTCCCCCCTCATGGCCTGTGCTCATATATATGTACACATGAGGAGTGCTTTTACAGTTGTACCCTTACATCTGGTTATCCCCTCTGGGGGCACTCATGTTATTACACATGGCCTATCCTGGGCCTTATAATCTCCTACCGGGCCTGCTGGGTTTAGGTGGGGGCCACCCCTACAACAACTGGTCTAAAGTTTTGTGCTACTAATTATTCCAAGAATAATCCACCTAAGATTATTAATGTCATTGAAAGTGAGCTAATTGAAACCAAAGGTGAGGCTCATAAAACTATGTTTAAATCTGCTGGTTTTGTGCAAAGTTCATTGAATAATAATGTAGATGCTAGTTCATCATTCTAAAAGAATTCTAATTGTGTTAAATTTTATTACACCTACTGTGGAAGAGGTGGACACTTGTATGAATTTTGTTTAGGCATGCTAAGAAAGAGAAAAAGAAAATATTGAATGCTTTAAGACAAAAACATCAACCTCTTTTGTTCTTAGAACTAACGCGAAAGTTAGGTTTTTCAAGAACTTTTATGATGATTTTAAATCTTCTTTACGTGCTGGATTGGGATATAATTTAAATAATCCACGTTCTTTTTGGCGTTCTGATCGCCCATATGCTCGTGATTTTAGTTCTAGTTTTGTTGTTATTCCTCCACGTCATGTGTCTCAGTACTGGATTTCTAAATCTTATTTCACTAACCCCAATACTGTGACACCAATGTTTCCTGTGACGTAGGTACAGTTGATGAGGAATAGGAACATGCGCCTAGTGGATTCAAGTTGTTCTGGGAACATGACTGATGATTCAAGATGGTTCTCCTCCCTCACTAAGACATCCAGTGATGCGTTGATAACTTTTGGGGATACCTCAATAGGTATTGTGATGTCTAAAGGTACAGTACATGTTAATGATAAATTCATTCTCCAAGACGTTGCTTTGATTGCTGATATTCTCACTGAGCCACTTGGTACATCTTAGTTTGTTCGTTTACGGAGTAAGCTGGAGGTATGTCATCCAATGGGATTGTTCTGAGGGGAGGTTCTTTTTGTATATCATTGTAAAGGCGTACTTTAATTTTTATTTTTGAGAATTTAAGTTATTATTTAAGCCAATAATCATGAAACAAGTCATGATGTGTATTTTGAGCTTTCTTGATTATAATTTTACATGTGTAGCTTAGCAAGGCCACGATTAGCTATTTATTAAATTTTGTCAACTTGAACAAACAACATGACAAGATTGAATTTTTTTAGCTAAGTTTTGATTAGAGCGATATTTTTTGAGATGTTCTGTATTTAAATACCTAGTTAAACTTTGATTTTATGTCAAGTCTAAGTTTGAGCAATTTTAGTTCCTTTTTGAATCATTTTTAGCTTTTCTAGAGATACATGTAGCAAATTATGGTGAAATTACTAATTTTGTATGCATCCCAATACTTCTTTCCTATGAGACGGTTTGTCATTGCACTAAGTATTAACTTGGAGAAAGTTTTGTTTGACCGAAATCATAAAACCTTAAGATTTTTGGCTTGGCATGATCAAAAAGTAAAACTTAAGGTGCTACAATTAACGAAATGTGATTCAAGTTGGCTCAAAATATTATTATAAATGTGTTTAAATTAATTTGAGCTGAAACTCAGGAGGCCATTATAGATGGCTCCTAGTTTAGGATGTGCTTTACTGAGATAAGTCATTATCAAGTGTCAATAATAAAATGTTATATGTTGAGTTATGTAAATATATATTAAGCTTTGTGCTTTAGTTTAACACTTGTGGCTCACTTAGTTCTTGATTCTAGCATCTAGATTTAAATCTTTTTAGATGGCTACCATGTTTAGTGAGATCTTTTGCTTAACTGGTCATTTTTTGTGAAGGTCAGTCATGTACATTTATTTGCTTAATCACATTATAAGTTTCTTTTGGCCAGTTTTGTTATATATGTATGCTTATGATCAGGCAAGTTTTATAAGAGTATGACTTTGTACACATCAATTTAATTGGTTTAAATAATTTTTAAGTTTTCATGGTGTGTTTTTCTTTAAAATTTTTTTGGATCAATGATACGTGAATATGAGTTCTCTCTTTCCTGTTTCTTCCTTTTGTACCTTAATGCTTACATTGCCAAACGAGGAGAGATTTGTGACTCAAAATTCTAAATGCTTTTCGGTATGATTTGTGAGAGATTTATAGGTTGTGGCTTAAAACACTTTTACAGTTTTAGTTTTTTACTTAGATCTATTTAAAGTCATGTTATCTTGAGGTATTATCAATGTATTCATAAAGAGGGATATTGTTAGATTATGTGGCTAAATCTAGAATATTTGTGATGATGAATAATTGATAATGTTATTTATTGATGTTTATTTGACGCGTATGGACTTATATCGTTCAAGTTGGAAGGAACTTGTGTTAGGAAAAGATATTGCTTTGGTCTTTGCATGTGCAGCGTAACTCGGAGGCGATCGTAGTCTACGAGCAAGGACCGGAAGATGGATTGGTGCAAAGTTACGGTTCAGAGGGTCAAGCAAGTCGGAGGGGGCGGTCATGCTCGAGTTAGGGTGTGTGGAGATCAAATATGGATAATGCGTGTTAGAGTTACGAAGATGCAGTCCGGAGACTACGACACGTGACAAAAATTTTTTAAAAAAACTCATATTACATAAGGGTTTCAGATCCCTTATTCATTGGAATTGGATAAAAACTTGTTCGGGCTCTATAAATAAAGATAGGGTTAGAGGCAAACCCTAAAGTTAGATAGATATAATTTTTGCGCTAAGATCTAAATGGTGGTAAAAAGACACTTTGTAGAAAAAATGATGATCCAACAATAAAAACTAGATTCAATTTGAAAGAAAAAAAAAGCGGAAGTGCTTTGAACACCAGAAGGCCGACCTGTGCTCTCAGTAGATTGGTTTTACTTCGTTGTTTATTTCTGACAGGAAGCCATCAGGTGAGGATAACAAGGCAAGGCGCGTCATGAGGAGACACAGCCAGGAAGCAGCGCTTTCAGCACGTGAGCTAGGGAGAAGACCAGAAGGGCCACGTCAAGGTCCAGCGCACCGCTTTTGTTGATTTTCATGTCCCGCAGCGCATGCGAAGGAAGCAACAGGACACTGTTCATCCATTTGAAGGCGACGTTGGTTTTTTCTTTAATTTGCCACTGTATCATCCATCACGCAGGAGATACATCTAGGTGAAAGCGATGTTTCGGTTTTTTATTTTATTATTTGCTACAGTACACAGAGAGGAGAGAGAAATAATATTTTTTATTTCTTTGTTGTTTTTTATTTTCGTTTATGTTTTTGTGCTGTATTGACAGATCGGATAATTAGAAGACGGTCGATTTGACAAAAAGTTTCTGCTGCAAATTATAATTATTCATCCATTCAACCCCTCTGATCGTCATAGATGATGCTACAGGTTGTTAGACGGATTTTTTTTCCAAATAGATGATAAAAAATGTTCCCTTTATTATTTTTGAGACTACGACTGAGTTTTGCTATTTAATTTGCAGGGGTAATTTTTGTTCAGTAGAACAGTAAAACTATTGGGGGATACCTATCATTGTTTGTCATCTTGGAATTAAGATAGTTTTCACCGTGTGACCGTGTCTCTCTTGACTCTGTGACTATATATGCTTGTTTTTGTATAGTTGTGAAGGAGCTGCAGCTTGTCGCCTGGTAATGTTCCGCTGAGGCATTGGTCAGGTCGACGATGCCATTCCTTTTGTCAACAAATGAAGTAGCATCATCTATTCATAAGTTTCGTCTTTTTCTGAACTTTTGGCTTTTTGTTGAGCTTTTTTGCCGGTTCTTTTTTTCCCGTATTTGTTTGTATTATACGTAATGGGCTAACATATTTTTTTATTTTTAAATTTTTTTAATTTAATTATGCTAAATAAACCTCTGTCAGCTACAGTGCTTTTTTCAGCCAGCTACAGTGTTTTCAGCCATAAGCCACGAGCTTTTCAGCCGAACCGATCACCACCATAATTTCAACTGCTAGTACCCCAACTAGCAAGGCATTTAGTTCGATTATTCGGGCCATGACCAGGGTTCAAATATCACTATTTGTGTATTAAGGGTAATTGTGGGTTATCTTCCAAAGTATTTGGTGATTTTTTTTTATGCTTGATTACGCGACCTCCTTTTCAAAAAATGACTTTGTAGTTGGTGAAGAAACGAAGCCCTGCGAGGACGCGGAGGAGAGGAGCTAGCTAGCAAGGAGAAAATTGATAAAATGCCACTCCTTTGAAGTGGCTTCGATAAAATGCCACTTTTTACATGGTAATTGTTAAAATGCCACTGTTTAATTCTATGATTTGCCCTTTTAGAGTATTTATCCATTTATTTTTTCTTTTTTATTTTTTTTCCACCAAAATTGTTTGTAAAATTACCGTAATACCCTTCTCTCAAAATACCAGTACCGATCCATCTGCTTCTTTCGCCCGTGCGTCCAGAGAGAGCGTCCAGAGGGAGGGCTGCGAGAGGAGGAGAGGTGAAGGGTCGCACGGGGAGACGCCGCCGCCGCCTCCCCCGCCGGTACGGGCCGCCGCCGCCGCCGCGCCCGCGCGCACGGTCGGGGTGCCGCCGCCGCCGCAGGCACGCTCTGCCGCCGCCGCCGCCCGCACTGGGTCCCGCCGCCGCCGCCGCCACGGCCGCACAGGAAGACGCCGCCCGCCACCTGCTGGGTTGTGCTTATTTTGTGAATGGTTGCAGTCAAATTTTTGTGATGGTGCTTGTTCTGTGAATGTGAATGGTAGTTTATTTGTGAATGCTGATTACTTTGTGCGCCATTGTGACACCATGTGAATGATCAGACATTATGGTTATTTTTGTGAATGCTGTGATGAATGAGCAAGGCATTTGACCTCCTCAGCTCCTGGAATGCTGACAGCACCTCAGCTCCTGGAAGCATTGCAGATGAAATATGTGATGGCAGTGATGAATGAGCAAGGCATTTGAGTACAGCATTTTCTTCTTTGCTAATGGCAACCTGATTGCTATGGTCTTCCTTTGTCATTGCAAACAAATAGCAATGGAACTTTTTCCCAAAAGTGTACAAATAGCAATGGAACAAATAGCAATGGCGGCGGCGGCGGCCCGTACCGGCGGGGGAGGCGGCGGCGGAGGCGGGCCTGGCCGGCGGCGGCGGCGTCTCCCCGTGCGACCCTTCACCTCTCCTCCTCTCGCAGCCCTCCCTCTGGACGCTCTCTCTGGACGCACGGGCGAAAGAAGCAGATGGATCGGTACTGGTATTTTGAGAGAAGGGTATTACGGTAATTTTACAAACAATTTTGGTGGAAAAAAATAAAAAAGAAAAAAGAAATGGATAAATACTCTAAAAGGGCAAATCATAGAGTTAAACACATATTAGGTGGCATTTTAACAATTGCCATATAAAGGGTGGTATTTTATCGAAGCCACTCCAAAGGAGTGGCATTTTATCAATTTTCTCAGCTAGCAAGGCGAAAAGGACGCGTGAATCAAGGACGCAAAACGATTCGAAAGCTACGCGCTGGTCTCTTCCTCTTTTAGAGCTAAGAACAGCCCCCCCCCCCCCAATAAACCGAAACAAATAGAGCGATTTCTCCAAATAACTTTTCGATTTTAAAATCATGTGCACCGTTCACCACTGTCTTAAAAAATATAGACAAAATTCATCGACCATAACCTAAAAAACAAGACTGAATGAAACTTGTGAGCCAGAAACAGCAACTTTTCCAACGAAAAGAAAAACTTGCTGTTGCTTCTTCAGCAACATCAACGGTAATCATGGTCTCTAGCAACCGGTTTATTGGTGAATTTATTGTTGCTTCTTCCGTAGGATACAAGGATAACACGGTGACACAACCGAAAAATCACCGGACATTGGCAATTTGGCCGGTACCCGGCTATTGGCTTTGCCCAAATTAAATGACTTTCTTAAGCACAACTAGATGACTTTTAACTTGGTTTTTTAACCGGGTCAGGTACAGGGGACAAGCGGCATACGACTTGCTCGGCTTCGCCTGCATGCTTCCGTCAACGAGATCGTCGAGATGGCGTCTACAGCAATACATGTGATTCGAATAAATCTTTCCAAAAAATAACTCGACACATCTAAAAAAATTTATTAAAAAACGCAAACCATACCTTCAGGAAAACAACAATCATTTACAAACAGCTCGCAAAATCGCAACACATTCTTTGTTATTTTACCAAACCAGTGATTCTCCAAGGAATACGGTCGCAGTTATAAGCCATTTACGTACTTCTCACATCTATGCAACCAACCATATATAATAGTAAGGTAGAATGCACTGCTGTGCTCTCCCTGGCCATGAGGTTGAGACGACAGAATCACAAATCTTCTATACAACCATCATATAAGCTGTTACAAAAAAAAAATGAAATAAAAGCTATTCTACAACGTTTCTTACAAACAACTCCCAGACCCAAAATTCCATAAATAACTGCTGTGGCCTGCGCCATGGAATTTCCGTACATCAGTTTGGGAAGGGCGAGCTTACGAAAACCGCAAGGCGCTTCAATTTCCTAGGATCAAAGCCGTTGCACCAGCAACTGCTAGGGTTTACAGCAAAATGCTAGAGACCCACTGATCATTGTGCCACTGGGCTTGAATATTCCGGTCCATTCTCCAAAGAGGTTATGCTGGATGACCCTGCCGATGTCACATTGCTGTATGAACCATTCCTTGTGGATTTAGGTTGGAGTTCCGTTTCTCTTTGCCTCTCCGAGGCTGCAGGACTTTGCCCCTCGTCGGCTAATCTCTTCAGAATGTTCATTATTGTGGGAACAAATTTTGTGGACAGTGAAAGGAGGGCTGGAAGCTGTATAACATTGCAAGGATAAATCGATAAGATATCTGTTTTAAGATATGAGGCTTGAAAAATAGCATGACAAAACTGTGGTTTCAATACTCACAAATCCATTTTGGAACTCCCTGGCAATGTCTAGCTGTACCCAAATGGCTTTCCCAACAAGGAAAGCGACAAATATGACAGCCAAGTAAAACGGATTCCTGTCGTTCAAATGAAAACCCAGTCATGTCAAATTGTGTGGATGCCTTAACCAACACTAATGTGTATGTGACTCTGCAGGCAAAAGAAAATACCTCAGCAATGTCATAAACTCATTGAATCCAAGGATAGCCATTGCGGCAAGCGCCCATGGAGGTGGCAGCCAGTTGTTGTTCCTCTTATTTGCTTCCTGATGAATGTAATAGTACACAGTTAGTACATAACTACATACACCATTTTATACCTAGTGGATAAATCTCACTTCACAATATTTCAAGTAACAAACAAAATCAAAGGCTTTGAGATGACAATAGCCATAGGTTTTAATAGATGGCAATGAATAACTGTTGAAATGGAGCTTGTGGAGATACCTGAGCAGCTATGGCCTGAGTGACAGTATATTCAGTTTCAGCCTTAAATTGCCTCCACAAAGATTTACACTGGACAGGTGTAATTAATGTTCTCTCCTCTGGAACCTGCATGACAATGGCGTCTATTGAGCAAAACATATGCTTTGTACTTGAAGATGTTAAGAAGTAAAAAAACCGCTTGGTGCTTCAGCAGAGAAACATAGATAAATGTGACACATAGCACACAACTTCCTTACACTTTCCCAAGAGCTGGAGGCGAGTGGATCAAACGATTGGATACTCCTATCTGTAGTCCCTGGCTTCGCAGTGTCAACTAGAGCAAGGGATAGAGTGTTTTCAATGTTGTCACCATCCTCGTCCAACCGAATTGCAGCCATTGTAGAAAGCAACTTCATGGACTGTAGAAAAAAGGGGGGAATAATAAGTTTCAGTTCCTAAACCAATTCCTTTGTGTTTCGAATAGACAGTATTAACATTTGACATACAGCTGAACGTGCAGTTTTAGTAATGGCTTTTATGTCCTCCTTTCCTGTCCACACCCTTGGCATTGAGTCAGCATCACGGCTGAATAGTGTCGAGAACCTGAACATTTTTCTCCATTTAGTCTTTGTACAGAAACATGTCTCTTTGATTTCAATATGGAGATCTGCTCACCTGTCCTTCATGCGAATCAAGACCCTTCCAGCTTCTTCTTTTGCCTTTGATTCAACAACACTCCTTCCATGATTCTCCATTTTCAAAAGCAGTTCTTTCTCCGTAGCTTCATCGAGTTCAAAAGCTAAAAGAGCAGATTCAAGACCCGAAACAGCAGCTTTTGTCTCACGTTGAAGAAGCTTTCTAATAGCTGGCCAGGTATCTTCACTCGCTGAATCTAGAAGAGCTTCAACCGGTTCTGCCAGAGCTTTGGTAAGCTGCCCCTGAAACAACATATCTCAAATAAGACAATAGCTCTGTATTTTGTCGTGACAGCTATCTCGGCCATTTGATCAGATAAACATACGAACTGGAAATAGGGAGCAACCTCATATTTGGCACAAAGTTCAGACAGTTTTGTAGCACGAACTGACACCACATGTGCCTCAATGTCACGCTTAAGCTTATCCTTAACTTTTGAGGGGTCCCATTTCACTTGTTGAATAGCAGCATCTGTCAAAGAATATCCACACGTGTTAATGTGATAAGACATGCGTTTGGGCAGATAAGGAGTGGAGTGCAAACTAACAAGTACCATTCTTTAGAATAAGAGTTTCTCAGAAGGTTTCTCAGAAGTTCATCTTCAGTAGTAGCTACTATTATAGTTGGTGTTTTGAGTACAAGTACCTCAGAGGCTCAGACAATCAATATGGTCTTAATCATAAATGCTCTAAAAAGCATAAACACCACCAGAAATTTAGTGTTGTTTCATTACAAGTTTTAACTCACTATTTAGTATTTATGGTATGTTTCCCACCTCAGTTGGCTGGTACCATTTCTGAGCAGGAACGAGAAATGTACCTGGTCGTTTGAGGCGTTTAAATGCCAAAATTAAATTCCATACAGAAATGGAAACCACCAAGAAAATATCCAGTAACCAGTGGTGAATGGTTAGCGCTCGGCGGATGACTGAATTGGAATATACATTACTTTTGAGTAGTTTCCGCTCTTTTTATTCTGGAAAGATGCCCGCTGGATTATAGTTTAATTTTAATGACCTAGCCGGTTTCCACTCCCAGTCCAGGCTAATAACATGACCAGTTCCCCGAGTTAACTGACTGGTTACCAACATAAGTCTGCTGCTACAACAGCGGATCACTATTCGCTACATAAAAATGCGCACAGAAATGAGTAACATTCCTGAAAACATACCTTCAGATCCTTTATCAAACTTCTCCAAGAAAGTCTGAGTACAATTACGAGCAGCAACAGCAAATCCTTCCTTTTCTAGGGCCTTGTCAAAGAACTCCTTGAATGCTTCTAAAGTTCTAGTCCGTAAATGACCCAGAAGAAATTGGTAGGCAGGATTAACAAGCTAGAAGGAGACAAAAATGGGCATTGGTGTAAGAATTAATTCAACCAAGAGAATGCTTACCGGTAATAACAAATGCAAGATACGAAACAACAATGAGACAATCAGCGGAACATGAAACAAGATCAATGAACAAAAAATTTCAGTTGGGATCGTGTAAGCAAATCTAGAAAAATAACACAACTTGTGGCAGGAAAATGAATACACTAGAATGTTCTTGGACTCGATGTTTGATTTCCAGTTTTGCTATAAAACACTTCAACTAATCTCTTACTGAAAATATGGTAATCCGTAATCAAGAATGAACATCGAGATTTGTCCCCCAGCATAAAATTCCAGAGTACTAGTATGGTAAATGGAGATGGACTGGTTCATTTTGTACATACCAAAAATATCCATGTCAACTTATGATTAATGTTAGGAAGTAAGGAGCAGGGCAATTATCATATAATACAACAGATGAAAATGTGACTGCCATAAAAGCTCAAAAGAAGTATGGGGAACCTGCAAGAGTTTAGACTCAAGTTGCTGTCTTTTAGAAGTTCTGACACCTTCATCAAAATAAATAGCCTCCATGTCATACCTACAATTTGTAGAAAACAAAATCATCAAATGCAAGGAATTTTTTTTCCCAGATCCTTAACATAACATATGCCAAGAAATAAGCATGGTTCTCACATCTCTGATGGATGATAACCTATGTAATTAGTCTATAACAGATGAATATCTTTTATTGCCGTTTTTGCATTTGCTAACACATAATCTGACTTGACATGAAAAGTTTATTACAGATAGCAGGAAAAGGAATACACAGGAGTCCAAACCGGGACCTGGTACTGGACTCCGCTGGTTTGCAGTAATTGATCAATTTCTACAATTTTATTGAAAACAAGTGACTATGTTTTTCACTTGAATAAACTTGTCTAGAATCAACCTAACTCGACTACAACAGACTGGCCGATCCCACCACCCGCCAGTCTGACTGGTAGATGGCAGCAACCCGCTGGTCCCTGCCAAGTTTTCTGACTGGTAAAATGTTAATGAACTCACTCTGATAAACATCTATCAAGAAGGCTGCTGATCTTCTTCCCAAACCCTGGTATGTAGTCATGTTGAACAGCCTCCTCAAATTGTCGCCATTCCTTTTTATATATATACATATAGTATCAGTTGATTTCATAAATCTATGGAACAGCTATCAAGCACAATATGTACTATAATCACCTCATCAGCTGTAAAACTGGCAACTTTCTCATTACCAATTTCCTCACAACGCACAGTGGCCACCATAACCTGAATTAATGCATAACAGATATGTCAATATACATGATGTTAATATGCTCAATTGAAAAATGGAGTAGGATGCTCACTTTATGAGCAGGTAGATCGAGGTCTTTGTTCTCCTTAATGACCTTCCAAAATTGCTGTGAACTAAAAGTAAAACCTGAAGCTGGGACAACACCACGCCGATCCCCAGCAAGTCCACCAGGAGCAATAGAATGTTGAAACCTCGCTCTTAAACTGGCAACCTTCAGAAAATTAATTTACTATTAGACATAGTCCTAGAAAAAGATCAGCAACGAGCACAAAATTAGTAATGGCATCGTAAACCAACCTGCTCTTTGAATAACTCCTCTTTTTCCTCATAACTGGAGAGGGCCACAACTTCTACCTGGATGTAGAAAACAAACACACTTGATAGTAAGTCTAGCATAATACATCAACAAGCAGAAAGATTAAGCTATGGATTTTACATTGAAAAATTCACTAAGTGGAGTCTCTTTATGGGCATGGGGTTTAGGAACAGCATCCCAAATCTGCAAAAAAAAAAAAAGAAGAAGAAGAAGTAAAGAAAACAGCTTAGCCTATTGAGCACACAAAGAAAGGTCAGGCACAAACAGGAAACGGGCTATCTAGTAAACACATACCTTCTGAATATCTTCCCTTAGAATAGGTTCAAGATTTTCCAAAGGTGTCTGAAACCAAAAGGGGCATATATTGCCATACACAGAATTAGGTTTGGACAATACACGATTTGCTTGGGAAAGTATCATAATTCTTAAAAACCTAAATTGGAGACTAACAAGCCCTCACCTTTGATTTGTCACGAATAACAAATAACAATGCCGTTTTGCGAGGACTGAACAACCTCATCATGACCTATACAGATAGGAGCAAAATGAGGACATGATAATGCCTCCCACTCCACAGAAGAATAAGAAACAAATAAAATATGGTAACTTCACATTGCAGTATTAACAAACTAACCTGGAAAACGGTCTTCAGAAGAGGCTTGTTTGCAGCCTGTTCTCTACCAATGTCATGACACCACCTATGGAAGAAAACAAAACAATCACTCAATGCAGTGTCCAATTAGGAAATAATAAGTCCAACATCCATCATTTAGCAAAATAAACTTACATATTGATCAACACAATGTCTGAAACAGCCAAAGCAAACAACGCACTTTGCTTCTCAAAGGCTGTGTCATCCTGAAATAACATAGATGAATTAGACGAGTACAATATGGTGTAAAAGCTACATACAACAAAATGTAAAAACTAACAACCATCTCATAGCCCTGATGTCCATAAGAAATGGCAAGCATCAGAGTGAACAGATTTCGGCTTCAGCTTGTGTGTTTATAAGCTGAAGTCAGGATGCAATGAGGCAGCACATTATTAGGCTTATTCAATAAGCTAGAGCTCTCCTTCCACTACAAGTCAGAAACACGCTGAACTGAAATAAATGCTAGGGGCTTTATTGGCTTATTGGAGATGCCCTAGGTAGGCCCTAGATGCCCTAACTCAGAACTATGAAATGCACAAACATCTCTGTTACAATTAACAATGCGTAAAAAAAAAGTAGATTTGCGCATGTGTGCTCTGCGATAATAGTATACTACTAAACAAGTTCCAATCAACTCCAAATTGGAGAAATCTTGTTTTTGATTACCTCTCCCCTCTCTCTTCCATCAGTGCCTTCCAAATCCATTACAAGGGTGCATGGTTCAATATTTTTAGCCTTCGCTAACCATACACCTTTGGTAGTCTGTGACCTGAAAATTTCAAGAAATGCTAGTGAACTCGCAGAACAAGAATTGTTCCAACAAAGCCAGGAAAGTTTCTACTGAGAAAAGGCATAGAAATATAAAATGAATAATAACATGCCTTCCTTTGAAAGCATCCATCTCCCTAAATTTGGTGACAAAAAGATGATTCAAAAGTGTACTCTTTCCTGCAAAAAAAGGGGGAAGGGGGAATTGAGGACCAACAGGGTTGAGAAAAACAAGAGAGCATTCATTAAACAAGATACAAACAATGAAGAAAGGAGAAAGCCCATACCACTACTTTGCGGACCCATTATTGATACTACAGCATATGAGAGCCCACATGCGCCTAATTTAACTTCCTTTATGAAGTTTTCCAATCCAGAAACATTGAAAACACCATCTCCGTCAATAAGCTGTGTGGAAAAACAGGCATCCATTTCTGCAAGACAGGAACATATAAGACCATCACAATTAAAGCTCAGGAAAGGAAAAGGTAAAACCAAAGAACCAAAAGCAAAGAGAACACGATTGTCAGGGCATTTAGCTTCAATATCTCAAAAAAACCAAATGGGATAAAATAAACATGCAAATCTTAGCGTAAGTACTATGCGCATAATGTCGGCACGACTACAACAATATTTAGGGCTTTAAGTGGCCATCAAGTTGTACAGCAGGACCAGCGTGTCCTTGCCGCACAGCAGAATCAAGCAATGCAGCTTCTAGACCATACCTTGAAAATTTTGCCACAAGAAGGAAAGGTATTGGAAGTAATTGGCTGATGATTAGCGTATTATTGCTGAAATTCCAATAAAAAATGAAAACAGGAGCATTAAATTGGGAGGGAGCCAGCGGCAGTCTACTGCTACTGTACTAAGGGGAGCAAATTGATACTACAGATCGCACACGGTACGAGCTCCCATCCAACCCCCTGGAGATACAAACTTGTTACCGTAGACGCGAAGCACTCAATCCCTAAACATGTGTGTTCCCGGAAGGCGAGTTCTACGGCAGCTTGCAGTGAAAGTGCTACCGCACGCATCATTAACCCTAGCCAGATCGTACGGCTCGGGAGATCACGAAATAAAGGTGGGAAAGCTAAAAAAAGCTCGAGGCTTTCGAGCCGATCCAGCGGGCGATCCGAGCACGCGCGGCGAGCTCCAGGGCGAATCGAATCCCCCTACAACCCTAAACCCCCCAAACCGCACGCCAAACCAGCCGAATCGACCGGCCCCGGCAGCCGCCGAGCCGGACCGGATCTGGCCGTGTCTCCGCAGCGAATCACCGTAAAACACGAGGAAAAAAGCGAGGGAGGAATCCAAATCGGGAACCAGGGGGGAAGCGAGAGAGCGATCCGTGAAGCGTCGATCCGATCGACGGGGAGACTGGAGGGGGAGGGATACGGACCGTGGAGATGGCGCTGGTGGTCCCCCGCGGCAGTCGGCGTCGGCGGCGGTGGTGGCGGGGGAGGAGGAAGACAGGAGGAGCACGAACGAGGCGTCGCCTTTTATGGAGGAGTGGCCGAGTGGGTAATTGAAATTTCCGCGAAGGGGAAGAGGTTGTATGAACAGTAGATACACAGGCAAATGGAAAAGCGGAAGAAAAATAATGTTTGGGATTTTGTGCTTTGAGGGTCAGGCCGTATGATGTGTAGTGAATTTTTGGCATATATAGCCCGTTTTATACTCATATTTACAAAATAGCCCGGTATTGACAAAAATGGTGCTTCGGTCGTCCGATCACCGAGCAGCAGCCACCTGCAAGTGACACGTGGCCCGTCCGTCGGCGGCAAGCGCCTGCCGCCTGGCCACTAGACGGAAAGTGGTCTGCCGCCCCACCACAATACGGTCTGCTGTTTGGTGGCAATACGGCAGGTAATTAAGCCGGCTTCATTACCTGCCCTAATTTTTGTATACTGTTTGTTTGAATTTTTAAATATAGCGAACCAGTTCAAAAAAAATTATAAAATTTTATGTGCAACCTTCCGACACAATGAACTTGATTGTCTAATTTTTTAACAATTTTATCTGTTTTGAATATTGCTCAAAAATTCGTATGATTTTGATATTGTAAAGTTATTACATATACCAAACGTACTCCAAAAATTACGAAAAAAATTTTAGCCAACCTAATTGTGTAATTTTTGGGAATTTTATGTGCTCCGAATTCGTCATGTTAATTCATGTTATTTAATCATGAAATTAGCGATGCTCAGACACCTTTTGCAGTGCGTGACCTCTTTTTTTGAGAATTTCACACATTACGAATATTTATAGAAGTACATATAATAGTACAAAAAACGCATTGCACGGGGGATGCGATATGGATCACCTATCTTAGCTACTTCTATCTCCTCTCCGTGTCTGCCTCCCCGTGCGTGGCATTGTCTTCCATTGAGCACGATCATGTCCCGTGGGGTATGTCAGCTGGTCTGGAGGATGCGTCTCGATTTGGAGGAGGTATGGAGATCGTTCTGTTTGTTGAGTGGCTGACGGTGGTCCAATAGGCTGAGGTACAACAGGCTGGGTCTAGTAAGCGTCGATGTGTTTCAGCTAAGACAAGTTGAACTGCGAGCTACTAGTAATAATGTCATGAACGGAGGACTCTAGAAATTCCCCTCGTCGTGCGGAGGAGCTCTCGCCATGACCGTATGACGTGACAGCGAAATCGGAGGAGCTCTGCCCACCGAAGTGTCCAAACCCTAGGTACGATATGAACGCTGAGTTTTGCCCTGCATACGCTACAAACCCTGACGCTATGTACCAATTTCTGGAATCATCCAGGAGGCATGTATCATCATTGCTGGACTCGATGTCACCCCCACGTTGAATTAGAGGCTGCAAGATGAAACGATGTTAGTCACAATAAATATTTTGAATGTACAATGCGAATCTCGTACCTCCCGGATATACAGCGAAGATGAACGATGGGGAGCGGTACTTTGTGTAAGTGGTGCGGATGTCAAAAGTGATGCATCTCGACGATGGACCTGCGGCGGAAGAACACCATGATGTTAGCGGAACGTAAGGCCTAATAGGAAAACAAATGTAGGTTTGTACGTAAGTTACCTCCTCGTCGATACAGCCTGCGGATGATCAGTGGCTAGTACTACAACACCGGGTAGACTCAATAGATTGCGATGGCCAGCCGAACTCGCTAGGTCATGATGACCTGGCGGGTGAGCATGGTGCCCCCACTAGGTGCCGTGCACCCAGTGATCCGTCGAACGCGTGCAACTCAGGTTATACACTATTTTTTGGCCTGCTTTAGGATATTCTTCAAAGTATTTTGCACAACCGGTGGTGTGTCCGACTTGGTGAGGGCGGTCTCATATGCGCTTGCAATGTGCTGTGTCTGCTCCAACTGAAGTGACATACGGAACAGGTTCAATAACGTCCAATATGAATTTCGTAAATGAAACAATCAAAAATTGCAACTGTCTTACGCTGTCATGCCGCCGCAAAAGTGCTGTGATAATTGATCGAGCGTTGTAGGTTGTCATCGTGTGTGATCTGCTCGGGCCGATTTGGTGGACGTCCACTCTAAGTACTCGTCGTACGTCCGGGTGTGCCCTGTCCATCCATGTCATCGTCCAATCATGATGCACTGGCCGCCAGTCCATAGCATGCCGATCTGCTCTCGATTGCCTGCATTTCTGGAATCATTGATGTTATAGGGCAAGATATACAAAGTGTAAACATTACTCGGATGGAGTTTGACTTACCGGTATACGGCTCGCGGTAGGAACCTGTCGTTCAGAAGGGGCACGATCTGGTGGAAACCGAACTGTCGCATTATGCATTGTAGCACGTAAGCCTCTACCATGTACGAGAACACTAGATGGTGTGTCATCACCCATAGCGCCGCGTCGTGCAAGCATTGCAGGGATAGCCCATACGGCGATACACGCTCCATGAAGTCTATAGTCTATGGACCCCAGATGATGTCGCTGTCATGCAACGACTCGAACTCGTTGTGCCACATCAAGTAGCACCTCGATAGTCTGCCCAATACTTCGCGTCAACTAAAGACTCGGCGAGGCGGATGAACTCGGCGTTGCAAATATCGCTGTGTGTGGCTGAAAACATACTCTAACCAAAGAGCTGAATAAGGTACGCGACGAGGTGCATTCTGATGACCTCGAGCAGTGCATCCTGCAGGCACACGCTAAAATTCTTTAGCCAAGCGTGAGAGACACCACGAACACCCTCCGAGATAGGCAGGCCGAACTGGTCCACCAGCCTCTCCTCCAGTCCGTCGGTGTAGGGACTGGAACAAGTGCATCACCCCGAGAGGGAGACCAGTCAAGAGCAAGACGTTTTGTAGAGTGACCGTCATATCACCCCACCGAAAGTGGAATGTATGCGTCTTGGGTATCCATCTGTCCACCAGTGCCGTAAGAAAGCTGTTGTCGATGGTGAACTAGCGTCCAATGGACACCAGCCTCGCAAAGAGCAATAAGCCTGTGGCCCACGGGATTGGGACGTAGTGCTCGTCCAGCTCTTGATGATCCCTTCCTCCCCGCAGCTTCAAGGGCAAAGGGACAGCCGCGTCATCGGTCATCCATGAGTGGCACTGGTGATTCTCATCGTAGAATTGTTCAAGAAGATTCGGTAAAGCCATACCTTGCAACAAATAGGATAGACAAAATATTAGTGCGAAAATTAGTAATGACAATAAAATAATACAAGTTAGTGATTACATGCGTGTAATTACATACGAATAATTCATTAATTATCAACAATTTGATTAACCATATGAAAAAATTACAAGTGATTCATTACCGTCGTCTTTAGCACTTAATTACTTAACACTAACTCATTACTTAATGATAACTAATTGGCACTACAGTAATTACAACTGCTTAATTACATACTACCATACAATAAAAATTATGGGTACTCATACGTACACAAAAATAGTAAAAACTACGTCTAAATTACTGCGACCTACTTACTTTGTAATCCAAACTATATTAATTACGACTAACTAAATAACACTAATTAGCTAGGACTACAGGAATAACGTCAAAAACATGTGATAAAGTTTTATTTACCTTTTGGGAGAAGCAATTAGCATTGTCGCGTCCTTAACGAGCTATGCACTGGCTTCTCAAAATAATTAGCTATGTAATATTAATTTTGAGAGTACCTTACAACAAATGAGATAGATGAAATATTAGTGTGAAGATTGATAATGACAGAAAAATACTAGAAGTTAGTAATTACATGTGTGTAACTACATACAAATAATTCATTAATTTACTGACAATTTCATTACCCGTCCGAAAAAATTACGAGTGATTCATTACCGTCGTCCTTAGCACTTAATTACTTAACACTAACTCATTACTTAATGCTAACTAATTGGCACTACAGTAATTACGACTGTTTAATTACATACTACCATACAATAACAAATTATGGTTACTCGTACATACACAAAAATAGTAAAAACTATGTCTAAATTACTGCAACCCACTTACTTCATAATACAAACTACATTAATTATGACTAACTAAATAACACTAATTAACCAGGACTACAGGAATAATGTCGAAAGCACACGATAAAAAATTATCTGTCTTTCAGGACAAGCAATCAGCACTAATGCATCCTCCTGCCGCGTCCTTAATGAGCTATGCACCAACTTATTAAAATAATGAGCTACACACTCTTAATTTTGAGCGATGACAGCAAGAATGAGTTTCTGCGATGAGCGATTGAGATAAACGATAATGAACTTTAAGAGGTTCGTATTTATGGTCGAGCGAAAAGGGAATCCGGAGCGCTCACCCCATAAATTAAGGACTCCTTATTGGCGAGCATCACTTCGAGTGAGGGAGACAGCATGGTAACATTGATAAATGTGTAGATGAGGGAGCGGACGACGGGGACATCATGGACATAACAACATTAGTGCGGACGAGAGAGCGCGCGAGGGGGGATAACATAGACAGAGTGATAATTATGCAAAGGATGTAGCAAAAAAGGAAAGATAGCAACAATGTGCCGACATGTGTGCGAAGGACAAAGGTCGGGCACTGCAAAAGATGCCAAAGCATTGCTAATTTTATGATAAAATTAACATAAATTAATATGATAAATTTAGAGCACATAAAATTTCCAAAAAATTACATAAGTACTATAACTATGTCAGCAGGCTTCATGTAAAATTTCATAATTTTTCGAGCTCGTTTCCTATATGTAACAACTTCTACAAATATCAAATTGTATGAATTTTTGAACAACATTCACAATGGATAAAATTACTAAAACAAATTACCAAATTAAGTATGTTGTGTCGAGAGGTTAGAAATAAAATTTTGTAATTTTTTTAAGCTCATTTACTATATTTAAAAATTCAAAAAAATAGAATACAAAAAATTAAGGCAAGTAATTAAGTCGGCTAATCAGCTGGCTTAACTTGTCGTCTGGCCATGGGGCCATGCAGTTGCCATCTGGTGGTGGGATGGCAGGCTGCCTACAATCTGTGGCAGGATAGTAGGGCCACATGTCTGCTCTTCAGCGTTACTGCCCGGCCACCAAGTGACAAAAATGTCATTTTTGTCAATACGGCAGGCATACGGCCATTTTTGTAGATACGTGTGCAAACAGTGCCAAATATACCAAAAACTCATGTGTAGCCATACTGTATGATCTACACGTACGCATGTATTCCCATTCGCAGTATTAATATTGAAACCAAGGTTGAGACTGCTAACTAACCACCTGTTTCGACTGCTGTAGCCGTAGCATCCGTATGATTGCGAAAGATATGAGACCATGTGCATAGTTATACGTCGTGTCGAAGACCATATGAAGGCACTTTCTTGGGTGGATTCTTTTTAGCTGTGCCTCATGGCTTTTAGTTTTTGAATTATGGTTGTTCGCGAGAGAGATTATGAAGAGAGAGACAGTTACATGCTATTTTGGTCGATATAGCTGAAGTCGGTACAATATGTATTACAATCAACTAGTAGACTTCATCTTGAAAAAACACACTGTTTGAAAGATAACTATTGTAGCAAAAGTGAAAACCCACAAGCCATCCGAACCCCACCCAACTTCCTCGGGTTCAAAAAAACCTATGGTTTTAGATATCGATACATCGCTAAAACATAACTTTGATCATTTACGTTATAATATATCTATAAATCCAATGAAATTATAATATTGTGAAAATACTTTTTGAGACAAATCTACACATATAATTTTCATATATTCGAACTAAATATTTAAGATCCAATAGTCAAAGTTGTAAGAATTTAGCTGTACATTTTATAAAGCAACATGTTTTTACGAACCGGAAGAGTAGTTTCTCAAGGGTAAAACTATGCGCTTTACATTTACATAGATGTTTATACACACAACTCTGTAGGGAAATGCTAGCGCCCTGACGTCAATCCGAACCGCTTGCTCCGTATGCTTGGTTGTAACATTTTGAGAACATGTTTGCAACATTTTTCGTCTATGTTTGCAACATTTTTAGTCTATATTTTTGTTGCAACATTTTTTAACAGTTTTCATTTTGTGTATGCAACATTTTAATTTCATGTGTATGATATTTCGATTTCATGTGTGCAACATTAAGAATTTTATTTGATTTATGTACGTGCAATTTTTTATTTCATATGTGCAATATGTTCATTTTGTGTGTGCAATATTTTTGATTTTATGTATGCAATATTTTGATTTTTTATGTGTGCAACATTAAGATTTTCATTTCATTTCATATGTGCAACATTTTTATTTCATTTGTGCAACACTTTGATTTCCTGTATACAACATTTTGATTTCATGTGTGTAACATTGAGATTTTTATTTGATTTCATATGTGCAACTTTTTTTATTTTATCTGTGCAACACTTTAATTTCTTGTCTACAACATTTCAATTTTATGTGTGCAACATTGAGATTTCATATATGCAATATTGAGATTTTTATTAATTATTTTGTTGCATATATGAAATCGAAATGTTGCATATATGAAATTAAAATGATACAACTAAGAGAACGAAACTAGCATCTAGATCGAACGGCTGAACGTTAGCGGATCCCAACTCACTATGTCCTCAGCTAGGGGTGGAAAAAAAGCTTGTTAGTGGGGCTCGTTGGCTCGGTTCAAAATTGCTTCAATTATACTTGTTAATTGGTTAAACATTAAAATGATTGATTTCAAATGAATTTGAATTTTTCTCTAGCTCGGCTCGTTAGCTCGTTTCTAAAAATACTTTCAAATTATACGTAAAATGATATTAAATCAAACAATGTCAATTTTAGAAAAAGCTCAATAAGATAAGGAGTTCTCGATATCCACCCCTATCCTCAGCACTAGGAAGTTACGGAAGCTTCAGCTTTACGATGTGTTAGGAAACCTGGACTCTATCCAGAGTCCTGATCTAATTGGGCACCCCACCGTAGACTATAAATAGGGACCTAGACCCCCCTCATTATGTACCCCCGATGCAATCTAAAGCAATAAAGAAAGACCAGGAGTTCTCTCTACCTCTCTCTGTGTTCAATTTATTATTCTGTGATTCTGTGATTGATTCGTTCTTGTTCTAAGCAGAGGAATCGCTCGGACTGGTCTCCAGCGTCGGTTCCTCAACACGTTATCAGCACGACTTCGCTCCGGTGAACGAGGTAATCATCGAAGCACAGATTGATTTTCTAGATCGCTTTTGAATTCGCATTTTCTTTCGCGTTCTAGATTGAAATTCTACGGTGCAAATCCGCCCCAATCTACCGCGAGCAGACTTGAAGTCGCCGGCACAATGCCGATCGGTAGATTGTGAAACGGGGTAGATGTTGATTGCGCTGTAGAACGATGCAAATCCGCCCTAAATTTACCGCGAGCAGATCTGAAATCACCGGCACAATGTCGATCGGTAGATTACGAAAACGGGGTAGATTGATTGCATCTAGATTGGAAATCGAAAAATACCTGCATGAATTCTGTTTATTTTTGCATGATTTGATCCTGCATGATCACTGTTCGGAATTTATGCATTATGTTACTGTTTATTTTCTGCACAGCATTGTAGATTGAAAAAAAGGGGGGGCAACTCGGCTTGACATGCACGGCCGCCGGACCCCGCACGGCCGGCCGTCGCCGGCCGTCGCACCGCATTCCCATCGCCGGCACTACCGCCGGCCGTTGCAGCCCCCGCATGGGCTCCGCCCGAGCCCGAACGCCGCCCCCGCACGGGCTCTGTTTCGGGTCGCCACGCACGGATGTCGCCGACATGAACCGCCTCCTCGGCTTCCTCGCCGCCCCGCATGGCACGCCGAACCGCCGCCTCGGCTTCCTCGTCGCCCCGCATGGCGTGCCGAACCGCCGCCTCAACTTCCCCGCCGCCCCGCATGGCGCGCCGGCCCCGCCGCCTCGGCTTCCCCACCGCGATCGCATGCGCGTCGGCCCCGCCGACGCCTCGGCTTCCCCGCGCTGCCGCCCGCTCACGCTGGCCCCGCCGGCCGCCCCGCACGGCCCGCAGCCTTGCCGCTCGGATACCCCGCCACCGCTTCCCCGGTCTCCGGCTAACAGCCGCCGCAACCGGCCTTGAGAGGCATGATCGCAAGGCACCGCGGCCCGCAGACCGCTCAGCCGCCTGCATGTGCCGTGCGCCGCCGCATGCCCGGCCGGCCCCGCCGTCCGGTCGCCGCGCCCGCCTCGCGCTCGAGTTGCCACCGGTGGGAGCATCTCCGCCGCCCTCGGGCCACCCGGCCTGCAGCCGCCCTCGCTGACCCACGTGCGCCTCCCGTTCCTTTTGCGCCGCCGCCGCCCGAGTGGAGGCAGGGGAAACCCTAGCGCCTCCTTCCCTCTTGTTGAATGGATCGGGCAGGCCTAATGGGCCATATGGGCCGCGCGGGGGGGATGGGGGGAGGGGAAGAGGAGATGGGCCGCAGGTGGGATAAGAGGAGAATGGGCCGGCCGCGCCGGACTTTTCCGAAAAAGGCCCACCATTATTAGAAATTACCAATGAGCCCTTGTGTTTTACTTTTGAGTCCCGAATTTTGCATATAAGGCTTCGTAATTCCGAAAATTACGTATAAGCCCTCAAATTTACCAGTGGGTTCAGAATTTTGCAGAAAACCCCTCGGTAAATCAGAAAATTGCGCGAATTTTTCTCTGAACTGAAATTTTCCGTAAAAACCCCCTAGAATTGCAAAATTTGCTGAAATTTCATATTTTAGCATAAAAGGGCATCGGAAATCTGAATTTTGCATTATTTTTAGCATTTGAAGCTTATTTATTTCTGCCATTATTACTTTCTGTAATTTTCTGTATTTATTTTCTGTTTTTGGTTAATTGTAATTGTTTAAATTGCTTTTAATCACTGAAATTAGCAGTAAAATTATAGAAAATGCACATAAAATTATGAAACATTGCGAGAACCTTTTGTGCCATTTATTTACCCGTAGTGAATTATTCCGTGCATGTCTACCAGCAGTAGACTTATACACATTTAGATGACTAGCATCACGAACTGGGAGTTCGAGGAGCTGGCCCCGCATGGCCAAAACTATCTGACTAGGCATCCGATGTCGAGATTGTGCTTGGAGCCAGGAAGCTCCGCGCTGCTATTGGGATTGGCAGACTAAATGACGCTCAACCCAAATCTGAGGAGAATGATCAGACACTTCATTTTCTCAGGCACCACATCTGCCTCACTCTCAAGAATGAGTATATGGTGGAGAAAAGCGCGCTAGCACTCTGGACTGCATTCAAGAAGCAGGTTTGAGAGGCTAAAGTACACCATTCTTCCTCAAGCAAAGTAGGAGTGGATCAGACTGAGGTTTGCCGACTTTAAGACGGTCGGGGAATACAATTCTGCCTTGCACAGGATTTGTATCCCAATACAGAAAATTGAGAAAAACCTTCCACCCAAATGAAGTACAATCCGCACGCAATTATCGTTAAGACGGCTATGAGGAATATGCCGAATTGATAGATATGATGCAAGTTGCGGAGGCTCAGGACGAAGTTCTCCGCAAGAACTAAGTCACTCAGCCATCTGGGAGCTCCACTGGCCGTGAAGCCAACGTTGGGAGCAACAAGGTGCGAAAGCCCTTGATAGAGAAAAGAGGCAGGAAGGGTAAGACCGCAGCCCAGAAAGGCGAATCAGATGCTCCACGAGAGAATAAGGCTAACAAGCCAAAACGGGATGGCAAAGGGCACATGAAGCCCACTCTGCATCGGTTGAGGGGGGAGCATTCTGAGCAGCTGCCTGCGTTGATGGTGTTTGAGACCATTACGACAACAGCACCTCTCTCGACCTAGAAGCAACCACCGTCATAATTTCTCTTAAAGAGAATGTCACCCCGAGAAAATAACAGAAGAAGTCCAGTGCACTGAATGCATTTCGACTTCAATTGTCATTTATTTTGTGTGGAAGAATATGTTAGAATTTGCATGGATGGTACTTAAGAATTGTTATTTTCTCATGATGGTTGGATGATATTTGATGAATTCATTCATTTATTCAGTTTATGATGGCATGATATGTTCTGATATTGGTGTATTTTATCTATGTGTTGATTGCCTTCTCATGCATATTAATAAAATACCATATATTAGAACGCTTGTAGCGCCCTATGAAGGAAGTGTGCTTAGCTAGCAGCGGCACAACGCATACCATCTTAAGAGAGATTATGTATTTTCAGTCGATTTGTAAGAGCACTGGCAGCCTTACGACAATCGCCTGAAGCGATGGATGTATAATTGGTTCAGGAAGAGCCATAATGGGCACAACTTTGGTTATTGAAGAAGCCTTATTGTACCCAGAATCGACTAGAACTCTCCTAAGCTTTAAGAATATCCGCGCAAATGGTTTCCACGTTGAGACTGAAGAAGAGTACGGTAAGAAATACCTGCTCATTATGAAGCGCAAAGAGAATGGCAAAAGAATATTAGAAAAACTTCCTTCACTGGGCTATATTATACCAACATTAAAGCGCCTGCAGCGTACACTGTTCTGAAAACAGTGTTTAGAAGCTCTTAACTCTTCTGTCTCTGGCATGACAGATTAGGCCACCCAGGTCTTAGGATGATGAGAAACATAATAAATAACTCGCATGGGCATAATATTAATGTGAAGAATTTCCCGAATCAAGAAGATTTTGTGTGCCCTGTATGTGCCACCGGGAAACTAATAACTAGATCCTCCACTCCGAAAGTGAAGGATGAAGTCCCTGCATTCCTGGAACGCATCTAGGGAGACATTTGCGGTCCCATTCAGCCCATCTTAGGGTCATTTAAGTATTTCATGGTGCTCATTGACGCTGCTTCGAAGTAGTCGTATGTGGGTTTGTTGTCCACAAGAAACCACGTCTTTGCACAAATTGATCTCGCAGATCATCCGCATCAGAAATGTGTTCTCTGATCATCGCATCAAGTCCATCAGAATGGACAACGCCGGAGAATTTACTTCAAAGGCATTTGATGATTATTGCATGTCAATGGAAATTGCAGTTGAGCATTCGGTACCGCATGTCCATACCCAGAATAGTTTGGCAGAGGCTTTATTCAAGAAAATTAAATTTATTGCCTGACCTTTTGAAGAATTGTAATTTGCCAGCCACATGTTGGGACACGCAGTCCTACATGCAATGAATCTCATCAACCTTAATTAGACCTTCGGCCTACAACATCCATTCACCTATGCAACTAGCGCAAGGGTCACCACCGAAAGTTTCTCATCTTAGGAGGTTTGGATGTAAGGTTTATGTACCGATACCACCTCCGCAGCGAACTGCAATGGGCCCACTCCGCAAGACTGGGATATACGTTGGTTATGAGACTGCATCCATAATCAGGTATTTGGAACCCATGATGGGAGATTTGCATACTGCCCGCTTCGCTGATTGCATTTTTGATGAGGATAATTTCCCGTCATTAGGGGGAGGAAATCAACCCCTTGATGAAAAATGTCGGGAAATTACGTGGCAAACCATGGGAATCTATGCAGATAACCCGCGCACTAGTGAAACAATAGAAGTCCAGAAGACAATTGATTTGCAAGCATTAGCAAATCAGCTGCCTGATCACTTTAGTGATTTGAAGAGCGTGACTACGTCGCATGTGCCTGCACGCACTGCACCGGAGAGAGTTGAAATACCAAAGAAAGCAGAAGGTATCCCTAATCTCGTCCAGAGGCCTCAAAAAAATAAAAAAGAGGACGAGAACTCCGGTTCCTTGAATCCTTAGTAACCGGGGACGCCTGGTGAAAAAGGATAAGAGGGATTTATCACAGCCGATCATTGAAGTTCCCCTAGAATGAGAAGGGGAGCCAGTTGACACCTGGCACAAGTATGACACCTTCCGAAAAGGGCATACCGGATCTGAATATCCCCATCGGTATGGATGTGTGCGCACACATCGGAGCCGAAAAACTAAAGGGACTTGCCACTGCAATTGAAAGAAGCGATGCGCAAGGTGAAGCTCCAGAAGAAGCAACTCATGAAGAAATAGCTATAAATTATGTGCACACGGGAGAGTCCCTGAATAGGACAACAGCTAATATCGATATCTACTTCGTAAAGAAAATTGCCACCATCATCGATCTTGATCCCGAGCCTGCATCGCTCGCTGAATGTAAGAAAAGATCAGATTGAGAAGATTGGAAGAAGGCAATAGCAACTGAATTGCTATCTCTGAATAAAAGACAGGTGTTTGGGCCCGTATGCCGCACACCTCCCCACATACACCCCGTTGGGCACAAGTGGGTATTTGTTCGAAAGAGAAATGAAAGAAATCAAGTAGTGAGATACAAAGCAAGGCTGGTAGCCCAAGGTTTCACTCAACGTCCTGGAGTTGATTATGAAGAAACCTACTCCCCAGTCATGAGTGGAATTACCTTTAGATACTTGATCTCAATGGCAGTGAACTTGAATTTAGAAATGAAATTGATGGATGTTGTGACTGCATACCTTTACGGTAACTTGGATTCGGAGATTTACATGAAAGGCCCTGAAGAAATTCCTCTCCCGAACCAAGACAGAGCAAATAGAAATCTGTACAGTGTGAAACTCAGAAAGTCACTGTATGGACTGAAACAATCTGGAAGAATGTGGTATAATCGCTTGAGCGACTTTCTCTGCAAGAAAGGCTACACGAACAATGAAGACTGTCCTTGTGTATTTATACGGCGATCCCAGAATGGATTCTGTATAATCTCTGTGTATGTAGATGATCTGAATATCATCGGGACAGCCGAAGACATAAAAGAAGCAAGCTCCTACTTGGAGTCAGAATTTGAAATGAAAGATTTGGGCAAGACCAAGTTTTGCTTAGGCCTGCAGCTTGAGCATGTCCCTGAAGGAGTCTTGGTACATCAGTCGACCTACACCCAGAAGGTGCTCGAAAGGTTTGGCTTTGAGAAGGCATTTCCCTCGAAAGTACCGATGATCGGTAGGTCTTTACAGCAAGAAAAAGATCCTTTCCGACCAAGGGAAGAGGGGGAGGAAGTCCTGGGACCGGAATTCCCATACTTGAGTGCAGTGGGAGCACTCATGTATTTAGCAAACTGCACTAGACCGGACATTGCATTTGCCATGAACCTGTTAGCAAGGTACAGTGCAGAGCCCACCAAAGGCATTGGCAGGGCATAAAGGACATTTTCCGATACCTCCAAGGTAGCAAGGACCTCAGATTGTTTTACAGAAAGAATCAAGATCTGAACTTGATTGGCTATGCAGATGCTGGGTATCTGTCAGACCCGCATACCGCTAAGTCACAAACAGGCTATGTATTCCTGTGTGGTGGAACTGCAATTTCATGGAAATCGTCTAAGCAAAGCCTGGTAGCTACTTCGACGAACCACTCAGAAATTATAGCACTGTATGAAGCCGCACGAGAGTGCGCTTAGCTCCGCCGAATGATTCACCACATCCAGCAGTCATGTGGGATGAACATTGTGCAAACCCCCACAATTATCTATGAAGATAATGCAGCTTGCGTTGCACAAGTGCAAACGGGCTATGTGAAGAGTCATCTCACAAAGCATATCAACCCCAAGTTCTTCTATGCACATGAATTGCAAAAGATGGACGAGATTAAAGTACTGCATACTAAGTCATGTGAAAATCTCGCAGATTTATTCACTAAGTCACTCCCCGCATCTAGCTTTCAAAGGTGCGTGCGTGGAATTGGAATGATGAGACTTAGAGAAGTGCAGAATTCAGGGGGAGAATTCTCACAAGCCCGCTAATAAATCTTGATCATGAAGATTAAGTACCCAAAAATAAAGTCTTGCAGACCAAATGAATTTGGGTGAATTGTACTCTTTTTCCCTTGACGAGTTTTCCATGAAGTTTCTCGACCAAGATTTTTAACGAGGCAATTCATGCATCGCAGCATCACATGTATCATGTACTCTTTCTCCAAATTTTTCCCACTGGGTTTTTATGGAGTTTTGATGATGTATGAGCATGTTGGGTGAGTGCCCAAGGGGGAGTGTTAGGAAACCTGGACTCTATCCAGAGTCCTGATCTAATTGGGCACCCCACCGTAAACTATAAATAGGGACCTAGACCCCCCTCATTATGTACCCCCGATGCAATCTAAAGCAATAAAGAAAGACCAGGAGTTCTCTCTACCTCTCTGTGTTCAATTTATTATTCTGTGATTCTGTGATTGATTCGTTCTTGTTCTAAGCAGAGGAATCGCTCGGACTGATCTCCAGCGTCGGTTCCTCAACAGAGCTATAGGCTTACAGCTATACATCTGGTACAGGGCAACACACTTAGTTTTCATGGTCCGTAGGCAAACTGGTTTACAATTGTCTCGCTCTAATATACTCATTTGAACACATGGTTTTCGTTTTTGTATGCCTGTAAGTCATTTGAACTTACTGATCATTGCAAACTCGACAAGGGAAGCAGCTTTCACTTAAAAATCATTATTAAAATCACTAAATTTGATTTAATGCACATTTTTTCATGGCGACCTTACAAAAAAAACAAGTGTAAGGAATAAATCGTGCAAGTTTCGTCGTTGATTAACCACATATCAATTTATTGTTAGTCACTAAATTGCAGCCAAGTAGCACAGCGAGATGGTAAGAAGGGCCTGTACGAGAATCTGTCGCAAAATTGGGACACGTAAGAAAACAGATTTGGTTCGTATATCTGGGTACATTTGTACCGCGGGTGAGGTGTCGGGGGGCCCACCTCCACCGACCTGAAGCCGTGCGGGAGGAAGTAGGATGAGGGATACCCTGCGGTATCGCATTAAAATAAATATTAATAGTCGAAGAAAGTGCTTTTTAGAAAAAGAGGTGAACAATGAAAAACGTGAGAGAGATATGCACCAACAGGATATGTAATATGTCCGTGACTCTATCTTATCTCTAGAGCAAAACGGAAACAAGAAAAATAAAAAAACTGTTTTAAAAAATCAGATGTTTATATTGGTTTCTATTTTTTTAAATAGAATCTAGAAACAGAAATAAATCCATAGTTGGACATTGGCTGTGTACTCCGTAGATCGTACCCCTTGTCATTAGCATATATTTTTTTCGACGATTGTCATTAGAATGTTTGCATAGTTTAATGCATTACTAGAGCTATTGGATCATTGTAAATAAGGAGAAGTGATTGATCTCATAGGCTACAACCTACGTGATAGAAATAAAACTCCCCTTTAACGAAGTTTAAGAAACTTTCGAGCACACGCGTGCCGAATCCACGTGTCCTAAATAACGGCGAATCCCTAAAAGGGAGGACTTTGAAGATACAAAATGTCTACCCAGATTGGAGAAACAAAAGTCCTAAATAATGGTGAGGATGAAATCACCCTTTAGTTTAGGGAAAATGATCGAAGTACTCTTTTCTTTTTCTTGTTCTCCTGCTCACAGACCCAGAGAGTGATCCAATGTGAATGGGCGTAGAAAATCCCGCTGAGTCCGGCAAAAATCGGTGCACCCATAATCGTGCCACTGACCAGTGGGTCCAGACATACCGGATCTGCTCCTCTGTGTGTATCAAATGGGTCGTTCGGTAGCCGAAAGTTGGCCGTCCATGCGAAAGCAGACGACCGAGCCAGCCATGATCGAGTCACCCCGGCGCCGCCCACGGGGGCCGCGTGACGTGTCACGCTGGACTCCGACTTTTTTTTTCTTTGGCCTTTTCTTTTTCTCGTTTGTGCTTTTGGTTTTTTAAAGTCCAAACAAATAAATCGATTCTTTTTCGTTTGTGCTTTTGGTTTTTTAAAGTCAAAACAAATAAAACGATTTTTGAAGTGAATTTTTAAAATGGCTTTCTAAACTCAAAATTATGTGTGTTGTTCGCTTCAGTATCTTTACTATCCGTTGCTGTTTTAAAAAGTACAAATATAAATCACTAATCGTAACTAAAAGCTCTCAGATACAGCGCCTGTTTTTGTGGCTGAAGCTTAAGGTTTTTTGCTATAGTTTGTGGCATTTGGGTTATTTATATGAGAGATTATAGAGTAACAGAAACTCACGTGTGGTTTTTGCTGACATAAATGAAGTAAGTACAGTATAAACTACAATTAATTAGTAAATTCTATTTAAAAAGATATTATGTTTAAAAGTTAGTTACTGTAAAAAAAAGATCAAAAATAATTTTTAAAAACTAAAAAGAACATACGTTCATCTCAAAAGAACAAGGCTTTTGTACTTTGCATCCTGCTTCGCTTTGGGCGCTTTGTTGTATCGTCACCGAAGTAAACCCGGGGGGGTTCCGGCCCCCGGGCGCTATCCACGTCATGCCCCCTCCCTCGGCCGGCCGACGCGTGGCGGGGCCATTTCGGTACGGCCGGGGGAGGCCATTCCCTCCGATTTTTTCAAAATTACGTATAGGTCCTTTTTCCTCGCGAACAGGTCCCTGGAAGTTTTTTCTTTGCAAAAAAATTTTGGATTGCGCCCGGCGGGTTTCCGAAATTACGTATAGGTCCTTATTTACTTACGTACAGGTCCTTGCAGGTCCTCGATTTTTTCCAAAAAAACCCTTTGCTTTTTCTGGAAATACGTATTCGTCCTTGATTTTTTTTATAGAACTCCATGCGAATCGCCGTCTCTTTTGCTTCGGCTCACACGGTAGCTGGCGTGGCGTGGCGCCACGCCTACGTGGCTAGTTTAATATATAACTAAACGCCGCCCCGCTCTTTAACTTACGTATGGAGCTTGGATCTCTGTCATGATACGAGTCGTATGCTAATCATGCAAAGCTGGCAGGTGCGAAGTTGGTTAATTGGTAGTGTTCAGTTTGGTTTATGCTTATGTTTTTTTAGGTTTTTTTACTGTTTAAGTTTTTTTCACTATAATTAATAGTAGCTTTTTAAAAAAAACAGATTCTCGTATCCCAGACAATGCAAAAGGAATAAAAATAAAAAAAACCAAAAGTCATAAAAAATAACATTAAGAAATTAAAAGCTAAAAGCCATAAGCTCAAATGAGCGGGATTAGGCCGCTCCAAGTGGCTTTGGCTTCACTTAGAATGTGTCGACTTCTTATTTCAGTTTTTGGACTTTTTGCTTTTTTTCCTTATATTTTTGCATTCTCTGCAAATATATAACAATATTTTTCCTTTTTTATAACCATGTTTTTCATTTTTCATATTTTTTATTTTTAATTGAACGACTTAGAGAAAACTAATAATCGTAATAGTATAATTTTTTTATCAAAAACCAATAATAATAGCTGAAAACCGAAAGTTAAAGCTAATTAAAACAAGACCAGGCTATGACTTATACCTCTCCTTGCACTGTCTTTCTGTCAGTAATTTTACAGGTTAGCAGTACTACTCCAGTAGATTCTACGGACGCCCATTTCGACTAAAAACTGCTCCCTCCGGTGCAAAATGGTTTTCCGTTGAGTGGTTAATAATGTCTTGGTACTTTTCTTGCGACGAATAAGCCTATGGATTGTGCATAATCTATCTACTACCGATACGGCTTTAATTACGGCGGTTAACTGAAAATGCTGCCTAGAAAAGCAAAACTACAAGTATTTTACAAACTAAAACCGACTTGCTGAAATGCTGAAACAAAGTCTATTTTTGGACTATCTCTACTCCTTAAAAGCACGAATTAATAGTTGTCGGTGCATTCTCCCTTGACTCTCTATAACCGTTCAATCTCACCACGAAGCATCTAGACTATCCCTTGCTACTGACGCAGCCAGCCCCCACAACGAACATAGTAGTTCCCACGGCCCATGTTCTCTAGTCCCCAAAATCCACACTCGTGACCCCAACCTCTTCTACCCCCATCCCACTCGTGGTGCCTGACTGTTACAAGGGGAAGAATGTTAGATTTAATCTTGATGAGTTGTAAGTGGTCGTAGAAGCTGTGGGCGGAAGCCAACAAGCATGCCTCGATGTGAAGGTGAGTGGTAGCGGTGCGGTGCTGCTGCAAGAAGAAATGAAGGTGGCAATGTGAGACCACTGCGAGGAAGAGTCGGTGTGATGCCAGCACCAACGGCAGTGTGATGTTGCTGCGAGGAGAAGTTGGTGTGAGACCAAGAACGATAGCGATGCAAAGCCGCTGTCTGAAGTGTCGACGTGAAGTCGAAGGTGGTGGTGTGAATCCATCGTCCTCGAATCAGAAGTCGGTGTGAGACCGACAATGTCGACGATGTGAAGCCGCTATGAGAAGACGGCGGTGTAAAGCCGCTGTAAGAGAAGACATGACTCAACAATGGTGTGAGATCGCTGCAAGTCGTGCGAAGAGAAGGCCACAGCGTGTGGCTAGACCGCTAGAAGAGGCTGTTGCAAGCGGCAAGAAGATATGGGTGATCTGCATCGAAGCTGTGGGTGAAGTCACACTAGAAGCCATGGTCGGAGCCACACTCGAAGAGTGGTCAAAGTCGTACCCAAAGCAGCAGACGAAATTGCAGAAGTTGAAGTTGGAGGCTCTGAGCACTGTACTACAAGTACTATACACCGACTATTGTAGCTCCGAGTACGACGTAGTCAAAGACATCGAGCACGAAGTTAGTCGAAGACTCCAAGTACACGAGAAGCCATGGTCGAAGCTTCGAGTTGATGTACCACGGTCATAGCATCGAAATGATGCATTATGGTCGAAGCAGCAGTCGGAAGTTTGAGAACTTGGTCGGTGCTCGGACGTGGTCATGGCAACGTGGTCGTAAGGCAGTCGTGGTCGAAGCAGCCATGGTCGTAAGACATCTGTGGACGTAAGGCTCTATGGTTGTAAGGAAGCCGTGGTCATAAGGCACTATGGTCGTAAGATAGCTGTGGTTGTAGGACACAATGGTCATAAGTCATAAAATGTGCAGTGGTCATAGTCGGTACTCGAAAAACACTGTAGTAGTCGGAGCATATGGGTACGAGAGAAGTCGGAAGACGTGGATGGTCGTGTGAAGCGATCATAGCCGTGCGAAGCGGTCGTAGTCGTGAGAAGCAGTCTTATGTGGATTGTGGAGTGATTTTCAAGAGACATGATGAGTTGTAAGTGGTCATAGAAGCTGTGGGCAGAAGCCGACAGGCATGTATCGATGTGAAGGCGTGTGGTAGCAGTACGGTACTGCTGCAAGAAGAAGTGAAGGTGGTGTGTGAGGCCACTGAGAGGAAGAGTCGGTGTGATGCTAACGCCAATGGCATTGCGATGCTGCTGCGAGGAGAAGTCAGTGTGAGACCGACAACGATAGCGGTGCATAGCCGCTGTCTGAAGTTTTGACGTGAAGCCAAAGGTGGTGGTGTGAATCCATTGTCCTCGAATCAGAAGTCGGTGTGAGACCGACAATGTCGACGATGTGAAGCCGCTACGAGAAGACGGTGGTGTAAGGCCGCTGCAATATAAAGACATGACTTAACAGTGGTGTGAGATCGCTGCAAGTCGTGCGAAGAGAAGGCCATAACGTGTGGCTAGAAGAGGCTGCTGGGAGCGACAAGAAGCTGTGGGTGATCCGTATTGAAGCTGTGGGCGAAGCCTCACTTGAAGCCATGGTCGAAGCCACAATCAAAGCAGTGGTCGAAGCCGTACCTACGAAGTTGAAGTCGGTCCGAGCACTGTATCTCCGAGTACTGTACACCGAGTACGAGGCAGTCAAAGACATCGAGCACAAAGTCAGTTGAAGACTCCGAGTACGCGAGAAGTCATGGTCGAAGCTTTGAGTTGATGTACCATGGTCATAGCATCGAGATGATGCGCCATGGTCGAAGTAGCAGTCGAAAGTTTGAGAACCCGGTTGGTGCTTGGATGTGCTTGATCCCAACTTGCTTCCACTGCACCACACATACACACCCTCGAACCAATCAGCCCAGATATTTAAGCAAGTTGGGAATTTTGGAAGTGTAAAATAACCATATCCAACATACACCAGTCATTACCACCATGACTGCCCAACCAATTTTTCTCAGGATTAAAAGTGATGCTTGGGCGCTCTCGCGCCCATGAGTATCTAAACAATACTAAGCATGGCAGATATTTAGAGACCTATTTTCGAAAGGTTACTATTATAATTTTGCTAGGGGCGACAAGGTTCACATATTCAAATATTCCATGGGAGGTGTAGCATTATTCAAGGTAAACAGTAGGCATATAACTAGAATATTAAATTATCATGAATTTGCATATAACATAATAGCATGCAATTTGATAATTTAAACCAAAATAGTTTGCAGAAAATGTAGGTTCAACATGATCAAAGTATTGACTAGCCTGGCACGATTTACCGCGGTCTTGAGCTCACACGATGCTTTCTCTTGAGCTTCTATTCTTTATCTTCTCTTCGAGCTCGATCTCGCTTGATTCCACTGAATCTTGACGACTCCCAATTTCTGATTATGCGACAAACGACTGAATCCAAATAAAAGCAAATAACTTAAAAGATCCAAATAAATCCGAATAAACTAAATTTAGTTTTATTATGAGTTAATGGGTGTTTTGGGCGATTTGGGGCATGGTCGGTAATAGAATACGATAGCTCGATCTTTTTATTACGAACTTCTTCTACTATTTTTATATTTATTAAAAAAAAGTTCCATGAGTTAGGTTAAATCTATGAATTGGTGTATTTTGTCAAGTGCTAATATTCAGGGCACTTTGGCTTACCGAAATAAATTTTAGAGCCTAGGTGTGTAACATTTTATGGGGTGACATTTTACGTAACCTCAGTTTTCACTAAGCCTATTTCTACTTGAATTAGGATTCAGTTGTATGGGCCATATGTTGTTATTTCGTGCTCATCATTATTATTAACTAAATCTAGTATTAAGATTTAATTGATGATACCATTATTATTTTATCCATGCTTTAGTTACTATTATGCTAAATTTTATCTCTAGTTTTAGTTTTAAACTTAGCTATCTGAGTAAAACTTGGCATGTATCATTTTATGCGATCCTAATTACTCATGTTATTGGTTACACGTTCAATTTAGAATATTTGTGTGTATGTGAGATTATTTGGAATCTTGATAACCTAGGGCTATTATATTTTAGCACCTATATATTATTATGACCTCTTTATTGAAGTCTTTAATTAATTTTTAGTTAATTATTTAATTAAGATTAATTATTCAAACATAATAACTTAATCCACATTTATATATTAATCAATCTGGTTTTATGACCCAATTTAATATTTAGTCTACATTAGTTGCTCTTGCAATAAATAACCAGATATTAATGTTAAGTAACAATATTTTACATCCTAACTAAATTTATTATTTTCCATAGATTATTCTCCAATTTTTCTATAATTTTTACTAATTGAAATGAGGTACAAAACTTCAAAGGAAATAAAATGGAGAAAGGGTGATCTGTGGGATCGAACCCGGGACCTTACGGTAAGTCACAGGCGCTGGTGACCAACCGAATGTTGCTCGTTTTGTGATTGTGGGTGGGGGTTTTACGTAGATGAGGTAACTGGCGGAAGCTAACTCAAAACGGAGCAGCCGGCGGAAACAGAGGACGTGAGGGTGCACGGCCGGCGGTAGAGGCTCCGGCGAGGGAGGGCCATAGGGGCGGGTAGACCGACAAAAATGGGCCCTTGGGGAGTTGTGGTAGCCGGTGGAGGAGGCGGCGCGGTTTGGGGCGGTGCTAGGAGGGGTTGGCGGCACCGAGAGCGGCCGGCGGCGCCGGCGTGAAGGGGGCGGAAATTGATGCGGGCATGAGCGAGAGGGGACGAAGAGGAACTCACCCATGGTGTTGGCTTGACCGGAAAGGCATCGAAGGAGGCCGGCGACGGTAGCCACGGGCGACGGCGGGCGGTCACCGTGGAGGGGGCAGCTCGGGCGTCGAGGAGGCCGGGCGTCGGTTGGGGAAGGTTGAGGGCGTCGTGGGGGTGCTCCTGGCGAGACGAATTTGGAGGGGAGCTCTTGAGGAAGGAGGAATGGTGGGGGCGGCGGGTTCCAACCGGCGATGGGGAAGACGGGCGGCGCGTGAGCTCCGATGAACCAAAGTCCGATTAACCCGGAGAGGGGGCAGGTGGAGGGTGGAGGCTCGCCGTGACGCGATCAAAATGGGGATGGCATCACCGAAGCGGCCGGGGCGGCGCGAGGCGGCGGCGGCGCTCGCATGGGTGAGGCCGAGCAAAAGAGGAAGAAGAGAGGGGAAGCGCGAGGGGCAATGCGAGCTCGGGCTGTTTATAGCCGTGGAATGGGGAGACTTGTTGTAGATGATGACCGAGGAGTAGTGCGCGGCGGAGCAGGGCATGGGGTCGGCTCGGCGTGGCTACAGTGCGCGAGGTGACAGAGGCGACTTGGCGCAGAGGGAGGTAGGGCGGCGGCAGGGCGCGGCAGAGCAGGGCGCGGGGCTCGGCGCACGTGATGGCGACAGGGAGCGTGGAAATCCGGGGCGCACAGGGAAGCGATGGCGTGGAGCAAGCTCAGCCAGAGAGCGACGAGAGCTTGGAGAAAGGGGGGAGAGGAGGAAGCGGGGGAAAAAGAGGAGAAAGGAAGGAGGAGGGAAGGGGCAGGAACCGGGCCCGGGCGCAGGGAAAAAAGGGAGGAGAGAGGGAAGGGGTGGGGCCCGCACGTAAGAGAAAGAGGGGGCAAGGGGAAGGGTAGAAAAAGTTGAGGCCGCAGGGTTTAGGAAAATAGAGAAAGAATAAATGATAAAGTTAAGAATTTGAGTTTCTAAAAGCGTGAGTATTGTATATTCAAAATCCTTTTTCTTGAATCTCGGCTCTAGAATAGTCTTGAATTCTTTGGCATATTATTTAGGTATATGTATATATATATATATAACATGAATTCCTAATTTGATTATTACTTTATTATCCTTATTATTTAAAATAAAGCTTTGTTCCAATTAATTAAATTGATTTTAGGTCTTTTAGGGTTTTAAACTTACATTTAAATTATTTTGTATCATTTATTACCATGACTGTTAGTTTGGAACTCAAGAATTATTTCCCGTCATTATTTACTTAGCACAAAACTGAAGAAAATTTCCAGTAAGATGTTGAACCAAAATTCAAATTCCAGTAAGATGCAGATAAAAACTTTAAATTTCTCAAATTTTCAAACATCCAAAATTTAGGATATTACACTCAGATTGTTCCCCAATCCCCACTCTCGCCTGCCTCCCCGGCGTCGCCCTCCCCAGCCCCCGGCCCTCGGCGATGACGATGGACGCGCTCCTCCGGGAGCTCCTGAAGGAGAGTATTCGCCAAGAGGTCATCACGGCGGAACTGGCCGAGCGGCGGGAGCTGGAGGCCGAGGTCCGGCGCGAGCTCGGCTTGTACCATGACGCACCCCCGCACATCCGCGCCTGGTTCCGGCCGATCACATTGCCCCACCGTAACACATCCCCTGTGCCGCAAGATCGGCCACTCGACATGCCCCTGTTACCTGAGCTTTGCTTAGAAGAAGCCATGCCGACACACGCAGGGGCATCGATGTCCAGACGGTCCATTAAAGATCGGATTGAGGAATGGTATCGACCTCCATGGCATGACAGGATGGTAGACGAGGAGTTTGCATCATTCAATTGGGTGAGCGGCTTATCGTCTACTCAGTGGCGGATCCAGCCTAAAAATTTTGCTATGGCGGAGTCTTTGAAGACAAACTAATGAACTAGCGGTTGTACTATTAAATCCAAGCAAAACCGACAATAAATCAAACCGCAATCACTAAATTGTAACAAGAAAGTAGTAAATAGAAGAATACCTAATGAATGTAGACCAAATCATAGTAAAATGAAAGTCCCGCGACAAAAGATAAAATAAAAATAAGAACCTGCAAATGAAAGGTAGTTGAATTAGTACAGGTAGACTTTAGCATTATAACGAAAGCAAGCTATAATACTTACAATAGAACTAGTTTTGCCTAGGATGATTCGGCAATGTCATTTTTCTATCTTTCATAGCTTGAAACCTCTTCTTGATGGCATTAGGATCAAGCTTTCTGAACAAGTCTCTCTCAATGTAGCACAACATCAAGTTATTAAGCCAATCATTGCACATCCTATTACGCAAATCGGTCTTAATAATCTTCATGGCTGAGAAAACTCTTTCAACAGATGCCGTTGCAACCGGCAAAAGCAATGCTAACTCAATAAGACGGTAAACCAATGGAAATACAATATGCCGCTCAGTTTGAACCATCTTTTCAGCTAGACTTGCAAGGTTTTGACAAAGAGTAAAATCGTCAACTCTTCGCACATGAAGAATAAATGTCTCAAGTTGGTCTTTTATGGCAGCACGATCAGGACTTGTAAAATCTTTCTCATAGATCTCAGTAAGTCTAGCAATCTTATCCACATTGAACTTGGAGAAAGAGTCTTTAGGATCAAGACAAGAAAAAGAAACAAGCAACTCTGAAGATACCTCATTGAAGCGATGATTCATCTCCGTGTTAATAGCATCAAGAGCGGCATAGAAAATATCAACACGATAGTGGTGGTCTTGAGTTACTGTGATCCCACTTAACCTTGATCGGCCCCATCTTGGTATTGCTTCATTCATATTTGGTATCGGAATTTTGTTAGCTTCACAAAAGGTCTTGACTTCTTCAAATAAAGACTCCCAACTAAGATTCCTCAAGTTGACCAACCTTGTCTTCACATCAACAAGCAAGGACATAGCCTGCACAATATTTTGATCTTTCCTTTGCAACAACATAGACAACTCATTTGTAATGTGAAAAATTTTCAACATCATCTTCATAATGAATACAAAATTGAAACTCTCCATTATCCGCATCAAACCAGCTGCCGATGTTGGATTACGTGCATCTTCTTGCACGAAAGATAGCACATCTATCACTGAAACCCACATTGACTCAATACGAAGTAAAGTTGTGTAATGAGAGCCCCACCTTGTATCTCCAGGTCTAGCCAAACTAGTTTCTTGATGTTTCCCTCTTCCAGGCAAAATCAAACCACTCTCCAATTTATCCAATAAGTGCACACGCTGACTATCAATCAACAAATCCTTTCTTTGACAAGATGAACTTGTGGTGGACACAATCATGTTCACATATTCAAAGAACTCATGAATAGATGTGCAACATCCTGTCACAGAAACAACTACTAATTGCAATTGATGAGCAAAGCAATGAACATAAAAGGCATAAGGGTTTTCATCACGAATCAGTTTTTGAAGGCCATTAAATTCCCCCCTCATATTTGAAGCCCCATCATATCCTTGTCCTCGCAATCTGGCAATAGCTAACCCATGTCTAGAAAGCATCCCAAGCAAAGCATTTTTTAGAGCCTCTGATGTTGTTTGTTTAACATGCTTGAGACCCAAGAATCTTTCCATAACTTTCCCTTGTTTGTTCACAAACCTAACAATCACAGCCATTTGTTCTTTCACTGAAATATCACGAGACTCATCAATAAGAATAGAGAAAAGACAATTTCCCATCTCTTTCTTTATTGCTTTAGTGACCTCTTGAGCACAGGATTTTGCTAAGTCTTTTTGAATCGTTGGTGCAAGCATGCGAGCATTCTTTGGACATAGCTCATCAAATGCTTTCTTCACTTCCTCTTTCCTCTCTTTATACCAATCAACCATTTCTAAAAAGTTGCCCTTGTTTAAAGAAGATGAAGACTCATCATGTCCACGAAATGCATGGCCTTGCATTAGAAGGTAACTTGCACAATCTAGAGATGTAGTCAAACGAATCTCATAGTTGATTTCTGCCTCTTTGCTATAAGTGCTAACCTTATGTGACACACTAGCCTTTTGATTTTTAAAATCTACATATGATGTCCTTGCTTGATTGTGCACACTTGTAGGCCCTCCAATATGCCCAGGTAATAATTTGTATGCATTCTTCCAAGTCTTAAATCCCACTTTTGTAAATACATCATGTCCAAATTTTTCATCCAAAGGATCATGTCTAAATAGAAAGCAATAGAAGCAAAAGGCTGCATCTTTCTCAACACTATATTCTACCCATTCATACTTATTGTACCATGCCTCACAAAAGCTTCTTTTATCTTTTCCATTTGTTGGATAATTATGACCGATTAGTTGGGTTGGACCTTTCAACACATAAGCCCTTCTAACCTCATCTCTAATGTCCGGATCAAAATCATAAATGGGAATGCGTAATGCTGGATCATCTACAATATAATCTTGATTGAATTCCTTAATACCTCGCACTTCATTTTGCGGTTGACGTTGAGGCTGAGGTACTGAAGGAGCATGAGCCACAGGAGGAGGAGCCGGTGCCACAGGAGGAGGAGCCGATGCTGGATCATCTGAGGGGGAAGAGTCTACAACGGCAGCGGCAATTGCAGCGGTTCCACTAGCACCAGTGCTCCGGGTGGTTGAAGAAATTGTGGTGAAAAATTTCTTCAATCCCACATCTATTCATGAAGCAATCAAACATTATCACAAATGGCCACATCAATTGCAAAGTAGCAAAAATTATCACAAATAGCCACATCAAAATCTGAAAATCCCCCTTACTAGTTCCTCCCTTTTCAGCCTACGGGCGTTTTTTCCTCTGCCGGCGCCGGAGCCAGCGACGCCAGCGACCGGCTGCGCCGCTCCCCCCTCTCCCTCTGTATTCTCTTGTGCCGGCGACGCCAGCGCCGGCTGCGCCGCTCCCCCCTCTCCCTCTGTATTCTCGCCGCCACCGACGCCGAGCCGCCGACGCCGAGCCGCCGGTGGAGCCATCGAGGTGGAGGCGCCGAGGGCCCGAGGCTGAGCCGCCGGTGGACGGATGGAGGTGGAGGCGCCGCCGCCGAGGCCGAGCCGCTGGTGGAGGTGGAGGCGCCGACCGCCGAGGCGCCGAGGGCCCGAGGCCGAGCCGCCGGTGGAGGTGGAGGTGCCGAGGTCCCCTGCCGCCGGCCGCCGGTCGCCGCGCCGCCGAGTCCCCTCTCCTCTCCCCTGGTCGCGCGCGCGGACGGCGGATCGATCCAGGCAGGACCGCAGGAGGCCACGCCGCCAGCGCGGTGGAGGCGCCGAGGGCCCGAGGCCGAGCCGCCGGTGGAGGTGGAGGTGCCGAGGTCCCCTGCCGCCGGCCGCCGGTCGCCGCGCCGCCGAGTCCCCTCTCCTCTCCCCTGGTCGCGCGCGCGGACGGCGGATCGATCCAGGCAGGAGGCCACGCCGCCAGCGCCAGTGAACCCTAAGCTCTTTCCTCATGGGCTCATGGGCTGGCTATTATGCAATTTGGCCCATTTCTACAGGGGGTAAGGGGTATTAAGGCCAAAGGTTTGCTATGGCAGCTGCCATAGCATGCCATAGTGGTGGATCCGCCCCTGCGTCTACTTGTTCTCCTCTCCAGTTTATTCATCCATTATCTATGACTATATGTTTCAAATAGCTGGAATGCTGCCATGTTCAAGATTGTTCTCCATCCACTTGCTAAACTACTAAATGTTTGTTTTGATGCTAAGTCAGCTTTGTTTTACATCAGGTAAAAACTACGTTAGTGTCCTCCCAAATATTAGCTTTGCTTTAGTTGTTTTCTTGCAGCCAGCCATGTCTCAGCTGAGACTTACGATTTTTTTTGTTCTTGATTCCAGTTAATCAGTCCATTGATTTGTTGTATGCATTTTTCGGTGATGAAACTGAAATAAGTTGACTGAGAAGAACCAAAATTCTGTGTCAAAATGGAATTGCAGCATCTGCAAGGCTAACTGTACATCTGAATCTAGGCTGGAACTTAGTTCCATTATCTAAAAAAACTGTACATCTGAATCTGACTTGGAGAATCACCTACGGGGCAGAAGACACCAACAGAACGTCGAAGCCCAATGCTTAGAGGGCAGGGGTACAAATCTGGCAATGTCCAGTGCATACAATTGAGACGCAGCTGCAGACACAATTGCTAGAGAGGATGCTTCCATACACGACAGTAGTAGAAAACTGGATTAAGCATTTCGCAAGAACTGAAGTTTCTGCAAGCTTTCAGGCCTCCTGACTTTCTGAGATGGAATTGTAAAATTGTTTTATTTTGGGGCTAGCTACTGTTATAGGACTTGTTGGGCTTGGTAGTCTAGTGCTAGCCTGGCAATTCTTAGTAGTTCATGCCTTCATGAAAAAGCAGCTTATATGCCCTTTCCATTTTGTACTCTGCACATGAGAAATGGAAAGCATGTTTTCACCTTGTTTCGCGAGTTCAGCTTGCTGAAAGCATGTTTAACATTTTTTCATCACTCCACTTCGTTGGTTTTCTTTCCATTGGCAATGCTTCATGACCTGCTAGCCACACCCAAGGGATCGCCAGCTATAAATCTACTAGTCACTGGTGGAAATCAATATATGTCGTAAATTAATAGACAAAATTGGAACAAATCACGAGCTCAACAATTCTGCAGACTTGCTGCCAATCAGTACATTCTGATGGGAACAAAAATGGAGGAACCAGGCAACGCCAATTAGCACGGCTTGATTACACATCAGTACATGCTCATAAAAACAAATGGAGGTACTAGTACTGTCTGATAAACAAATCAAGAAGTAGATAGCATAATATGAAATGCATTGGAAATTGCAGAAGAAGAATATAAATTCAGTAAACAACAAATTAAGAATTAACACACACTGACATTATCTCCTTACAATAATTTACAACGTATATTGTATACTATTGGTGCAGATGTTTCGATTCAATCGGCCGAATCCAAGCCCCCAAGAAACTCTGAACAATGCAGTTAGACAGAGCTGAAATGAATCTTTGCTCTGTCACTCACGCAAACAGACCGCAAAAAGCCGGCAAGAAAATCAAGAGGGCTAGCTGCTTCTACACTTCGACGAAGGAATGGCAAGGCACCCCCATGAGCTGCGCCAAGGTGGTCGACCGGAGCTTCCTCTCCTTGACGGCCGGGTCTTCCAAGAGCAGCACCTTGTCCTTGTCCTGGACTTCGACCATGTGCAGGTGATCGCAGCCGTCTCTCTCCTTCCCCCTGTACAGCAGCCTCTGCTCTCTCGGCAATCGGAGTGGCAGAAGGGAAGGCACGGCACCGGCAGAGCTGGTGTGGAGGCAGTCTGCAACAGCATCGGGGATGGCTTCACGGTGATGCAGGGAGGCTTTGAGTGGAGCGAATTGGACAATGGCGCTCGGAATCGATAGTGAGTGGGCATGGCCGGAGTTGGAGACGATGGAGGTTTTGGCGAGCTGCAAGGGGAGTGGGGCCAATTAGGCGAGGTGAAAGGGAGAGTAGAGCAAGGCGGGCACAGGGAGATGCTTTTCGAGGCCCGAGGCTTACCGAGTGGAACTGGCAACGGTGATGGCCGCGGGAAGGCTCGACGGAGGCGGTGGCGAGCTCGGGCAGCAAAGCGCGGTTGAGGCAGTGGAAGAGGAGGCAATGGTGGGGTGATGTGAAGCTCAGGGAAGCAAGGCGTGAGGCTTAAATAGCCTCAGAGGGGTATTCGGCTGTTGTGCTTCAGTTTCGGCACGGATAAAACCAGCCTGCGAGCTGTGAGTCTGTGACTCGACCTAGCTTGCTTCTCTCCTCTCGTTCGTTACGCTCAAAAAAAAAAAAAGGAACTGCATGCGCTTATCCCCTACCACTACATAAACGGTAAGGATCAGCTGCTACGCTACACTAATTTGCTATAGCAACTTACCAAGTGCAATTCGACATAGTGATTTGGCTGGAACACACTGTTCAGTTCCTAATTAAGCTAGCGTTAATGGCAGGTGATAGATCGACGAGCTGAAAAGAGACGGCGTTCACGTACTTGTTTTAATATCTCTATCGACAGATAGATAGTGTTAGGAATATACGCATTTTTATGCTTATTATAATTTCTAAAATAATAATTGAATCAGCAGCATAAATACATAAATACTAAACATATTTGGGATTATAAATAGTAACATGATCACGTACTCAAATATATCTATTTTATATATATACACTAAGGGCCTGTTTGGGATTGCTCCGCTCCAGTTTTTTCAACTCTGCTCCAAACTTGTCTAGCCAAACGGGTCCAACTCCAAGAACTCTACTCCAAGAAAAAGTTGGAGTTGAAGACCTACTCCACGTTTTTTCTGGAGCTCCTCAAAGGGTACTCCAGAAACTGAAGTTTTATATCTCCTCATGGAGTTAGGAGAAAATTACCCACCACTGCCATTACTTTCCCTCCGTACCGATTCGTTTCTTTTCCTCTCCTCCCCACCCACCGCGCGGCTTCTGTCCTCCCCACCCACCCGCGCGCTCCTCTCCTCCCCACCCGCGCCGCCCTCCGCTATCGGCCCCGCGTCCGGAGGCAAGCTGCGGCGGCGGCGGGGGACAGCCTCGTCCTCCTTCCGTGCCTGCGCCAGCGTGGATGACGGGGGCGGCGGCGGGCTCCCGCGGATGGTGCTGCATGACTCGCTCGACGCCGCGGGGGTATCAACCGAGCACGCCAGGACAGCGCGGGAGGGGTTCGCGAGGCAGGTCGGGAGGATCACGCGGGTCAACGCGGAGACCAGCATCTCCATCAGCTGCGGTGCCGACCTTGCGCGCGCCGCGCTCTGCGTCGCGGCCGAGGACGACTCGCTCGTCTCGCACTCCTCCGTCCCACTCCCCGTCGACGCCTTCATCGAACGCCTCGACGACCTCTCCACCGGCTTCCTCTCCGCAGGGTACCTCCCGCCCTCCGCCGTGCCGCCCGAGGTCTTCCTCGACCACCTCGACCGCTACCTCTACGTCCACAAGGTAAATTCTACACTGAAATTCATGTGACCTTGTAACATTTTTGGGTAAATATGAACAATTGCATGAGCACATTTTTAGTATGGTTTGGTCTGAGACTCTGCATATGTACTCTGCATATGTAATGTCAATTCCTTGATTAAATTCTAGCGAATTTCTGTTCTACCCTCTAATTGTACGATGGATTTGTGTGCTAATATGTAACAAACTTCCATTTCAGGGGTTTCGAAGAGCAAATGGAGCGTCCGATGGGCGCGCGTTATATCTTCACTTGGTATGGCTGAGTCCGCATTCTCTGCTCTGTATACATGCTCATGTGATTGCCTTATGTGTGGTTCATACATTCTAATGTTGTTTTTGTTGTGTACAATGGTCAGGTTTTGACATGCCGATCAGGATCAGCTGCAATGCTTTCCTTGATATATTCAGAGATATTGAAGACGCTGAGGCTATTCGGCTTACTGGACTTCGATGTGGAGATCTTCAGTCCCCATGTTTCATTTTTAACTGTCATTATGTGTTTTATCTGCTAAATAGCTGCGCAGGTATCAAGCAAGAATAGTTTTTGAACGTTTGCATGGAATTTACTGCCAATTCATATGACAACACCATAGTGAAAATTTTGGGAAAATATCCTACAATAGGAAATATCTACCTTGCTCTGGTTTGCTGAAGGGAAATCTTTTCATCGAGCTTCTTTACTAGCAGAAAGATTGATAGTGTTTAGGTTGCATATTTAGGAATGAGACTTGAATTGGATTCCTGCTTGGCAGTTTCTATATGCACATTCTAGCACTGTTGTTTCCTAACTCTTATGAGTTATGGTCATTCATTCGAACATCACTCGTGGACATGCATATATTGAATTTTCGGTTATGTTTGTTAGATTGATCTCAACCATTTGGCCCAACGGCCAAATGGGCCCCTTGACCCGCGCCCTGATCGGGGGCGCTCAGCCCAACCCGTGGCTAATGGGCCCCCGTCGCGCTGCGCAATAAATAGAGGGTGGGGGCCGGCGGCTCGACTTACGAGGTTCGCCTGAGCCGTACTCCCCACCCGACAAAACCCTAACCGATCTAGAGGGGGGTGCAGCCAGCGGCGGGAAGCACCATCGCCGTCCACGTCGCCGGATCTACGCCGCCGCCGCCACCATCCGCTTCCCCGACCGTCGCTGCCCGTGCGCAGACTACACCGCCGAACCCGCGATGGCTAGCTCCTCCTCCACACAATCAGACGGTAACCCCTACCTCTCCCTCTCCCTCTCTCTCCCTCAGATCTAGAAACCCCAAGCGCAAAGAAAGAGACCAACAATGGTATCAGAGCATGTCTAGAATCCTCAGATCCAAATCAAGAACTCAGATTGGGGAAAATAAAAAAAAAAGAAAAGAAAAGGGAAGAGCTTTCGGGCCTGCGCAGGCAGACCGCTGCCGCCCGCCAGTGCCGCTTTGCTGCTGCTGCTCCCCACCGGCGACGCGCCTGCGCGCGAGCCCGCCAGCCGCTGCGCCGTCCCTGCGCCGGCCCCGGTTCCGCCCTGCGCCGGCCCCGCCCGCCGGCCGCTGCGCCGTCCCGGCGCCGCTGCTGGCCCCCCGCAGCACGCCTCGGCCCGCGCCGCTGGCTCGCGCCGCCTGCCTGTGCGCTCGCGCGAGGGTGCCGCCGCGCCGCCTGCGCCCTGCGCGCCTCGGGGCCGCCGTCCGCCTGCCCTTCCACCATGCGCGCTTCCTGCCGGCTACATGCATCAGATCCGTTTTTTGGGGGCACGATGGAAGTGTGTGGTGGACCTTTGTTTTCGGTAGAAAAAAGGGGCAGTTGCCTCAGATTTTTTGAGGAAAGTGGAGCCAACTTCCCCAACGTGCCCCAACGGATCTGATGAGGGGAGTAAAGATATTGACCTGGCCTAGGAGGAATGATGGGCCGGTGGGAGCCGCGGGCCAAGCCTGCGGGAATTTTGTGGGACGCGTGGGCCGTGGCCGCGCTGGACAGGCCGAAATGGCCAAATTGCACAATAAATCCCAAAAATGAATTTTTATTGATTTTCAGAAGCATTTTTTGATGAATTTCAATGAAATTTGAACCAAATCTCTGTAAATTTTTGCACCAACGTGTTATTTTTCCAGAGATTAAATGTGTACAGTATAATGCTTCTGTATAATGAATTATTATTTTTAGAATAATTACAGTTTCCGCTGCAAAAGTTAATGTTGATTACTCTTTAAATTAAATTCGAACCAACGGGAGAATTTAATTTTTGAGAATTGTTGAGAATTATGATATTGTTATTTTCTGACAAACGTTGATAATAACAGTATTATAATTTTAATTGAAGAGTTTTATGCATTATTTCTATTTCTGCCCAACGGTGATGTAGATTTAATGTATAGATAAAATTGTATGTCGTATTTTGACCAACGTTGGAAATAAGACATATAATTTTGCTGTTGAAAGTATTATAATTTTAATTGATGTTTTTATGCATTATTTCTATTTCTGCCCAACGGTGATTTAGATTTAATGTGTAAACAACTGTATGTTTTAATTTTAACCAACGTTGAAACCAAGGCATGCAGTTGTTGTTTAAATGTTCTCACTGTATATGAATTGTGTTTTCTGGAGGATACAACTTGATGAGTTGTATCAAAGAGATCCCCACTCTCAAAGGAGATAATTATGGAGAGTGGAAGAAAAAGATAGACTTAGCGTTTATCTTGGCTGAGGTGGACTGGGTCTTCACCACAGCACGTCCCACTGAGCCTGAGACGCCAGTGAGAAAAGAAATGAGGATGACACTGCTTGGCAGAAAAGACAGAGGGACCATGCTCCCTTACAGATGTCTTATGACCTTGAGCATAAGAAATGGACCACAGCCAACAAGAAATGTATGACTGTGATAAAGAACACGATTGAGCCTACAATTGTGGGCTCAATCGCAGAGTGTGACACTGTCACAGAGATGTCCTTTAAGCTCCCTCTTTACAGAGGAATTTGATTAGTGTTTCAAATTTGGACAATGATGGTTATGATTGTAATTTTGGAAATGGCAAGTGTGAAATAATGTTTAATAAAGAATGTGTTGGTCTTGCCATCTTACAGAATGAGTTTTATTTGTTATCATTATGTGATGATGTGAATGTCGTATGCGATAATGGGAACGTCGCGTGCGAGAAAGTGAATGAATCCTTGTCTACAAATGTAAACAGAAAATGAAAGAGAACTCTAGATGAGTCGTCGAAATTATGGCACTGTCGTTTAGGCCATATTTCGAGGGGGAGAATAGAAAGACTAGTTAAGAATGATATTCTTCCTCCATTAGAGTTCTCAGACTTAGAACAATGTAGAGAATGCATTAAAGGAAAATATGTAAAGAAAATTAAAAAAGACGCTAAAAGAAGCACAGGAGTTCTACAAATAATTGAGACAGATATTTGTGGTCCTTTTCCTGTGAAAAGTGTGGATGGATATAACTCGTTCATAACATTCACGGATGATTACTCCCGTTATGGATATATTTATTCAATCAAAGAAAGAAATGAAGCCTTGGATAAATTCAAGATATTTAAGGCTGAAGTTGAAAACCAACACGATTTAAAGATTAAGATAGTCCGATCTGACCGTGGGGGGAGTACTACGGTCGACATACCCCATATGGACAAGTTCCTGGACCTTTTGCAAGGTTTTTACAGGAAAATGGCATAGTGGCCCAGTATTCTACACCGAGCGAACCTCAGCAAAATGGAGTAGCTGAAAGACGCAACCGTACCCTGATGGATATGGTGCGAAGCATGATGAGCTATTCCACACTGCCATTGAGTTTATGGATAGAGGCGTTAAAAACCGTCATTCATATTCTCAACAGAGTGCCTAGTAAGTCGGTGCCCAAAACACCGTACGAGTTGTGGACAGGAAGAGTTCCCTCACTAAACCACTTACGTGTGTGGGGGAGTCCTGCTGAGGCTAAAGTATTTAACCCAAATCTTGGGAAGCTCGATCCCAAAACAGTAAGTTGCCATTTCATTGGCTACCCTGAAAAGTCAAAAGGTTTTCGTTTCTACTGTCCAGACAGATATACAAAGTTTGTAGAAACGAGACACGCTGTCTTCTTAGAGGATGAAATGATGAGGGGGAGCATGGTAGCTCGAGAGATTGACCTTGAAGAGAAGCGGGTGTATGCGCCCACTCCGATGATTCAAGAGCCATTCTTCACACTACCTGCTGTCGCTGCACCGACAGTGCAAGACACTGTGGTGCCAGCACCTGTTATTGTTCCTCCCGTGGCAACAATGAATGAGAATGAGGAATCTGTTCTTCAGGATCTTATAGAACCCATTGCCACAGATGAGGGGGAGCAACAACAGCCTCAAACAGAAGATGTACCAAATGAGCAGGCCCCGAGAAGGTCTCAAAGAGTAAGAAGATCAGCTATTCCTGATGATTATCAGATTTATAATACAGAGGAATTTCAAATGGAGGATGATCCCACCTCATTTGAAGAAGCCATGAGAAGCGAAAATTCTTCAAAATGGCTTGAGGCCATGGAAGAGGAAATGAGGTCCATGAAGGCTAATAAAGTCTGGGACTTGGAAATTATTCCTAAAGGAGCCAAAACAGTAGGCTGTAAATGGGTCTACAAGACAAAGCTTGACTCCCAAGGGAATGTAGAAAGATATAAAGCGCGACTTGTGGCAAAAGGCTTTACGCAAAGAGAAGGGATTGATTACAATGAGACTTTTTCTCCAGTCTCATATAAAGATTACTTCAGAATCATAATGGCATTAGTAGCACATTATGATTTAGAGTTACATCAGATGGATGTAAAGACGACATTTCTCAATGGGGATTTGGAGGAAAATGTTTACATGGCACAACCGAAAGGTTTTGTCGTGGAAGGAAATGAAAGAATAGGATGCCGCCTAAAGAAATCGATTTATGGGTTAAAGCAAGCTTCAAGACAATGGTACTTGAAGTTTGACAGTACAATAAGAAAATTTGGGTTTAAAGAGAATGTAGAGGACAACTGTGTTTATGCAAAGTTTAAAGATGGGAAGTTTATCTTCCTAATCCTGTAAGTGGATGATATCCTACTGGCTAGTAGTGATGTCAGTCTGCTACTGGAGACGAAGAAGTTTTTGTCCTCAAACTTTGATATGAAAGATCTTGGTGAAGCTTCGTTCGTTCTAGGGATCGAAATTCACCGGGATAGAAACAAAGGGACATTGGGACTGTCACAAAAGACATACATAGAGAAAGTCTTAAAGAAATTTGGTATGCATAAATGTAGTCCTTCACCTGCACCTATAGTCAAGGGCGACAGATATGGGGATTTTCAATGCCCCAGGAACCAGTACGAGCTCGATCAAATGAAATCGGTTCCATATGCTTCAGCTGTCGGAAGCTTGCAGTATGCTCAAGTGTGTACGCGCCCTGACTTAGCGTTTGTTACCGGGTTACTTGGCAGATTCCAGAGCAATCCTGGAATAGAACATTGGAAATTGATAAAGAAAGTCTTGCGTTATTTGCAAGGAACAAAAGGCCTCATGATGACATACAGAAGATCAGATTCACTCCATATAGTGGGGTATACAGATTCTGATTTTGCGGGAGATGATAGAAAGTCTACATCCGGATATGTGTTCACTCTCGCTAAAGGAGCTATATCGTGGAAAAGCTCAAAACAAACCGTCACTACATCGTCCACAATGTATGCCGAGTTTGTAGCATGTTATGAGGCTACGGGGCAGGTGAACTGGCTAAAGAAGTTCATACCCGGTTTAAAAGTGGTTGACGACATCAATAGACCACTTAAGTTGTACTGCGATAATGAACCTGCAGTAACGTATGCCCACAACAATAAGTCAAGTGGTGCTGCCAAACACATTGACATAAAGTACTATATTGTGAAAGATAAAGTTCGGGATCAAATTATAAGTCTTGAGCATATAAGTACCGCAAAGATGATAGCGGATCCGCTTACTAAAGGCTTACCACCCAACGTGTTCAGAGAACATGTAGCCGACATGGGTTTAAGGGAAAGCCTATGATTCCTGGACTAAAAGATGGCCCAAAAGATTAAAGTAACTATTTCAGAATAGAGAGGTGTATTATAGCTGTTGAATCTATCGGCGATTGACCGTGACGATGAGACATGTTTTATGCACTAATCTGTGATGGAATGAGTAAAGTCAAAAGTAATTAAAGTTAAAGCATAGATTGAGATCAAGGGGGAGAATGTTAGATTGATCTCAACCATTTGGCCCAACGGCCAAATGGGCCCCTTGACCCGCGCCCTGATCGGGGGCGCTCAGCCCAACCCGTGGCTAATGGGCCCCCGTCGCGCTGCGCAATAAATAGAGGGTGGGGGCCGGCGGCTCGACTTACGAGGTTCGCCTGAGCCGTACTCCCCACCCGACAAAACCCTAACCGATCTAGAGGGGGGTGCAGCCAGCGGCGGGAAGCACCATCACCGTCCACGTCGCCGGATCTACGCCGCCGCCACCATCCACTTCCCCGACCGTCGCTGCCCGTGCGCAGACTACACCGCCGAACCCGCGATGGCTAGCTCCTCCTCCACACAATCAGACGGTAACCCCTACCTCTCCCTCTCCCTCTCTCTCCCTCAGATCTAGAAACCCCAAGCGCAAAGAAAGAGACCAACAATGTTCCATAGTTGTCTGTACAAGTATCTCATTCAGAAAATAAACAAGGCAGTTTTGTAGGCTAGGCCTTTTTGGCGGTGACTGCATCTGCATGCTTAGCTTCATTCATTGGACACAGTGCATCTGTCAATAACTTTTTGTCCTCAGGGGCTCTTGTTTCTCCCCTCCATGCTTGAGTCATTATAAGTATTCAGAGTACAGGTCCATTCTAGGATGGAGTGATCCCTCAATCCAAACACCCCATTAGTTATCATGCTTGTTCTTTCTTCTGTTAAAGGTTGTATTGGAGACCCTGACAGTAACATGGTTGTTGTCAGGCATTATTTGCATTGCATGACACTGGAGTGATGTGAAATTCGTTGACAGTGCCATAGAGATGTCTGTTGCTAAAGCTGCTCAACATAGGCTGATGCGTGGAGTATGGACAATTATTTGTATTCGAATGATGGACTTTGTTAATTATCTATCATGCACGTTGCAATTTATGGGACAAAAGGATGGAATTATTTGACCAAAATATTTGTTTTTGGGTTTTCTCGAATAAATTAATTGCGATTATAATATTTTACATCATATTTCAATTGGCAACAAAAAAAATTCAGTTACATATGCTCCGCAGACATCAAAACATACACACCAAACATCATTCAGGGGCACATTGGACCTTTCTCAGGGAAACCTCACATTCCTGGAGTTGGAGCTAGCTGCGTGCCAAACAGGACCACCTGCTCCAGGAACTCCACAGTGGAGCTGCTCCATGGTGGAGTTGGTGGAGCAGAGCTGGAAAAACTGGAGCAGAGCAGTCCCAAACAGGCCCTAACAAGACAGTCTAGAACAAGAATGCTATTAACAGAAGTAGGCATCAACATCATCGCATGACATATATCTAGGAAACAAAGCCTAACCAAATCAAATGATATTACTACGAAGTCTGATCAAAGGAAGCCGACGAGCAAAGGATGATGGAGAAAGAGGAAGCCGTGAGCAGTCGCATGAATGCTTCCCAAAATTCTGATTCGTCCTAACCCATGCAGGATTGTGAGGGACGCCGGCTTTGGAGACACTACTCTCCCCACATCGGTGCACACCGAAGAAGGAATAGAGAAGCCGAGGCTGCACAACACAGAGAAAAAAGGGGAAGCAAGCTAATATAAATTCTAAGAGGAGAGATCTCCTTTATAAAGTCAGCCTCATCAGAAGAAATTGGCATCATTATTGTTATTACATTATTTTAATCACGGTTAATGTGTGTCATGAAAGCTAATTTAAACAGTGTAATTCAAACTTTCAGTTTCTAAATTATATGCTTGGTTTTGAGGTGCAAAAAGAAGCTACCGATTCACACCCAACTATACACGAAATCGCTGGACCATTCACACGCACATCGCGCGTGGGCGGGTGATGGCGTGGCGAGCGAGCGCGTGCGTGTGATCTTCTTTTCCTTGCTTCAATAGGTAAGACCAACTCCACTATATAAATTGGACTCTCCACCTAGACTAGTAATATGATACTAAACTTCCCACCTTCTACCATGCATGAGTGGGCTTTTGGGATTTTTTAGGATTTAATAGGAATATCGAATGGGCCAAAACTCTAATAATCCCACACCAGATCCCAAAAGCACCACGAAATTGCCCATGATTATCAAGTGTTGTTAATATACCAATTTTTCGGTGGAGATCGGTTAAGGTTGAATGTCGGGACCCCGGATTTCTGAACCCGGACCCACTGTGTATTACAGCACTAGTTCCAGATCAAAGCTAGTGCACACAGTCAAACAGAAATAATTGCATAACCAACAACACTTTATTACAATAATAGAGAGTACCGACCGAAATGTCTCATTATTACAAATGAGGTTCAAGGCCTCACTCACACACAAATCACAGCGGAAGCAGAAGATAAATCCAGCGATGACCCATCAATACGCCACAGTCAATTGACTGGGGAAGCGCGGCCTAGAACTCCGGAAATCCTTCATCGAATCCACATGCGAAGTAGTCGTAGTCTCCCTCTTGAGCTTCGTATTCCTCTGGGTTGATTTTAGTGCAGCATGTGAGTACATAAAGTACTCCGCAAGTCTTGGGAAAAATGCAATAGATGGTAACCTGACCGAAGATCAAACTTGGAGAAAACACATGAACCTTTCAACTGATCAAATAAATCATCTATCCGAGGTAGAGGGTACTTGTTCTTAATGGTCACATCATTCAAGGATCTATAGTCCACACACATGCGAAGACTGCCATCTTTCTTTTTCACTAGAAGTACTGGTGCTCCCCAGGGCGAAGAACTTGGTCTAACAAAACCTTTATCTTGCAGCTCCTGAATTTGCTTCTTAACTTTAGCCAAGTCATTTGTAGACATACGATAGGGTCTCTTGGAAATCGGAGCTGTACCAGGTACCAAATTGATAACAAATTCAATTTCTCTATCCGGTGGCATTCCTGGCAAATCCTCAGGAAATACATCTGTGTATTCACTTACTATAGGCACTTTTTCCAAAGTTATTCCGTTCAAGCTGTTCAATCCACAACTATTCTGAGAAGATGGATTTGACTTATACCTTACTTGAATTCCTTCCGAATTGGTAAGCGTAATGGCACGATCAGCACAATCTATCCGCCCTTTATACTTGGTTAACCAATCCATACCAAGTATTCCAACCAAGCTCTTGGAGTCTATTATAATAACATTCGCTAGGAATTTTACTCCATTTATATCTACAGTAGCTCTAGGGCAAACCGTATTAGTCCTCATTTCCTTTCCAGGTGATTGGACTAGCATATGTTTTTTAGCAAACGCACATCCCAATTATATCTTTCAACAAAATCTTTTGACACAAAAGAATGCGAAGCTCCAGAATCAAATAATGCTGATGCAGGAACTGAGTTGACAAGAAACTTACCCAGAACTACGTCGGATGCATCCTGAGTTGCTTCTGCGGTAACATGATTAAGATGTCCTCTGCTTAATGCCTGCGGAGTCCTTGGTGTTTGAGGTGTCCCACGGCCTTGTCCTGCATTTGGAGCTCGTGCTGGCGTAGTCCCCAAGTTGAAACGAACAGGGGTCACTGCTGGGCGCTTCTGAGGACAGTTGTTGGCATAATGTTCCATGTTCTTGCAATTGAAACACTGCACTCCTGCCACTGAAGTCTTGTTCTACTGAAGTTGGCCACCATTGCTTACTCGAGGAGCTTGCGGAATTGGGCGGGGTCCTGCGAATGGCGTCCTTAGCACACTTGGCTCTGAGGGCCTGTTGAACTGGGGTGGACTAGGACGAAAACGAGAGCTGCTTGCACCTTGCTGAGCTTGAAACTTCCTTTTCCGAGTCTCATACAACTGACGTTGAGCATCTTCTTGAATAAGAGCCTTATTCACCATGTGTTGAAATGTTGAGTAATCATTGGATACTAACTGCACCTTGAGGTTGGGATCAAGTCCCTGCATAAACCTCCAAATCTTTGTTGACTCCGATGCAACATCTTCCGGTGCATACCTGGATAGTTGAGTGAACCTATTCAGGTACTCGGAAACACTAAGGTTTCCTTGCTGCAGCTTGTGAAGTTCCCTTTTCTTCATTTCCATTATGCTCATGGGAATATGTGCAGTGCGGAAGGCTTCAACAAATTCAGCCCATGTGATGGTTTGCACATCTTGATGAGCAGCACGGTAATTCTCCCACCAATTAGCAGCAATTCCTTTTAGCTGATGAGCAGCGTACAACACTTTTTCATGATCACTGCATTGAGCTAAGATCAATTTCTTCTCCATATCCTTAATCCAATCGTCAGCCTCCAATGGATCCACTGAATCGGCGAAAGTAGGAGGTCTTGTCCTCATAAACTCTCCTAACTTAGACTGCGGTGCTTGGTTTGGTGCCTGCGGAACTTGATGGACTTGATTCTGAGCGAGAGCTTGAAGTAGTTGCAGTTGCATAGCCATCATCTGTTCCAGATTAGGGGCTTGAGCAGGAGGCGGCGGAATGTTGTTGTCCGGCTGAGCATTGACACCATGACTGCTACCTAGGTTGCTCCTTGTGTTCACCATCTGAAACGGTTTCCGGGGTTAGCAAAAGGTAAGAGGGAAATAGCACAGGTAAGAGATTAGGGGAGACTAAACAACATCCCAAACCAACACACAAGAAAGGAACAAGCCACAACTGAAAAGAACTTATTCTTGAAATCAAAATAGTTTTAAGAATGGCTGTACCACAAGTGCACAAATGCTTGGTACAGTCCACCTAGCACACCAAAATATAATATAAAACGTTCTAATAACGTAGACATTTATTTGGGTACTACTGACTCAACCACTACTAATCCTCCAAGATGATACGCTCCTCAGGATCCTCCCCTGGGTCCTCCTCGGGCTCGTCCACGGGGTGCTGCCCACATCCACACGTGGCACGAACGCCTGAAGCGCGGGAACGGGAATGGTTACGACTGGAGGCAGTCGACCGGGAACAAGAGCGAGAACAGGAAAGACTGTGCCTTCTGCTGGAATCGTCGATGTTGATGACGGGTAGTGGACTAGGGCGCCGCACACTCTTGCGCGCTGTGAGCATGGTGCGGGGTCCCAAACGTCGAGTCGGCGCCTGGTTGTTGGGGACGACGGTTGGTATGGGCGAAGATGGCGTGTAGTCAGCTGCGGCTCTGAGACGTCCCAGCTCGAACTCTGCTGCCTGGCTCTGGCAAAGCTGAGCACGTAGAGTGTCGGAGTGCTGGTAACTGAAAGTGAGAAGCATCCGAAGCTGTCCAATCTCCTCCAATGCTCTGGCGTAAGTGATTGCCATCGCCTGGGCCAGCTGTACCTGATGTGACAGACGAGGGTCGTCTGCTACGATCTCAAAGGGCTCCGGGTACCTCTGTCATGCTCGAGGAGTGATGTAGAAACAAAAAGGCGACTGCTGCAAAGCATCCTTGTGAATCTGGCACAAGTCAGCTATGGCAAGACGAGTTGCATCCTGGATAGCATCATAGCATCGAGTCCGGGGATGCTCGATAGGTTATGTGTGGGAATTGAATTCCTCATCCCGTGCATACAGGAATACCTCCATCGACCACGAATCTTGATCCAAGATCCGGACCTTCCTCCCTCTGAAGATAGGCGGCTGGCGATACTTCAGGTACTACATAAGCTGACGAAGAAGACTAGCGAAAGCTCCAACACTCTCGCCATGAGAGAAATAGTCCCACGACTCAGCAGAGGATGAACCGGCCATCTACAAAGTTGAAATAATAGGAAAGATTAGAAAAGAAAAATTTATCAAGTGAATATAAAGACAAGAACGAGATACTAAGTAAGAAAAGAGTAGAAGCAAAGAAGCTTATATATTTTTAATATATTCTTTTTACTAAAATATAAGTCCTTAAGGTTTTATCATTTCTAATCTAGGTCACGTCCTACAGTCAAATTGGATCTGATACCATCTCTGTCGGGACCCCGGATTTCCGAACCCGGACCCTCTGTGTATTACAGCACTAGTCCTAGATCAAAACTAGTGCACACAGTCAAACAGAAATGATTGCATAACCAACAATGCTTTATTACAATAATAGAGAGTACCGACCGAAATGTCTCATTATTACAAATGAGGTTCAAGGCCTCACTCACACACAAATCACAGCGGAAGCAGAAGATAAATCCAGCGATGACCCATCAATACGCCACAGTCAATTGACTGGGGAAGCACGGCCTAGAACTCCGAAAATCCTTCATCGAATCCACATGCGAAGTAGTCGTAGTCTCCCTCTTGAGTTTCGTATTCCTCTGGGTTGATTTTAGTGCAGCATGTGAGTACATAAAGTACTCCGCAAGTCTTGGAAAAAATACAATAGATGGTAACCTGATCGAAGATCAATCTTAGAGAAAACACATGAACCTTTCAACTGATCAAATAAATCATCTATCCAAGGTAGAGGGTACTTGTTCTTAATGGTCACATCATTCAAGGATCTATAGTCCACACACATACGAAGACTGCCATCTTTCTTTTTCACTAGAAGTACATGGGCGACCACACGAGCGAGGCCGGCCACGCGGGTGCACGCACGGCAGCACGGGGAGGCCACGGCCGGCAGCCTCGCCGGCGGCCAGCGGCCAGCGGCCGGAGCGGCGAGCGGTGGCGGGGAGAGGATGGGCGGCGGCGCGCTTACCGGCGGGGCACGGGGCGGCCGACGGCGCCGCAAGGAGGAGGCAGCGGGAGGTGGTCAGGAGGCGGCGGTTGAAGTGGGGGCGGCGGCGGGAGGTGGCCAGGAGGCGGCCGGGACAGCAGCAACTGGCGGCGGGGTGGCGGCCGAGGCGGTGAGAAGGAGGCCGAAAGGAAGAAAAAAGAGCCGGCGCTCGGGAATTTATAGGAAGAGAGAGAAGAGGAACGGCCGGCGGTTTTGGAGAGGAAATAAAGGGAGGAGGTGGCCGGCCGTGAGTGGGGAGTGATGAGGGGGCTTAAACGCACGCTTAAACGGTGTTTAAAGTGGTAGAAACGATTGCATTTACAAGCTTTTATTCGGCATCCATGGTGGAAGAGACAGAAGACTAGAGGAAGACGAAAGGGGAGGAAGAAGAAGGTTATGACATGTGGGGTCCATCGTCGGTGAGAGAGAGGGGAAGTGAAGGGGTACGGACTGTCGGATTTGTGATACGTGGCAAGTGAATAGATTATGGCCTTTGGATGGATATGAAGGGGTAAGTGACTTTGTATGGCTAGGATTAAATTGTGGAGAGAGATGGATTCAATCTGAGAGCGACACGTGGCAGGCTAGGATTAATTGGATTTTTATTTTCGGATTAAATTTCAGAAGATACTAGAAACTTTATAAATACTTAGAAAATAATAATTAATGCCTAAAAATTCCAGAAAAATCATAGAATATTCCTGGAAGTATTTTAGACTTAGGAAAAATATTTTCAATTTCAGATTTGTATTTAATAATTTTATAAAATACTTTTTAACTTTTAAAATTGATTTTTTAATTCCAGAAAATTCTCTAAAATTATTTAAAAATTTAGGGAAGGTTAGGAAAAATAGAATAAACTATTTTTGGCTTTAATAAAATATTTAAAATACATTTTATTGCTTTAACTTTTGAAATAAAATCCAGATAAATCCAAATAAAGCCGAAATACCTTAAAATAATTAATTTAAAATTAAATTTTTCAGAAAGCGAATTTTTGGGATGTGACATTGAACATCCACCTAGAACCTCAAGCTATACTTGCCCACAACTATACAATGGACTAAGCCTTGAATTGGCAGTTTTGTGCAGACAAATTTCACCCAAGGCCTTTGCTGATACTTAGCCACCGATTGGCTACTCCTTGGGTGGAGAATATAGGTCATACTCCTATATCTTTTTATGAGCTTCTTAAATATCACCCACATCTCATGGACCGCGACCAACAGTCAGGCTCATATAGGTGTGTTTCTTACACAAATTCCTTGTAGAAAGGTATTTTGCTGTTAAGCCTCAAAACACATTAAGACAAAGTCATTCTGCCTTACATTAATTAGAGTATTGTATCTCCAATGGAGTGAGTTATAAAGTAAGAATGTACTATATTGTTACCCAAATAGTTTGTTTTACCTAAGGCCTATTTCACGGGATCTCTGATCATATAGGTTTGGGTAACCACTGTGTGTAACTCACATGGGCCTCATTCCTATCTCCTTCGTTGCAATTTCAATCACATTCCATGATAGTCCCTTTGTAAATGGATCTGCCAGATTTTTAGCTGTTTGAATATAATCTACAACTATCACTCTTTAGTTTCTCAATTTTCTAATAGACTTCAACCACCTTTTCACATGTCTTGAGGATTTCATATTATCCTTTGCGCTTGTCACCTTTATGATAACTGTTTGGTTATCACAATACATAAGGATAGCTGGAATTGGTTTTTCAACCACCGGTAAATCCATCAAGAGTTCTCGCAACCATTCTGCCTCAACAATTGTTGTATCTAATACTGTAAGTTCTACCTCTATGGTTGACCTTGTCAGTATGGTCTGTTTGCAAGACCTCCATGATATAACAACACCATCTAGAATGAATACATATCCACTTGTAGCCTTTATCATATCAATATTAGAAATCCAATTGGAATCATTATATCCCTCAAGTACACTAGGATAACCATTATAGTGAATTCCAGAACCTATTGCACCTTTCAAAGAGCGCATAACCCACTCAATTGCACGTCAATGATCATCTCCTGGATTAACAGTAAAACGACTCAATTTTCTTACAACAAAAGACATGTCAAGACTAGTAGCACTAGCTAAGTACATGAGTGAACCAATAATTTGAGAGTACCTCAATTGATCCTTTCCTAGTCTTCGATTCTTGCAAAGTATTAGACTGGGATCATAGGGTATTGGAGAGGGCTTGCTTTTTATAGGATCGGATGTGGCAACAGAGGGGGGTGAATGGTGCCTCATTAAAATTTGCCCCCAAAAGTATCCACTAAAAACACTTCTCTCTGAAAACTATGAAAAACTATGAAGAAGAAGGTTCATACTCTCTGGAACTTCAGCTTACAGAGGAAGAAGCATGGCAATAAAACTGAAGCAAAGCATGCAGAGGAAATCAGAAAACAGAGAGCATCAACAGCCAAAACAGCCGGCCGGTCTGACTGCCATGCATGGGCCGGTCAGACTGCCTAGCTACGGCCGGTCAGACCGCCGGTTCAAGACCGGTCTGACCGCCGGCTAGAGGTAGGTCTGACCGCCCCTGTTGGACCGGTTTGACCGAATAAAAGGCACCGGTCTGACCGCCATTATCTCCCCGGTCTGACCGGCGGCAAAAGTGCGGTCTGACCGCTAGGGTTAGCGGTCAGACCGGGCTGCGAAGAAACAGGCACCCGACTGAAGATCTTTTGGCCCAGTTTTCTGAAAATGCAGATTTCAGTGAAATTGATGATTTGCTGCTGATCTCCTCAAGCCTAACTAGCAAGAGTGTGACCTAAATAGCATTGAGCTCTTAGGGAATTAGAGAAAACGTCAGGAGAGCATAAAATCAAGATTTGAGCATTAAACTGAAAAACTGAACAAGAATCAGACTTGTTTTCAAATCTCTCCTCATTCTCAAGTCTTTTGCTCATGTACTTGTGAATCTCAACTGGAGGTGATCTCACAACATGATGGCACAAATTTGAAGTCACCTATTAAAGGAAAATCAAGAGAGTGCATCATCCCCTGACATGAGACCCTAGAATCAATGAAACAGATGAAAGGCTGCCATTGTCAAAAGAGAAGCAAACATCAATTTAAATCTTTTCTCTCGGGACTTGACTAGCCAATATGGCCTGGTGATTCTATCCCAGTTCAGAGAAAGACATTTTGCATCTCTTAAGAAAAGAATCAAATCAACAAAAGTCCAACAGAGAAGAACAGAGAAAAATGAAGCACATCACAGCAGGGACAACACAACTCAAAACCAAGAATTCTCTGATGGATTCAGACCCATGAATGATTCATAAAGAGGAATGATTACATGAGGGTTCCATTACAGCCATCTCCACTCAACCCACTACATGCTTGAGAGGAATGCACCCACGCAGGAGTTCTCACTGGAACACAACACAGCTACCTAGCTCACTTCACTTGCTTGAGCTATCTACAATTGCATACACCACTCCTTTTATCTCCAAGCTCACACACCAAAGGAGAAAATGAAGAAGTATCATACCAAACACACTCCATGCCTCACATACACTTGAGGTAAAAAGTCAACACACATAGAAATGGAGGGAAACCAGCCTCTTCACTCCAAAACTTGAGTCAATTCTCCAAATTGCCCTCAAGCACCTTCCCGGAAGCTTCCCGCAATCGGTACCTTGACCGTCTGGACCTCGACTCCTCCCTGAGTCTAGTCCGGTCCGCTCCGCTGCACACGATCGCACCCGGCATCCTGACCGTCTGGACCTCCGACTCCTCCCTGAGCCTAGTCCCGATCCACTCGCCGCTGCCCGTCGTGTCCACCCGACTCCGACCGAGACCTCCGACTCCTCCCTGAGCCTAGTCCCGGTTCGCTCGTCGTTGCCCGTCATGTCCATCACCGGTAGCTCTAGCTCCGGTTCCTCGTCTCCCGACTCGCAACCACCTCAGCAGCCTCGATCATCTTCGGCATCACTGACCGTCTGGACCTCAACACCTCCTGTGCCTAGTCCCAGTCCTCCTCGCCTCACCATGACCTAGCTCCGAAGTCCTGCAGTCACACAGACAAGCAAACCGTCACATAGCACCGCACGAAACAGCATATCAACAATAGCATAAGTAAATGGTACTCAACCCTAGAATACCCAAAACAAACTCAAACTCTCTAGCACGACCGTCAATTACTCATCACAAACATGGGAATACCTCCACATGGTCTCTCACTTTTCATATAGCCAAAACGGCTCAAGACCTTTTCCACATAATGGGATTGCAATAGGGTAATTCCATTCTCATCCTTGATCAACTTGACATTTAAAATAACATCAGCCTCTCCCAAATCTTTCATGTCAAAACTTTGGCATAAAAAATTACTTAACCTCATTAATCACATCAATGTTTGTCCCAAAAATAAGTATGTCATCAATATACAAACATAATATTACTTCTTTACCCCCATAGCGCCAGTATACGCATTTATCTCCTTCATTTACCACAAACCTAGTAGATGTCAAAGTTCTATCAAATTTCTCATGCCATTTCGTAGGTGCTTGTTTGAGGCCAGATAAAGATTTTAATAACTTACAAACCTTGCCCTCTTGTCCAGGTACTATAATCCATCATGCTGATCCATGTAAATTTTTTCATCCAACTCTCCATTAAGGAAAACTGTCTTTGCATCTATTTGATGGACAATAAGACCATGTGAGGTAGCCAAAGATAATAGTACTCAATAGTAGTTAATCTGACATAGGTGAGTATGTATCAAAGAAATCATCACCTTCTTTTTTAGTATAACCTTTTGCCACAAGCCAAGCCTTGTATTTTTCAATTGTACCATCAGGCCTAAACTTCTTCTTGAACACCCACTTGCATCCAACTAGCTTACAACCAAATGGACGATCGGAGACTTCCCAAATTCCATAGCAATAATGGAATCCATTTCACTATGAATCGCATCCTTCCAGTACTCTATATCAGGAGATGCATATGCCTCTAAAATAGATTTAGGAATATCATCCATAAGGTACACAATGAAGTCATCAACAAAAGATTTTGTAATCCTTTGTCTCTTGCTCCTTCAAGGAGCTACGACATTGTCATCCTCCTCATGAACATATTCATGTGTGCGTTCAATATACTCAATTGGAGTAGTAGGTTCAGGAGTTAATCCATTTGCTTAACTAGAAGAGCTATGTGAATTCTTCATAGGAAATATATTTTTCAAAGAAAATAGCATCTCGGGATTCCATTATCATATTGATTGGCATGTCAGATATCATGGATTGAATTACTAGAAACCTATAACCTGTACTATGATGAGTATATCCTAGACAGACATAATCCACTAGTTTAGGTCCAAGTTTGCACTTTTTAGATATTGGAACATTGAATTTTGCCAAGCACCCCCAAGTGCGCAAATATGAGTGTTGTTTTTCTCCCTTTCCAACTTTCATACAGAGTTACCTCACTATGTTTAGTGGGGACTCTATTCAGGACATGACACACAATCAATATAGCCTCCCCCACTATGCCTAGACATACCCGCAATATCTAATATGGCATTCACCAAGTCAGTCAATGTGCGGTTCTTTCTTTCGGCAACCCCATTGGATTGGGGTGAATAGGGAGGTATCCTTTCATGGATAATACCAAGTTCCACACAAAACTGATTGAACTCATTAGAAAAAATATTCTTCACCACAATCGGACCTAATTCTTTTAATCTTTGTCCAATTGATTCTCAACCTTAGCCTTATAAGTTTTAAAGTAGTCTAATGCCTCATCCTTTGTTTTCAACAAATACACATAGCAGTATCTAGTGGCATCATCACTTAATGTCATGAAATATCTTTTCCCTCCCTTTGTCAATATACCATTCATCTCACATAAGTCTGAATGTATGAGTTCCAATTTTGCCAAATTTCTTTCCTCCACAGCCTAGTAAGGCTTTTGAGGTTGTTTCACTTGTACACAAATTTGGCATTTGAAACTTTGACTATGGAAAAGTTTGGAATGAAATTTAAACTAGAAAGCCAAGGTATACAACCAAACTTTATATGACATAAACGTGAGTGCCATATATTGGCCTCACCACCATTCATAGATTCATAAATATGATTCACAACTTTATTACAAAAAACAAAAAGGAAAAATGGAACAAGCCTCCATATTCATAGCCTTTTCTAATAAAGAGTCCAAATTTTGACACGACTACTTTATTTGACTCAAAGACCAACTTGAAACCTTCTCGACACAGAAGGGAACCGCTGATGAGGTTTTTATTTATTGTAGGGCCATGCTATATGTTCTCCAAGCACACGATCTTTCTCGACGTGAACTTCAGATCTATCATGCCAACACCAAGAACAGAAGCATGTGACACAATCCCCATTAGGACGGAAGAACCCCACGCGACCTGGTAAGAAGAAAACATATATGCATTAGTGTATGCTTGAATATTAGCCCTTGTGTTAATCCACCAATCAATATATTGACATGCCAAAAGATACATGGTAAATTACCATACCCAGATGCTTCAGCCTCACCAATAATCACATTAGCAGACTTCTTCTGCATTGGATGTTTTTTCTTGCCCATCTGTTTGTGGCATTTCTTAGCCCAATGACTAGTCTCGCCATAAACAAAGCAAGTAATATCCTTCATGTTCACTTTCTTCTTATTGTTGCTGGTCCTTTCGAAATTGGTGGTTCAAACAACCTTGTTTTTCCCTTTATCAATCTGCTGCATGATGTTCGCTCTAGACTATCCCTCTTGCACCATTGGCATCACATCCTTTGCCTGGGCCTTTTCTTCAACATAAAGACTAGCAATTAGATCATTGACGAAAATGTTTTGTCTATTGTGTTTCAGAGATGTGGCAAAATTCCTCCAAGTTGGAAGTAATTTGGCAATAATGCCCCTAGCCACAATTTATCAGGCAATTGACAACCAAGGTGGGCGAGTTACCTCACAATGAATTGTAGTTCATGAGCCTGCTTGACTACATAATGGTTATCAACCATTTTGTAATCATGATATTGCTCCATGACATACAATTCATGTCCAACATCTAAGGCAACAAACTTATATTCAAGTGCATGCCACAGATCCACAGCATTCTTCATGTGCATATATACATCACAAGCTGGTCAGACAACATGCTTAGAATGCACTTGACAAATATTGTCATAGCCGTGTTGTACTCTATTTGTTGTGTAGCAATGCGAGATCCTGCAGGACCTAGTATCACGACCCAAAATACATTCATAGCCGAGAACCACAATTGGACCCTTGTCTACCATCTCTTGAAATTCACTCCAGTGAATTTCTTCAGTTTCGTTGCCTCAGCAAAACCAGCCATCACAAAGTGCCTATTAGGTTTTTGGATTGATAGGAATGTGCACACTTTTGTGATTATTATAATTCCTAAAATAATAATTGAATCAGCAGCATAGATACTAGACATATTTGTTACTTTGAATAGTAACATGATCATATACTCAAATATATCTATCTCATATATATGCACTAACAAGACAAAGTCTAGAACAAGAATGCTACTAATAGAAGTAGGTATCAACATTATCGCAGGACAGATATCTAGGAAACAAAGCCCAGCCAAATCAAATGATATTACTGCGACTTACAGAGAATCACTCCAACGTAGTTCATGGTAGAGTGTGATCCAAGGAAGCCGACGCGCAAAAGATGATGGAGAAAGAGGAAGCCGTGAGCAGTCGCGTGAATGCTTCCCAAAAATCTGATTCATCCTAACCCATGTAGGATTATGAGGGACGCCAGCTTGGAGACACTGCTCTCTCCACATCGGTGCACACCGAAGAAGGAATAAAGAAGCCGAGGCTACACAACACAGAGGAAAAATGGGAAGCAAGATAATACCAATTCTGAGAGGAGAGATCTCATTTATAGAGTCACCCTCATCAGAAGAAACTGGTATCATTATTGTCATTACTATTTTAATCGTGGTTAATGTGTGCCATGAAAGCCAATTTAAATAGTGTAATTCAAACTTTCAGTTTCTAAATTGTATGCATGGTTTTGAGGTGCAAAAAGAAGCTACCGCTCCACACCCAACTATACAGGAAATCGCTGGATCATTCACGCACACACAGCACGCGGGCAAGCATGGTGTGGCAAGTAAGCGCGCACGCACGTGATCTTCTTTTGCTTACTTCAACTAGGTAAGACCAACTCCACTACATAAATTAGTCTCCTCCTACCTAGACTAGCAATATGGTACTAAACTTCACACCTTGCACTATGCATGAGTGGGCTTTTGGCATTTTATAGGATTTAATTAGAATATCGAATGGGCCAAAACCCCAACATACAGTGCATGGTGGTTGAATGTTCCGATATATACGGTAGACACGGTGCCTTGGACTTGAGGGCAATTTGAGGATTTTCTAATTTGTTTTCTGTTTTAAATAAATGGGGAGAGGAGAAGATGGTCCCACTTGTCATTAAGAGAGGAAGAGGATAAGGAGCCTTTGGTTCATTCTGTTTGCCCAAATAAGAGGGAGATGGGGATTGATCCGATCCCCACCTCCCTGACTCCAACAGCCTTGACGCTGCTTGTTAGCGGCATGGCTCTCATCCTCTCTCTTCATATATGGGTTTGGGCTCTCCTCCCTAGATGTCTTAGATCCAATCGAGTTTTCCCATTTATATTTTTCCTCCTCCTTCACCAAGTGATTGCCTTAGGATTTGAGCTCTGGTGAACGACGGTGCTTATGACAACAGCTTGGTCTTTTCTCCAACAACCTGAAGCTTTGTCTTGGTGAGGGCAGAGTCAAAGGACTGGGTCTAGGCGGGGTCGACTCCAATCTTGCATCGGGTCAAGGCTGCGACAGCGCTATCTATGCATGACGTCCAGGGCGAGGGGTGGATCCAGGCCTCAGGCTGGGTAGACTATAGCCCAAGGCATGTAAATCTTAGCAATTGTATCCCCATTTGTAGTGGCCCAAGTAAATACAAATAGTAGTGGTCTAGCTCGAGGCCTATGGTCTAGCCTAGGGCTAAAGCGCAAACTAGTGGCAAGCAAGCCCATTGAAATGTGGAAGGGCCACTAAAACATGAAAGCACACATTAGAAGTTACCCTATCACCTCCCTTCGATCGCTCACCTAGTCACCCTCATCACTCAACCTCGCCCTCTTATCTCGCTCTCGCCGTCTTGAGTGTCTGTGTTGTGTAGTTTCCATCGCCAGTGCTATTCAGGCTTCCACCGCCGCTACACCTTGGGGCTCACCACTGCCAGCTGTTGTCGTCCTGTTACCTCGGGCCCCATAGGTGCCGCTACGTCGATCTGGACCATCTGGTATTCACTACCCCCTACTCCTCAGTTCCTCCCTTCCCTTTTCATGTTTGATACTTTGATCCTTTCTACTGAAATCTAAATGAATGGTGTGTGTTATGCATCTTTTCGTCCTGTTATGCATTTCCCTTTTCAACAAATCTTGTTATTTAGGTACTTAAATTATATCTCTACTATGCTACATTGTTGTATGTTTTGCCATGTTTTCTTATTATATTGTGTGTTGAAGTATTAAGCTAAAGTTTTATGTCAATGATGCATTTGTGGCTTACTTTTGTTATGCCATGGTGTGGGCATAATATGCTATATTGTTTATGTGTTTGCCATATGTTTTCTTATTATGTTGTATGTTGAAGTATTGATCTAAAGTCTCATATCAATGATGTATTTGTGTTAGACCTTGTGCCAATTCTGAGCTCGCTCTGGTGCGGTGGTTTCAGTTGTGGTTTATGTGTTGCTCTTTATCCTTTTGAGTATACTCTAATAATAAGTATAAGATACTCTAAAGTAAGTTCTATGAAAAATTTCATAAAAATCCACTTTTAAGCATAATTTGTGTATATACTCTTTGTATATGTGGAAAAGTGTATATAGCAAAAATAAAGAACCCCGATAAAATTTTTCAACCAAATCACGTGTGAGTATTTTAGAATTAGTATTCAAGTCTACCAAAAGTGATAAATAAGTATAATATATTTGTTTAAATGGCATATTGAAAGTATAAGTATGTACTCCCGGGAGTACGAGTTTATAGCATAGCCTCAGAAAGTGCAATTCATTGCCTCTTAATTATGTTGAATTGCAATTGATTATTCCGGTAAAAAATTTAATTTAAGACTAGCAGAATATTTAGAGGTTGTCATTTTAATTGATTATTAGATTTAGACCAAATGTGACGAGAATGTATTGTTTTGTTTTAAATAAGAGTAGCCCAACATCTTAGAGCAAAATATCTAAATAACAATTTGAGTATTATACTAATTGTTCATTTAGTTTGAGTAGCCCTGTTAAGCGTGATTTCATATTTAAATGGCTTAGGATTGAATTATGTTTTTGTAATTATTTTAATATTGCTCTTGTCATTTAAATACTACTAGAAACATGCTTTATTGCTCATTCATAATTCTAAAATTTTATTTAAATTCTGGCTTAGATCGCATATTGTTCAACACGATGTACGCTGTACCCGGATCGATTTGGACGTGTGACACGCGAACAAACCCACCTAATTGGCTTAGCTCATGTCGTCAGTACTGAGTACGCAGCTAGTAATGCACGTTATATACATACTGGCAAATGCGTACAGCTGGATCAGCAGTGTATACTGTCCTGTTCGTATTAGCTTATAAAAACAGATTTTTTTATGATACATGATTTTTTTTATAATAACTAACTTTTAAATGGAATATTTTTTAAGTCATAATCTACTAGTAGATTGTAATACATATTATAACAACTTTATTTATATCGACCAAAATCATAAAAAAATATCTTTCTATATGTTATTATTATTTATAAGTTAAAACGAAAAAGTAATATGAACAGGCTAATGTATACCCTTTCTCCTGCCAAACACGGAGCAAATTAAACGGGAGGAATTTTACCCGGAGAACGGTGGTTGACGCGTCTCCATCGATCCTCCCAGCAAAACAAGATTCCCAAACTCGCGTAAACAAAATGGCGAAAAAAAAAATCAACGGTGTACCTTAAAAGTGTTTTCTCTTTTGTTTTTACCAATGTCGAGTTTATTAATTGGACATGCAATGCAACAGGTTGAAGGAGCCGGGCCCTTACGCGACGACTCCATGCACAGCATATCTTTGTGAGAGTTGGGTGATGTGACCTCCTGTATATATATAAAAAAACTCCAGAAAAAAGAAAAAAATTATATTTACACCAGTGATTAAGATACATAACACCTAGCACGATGACAGAATTCCTTGGCAATGGTCACACAAGTTGATAAAGCCACTTACACTGTAAGATTGCATGTTGGTCATGTTGTTGTTTTTTTTTTTGAATTTTTGGCTTTAGTTTAAACTAAAATAAACGGGACGGTTTTTTCAAACCGTTTCTTTGAATAGCTCTCTAAGCCTAAAATTGTGTGTACGTCTACACCGTCCATCATCATCTTGAAAAACACATATAAAAAATATTAACCATCGTTAGAAGTTATTAGTCGTAACATAAAAGAGTATAACAGTTAGGCTAAAGGATTTTGCTAAGGAGAAGAGAACTAGTGGCTAAGCTAGCTAGCTAGCTGCCTGGTTCCACTTGTGCCTAGATACCCAGGGCTGTGATTCAGAAGAATATCTGCAAGTTGGTGTTTTGTTTGGTCTAAATCGAGTCCTAATCGCCTGGCTTTGTCAGCCGGACGTCCATGTTAATGTTATCTCGTTCACCGGGTGTGTGGGGGGAAAGGGAAGGGGAGAGAGAGCGAAAGGTGTGTTGAGGATTTTGTCCACTTGTTTCTCTTGTCTGCCAGAGCACAGATGATTATAACGCCCATTTCCAACGGGGCGCGCATTACCGGCTCTGAGCGCAACGGCCCTGATGGCCCTCCCACGGAGCGTGCATCCTAGTTGCTACGACAATACCGTAGCACTGAGAAAATTCAACGGATATCGATATCAACGGATAGAGAAGCAGATGCTGAACCTAAATTATATGTCACCAAAATAAACTTTAGAAGTTGGTGCTACGTCAGAATATGTAGAGTACTTTTAGTGCTGCATAGCAATATATATAATTTACTACCTCATATAGATACAAGATTAGAAATAATCCTTCTAATGCATAGGATTTAGCAGCCACCTAACTCAATTAATTTGTTTCCTCTTACCTCACCTCATCTATCTTATTTCTACCAATCTCTATACTAGCTTTTCCGATTCTTTCAAATAGGCAATGTCTTGCATAAGATACTATTATCATCTCTTCCTTAATTGCTCTTTTATATTAGCATTTTGCTTACTTAGCATGCTATAGATATTGCTTATATCATTTCATTGGGAGTGCCCTTAGAGATTAAAGTAAAAGTAACTAACAATAATATTATATAGAGAGATGATATGTCTTCCTCTACATATAGTTTAGATGTTAAGAGTTGTACAAGCTCTAGATTTATGACACGGGATCCTTTGTGCTCAAAGTTTGGCAAGGCGGACTTCATGGTGACGGCTAGATGTGTATTCTCTAGTTAAATTACAGGTAAGTAAAGATGTGAGAGTATAAGTGATACATCTCTTACCTCAAACATGTATTTGAAAATAAGGAAAACAATGCTCTTATTTCTATTATGTTCAAAACACCATGACCGTGTTATTTTTGTAACCTTGAGTAAGGACTTGTTGCATTTTATGGGTGAGAATTATTCATGCTATTGAGATGAAGTTAAAGCCCTCGATGGTTTTGATGGTACTATAAAATAACTCACATAAAAGAGAAGAAATCAACAGGCAAAAAACTATTTTTAAAAACTAGTTAACTAAGAACACTAACAGTTTGGAAATGTTTCTAGCCGTATTGTGCCAAGATAAAAACTCAGAGGAAACATATAACCGCTCCAGGACACCGAAGAAACCTCCTTTTTATCCAATGCATAACGCGAATGCGCGCAAAGAAAATCGTAAGCCGCAGCCCGGACTCCACAGCCGATTCGGGCTTGTCTCGATCAGACAACAACCCACTAACGTTCTGTGCTTAACTCCCTCCACACACGTAGATGCCAGCCCAAACCCCTTCCTCCTCCCCTTATCCGTTTAACTCCCACCGAGCCGAGCCGAGCCACCACCGAACCATGCATGCCGTCCCGCACGAATCTTGACCGCGTCTCCCAGTCGTCCATCCCTTCCTTGATATTCCATGGCCACAGGACAGGTTTTCTTAGCTGCAGCAAATGACTTATAGCTACGACTGATAGTTTATGGCTGGATTCGAAAGGGCTTGCTGATTTTGGTTTTTATACTTTGCTACAGTAAATGATTTTTAAATAATGTGTCTTTTCAAGATAGAATCTATAAATCGATTGTACTAGACACTGTACCGACTTTAGTTATATCGACTAAAATCGCATGCGACTATCTCTTTTTTCGTACTCTCTCGTAGACAGGTACAATTCAAAAGTTATAAGAAGCAACAGCACAAAAGAATCCACTCTATAGTTCTATCATGAGCATTTGTATCGACTATCGACAAACCGTTTTAAAAATACTGTTCTGATAAACTGAGTCGAAAAAACGATGAAGAAAATCATTTCATTTATTGATTTAAAAAAATATAAATTATAAACCTTAAACTGATAAGAAGAGGACATGACGTGCAAGCTAGTGTACAAAAGACCACACATGCATTGATGAATGAATATGAAAAGCAATCCTACCTTCTACTTGTAGCCGCGACGGTATAGCTGTACGTGATGCCATGCCATGGCTTGTCACTTTGTATATGTACACGTGTTAGTGCGTGTATATATACGTAGGGTGGGCCAAATGCTCTCCAAATTCTACTACTACTTACAGGAGTACACTACAAGCTTATACTAGTACTTTGGCGTCTATGCATTAGAGTATACGATTCGTGGTACGTACTACAAGATTGGTTTTACGTGTCCCGTGTCCGCATAGTCTAGAGCAGTAAGATCGAGTACTTGCGTTCTTAATTATGGCCGTATTGATCTGTTAGTATTAATACTAGTTACTAGTACTCTACATTCGTACATATTACTGCTAGTATTTAATAGTGCCAAACTTTTACTGTTGGCAAATTACGGCCGATTCTTGTGGGACTTCACACTTATAACTTTTGTTATAACAACTAATTTTTAAACAATATATCTTTTTAAGATAATATTTATAAGTCGATTGTAGTAGACACTATACCGATTTTAATTATATCGATCAAAATCGTATATAATTGTCTCTCTTTATATTATTTCTTGTGAATAGTAAGAATATAAAAGCAAGAAGTGAAAATCTATAAACGCACAAAAGAACAATTAAACTTGTAACAGCACCACTCTGTCCATTGCAAGAAACGCAACAAGTGAAACCCCGTAGAGTTGTCAGAGTCCCGTACATCATAATCTAAAAGAAAAAAACATTATAATCGAGAATAAAAACCTAGGTACGTACGATACAACGTTAACTCTCCTCTCCAAAGTCCAACCTCGCAAAAAAAACAAGGAAATAAAGAAAAACCAAGAATAAAAACCCTGACACGAGAATAAAAACCAAACACACATTTTCCTCGCACCACAAATACACCCATAAATAAATTCAGAAAAGCACAAACAAGAGCAGAGAAATGAAGAAAAAGAAAAAGAAAAGAAACTCTAGAGAAGCCACCAAAAACAAAGAGGAGTGACCATAGCGAGCGAGAAAAGAAAAGCAAAACAAAGCAAGCACACAAGTGAAGAGCAAAGCAATACTATTATACAGTGCCTATATAGATAGATGCCACCACTTTTATTGCTCCTCTCTTCTCCGCGTTTCTTCCCCACACGCTCCTCCTTTACTCCTCCCTAAGCCAGCCGAGCGCGAGTAGCAGAGACCAAGAAAATGGGCGACCGGGCGTACGCGCCGGCGTCCAAGCCGGTCCCCGTGGCGCCGCCGCGGGCCGCCAACGGCACGGCGAACGGCGGCGGCGGGGCGCCGCGGCCGCCGCCCATGGTGCCCGGCGGCGGCCGCGTGCCTCCCCCGCCGATGTACCGGCCGAAGCCGATGCAGCCGCCGCCTCGCCGGCGGCGGAGCCGGCGCGGGTGGTGCTGCGCGTGCTGCCTGTGGCTGACGCTGGTGGTGGTCGGGCTGGTGTTCCTGGGCGCCATCGCGGCGGGGGTGTTCTACGTGATGTACCACCCGCAGCTGCCGACCTTCGCGGTCACGTCGCTCCAGCTGGCGGCGCTGAACGTCTCCGACTCCGACGCCGTCACCTCCCGCATCGAGTTCACGGTCACCGCGCGCAACCCCAACGACAAGATCGCCTTTGCGTACGGCGACATCGCGGCCGCCTTCTCCGCCGACGGTGCGGACGTCGGCGACGGCACCGTCCCGGGGTTCCTCCACCCCTCCGGGAACACGACCGTCATCAAGGGCTCGGCCTCCGCTGCCGCCGCCACCGTGGACCCCGTCCAGGCGGCCAGCCTCAGATCCAAGAAGTCCCACGCCATGTCCGTGGAGATGGACTCCAAGGTGGGGTTCCAGATCGGGCGGTTCAAATCGAAGCGCATCAACGTCCGCGTCCTCTGCGCCGGCTTGACCGCGGGGCTCGCCAAGAACGCGCCCTCCCCGCCGCCGATCGTCGTCGCCGCCGCGCCGGCGCCGGTCAGGCCGGTCGTCAGGGTGTCCTCCGGCGGCGGGAAGATGACGACGGACGCAAAGTGTAAGCTCCGCGTCAAGATCTGGATTTGGACGTTTTGATGCATTTGGGGGTAGACAGAGAGAGAGAGGGAGAGAGAGATTTTTCTTTCGTTTCACCTTTTTTTCAGTGTATGTGGATTTCTTGGAGTATAGTTTTTATGGTTTTCTTTTACCTTCGCCTCTTTCCTACTACTATTCTTTTCAAAATCCCTTTTTTCCCTCGTTTTTTTGTCGAAAAATCTGCCAGTAATTTGCTAGATCCCATGCTACAGTTGAGCCTTTCAATTTTGCAAGCGGGGGTCTAATTCCTGCACGGTACACCAGTCCACAGCAGCAACAGTGATTGATCACAGCTGCTATTTTCTGGAGTGAATTAAGGGGAATAAGGATGCACAGGCGCAGGTAGTACTAAACAAAAGCTTGCAGCAGCATATATAGAAGGAATTGGGGATGAGCTGCGATTTCGTCGTGTGTTTATTGGCGTGCGTGTCGGTGGCGTCACGGAATCGATTTCCCGGCTAATATTTGCTGGAGATAGATTTCCTTTTTAATCTCGCGTCTCTCGCGGTCGGTTCGGTTCCTCTTTCTTAAAGTGGGAACAGCTACGCCTTTGCTGGCGGCTGACGTGCGGGGCCACCGCGCGCTGGGCCCTACCTGTAAGCGAGGGAGGGGGAAGGCTGTGGGTTGTTCGTGGCAAGGGGTAGGACGTGTGTCGGGGAGCGGTGCGGATGAGAGAGAGAGAGGCTAGAGGAGCAGCCTAGCCAAGCCTGGCCTAGGAGAGAGGGGAACAGTACAATTCTAGAGTGAGAGTGAGAGCCTGGGAGATGATTAGAGGTAGATTTAATGGGGGTAGTAGTTGGGTATATGGGCAGGGGGGAACTGCTAAGCGCACATGAGTGGCATACATAACGCTCACATAATCTTCTCTCTTCTAGGAATACTTGCTAATAAGAGAGTCCTTGTACACTGGGACTGATTTGGGCTTTTAAGTCTAAGCTTTTGGCTTTTTTACTGTTATATTTTTTATATGTAGCTGATGTTAGCCTTTAGTATTGTTAAATTTAAAAATTAAAAATTATATTATTATAGATAATATAAAGAAATAAGAAATATATATAAAAACAAAAAACTTAAAAAAAGATAAAATTAAGAACGCAGAAGCCAGAACTGGAATCCCTAACGAGTGGAGCCACAAGCTGCTTTCGAGGTTTCTTTGGAAGTAATTTTTTTTTAGTTTTGGTTTGCAGCCTGCATTTTAACACTTGCCATTTTGCCAACCCAGAAATACTTTGTATAGTCCGGCTTGTCTGCAAATGTGAACACGCAACAAGGTTGCAGAAATGAAACAGGGACGGTGGTCGGCTGTAAACAAATGGCTGTACGGCGGCTGTGAGCTGGCTGTCAAATGACGCGACGCTGCTCTGCCTCGAACGGGCGAGCAGGGTAGGTTTGTTTATGCGTGTGCAGCTATCGATTTCCTGCCGTCGACTACACTGTTAAGAATCGCCGTTGCCGTTTCCTCGGTGTGGTGCGTGGTAGGCCGGCTGGGTACTCGTAGCCTGGCCTAGTCTTCCGCAGCGCAACGGGCAGCTGAGCGGAAAGTCGGAAAAGTGGGGAATGACAAGCGGGGCCCACATGTCGTTTACCTCCGTTTATGACGAGGTGTATGGCCGATAAATTTGCAGCACGCACCCGCGAAAACGTAAGGTGCATATCCACTAGGCTCTTTTTGTTATTTGAGAGACACGTGGAATTGGCCGAGGTGGCGTCTCATTCATGGGACGGCTAGTGTATGGGATGATCTCATCCAGTTAGTTTTTTTTCTGGGTTGTCCATGTTTTTATAGTTAGGTGGATGATACTATTTTACCTCGAATAGATTTATCCAGCTGCAAGGTATATTTCTTTAATATGCTATATAAGGTGATATGAAAAAATTTTGACAAACGAGTTCGTGTAGGCACCGGCGTTCTCGTCACATGAGTGCACGTGACGTCGATGGGATTCAGTCACCCCATTCCTCTTCCAATGCCATCCTCGCCTCCGGCCACCTCCAGGGGCGGAACTAGCCCCCGGGCAGGGTAGGCTTTAGCTTGGGGTGTGAAAAAATACCTAATGTATAGCCCAGGTAAATTTAATCCAGTCTAGGGTAATATTCTCATGGTCTAGCCCAGGTAATGCAGATCATTCCCCCATTGAGCCTGGGGCGCAGCTAAATCATGGTTTCGCCACCTCCGCATCATCCGGTGCCACAACCAATCTCATCATATTCCATCCCTTCAACCAAATATCAATATGTATCATCTAGTTCTTTTTAACTTATGGTTTATAGGTTCCCTTGAACAAACAAGCGAGGTAACTTTTCCACCGCTTTTTCGAAGCAGCTTATCGGCTTATTATCATTCGGTTCATTCACATAAGCGCTTATAATAGGATTAAAAACTATAAACCGCAGCCATAAATTATAAGCCTCAATCGAAAAAAAACTTAGCCATCATCTTGAGTAAAACCGTCCCCTCCTTTCAACCAAACAAAAAATAGAGCCATCCCATCATAACTCATCCTCTAACCAAACACACCCTAAAGCGGGCTCTGATTGTCAGGTAATCCTCTGACATGTAGGTAACAAACATGTTCTTGCTAATTAATGAACTAGGATTAGCATTAGACAAATGTTAACGTCACTCAGGGTTGATCCAGCTATTTTCTACTACAATTGAAAGTATTTGCTGAATCGGTGCCCACCGGTTCCCCTGTGGAGGACGCCTGTGCGGTCCACCGTGTGCGCTAAGACGGTACCACTCTACACAACCTGAGTTGATCATAGAGCAGAAGATTGCTGCTACCTAGCTCCTGGGTATACAAAACCGGAGAGGAGCAATTATGTTTTTTGCCGGAAAACCGGTCGGCTTTTCCCCCCCAAATTTGTTGTTTGGAATATGCCGGTGTTTCACATGCCATATTGACTTGACTTGGGAATTGAAACAGATGTTTTATTTTGGATTTGCAAAGCTAATTCGAACCTTTCCCCATTCCAATGCCTAGAAGGGTTGGTAAAAGGGGCCATGAACATTTGCAAAGCTAATTCGAACCTTTCCCCATTCCAATACAATGATTTGTCTTAAATCTCACTTCTCCCAATTCTCAAGTAAAGCTAGAGTATTATGCACGTAGATCTCAAAAGAAAAACAAAAAGAGCCTCTCTGAAATGAATGAAGAGCTTCTGCCATCCGTTTAAAAAAAACAAAAAGAGCCGCCTACGCTGTCAGTGCCTGCTAGTAGTAGGAGCTAAAATAAACAGGCCAGGCACCGAAGCAGTCTTGAATTCTCGATTCTGAAACCATCATGTAATTCTCACGGATTGTCGAGAATTGCTGACAAGATCCCTCGCAGCAGCAGCAGCAGCAGCAGCAGCAGAAGAAGAAGAAGAAGAAGAAGAAGAAGAAGAAGAAGAAGAAGAAGAAGTGGTTATATGAGATCGAGCCTGTAACGCCCCCGTTTCCAGGGGCGCGTACGGACACGGCCTTCCGTAACTATTCAAACATGAACAGTTATGGAGTGTCGCGCAAGAGTATACCATTGCATGCTTACAACAAAAGACCAGCATATATTTGACATACGGATTAACATCCAGTTTTTACAGCGGGGCGTGCAAGCCCAAAGTATATTACATTACAAAAGGCTCCAGAAACTGCTTCGAGCGCGGCGGAGACCTACAGCCAAGGGTCCTCATCGAAGAAAAGATCCTCGGGAACTTCTTCAACGGGGAGACCTTCTCCTTCGTCTTGATCTTCTAAAGAGTGGGTTAAGCAAGCCGTGAGCCAAACAACCGGCTCAGCAAATCCCAAAGGGATCTTAATTTACTATATGCACGGAAAGTCAAAGGAAGGGAGTATACTTGGTTTATTACATTTGGTGGATGCAATTTTATTTGCAAACATTTTCATAAGACGGACACAAAACTTACTTCTTAAGAACTCAGGGTTTTTCAACAAGAGTTCATTAACCAACTAACCAAGTTAAAGTATGTACAAATCTACTTAAGCTTTGCTGCTGGAATCACCCAAGTGACACAGCTCCAATAACCGGGAGCACGGCGTATTCGAATACCATTTATTTGACTCTGCAGAGTTTGCTCAGCTTTACCCACACGATCTCTCAACTCCCGCTAAAGAGTTAAGAAAGCCAGGTCTTTTCACTGCTCGACTCTTTGTATAGGCTCTACCCAGTAGAATTCACTCGGGTCTGGCTCACATCCACACACACACACACACACACACACACACACAAGAGGACAACGTCCGCTTCGAGTGAATTCCACCGTTGTTAGGCATCCGTAGCACGGCCTGCCTAACCTCACTGCTACCCTCCTGTGGAGTTTCAATCGAGTTGAGCAGCTAAAAGACAAGGGTTGACAAGTCAACTCCTGTGGTTGAGCGATCACTGTGACATTTGCTCAGCGTAAGGGTTTCAGTCCTTATATTTTCACATGGCCCGCAACCTCGCCAGGTCCGCGACCCAAACTAAGGTAAGCGGTGGGCGTAGACCGTCCCGCGGTTTCCCACTCACCCTTACCCTACTCCAGCCCTAGGATAAGAGGTGGGCAAAGACCGTCTCGCGGCTCTCCCCCAACCCTTACCCTACCTTGTGCACGCCGGCACTCTCCGCTCTAAGATACGGTGTCCCATACCACCCTACCTTAGAGTCGGGTTTTCCAGATTCTAAAATTGGTCCGCAACCACAACCTTATTAGTGTAACATTTTGCATGATAATCATAGCCTACAATTACTAAGATTAACAGATAAATATTTCTAGGGTTTCAATGGCATGGCTACAAATTAAACATGGCATTTAGCGGTGGTAGGACTAACTAATACACAAGTCATTCTAAACATTTTATTTTTATTTTCAAACTAACATTTCAGAACTAGCTCAATGCAAATAACATATTAGCATATTTAAACATTATGGGATACAATATGATCAAAGGATTTGGGACTTGCCGTCTATCCGGATGATCTCTGCGAGCTCAAACGTCGAAGCACCTGAATCCTGAATCTGCTCCTGGGCTTCCGGGATCTCTGACACTAACGCAAACAATTAAAATAAATTAAATCCAGCTTGAGACTAATCAAGCGAGGCAAAATAATCTAATTAAAAAGAAATAAATTGCATAAACACCCCAAATGGAATTTTAGGAATTTATCTGGGATGAAATTATGGAAATGGATTTCACCAGAGGGTCTAGAATAATATTTGGAGCAAAGTGGTGAAATTTGGGAATTTTTGGGATTTTCTGTGATTTTCTAGGATTTATTTGAGTTTTCTGGAATATTGGAAATTGGAAAATCACTGAAAATCGGTATGAACAGTAGTGGGCCGGCCCGGCGCAACAGTGCAGCCCGGCCGGGAAAACGGCCCGCGCGGCCGAAGGCCAGCGCGGCCTGTTCGCGCGTGCGCGCGCGCGGGAGAGGGGGATGGGCCGAAGGGAGGCGGCCCGCCAGCGCTGCGCCCGCACGGCTCGGATGGCCGACACGTGGCTCGGGGCGGACGGCAGCGGGGCGACGCGGGGCGAACGGACGAGATGGGGAGGCGGGGAGATCGGATGGCTGAGATTCAAAGGGGCGGGTGAAACGGTACGGGGAGATCCAACAGCTGAGGTTGGAAGGTGGGGGTAAGATCCGACGGCGAAGGAGGGTCCACGTCCGTCGTCGTCTACCTCCAGCCGCTACAGTGACCGCGCGGCGGGGTCATGGTGGCAACGGCGGCCTGGGCGCTGGAGGGCTCGTCGGTGATCACCGAGGGTACCGGCGGGTAGAGGGGACTGCGGGGAACCCATTTCGGGTAGTTAGCATTTGCGGGGACCAAAGGGGAGAGAGGGAGGGAGAAGGGGGTGGTTCGGCCATCTTGCGGTGGAGAGGGTCACCGGCGGCGAGAGGGGCCAATCGGCCGGGATTACACCATCTACGGAGGAGGGGGCTCACATTCGCGGCGGCGGTGTGAGCTGGGGAGTGCCGAGGAGAGCTGGCCACGGAGAGGTGGTTGCGGCCGGCGGTGGACTTCGACGGCGGCGCTCCACAGGGCTTCACCTGGCCAGAGGAGAATGACAAAGTAAATAGGGGTGGGTGAAGGTGCTCCAGACGAATGCAATTTAGAGATGGGGGAGGGGATGGGGAGATTGGTTCCCGGGGGCCACCGGCGCAGGGGACGGCGGAGGCGGAGCTGTAGGCGGCGGGGCTCCAATCAGAGGCTCCGGGAGAGGCTCTGGAGGGTGGGGAGGGGAATGGTGGTGTTTGGGGAGCTCGGAAAGCAAAGGGAAAGAAATGGCAGGGGGAGGGAGCTTTATACCCGCGCGGAGGGGAGGGGATTCCTTCGGGGAGAAGCCACGGCGGGCGCTGGGGCGACAGGAGGAGATGGGGAGCAGGTCGGGGCGTCTCCTCCGCAGGACGGGCGGTGACCGGGGGAGTGACGCCGACGCTGTAGCGCATTGAAGGCGAGGGACGGGAGCAGGTGGGCTGCGGCCGGGGCGGGGTGCGTCCGCGCGCGAGAGGGAGAAGGGGCGGCGACCGCCAGGTGGGTCCGGAGCTGGAGCGGGCGACGTGGCGCGGCGGCGTCCACTCGCTCGGACAGGAGCTGTCGGGGCGGCGGAGGCGGTCTGAGATCGGGGCGGCGCGGGGACAGGCGCGGGCGCAGGCGTGCCCACGGGCGCAGCGCGCAGCGCACGCGCGTGCGCGAGGTGGAGGCGGGGAGAGGGCTGGGCGTTTGCGGCTGAAGGGAGCGGAGGGAGGCGCTGGGCGACGGGGAAGGCGGAAGGAGAGGTGGCGCCAGCGGAAGACGCGGGCGCGGGGCGCGCGAGAGAAAGGGAGGCGGAAAGGAGGCGAGGCGCCACCGGAAGAAGAAAGCGGAAAGGCCGAGAAAGGAAAGCGCATTTCCGACGAAACTTTCCCGAAACGGAAAGTTTTCAAAATTCACTCAAAAATGCAGCAAAAATTGGAAATTTTTATTTTTGAATTTTTCAGGGCTTTTCAACCTACCCCCCTTAAAAGAATCTCGACCCCGAGATTAACTTGGTCCAGGGAGTAAGTTGGGGAAATCTCGCTGCAAATCTGACTCTCGTTTCCAAGTTGACTCTTCAGGTGTATGATTCTTCCACTGTACTCTGCAAAACCTGACGTTCTTGTTTCTGAGCTGCCTTTCTGTCGTTTCAAGTATTTGTAGTGGTTCTTCAGCATATGTGCAGTCATCTTGCAATTCAATATCTGACAATGGCACTTCATCTGTTGGTTGGCGTAGACACTTCCGAAGCTGGGATACGTGGAACACGTTGTGAATTCTGGACAAGTTGGGCGGAAGCTGCACTTGATAAGCTACTTCCCCAACTCTTCCAATTATCTGAAACGGTCCCACATATCTTGGTGCTAATTTGCCTTTGACTTGAAATCTCTTGACTATTTTGAATGGAGTGACTTTGATATAGACATAATCTCCAACTTCGAAACTCAAGTCTTTCCTGCGGTTATCTGCATAGTTCTTCTGTCGGTCTTGTGCCATCTTCAGTCTGTCTCTGACAATTCTGACATGTGCTTCTGCATCTTGAGCAATCTGGGGACCAATGAGTTGTCGTTCTCCTGTTTCTGTCCAATTCAGTGGAGTCCTGCATTTTCTGCCATAAAGTGCTTCAAATGGTGCCATCTGAATGCTGGCTTGATAGCTGTTATTATATGAGAACTGAGCAAATGGTAGACAGGTGTTCCATGTTGCTCCATACACTATCGCACAAGCTCTCAACATGTCTTCTAAAATTTGGTTGGTTCTCTCTGTCTGTCCATCTGTCTGTGGATGATATGCTGAGCTAAAATTCAGATCGGTGCCCATGGCTTCATGCAATTTTTCCCAGAACTTAGATGTAAATTGTGCTCCTCTATCTGACACGATCTTCTTCGGAACTCCATGCAATGTCACAATTCTGGTCAGGTACAACTCGGCAAGTTTATCCTTCCCATAAGTTTGCTTGATCGGGAGGAAATGAGCTACCTTGGTCAATCTATCAACAATGACCCAAATAGCATCATATCCCTCACGAGTCTTGGGAAGTCCAGTGATGAAGTCCATACCAATGCTATCCCACTTCCATTCGGGAATTGGCAAAGGTTGTAACAATCCTGATGGTTTTTGATGGTCTATCTTGATCTGTTGGCAGACATCACATTTAGCTACATACTCTGCCACTTCTTTCTTCATTTGGTTCCACCAATATCTTTTCTTCAAATCCTGATACATCTTTGTGCCTCCTGGATGAATTGAGAATTGAGAGGAATGGGCTTCAGCTAGGATCAACTCTCTCAACTCCTTCTTGTCGGGTATGCAATAGCGATCACGGAAGGTAAGGATCCCATGCTCGTCTATCGCATACTCTGATGAATTTTCTCCTTGAATATCCTTTTTCAGTTTTTGAATTTCTTCATCTTCATCCTGGGCTGCTTTAATCTGATCTGGCAACAGTGGTTGAATCTCTAAAGCTGCTTCTTCACCTTGTTCTGTGATTACCAAGTTCAGTCGTAATATGTCTCTCTGCAGCTCTGGTGGGTACTCTGATTGACTGCCTTTGTTGGGACGAGCCTTGCGGCTAAGTGCATCAGCAACTACGTTTGCCTTGCCTGGGTGATACTGGAGATCAATATCATAATCTTTAATCAGTTCTAACCATCTGCGTTGTCTCATGTTCAACTCCGGTTGTGTGAACAAATACTTCAAACTCTTGTGATCTGAGAATATCTCACAACGATTTCCTAGCAGGTAGTGCCGCCAGATTTTGAGGGCATGCACCACAGCTGCTAGCTCCAAATCGTGTGTGGGGTAATTCTCTTCATGCGGCTTCAACTGCCTTGATGCATAGGCAACAACTCTTCCGTCTTGCATAAGCACGCAACCCAAACCTTGCTTTGAGGCATCACAATAAATCTGAAATTCTTTCTCTGGATTGGGTAAAGTCAGCACTGGTGTTGTTGTCAACTTGGTCTTCAACATCTGAAAACTTTCTTCGCATGCATCAGTCCATGTGAACGGTCTGTCTTTCTTCAACAGTTGAGTGAGTGGGCGAGATATTCTTGAGAAACCTTCTATGAATCGGCGATAATAACCCGCCAATCCTAGGAAGCTTCTCACTTCAGTTACTGTCTTAGGCTGTTTCCATTCCATTACTGCTGAAATCTTTTCTGGATCGACCTTCACTCCATCTTCAGATATAACATGACCCAAGAAAGCGACTTCTCTCAACCAAAAACTGCATTTATCAAATTTTGCATATAACTGATGCTCTCTCAATCTGGTCAAGACCATATGCAAATGTTGTTTGTGCTCTTCTTCACTCTTGGAGTATATCAGGATATCATCAATGAAAACGATCACGAATCGATCCAATTGGTCCATATGCACCAGGTTCATAAGATTCATGAAATATGCTGGCGCATTGGTCAAACCAAAGGGTACGACCGTGAACTCAAACAACCCATATCTGGTAATGAAGGCTGTCTTTTCTCGATCTTGCTCTCGGATCTTTAGCTGATGATAACCCGAGCGCAAGTCGATTTTGGAGAATACCTTGGCACCTTTGAGTTGGTCAAACAGGTCATCAATTCTTGGGAGGGGATACTTGTTCTTGATGGTGACAGCATTCAAACCTCTGTAGTCGACACACATTCTCAACTCTCCAGTTTTCTTCTTCACAAATAATACTGGGGCTGACCACGGTGAAGTACTGGGTCGAATGAATTCCTTTTCTTGTAATTCATCTAACTGCTTCTTCAGTTCTTTTAACTCACTAGCTGACATTCTATACTGGTGTTTGGCAATTGGCTGAGTACCAGGCACCAATTCTATTGCAAGTTCAACTTGCCTGTCAGGGGGTCTTCCCGGTAATTTTTCTGGGAATACGTCAGGGTACTCTTGTACTATTGGCACTTGGTCAGGTGTGGCTGCTATCATGTTGATCATACGTTTCTTGGCATCCTTCAGCACTTGTCGATCTGTCTCTACTACTATTTTCTGACCTTCAGGGTTGACCAATGACACTGTTTTAATCTCGCAATCTACCTTGCCTTTATTTCTGGCCAACCAGTTCATGCCCAAGATGGCATCTAAACCAGACATGTCTAACTGCAACAAGTCTGCTCTAAAGTCTACCCCTTGGATTTTTATGTTAAGTCCCGCACACCCATGGTGGGACTCCATTCTAACCCCAGGGGTTTCCACCACATAAGGTCTTGGTAATGCAACAGAAGGCAATTGATTTCTTGCGGCAAAACTCTTCGAAACAAATGAATGCGTTGCGCCAGGGTCAAATAAAATCAATGCAGGTATGGAATTGATCGGGAACATACCGGCAATGATGTCACTTGCTCCAGCGGCATCCTCTGCAGATACATGGTTCACTCTGGCATAAAAAGTAGGCCTAACATTGCTTCTGCCTCTGCCTCTGCCTGTAGTTGAGAAATTTGCAGTGCCTGCAGGTGACTGAGGGTTAGCTGCTTTAATCTGCAAGAATCCTCCTTTGGGGGTACCGGGGGTTGCTTGTGACTTGCCCTCTTGCTGCTGTTGGTTTTGAACTTGTAGCTTGGCTGCATCTGACGGCAAATTCTTCCTAGGATACTGATCTCTGTAGTGTCCTATCTCACCGCAGTGGAAACATGCGTTTGACCTTCGCGGGCAGCTACTAGCCAGGTGATTCCCTCCACAAGTGGGACACTTGGGAGCCAATGGTAGAGGGGAAGCATAATGCTGAGTCTGGTGGGATTGGTTCTTCGGCATCATCACATACTGCCGGGAGGATGGGGATCGATATGAAGAAGATCCCGATGTCCTGGTTCGTTGAGCGGTGTGTGACGATGACTGCGATTTGTGTGCCGCCTTGCGTTTTCTATAGTCTTCCATGTCACTTCTAGCTTCTTCGGAGGTGATCAAACCATCAACCATATCATTCAGATCTTTGAACTTCAAAGCTGAAATGTGGAATCTCAAAGACTGCTGCAAACCTGCACGAAACTTGTTCATTTTCTTGTCTTCGTTGTCAACATCCTCAGGGGCAAATCTGGAGAGGTGGTTAAACTGATGCAAATACTCCATTACAGTACGACCACCTTGCTTAAGCGCCAAAAATTCCCGACGCTTGGCTTCCATGACACCGTCTGGGATATGCGCCTTACGGAAGGCCTTGGAAAAATCTTCCCAGTTAATCTCTCTATTCTGAAGTGTACGCTGATAATTGATCCACCAAGTCGCTGCTGCACCCTGCAACTGGTGAGATGCGTACAACACCTTCTCTTTCTCGTCACACTGCGCGGTCTGTAGTTTCCTTTCCACATCCACCAGCCAATCCTCAGCAACCATAGGATCGGCGGCTGTGGAGAAAGTGGGTGGACGTGTCTTTAGAAAATCATTCCATCGGGTGGAGATTGGGGCACCATCCCGAGGAACATTGCTTCCACTTGGTAAGCCTGGAGACCTGGCTACTATCTGCTCAAGTAGTTGTGCATGTTGGTCTAATACTTTCAAAATATTCTGTTCCCCTTGATAACGATTCTGTTCCATTGTCGCTAACACGCTGGCCAAAGTAGCTTGATCTGTGGCAGGTGCACCCTGCCTGCTGGTCTGACCCGTCTGCTCTGCCGGCTCCATCTGTTGATTGGGAACTTGAGGTTAGCCTTGCAGCGGCTTTGGCAATCAAGAACAGATAAGTAAGACTTTGAATTTTTCAAGGCAAGTATAGGACGAAAAGATAAGAACGAGAGCGAAAGGGGACAGGAGAAAGCTTTGAACACAGGAAGAACATACTGATAATTAGACAAACAACATAAAAGATTAATTAACATAAATTTACAATAAAGCAAGTGGTGCACAGACCACATAAAGGTTCATGTTACACTTGCATTACATACAAAAGTACATCTATCACCAAAAGGTCAGACTACCACTAGCGTACGGCGTCTACTCCTCCCTGTCCCCAGGTGCTGGAAGGGCAAGTGGGGCTGCCGGGAGGAACCGGGCACGGTACTGCGCTGCAGTCATCCGGCGCTTGGGCCTAGACTGCACCGAAGCACAAGAGGAGTGAACGCTGGGCGACTCCGCACTATCTGAGACCTCTGCTGCCTCCTGGGCCTCGTAGCGGACGAGGGACTCTCGGAGGCGCTGAACCTCCTCACGAGTGTCCCACAATTGCCTCTGCCAGACTCTGGCCTCCTCGACTGCTCTGTCGTAGCTGGCGACCTGCTGCGACATAAGGGTGGAGATACCCGCTAGGCGGGGATCGTCATCCTCACCGAACCTAGGGACTATAAAGTCCCCAAAGTGCGGACGCGGCACCAGGTCGAAAGGCGTCCCTGCTAGCTCCTGGTGGTAGTAGTCTCTGAGATAGAGCGCGGCCTTCTGAGCCACGTCCTGAGCAGCATCCTCACTGTCCACCCGTCGGGCGGTGAACCTCCGCTTCCTGTCTGGGCGGATAGGCAAGGGATCGAGGACCATCCAAGCCTTGTACTCGTAGAACTGGTCCTGGCGGAACTGTCCCTCAGCGTAGATCACTGGGCCGTGGTTTCCTCTCGCTCCGAGGTAACGTCGCATTTCCCACAACTTGTGGTGCCATCCATCCCTACGGTCGGGGCGGGAGAAAACGAGGCGCACCATCTGCCGGAAACGAAATTTTGAAATTAGACAAGTAAGACAGTAAACATTTGCGAAAATTAAAACTTAAGCAGAAATAAACTAAGACAGGAAAGCAGCAACAAGAGAGGAACAAGACAGCAATAATACTTATATTTTTCATAAACTCTTTTTATGCCTTAAATTAATTTTTGCGATAAAATCGCTTCCTAGACAGCCTTAGGTCTCAACCTACGGTCAAAGAGCCTGCTCTGATACCACTTCTTGTAACGCCCCCGTTTCCAGGGGCGCGTACGGACACGGCCTTCCGTAACTATTCAAACATGAACAGTTATGGAGTGTCGCGCAAGAGTATACCATTGCATGCTTACAACAAAAGACCAGCATATATTTGACATACGGATTAACATCCAGTTTTTACAGCGGGGCGTGCAAGCCCAAAGTATATTACATTACAAAAGGCTCCAGAAACTGCTTCGAGCGCGGCGGAGACCTACAGCCAAGGGTCCTCATCGAAGAAAAGATCCTCGGGAACTTCTTCAACGGGGAGACCTTCTCCTTCGTCTTGATCTTCTAAAGAGTGGGTTAAGCAAGCCGTGAGCCAAACAACCGGCTCAGCAAATCCCAAAGGGATCTTAATTTACTATATGCACGGAAAGTCAAAGGAAGGGAGTATACTTGGTTTATTACATTTGGTGGATGCAATTTTATTTGCAAACATTTTCATAAGACGGACACAAAACTTACTTCTTAAGAACTCAGGGTTTTTCAACAAGAGTTCATTAACCAACTAACCAAGTTAAAGTATGTACAAATCTACTTAAGCTTTGCTGCTGGAATCACCCAAGTGACACAGCTCCAATAACCGGGAGCACGGCGTATTCGAATACCATTTATTTGACTCTGCAGAGTTTGCTCAGCTTTACCCACACGATCTCTCAACTCCCGCTAAAGAGTTAAGAAAGCCAGGTCTTTTCACTGCTCGACTCTTTGTATAGGCTCTACCCAGTAGAATTCACTCGGGTCTGGCTCACATCCACACACACACACACACACACACACACACAAGAGGACAACGTCCGCTTCGAGTGAATTCCACCGTTGTTAGGCATCCGTAGCACGGCCTGCCTAACCTCACTGCTACCCTCCTGTGGAGTTTCAATCGAGTTGAGCAGCTAAAAGACAAGGGTTGACAAGTCAACTCCTGTGGTTGAGCGATCACTGTGACATTTGCTCAGCGTAAGGGTTTCAGTCCTTATATTTTCACATGGCCCGCAACCTCGCCAGGTCCGCGACCCAAACTAAGGTAAGCGGTGGGCGTAGACCGTCCCGCGGTTTCCCACTCACCCTTACCCTACTCCAGCCCTAGGATAAGAGGTGGGCAAAGACCGTCTCGCGGCTCTCCCCCAACCCTTACCCTACCTTGTGCACGCCGGCACTCTCCGCTCTAAGATACGGTGTCCCATACCACCCTACCTTAGAGTCGGGTTTTCCAGATTCTAAAATTGGTCCGCAACCACAACCTTATTAGTGTAACATTTTGCATGATAATCATAGCCTACAATTACTAAGATTAACAGATAAATATTTCTAGGGTTTCAATGGCATGGCTACAAATTAAACATGGCATTTAGCGGTGGTAGGACTAACTAATACACAAGTCATTCTAAACATTTTATTTTTATTTTCAAACTAACATTTCAGAACTAGCTCAATGCAAATAACATATTAGCATATTTAAACATTATGGGATACAATATGATCAAAGGATTTGGGACTTGCCGTCTATCCGGATGATCTCTGCGAGCTCAAACGTCGAAGCACCTGAATCCTGAATCTGCTCCTGGGCTTCCGGGATCTCTGACACTAACGCAAACAATTAAAATAAATTAAATCCAGCTTGAGACTAATCAAGCGAGGCAAAATAATCTAATTAAAAAGAAATAAATTGCATAAACACCCCAAATGGAATTTTAGGAATTTATCTGGGATGAAATTATGGAAATGGATTTCACCAGAGGGTCTAGAATAATATTTGGAGCAAAGTGGTGAAATTTGGGAATTTTTGGGATTTTCTGTGATTTTCTAGGATTTATTTGAGTTTTCTGGAATATTGGAAATTGGAAAATCACTGAAAATCGGTATGAACAGTAGTGGGCCGGCCCGGCGCAACAGTGCAGCCCGGCCGGGAAAACGGCCCGCGCGGCCGAAGGCCAGCGCGGCCTGTTCGCGCGTGCGCGCGCGCGGGAGAGGGGGATGGGCCGAAGGGAGGCGGCCCGCCAGCGCTGCGCCCGCACGGCTCGGATGGCCGACACGTGGCTCGGGGCGGACGGCAGCGGGGCGACGCGGGGCGAACGGACGAGATGGGGAGGCGGGGAGATCGGATGGCTGAGATTCAAAGGGGCGGGTGAAACGGTACGGGGAGATCCAACAGCTGAGGTTGGAAGGTGGGGGTAAGATCCGACGGCGAAGGAGGGTCCACGTCCGTCGTCGTCTACCTCCAGCCGCTACAGTGACCGCGCGGCGGGGTCATGGTGGCAACGGCGGCCTGGGCGCTGGAGGGCTCGTCGGTGATCACCGAGGGTACCGGCGGGTAGAGGGGACTGCGGGGAACCCATTTCGGGTAGTTAGCATTTGCGGGGACCAAAGGGGAGAGAGGGAGGGAGAAGGGGGTGGTTCGGCCATCTTGCGGTGGAGAGGGTCACCGGCGGCGAGAGGGGCCAATCGGCCGGGATTACACCATCTACGGAGGAGGGGGCTCACATTCGCGGCGGCGGTGTGAGCTGGGGAGTGCCGAGGAGAGCTGGCCACGGAGAGGTGGTTGCGGCCGGCGGTGGACTTCGACGGCGGCGCTCCACAGGGCTTCACCTGGCCAGAGGAGAATGACAAAGTAAATAGGGGTGGGTGAAGGTGCTCCAGACGAATGCAATTTAGAGATGGGGGAGGGGATGGGGAGATTGGTTCCCGGGGGCCACCGGCGCAGGGGACGGCGGAGGCGGAGCTGTAGGCGGCGGGGCTCCAATCAGAGGCTCCGGGAGAGGCTCTGGAGGGTGGGGAGGGGAATGGTGGTGTTTGGGGAGCTCGGAAAGCAAAGGGAAAGAAATGGCAGGGGGAGGGAGCTTTATACCCGCGCGGAGGGGAGGGGATTCCTTCGGGGAGAAGCCACGGCGGGCGCTGGGGCGACAGGAGGAGATGGGGAGCAGGTCGGGGCGTCTCCTCCGCAGGACGGGCGGTGACCGGGGGAGTGACGCCGACGCTGTAGCGCATTGAAGGCGAGGGACGGGAGCAGGTGGGCTGCGGCCGGGGCGGGGTGCGTCCGCGCGCGAGAGGGAGAAGGGGCGGCGACCGCCAGGTGGGTCCGGAGCTGGAGCGGGCGACGTGGCGCGGCGGCGTCCACTCGCTCGGACAGGAGCTGTCGGGGCGGCGGAGGCGGTCTGAGATCGGGGCGGCGCGGGGACAGGCGCGGGCGCAGGCGTGCCCACGGGCGCAGCGCGCAGCGCACGCGCGTGCGCGAGGTGGAGGCGGGGAGAGGGCTGGGCGTTTGCGGCTGAAGGGAGCGGAGGGAGGCGCTGGGCGACGGGGAAGGCGGAAGGAGAGGTGGCGCCAGCGGAAGACGCGGGCGCGGGGCGCGCGAGAGAAAGGGAGGCGGAAAGGAGGCGAGGCGCCACCGGAAGAAGAAAGCGGAAAGGCCGAGAAAGGAAAGCGCATTTCCGACGAAACTTTCCCGAAACGGAAAGTTTTCAAAATTCACTCAAAAATGCAGCAAAAATTGGAAATTTTTATTTTTGAATTTTTCAGGGCTTTTCAGAGCCGGCCGTTCTAACGAGTGACGAACGGAAAAACGAAGATGTGTCTGTACTCTGTAGATGGCGGCACGTGCATGGCACTGAACTGAAGCTGCGTGGTTACCAGACAAGCGATTCACTCGGCCACATGCTCTCTCGTCAGGGAATGGTTCCTGAGCAGAGGATAAGATGGCATTTTCTTTTCATCACGGAACTGAGGCTCCGGTCCTTTGGGGTTTTTTTTGTCTGGTTTTTAGTTTCAATTTCTATCCGGAAGTGCATGAATGATGTTTGCATTCCTCCGAGGAGTTGCGCGATTATGAAAGGTGTGTTTTCCCTAACCTTGGATAGGTTATGGCACTTGTTGAAATAAGGCGCAGCTTAGTTAGCGGTTTTTAGATCCCCTACAAGGGTAACTCAGCGGTTAAAACTATTCGATGCAATAAGATCGATAGGTCCTAAATCCGATTTTTTTTATTTGGCATTAATTTAGTCTAATTAATCCTCTCATGACACACATTCAAAATGTCCCTAAGGGTGTAAAGCTAATCTGTTCTGAGTTATAGTTTTTAAATCAAAATTTCACTTATCATGGACAGGTTCTCCTACGAATTCCACGCACATATATATATGTCCTGGCCTACTTATCAGTGGATGTTTTATATCATATTGCCACAACTCTCGATCAAGTCCTAGCATATTATACAGTTTTTAAATTAGCAGAAAGAAGATATTGGTTCAGGGTTTTTTTCGGAAGAACCTTAAGCTTTATAATTAACCAGAAGATAGCTTTATTCCAAACGGTTTTCGCTTCTTTTTTTTAATTTCGTCTTATTTAAGCCAGAAGCTATTTGAAACACGTTGGCTTCTGATTTTAACTTATTTTGATTTTTTATTCATTTGTATTGCCTGTGACGATATACCTTTTTTTTCATTTTCTTTCTTAACTTCTAGTTTTTTTAATTAAACGACTTAAAAAACTAAACATAACTACCGTACAATTTTAATGTTATGAGCTAGAAGATTAAGCCCTTTGAAGCGACGGAAACGTTTAGCTTAGCGGCCTAATATCGATGCCACATCAAATCAGCTGATCCTGGTAGCGCTCCCTAGCCAGTGTAGACACCATGCATGCATGCACGCACATCGATTGTTGTCGGAACGGCACCACTAGCTAGGGGTAAGTAAAAGCCTAGGTCCAGCAAACTGCCACAAACCATGGCTTGGGCGGCGGGTCCGCCACATGGCGCAGGCGCCCCAACTGCCCGCGCGCGAGGGCAGTTGGGATTACGACGGACGCGCCAGGGGGGCTACGTACGTCGGCCGAAAATCCCAGAGCAGCAGCTGCGGTTCAGAGGTGACGCGAATGCAACGCAGGAGGGTGGATTCACGGACGTGATGGATGGATGGATGCATCAGAATCATCAGGTCGTAGAACAACGAGTAATCCCCACGGCGCAAGGGAGCTGCCGTCAGCCTGTTTGGCTACGGATTATGAATTTTGATTAAAATTTTGAATTTTAGCTGTTTACGACAGAGATTATACAGAGAGATACTTACTTACGATTTTGGTTGATACAGATGTTGGGCTTTTAACATATACTACAGTTAACCTGTAAACCCTGTTTTAAGAAAATACTCCATTTGAAAGTTAGAAATTGTAAAAAAAGTCAAAAATCATTAGCTTCGGTCAAAAATAACATGCCCGAATCAGACCAGACCAGGACTCGGGTCGGTTAGGGTGGCGCAGCCCGCATCGCTTCGCGCTCGCACCCAGGAATCCCGTCGCGAGATTGCAACCACCAGCAGCAGCAGCGTCGTTGCCGAGCCCATCTCTCTCTCTCTATCCGAAGCCATGGCCGCGGCCTTCCTCCTCTGCGCGCCCACGCTGCGACCCCTGCTCAGAGGATCCCGCCGCCTCGTCTCCTGCTCTTCCTCCTCCTCACCAGGTGCCGCTTCCTCCTTCGATTCCACCCGAGCTCTTCTCTTCGGCAGGATTCTGATGCGTTTCGTGCTTTGCAGATGCTGCTGGAGGGGTGAAATTCCAGGGGCGGGTGGGGTTCTTGGGCCTCGGGATCATGGGCACCCCCATGGCCTCCAACCTCATCAAGGCCGGGTAATTCTACCCCCCTGGTTTTCTTTACGCTTTTACTGCTTACCTTCTCTCTTTGCCTTGGGGCTGGGACAGGGAGGCATAATTTTTTACAGCTTTGTCTTCGGTATATCTATATGTATGGATTAAATGTGCAAGTGATGTGCCGCTGTTGCAGTTGTAATGTACTCGTAGTATGATTGTACGCTTGTGCTTGTACTGTGGCCATGGCTGGTGTTTCTAGACCTGTTTCTTGGTCATTTGCAGGTGCGACGTTACAGTGTGGAACAGGACGAAGAGCAAGTGTGACCCTCTCCTCAGCCTTGGTGCCAAGTATGCATGCGAGACCTCAACTCAACTGTGATTTAGAACCAGTTTCCCTTATGAAATGTGTGCACGTTTTGGACACAGTTAACGAAATCGAAATGACTGCTTTGTCGTAAAACTCTTAATGCATACTTTGAGGTTTGAAGCATACATGTAATTTGTGGAATTGGGTGAAACCGTAGTTAGCCATGATTAAACTTGGATCCTGCAATGCCGTTTTGAACGATGCAAATTGAGTTGCTCATTATTCGCCATTTACATTTCCTTTCTGTTCACCTTGTTTTTCTTTACTTACTTTTTTGGGGAAGATTCTGTTTTTCCTAAAATTGCACTCAAAGGTGCTCCATTTGAAATTTTGAAGAGACCAAATCCTTTGCAGCTAGGAATTTGCTGTCAATTGTACCACATAGTGCCATGTTGTTCATGTTGACCCAACGAAAAGAGACAGTATTCTATTTAACAAAAGATATATGCATCACTTTGCTTGATACTCATACAAGATGATGCCTTCCTACAGGTACGAGTCTTCACCAGCCAATGTTGCTTCGTCTTGTGATGTGACCTTTGCGATGCTTGCTGATCCAGAAAGCGCGGTATGTGCTCCATTTCATAATTCAGACTGCCCTTCTTTCTGCTCACATGACAAATGTAATCATGCCTATAACGGTTTGTACCATAGGTTGAGGTTGCATGCGGGACCAATGGAGCTGCAGAAGGGATGGCCCCAGGGAAAGGGTAACCAATTGCTCTGAAAAAGCGTCAGAAAGCCTGGAGCATATACAGAAGCAGACCTACATAACATTATCTCTTATCTTGCTTGCTTTCATAGGTATGTTGATGTGTCGACGATTGATGACGCTTCATCTAAGTTGATCGGCAAACATATTACAAGTACTGGGGCATCTTTTCTTGAGGTAGTTTTGGTCCCTGTCATTGCTTGTACCCCTCATCCTGTTTTGAACTGTTGATTCAAATGTCTCTATGTGTCGCCAGTAACGTAATTGGGCCAATTTCAACTCTTGTACTATTGGTCCAATGCTAACTCGATGGCTTTTCAGTAGGCTCCAGTTTCAGGCTCGAAAAAGCCAGCAGAAGATGGGCTGCTGATCTTTCTTACAGCAGGTATACTTTTGCATACATGTTTGGTAATTGCGAAAATCGAAAATGCAGCTGTTAAATCCTTTTTTTTCCACCGAGAACTGAAATTGTTGACATGATTGCACAAGGTGACGAGTCCCTGTATAAGAGAGTATCACCCCTCCTTGATGTCATGGGCAAGGTTATTATCTCTTTATCTGCAAGAAACACTTCAATTAGCCCCTAGTGTTGGACCAGTAAATGCGCTTATGCTTTCCTTTATCTGAAACCAGTCAAGATTTTATCTCGGGGATGTTGGGAATGGCGCAGCAATGAAGCTGGTGGTTAACATGGTCATGGGGAGGTAACAGAAATCTTCTAGGTTTAAAATTGTGGCTTAACTCCTTTGGATATTCGTCAAACACTTCTGATCCTCATAACAAAATACTGCAGCATGATGGTCTCCTTTTCAGAAGGACTGCTCCTGAGTAAACAAGTCGGCTTAGACCCGAATACCTTCGTCGAGGTTATTACTCTTAAATAAACAGAAACAATATGAAATCCACAATGCTGCAGTCGGAAAATACCCCAGGAGAAGTAATCTAATCTTGGATACTTTGGTCCTTTCAGGTGGTTTCACAAGGCGCTATCAGTGCTCCCATGTTCTCCCTCAAGGGCCCTTCCATGGTTAAAGCTGCATACCCTACCGCGTTTCCTCTGAAACATCAGCAGAAGGTAGCCCCTACTCGCATGCTGATGCAGTCAGCACTGAAAAACAGTTACATTTGCATCTCATCTGATTCTGGCACTGAGAAAACAAACTCATGACAGGATTTGAGGCTTGCGTTGGCCCTGGCAGAATCAGTGTCCCAGTCTGTTCCCACAGTTGCAGCTGCAAACGAGCTGTACAAGGTTGCGAAATCGCTCGGCCTCGCTGACCAGGACTTCTCTGCAGTCATTGAAGCACTGAAGGCGAAAGCGCAGAGCTCACAGCAGTAGGAATTGTTTGTTCAGCTGTTGTTGAGGCAGCAATTTGTCTTGTAACTGATGATGAAGTGGAACCGTGGCATTGTTTTTTTTTAAAAAAAAACATTGTTACAGGTAGTTCTGCTTGCTTTTATAGAATCTGAAATTTGATTGACGACAGAAGGCCTGCAAGGCAGTAGCACCACATGCATCCAATCTCAACATTGCTGTTGATAATACAGTAGACGAAACGTACATCAGAGGGCCAAAGTAGACTCAGCAGCTACCGCGTGTATCTAAGCACAGAGTACACGTTATTCAGACAAATACATTAGGTTCTCTGTTAGGTATAAGGCCGATTCAATAGTGACAATTATTAGCATGTAAACAACACAAATCGTTCGGCAGTGGGTACAAAACTCATATTCAAGCAGCAGCTACATGTGCCCGCTACAATGTGTGGAATTTCTTCATATGTTTCCTTTTCGCACTTGAGCAACATGAATAGTAGCTAACATACGATCAATGTGTGTTCTATTGATGCAGCAGCTTAGCATATTCTTCGTGATCCTCATCAGCTGTCAAATTGATGGAACAACCTGCTAGTTTGGCGAATATACACAGCGCAGACCGGTGGATGTCCCACGTGCTAAGATCCGATACCAGCAACGCCCTTCGCTTTCGCTGCCGCTTCTTGTGCTGCTGCTGCAGCTGCAGCCGCAGCCGCTGCAGCTGGAGATGGGGGTGCAGCTGGTGTCTTCTGTGGAGCTTCAATAGCATGCTCCTGCTGCTGTTTGTTATTTACCTGGGCCAATATATTCTTTATCTGGGCTCCGGTGAGGGTCTCGTGCTCAAGAAGTGCATTGGCTAAAGCATGGAGCTCCTTATTGTGTTTCGTGAGAATAGTCTTTGCATTGCTGTATGCCTTCTCCAAGAAATTCTTCACCTCCTGCTCAATTAGAAGCCTTGTTTCTGAGCTCATAGTCTTTCCATCGTCCTCATAATCGTAAGAAACAAGGCCGACCTGCTTGCTCATACCAAATTTAGTAACCATTGCTCTTGCCATCGAAGTTGCTTGCTGGAAATCGGACGAAGCACCAGATGTCACCTCGCTATCCCCAAATATAAGCTCCTCTGCCACCCGCCCTCCCATGCAGACATCCAAATTTGCTAGCATCTGCTGCCGTGACACACTAGTCTCGTCTTTTTCAGGGAGTTGGGCCACCATCCCAAGGGCCATCCCCCTGGGCACAATGGTAGCTTTATGGACAGGGTGAGCACCTTTGGTGTGGATGGCAACAAGGGCATGCCCTCCCTCATGGTACGCAGTCAGTTTCCTGCTTTCATCAGAGATAACTGCTGACTTGCGCTCACTACCCATCATGATCCTGTCCTTGGCATACTCTAGATCATTCATTGTGACGGCTTTTGCCCCATCCATGGCAGCCTTAAGAGCAGCCACATTTACCAAGTTAGCAAGGTCTGCACCTGAGAATCCCGGCGTTCCCCTGGCAATGATAATCAAATCCACATCATCACCAGTTAACACCTGCAATTATGTGTAGAAGGATAAGATATTACGTTTTAATCCGGATAGCATGACAACAAAAATTCTCAAGAATTACCTTTGACATATGGGACTCAAGGATTTGCCGCCGGCCCTCAACATCTGGATTAGGAACAACAATATGACGGTCAAATCGCCCAGGTCTGACTAGTGCTTTATCTAGCGACTCAGGGAAATTGGTTGCAGCGATGACAATTATCCCCTCATTCTGCTTAAAGCCATCCAGCTCGACAAGCAACTGGTTCAAGGTCATCTTCATATACTGCTGATCCTTTGGATTTCTACTCCCACCAATTGCATCAATTTCATCAATGAATATGATACAAGGTGATCGTTTTTTTGCTGCAGCAAAAAGGTCCCTCACTCTTCTAGCTCCTACACCTACAAACATCTCCTCAAACTCGCTACCACTGCATGAGAAGAAAGGAACACCAGCTTCCCCAGCAATAGCCCTTGCTAACATGGTCTTCCCAGTGCCAGGAGGGCCTACAAGCAAGACACCTTTTGGCAATTTCCCACCAAGACGTGTAAAACGCTGGAAAACATGTGGGCGGCTTGTAAACATCACAAAACACAGATATATGACAAAAATGGAGGTAACTCCACATGTTATCTACAAGCTTAACAGCACATAACACATATATTTGACAAAAATGGAGGTTACCTCCACACATTATCTACATCACAAAATATGAGCTAAGCAACTCAGCATTAAGAAAGCAATTCAGAAGGCATAGCAATGACTGACCGAGTAATGACAAGTCAAAGTTAGCCTATTCAATTGACATGAGGACTAACAAGCTGAGCATAAAGTAAAGAAAGCCACGAAGAGCACTGTTGACAAAATCAAGCAACTGTGTTGAATCAAGCAGGATATTGATAGATCAGCTGAGTCAGCCTAACAGGACCTCAAGATTCAGCAAAACAAAGAACTTCACAGATGAATGTATTGCAAAACAGTTCACATCATGGCAAGGCAAACATTAATCCATTGCACCTAGGCAATTGAACCCTCTTGAATATTAATGATCTATTACTAAAAAACAGTAACCGGTACAGCCATTGCTAAATGGGAAAAAAATCTATTAAGCAACAATGATGGACTTGAGATAACTTATCATTTTTCATCACTAGTGATTAAAAAAGCTTTACCTTGGGATCTCGAAGGTAGTGAACTATTTCCTCAAGTTCGGCTTTGGCTTCATCGACACCCTTTACATCACTGAATTTTGTACTAGATTCCATGCTTGGTTGAACCTCTTCATTTAGACCAAGGCCTACAAACATTTTATCAATAATAAGTACCGGGAAGAAGTCCAATTCAGAATTAGGAGATTAGTCATTCAGATCTTTCAGAAATCAAACCCTTGCTTATTCCTCTATCTTCGATGAGAGCTCCGATGCCCGAAATTAGAAGGAAAGTTAGTGCAATGCTTCGGAAGGTACGCCAAAGCTGTTCCTTAAATTGGCCTGTTTCTGCTGTAACCATGTGAATAGGCGCATTTGCAGTGCCAAGAATTCCTTCTTTTGTCACTTGACCGGCACTCTTTAATGCTGGAACACTACCGAGGCTTTCTTCCTCCCTTGCTGAAGCAGCAATACCTGTGTAGATAATCCATGCATGGAATTTTAAGCCAAGTTAATAAAAAAGTCATTAAGGAATGATACTAGGGTGTCATTAGATGAAACCTAACTGTACATTCATTTATACAGAAAATCGAAACAAGTTTAACCAATGGCAGACACTGAACCTAAACTCCATAAGGTAAAATAACATACGATTGAAAACATGGTTGTAAACTAGCAATACATAATTCAAGGTTATCACTTATCTAACTGCCGTAAAAACCCGATGACCAAGAGACTGACAAGCACAGACCACAAAGAACTACAAATTAAAGTAATCAGAACTACAATAGAGGATAAAGGGAACATCTATATGCTATTGAGAGAAGAATACATGGTTATTAAGGCGGTGCGGCGAGGCGTGGCGACTCACCACCTTCACACGACAATATCATTTATGGTGCGCGGCGTGACGACACCATACACACAACAATATCGGACCAAGGTTGTCACGGCGCTCTGGCAAGTCGAGGCGAGGTCGAAGCGCCTGGACGCCTAGTCGACTAGGCGCCCGCCATGGCGACAGTTAGACGATAGTAGTTAGACGACAAATAATACCTTATATGACTAAAAATTAAATAACCATGCATTATAATAACACAAATTATCCAAATAATCATGTCTCAGGAGGTCTAAATTAGAAGAAATTCATTAAAAGGAGGGATCTGTTCGTAATTTTTAGGAATTCTGAGGACTTAATCGCAAAAAGATACTTCTTAACCGGCAGCTACCCGACCGACTCCTCTCTCACTCTCGCGACTCCTCACTCTCTCGCTTCTCGCTCTCCGACTCCTCTCCTCCCCTCTCCCGCCGCCTCCTCTCCCCGGCTCCCCCCGCCGCCTACCCTCCCCGTCGCCTCCTCCCCCCGTCGCCTCCTCCCCTCGCCCGGCGCCTCCCCCCATCGCCTCCCCTCCCCGCCGCCTCCTCCCCTCGCCCGGCGCCTCCCCCTGTCGCCTCCCCTCCCCGCCGCCTCCTCGCCCCGCCCGGCGCCTCCCCCAGTCTCTTCCATGCCAAGAACCATCAGATCGGCCAGATCCGGAGACGACCGATGCATCTGGGGGTGAGGTACGTCTCGGGAAGAGGATGGAGGAGGCTGCGGCTCCAGATCCGACCGATGTGGCTTGGGAAGAGGCGGTGCGGCTTCAGATCCGGCCGACGGTGGCTTCAGATGGAGGAGCGATGGGACTCGGGGCCGCGAGCGTGGCGGCTGCTGCTGTGTGAGACATCGGCGTCGATCTTCGACCTCAGTAAGTTGGGCGATAGACCTTGGCGTCGGGCTCTGGGCGACTGGACGCCTAGTCGTCGCCTTGGCGACGACTAGGCGACGCCGTAACAACCTTGTATCGGACTTCCGGAGGGCCCAAACAGAAGAAATACAAAGAGAGGACTTTATTGCAAATTCAAAACATTGAGTGGGCTAAATCGCAAAATGCCAAAATCCCCTCGTAACCCTAGCCGCCGCTTGCAATTTTCTTGAGCTCGGCATGTTGCTTCTTCCTTCGCCCCCCATTGCTTCTCTCCCTCTCCTTCCCCCATCTCCACCTCCGGTGCCGGCGAGGCCGAGCCAGCTCGCCGGCTGCTGTTCCCTCTTCCCACCGCCACTCTCCACCGCCCCCAAGCGGCAGCCGGCAGACCAAAGAGGCGGAGGAGAGCCGGCCGGCGAAGCAGGAGGCGACGACAGATTGGAGTGGAGGCAGCGCTGCGGTGGAGACCATAGCCAGTGGAGCAGAAGACTCGCCCCCCGGTGAAGCAGGAGGCCCAATCTAGCGGAGGAGACCGGATCCGGCAGCGAATCCCACAGATCCAGCGGTAGCGGTGACTGTCTCGGTCTCTCCTCGTTTTTTCGGGTGGCAGCAGATAGCATACGCCGCAGCTCCATGCCGTCCGGACGATATATCGCAACGGCAATATATGAGAGATATCGCCACGGCACGGCAATATGGCAACGATATATTGCCGATACAGCGATGGCTCAATAACCATGGAAGAATATGTATGAATTTTTTAACTACTGTAACATGTTGTAGTTTCCTTGTAAGACTAGATGACAAAATCAAAACATCATTATATAAGTAATAAATCATTTGCACAATTAGCTTGTTAAAGAGAAGTACAACAAATGTACGCATAACATAACAACGAAACCGTTATACAAGTGCTCATCAAGCTGATGGAACCTTCTTCACTATTTAAATAAGGAAAATCAGTAGTAGCATGTCCCACGCAAAAGCAGCAGAATGTACTAGACTTATTAGTCACAACAAAGATAAGGAGTTTTGAGGACATTGGTACCTCTATGCAATGTTTTAAGCAAGGTGCTATCGTCCAGCCTATCAACCTTTACAAGAGCTTTTACATACTCAGAAAGTGCTGAAGGATTCGAATGCAATGAAGGCTGGCTTTCAAAGATTTGTATAACACGCTCTGGGTCACTTCTGTATATCTCTTTTAGCAGAGAAGCTTCACTTGGTGAGTCCAGGTCTCGCACCCTGCGTGCAAGGCTACCAACATAGCTTGACTGATACCTCTCATGTAAGTTTCTGAGTGTGCCACCTGCATCAAGCACCACAAAAATTAAAATATCAATAAAAGATGTGCAAAGAAATTCATCTGCAACAGGAATGGCAGCAACAATTATACATAAGAACGTAGTATAATAGAATCGTAATGCTCATCACGGGCAGCTTTAATGACAACTTCATAAAATAAAAAAAGGACCAGACTGATGAAGATATATGTTTAATACGTGAACTGGATGCCAGATAAAACACACTCACATGTATAACAATTTTAGAAAGTTGCAAATGCAGCACTTTTAGACCAAACACTAATGGTGAAACTAGAGGAAGTTAATGTTTGATCCAATACGTTATACAAAGACCGTATACCTGCAATAACATCACTTCTAAGTGCCCTCAGAGGGGAGGAAGCTACTAGTTCATTGCAGATCGCATATGCTGATCGGTTCCTCGTGACCTGCAATATAAAAAAAAAGAACCCTGCATCAACTAAACCATTGTATATACATAAATACATACACCAACAAGAAGAATAGCACACTACAAAATAGCTGAGCAAATTATTCCACTGCAAGGAACAATTTAACAGCACCTATCCGTATTTAACCACAGTTCCTCTTTGATGTTTCCATGGTAGGTTGAAGCACAATTCCTCTTTGATGTTTCCATGATAGGTTGAAGAAACACATACCTACACAATAATAACAAGACACTCACCGTCCACCAGACCTAGATTTAGCAATATCCTAAGGGTAAGTTCTATAGGATGACGATCAGACCCGCGATGCTATATGGAGCAGAATGTTGGGCGACTAAAAGACAACATATACAGAAAATGAGTGTAGCGGAGATGAGGATGCTGCGGTGGATCTGTGGTCACACAAGGGATCGCACCCGCAATGATGATATACGTGATAGGATGAGAGTAGCACCAATTGAAGAGAAGTTTGTCCAACATCGCTTGAGATAGTTTAGACATCTCCAACGACGACCTTTTGAGACACCAGTACGTAGTGGAATTTTAAGACGTACTGAAAACATAAGAAGAGGCAGAGGTCGACCAAAATTGATGTAGGAGGAAGCAGTTAAAAGAGACTTGAAGAATTGGAATTTATCTAAAGAATTCGTTTTGGATAGGAGCGCGTGAAAGTTAACGACCCACATATCGGAACCATAAGAAAATTAGGGCCAATGTTTTAGGCTCTCGGCTCAGATAATAGGTTGTATGGGTTAGGGTTTTAGCATTGTAGGTTTTATTTTAAGGCTCTCATCTCTTTGATCTTGAGAATGTTTCATTTCTAGCCATTCCTAACTTGTTTGGCACAAAAAGCTTTATTATTATAGTTATTGATATAGGTTACAACACCAATCTAATAACATTCGATATAAAAGAGAATCCATTACACGAAAAGAAGGGGCCTTTGTATTTTCAACGGATTAACCTAAAACCGTAAGTATGCAACCTAAACGGGATCACACTTATCAGGTCAAAACCAGCAGCCTTATCGCGTAGTACACGTAGTATTCCAATACGGGCAAGGCACCCACAGGCGCATCTGCGAAGATTACTACTCTTCCAATAGGAACCACACCTACATCCCGGCCCATCTCCAAGATCGAAAGTTTCCAACTAGAACCGCACCGCCCGCGTAAGGAGAAGCGCGGAAAAAGAGAAGGAAGAAGAAGAAGTAGACATCAGGAAACGCACCTGGGTGAGGACGCGCCGCCACGCCATGGGCCCAAAGCCCTAATCCTCCGCCGCCGTTCCCGACAAGATCCCAACTCCCGAGCAGGCAGGCAGGCGCCCAGAGAAGACACGGAAGGACTGGGCGGGCAAAGGAACGACCCAACGGTCGAAACGGGAGGCTTGGAGCGACGGGCGGCACGCCGAGGCGGAGGATTCGGCGGCGGCGAGGCGAAGTTGGAACGGAGGAGAGGCGACGGGCCACGTCACGCGGCGAAGGGGAGAGAGGCGAAGGCTCTAGGCCTCTAGCCGCGTCTACTCTCCTCCGATAATAATAAAGAATTAATAAATATATATAAGTAGAAAACCCTTTTCTGCCCTACAACTGGGCCGGGCCGGGCCGGGCCGCTTAAAAGCCCCAATTTCACGTAACCCTCTCCTCTGGACATCTCTCCTCTCCTCACCCGGCAAAACATTTGGATGGATCCTGAAAAACTCGCGAGTTGATGAATTTTCATGAATTGTGGACTAATTCGACCGTTCAAATGTATGTAAACTAAATTTTCTTCCATTCACGAATTGTGACGCATTTGAGTGATCTGGGCTGGGAGTGCATATTAGCCTTCGGAACGCTTCCTCGCCGTATTACGATGCTGCTGAGTTTTGTTGACGTTGTTCTTATCTGATAAGGACATGACCTGAATCTATTATTTGATCAGTCTCTCATCGCCACAACAAATTAGAGCTACCAAGTACTCACTCACTCCCTTTTTATGAGTTCAACTAGGCCTGTTCATACGCACTTTGCACGGGTTTAACTGGGTTTTGAACCCGGTCCATTGATATTTCAGGTGAGTTCTTTTCAGCTTTCTTCAAACAAATAAACGGGATGGTTTCTCTGTTGTCTTTTTTAAGCGGCTTATCGGGACAACATTTTTGAAGCGGCTTATCAACATATCAGGGTTCAGTTCGTTCACATAAGTACACATGTTAGGGCACAAAACAATCAGCCGCAGCCGAAAATAACTCACCCTTCATCGGAAGCCGGTTTGACATGTTTAGGCGGAGAACTTTTTTATCATTCTTGAGAGGTACCAAAAGGTATCGGTACCTCTCTATCAAAAAAAATGTAACTTCACATTAAAAAGGAGATACCAAGTCTAATCCATTCTTTGATTTAAGCAGGGGTAGGATCGGTATTCCATGCGTCAAGTAAATTCGGATTCCTAACCCAGTCGGCCCGAATCCATCCCATCCCCATTCTCCCCACTCCCTCCTTGTTGGACGGCAGTGCTCTTCATCACGGGGTTGGCCGGCGGTGCTCTTCGTCACAGGGCTGCTGGGCGACGGGATATTGGGCTCTTAGTGATCCTGGAGCAGCTGGCGGCGGCCTGTGAGTCAGCGGGCAGGCGGTCAGGAGAGGATCATGCAGCTTTGTTGATGATCTCAAAGCGGCCGATGGGTTAGCGACGAGGCGGTTAGGGCAGGAGCATGCAGCTTCTCGGTGATCCTAGAGCGGGTGGCGTTGGCCAGTAGATCAACAGGCAAGGCAAGAGCGATGACTCGAGCCCAACACCTCACTCTCGGCCTAAAGAAGGTAAATATTGTGCACTAATCTACAACCATGAAACTACGTTACTATCAGAATTCCATTGATGTACCTTTGCGTCGCTGTTTCCCCAAATTATCAATGGACAACTTGCTTATTAAGCGAGAGAGGGGTGCATTTATTGCTCCCAAAAATGCAGTGGCCAATGGCAGCACTAGGTAGTTTGCCTATTTTGTTCTCTTTTACCTGCAGATTAGAAGAATATCTGCGATTATTTAGTAAGGACAACATCTTGCTTGCTAGGACTTAGGTAGGAAGCACATCATGTTAAGCAATTTTAGCTCTTAGACTGAATGCATTGCTGCAATTGTATGCTCGCAACAATGCGATCATAACTGATGTACTACAATGTATCCATTGTTGGGGCCTTAGAGTGACGAGGATTGAGCCAAGTGCATTCATATCCATGCTGATAGATCATCTTTGTTAGCTACTCGGATGAATTGTATTATTTTTGTTGCCACTGTATAGTCTCCATGCATTTGAAACCAAAATAGGTTTGTGTGTAGGGGGTGCCTATTCAATAGTACTTAATCCATGTGTTGTTACTTGCAGTTATATACATACACGATGCCGATAAGAGCAGCACTGTTGAGGATTGAGAAGAGTATTTCATGATAGTTAATAAGAGATTGAAGAACGAGAAGGAAGGTTTACGTCCTACCATAAAGGCTTATGTCAAATCCTATTATCTTACTCTCATCAAAGACATCGACAACATTCAAAACATCAACTGGGCAAGCCTAATGGTGGAGCACCTATGCAGCATCCTAGAGACTTATAAGGAGGAAAATAAAAACCTTTAGGGCAATTTGCCTTTGCTACAGGTACTTTTACATATAGAATTAAATCTATTTAAGCATACTGTGTTGTATTGGTGTAATCCACATGTTTTTTTGGCATCAGTTCTGGGAGCATGCACATGTTTTTTTGGCATCAGTTCTGGGAGCATGCGCATGCAGTGTGTGATGATTACTCAAGGATAAACTAGAATGGTCATACTTATCCTTTGATGTTTTTTGGGAACAAGGAAATGGTTAATTTACGAGGCAAATTTGATGCAAAGTACGGTTCTAGCCAAGAAAAGGTATGTTGTCGTATCTACATATTTGTTATAACTTATATCAGTTCGATTCATAGTTGCCATCTTATTTTTGTACAGATTGTCTGTGAAATCCAAGCCCCAGAACATGAAGATAACATCAACATATCTTAACATAACTTCGCAAAAACACTATCAAACAATTCTAACAATTGCAATCATGGCTACACATTTGATGGCACAAATCAATCCTCTAAACACCCAGGAGAAGGACATCCATCATTCTAATTGTACAGACCAAGCCACAGAGGTACTTTGTCTACATATTGAATATAGTAATGCTATCAATTTACAATAGAATATTTCTTAACTCTAATTTTATTTCAAATAGCTTTTTGGTCATTCCACAATTATTGTGGACCAAGTTCTACAAGTAAAAGGGAGCATACAAATTCTAGACAACAAACTAAGCATGAAACTACACTTAGTCGACACGAAATGCACCAAGACTAGGCAAGACCTAAAGGTATTAAATGTTGCAATTTTGTATTGTAGTATATTACAATTATATCTTTGCAAAGCAACATAAAGTACATACACATGCAGGATGTGGAAGACACTTTGGGCAAAACCTTAAACATTTTGACCTCACCGAGAAAGGTTGTGTAACATCCCTAAAAAATATGATTTTGTAAAATGTGGAGCCCTTGAGACACTTTGTAGTATATTCTATTTTTGATTTGGATTGCATGGTGTTTCTTCAAGATTTTTGGTTGAGGTTCCCAAAGTTTGAAATAAAAAGAAAATATACAATTAAGAAGGTAAATTCAAATCGTAATTTAGAATCTGAAAAGATGATCCAGAATATAGGAGGGAGGAACTTAAGATAAAATCTGGAATTTATATTTGAATTTGTACCAAAGTTAACCCAAAATATAGCAAGAAATATAAAGCAACAAAAACAAAAGAAAAAATATATATATGCAAAGGAGCCGGGCCGGCCATCACCCCGGCCCAGCATCCGCTTAGTCCAGCCGCGCGACGCGCGCGTGCGCGCGCCCCTAGCAAGCGGGCCCCGCCCTCGCACCCGCTCTCTTTCCCTGACCGCGGGCCCTCCCGCCCGCGTCTCCTCTCGCCGCTGCCAGCGAGCCCAGCTTTCTCTCCCTCTGGCCGGTGGCCCTCCCGCGCCACGCTCCTTCCTTCTCCCTCCTTCGCCCGCGTGCGCCCGCGCCATCATGCCCAGCTCTGCGTCGTTCCTCCCCGTGGCATACATGCGCCGGTGTCGCCTCTGCCGCGCCGTCCCGTCGCCCGGTGGGAAAGCCTGCGAGGCCGCCTCCGCCCCTGGTTTCGCCGCCTCCGCCCCTGGTACGGCGCCACCGCCCGTGGTTCCTCCTCCGCCTGGTCACCGAGAGCTTCCCCGAGCCGCCGCCGCCGCTCGACGCCGACCCATCTCCGGACCTCCTCGGCCCCTGGCGACCGCGTCACCGTCTTCACCGTAGCTCGAGGAACGCGTTTCGCCTCACCGCCGGACCTCCCCGACCTTCCCTCGCCGCCGGCCACCGTCGTCCCCGACCCCTCTGCCCGACCCTGCTCCCGACCCACCTCAAAGGGATAAATCGTTCTATAGGGGTAAGATAAACTCCCCGACTCTCCTGGCTATCACCGCTCGCTCTCCCTTCCCCCAACTCCCCGGCCGTGCGCGTTCGAGCCGCCCACTGACCACTGGGCCCCACCGGTCAGTGGAACACCTGCACAGAACCCTCACTGACATGTGAACCCCACAGAACAGTAGCTGGACCCCCACATGTCAGTAGCACAGAAAGTAAAAAAGAAAAATAAAATGGAAAAAAAATCAAAATGAAGACTGAGACTGACAGTGGGCCCCACATGTCAGAATTTAGTAATTTTGGATTTGATTGAAACAGAGAACTTTGACTGATTATAACTTCTTCATTTTAGCTCCAAATTGAATGAAATAAATTTGTAAATTCATCTAAATTCAAGATCTGTCTAATGGGACCGAAACCATGAATTTTTGAGTTCATTTGAATTTTTGATTGTGGATTGTATGATTTGCTAATTTTTATCCAAAAATTTCGCACAACGTATATAGCGTTCGAGGCCCAGCAAGAGGAGGCAGCAGACGACACCAGTCCCGACAGTCAAGACCCGGACACTAGCGATCCAGGAGAGTCAACACTTTGATCATATTGAACCCAGCCTTTCAAAGCTATTTCCTTTTAAATTATCAACTTGCATGCTATTATTTTACTAGTATAGTGTCCGTGCTAACGCCACGGCAGCATTTTAGGGATGCACACGAAATCAACCAAACGAATTTTTGAATGGCCATACATGTTCTGTTCCCTGCTTTCAAAGCCAATTTTTGAATGGCCATATATGTTTTGTTTGGATAATTGGGTTCCTCCCCGCCGCACCGCGCCGCCGCGCCGCGTCCACTGCGTGCGCGCCCCGCACCATGTGGACGCGGGTCCGCCGCGTCTCGTCCGCCCCGCCGCGCCGCGTCCTCCCCGCCGCACCGCGCCGCCGCACCGCGTCCACCGCGTGCGCGCCCCGCACCACGCGGAGGCAGGTCCGCCGCGTCCGTCTCGTCCGCCCCGCTGCGCCGCGTCCACTGCGTGCGCGCCCCGCACCATGTGGACGCGGGTCCGCCGCGTCTCGTTTGCCCCGCCGCGCCGCGTTCGCCCGCCGCGCCGCGTCCTCCCCGCCGCACCGCGTCCACCGCGTGCGCGCCCCGCACTGCGCGGACGCGGGTCCGCCGCGTCCGTCTCGTCCAGCCCGCCGCACCGCGCCGACGCGCCGCGTCCACCGTGCGCGCGCCCCGCACCGCGCGGAGGCGGGTCCGCCGCGTCCGTCTCGTGTCCAGATATCTATTACTAACTAAATACGTAAACACTCAAATAGGTTACCATTATCCGACTTCTAGTATGCATATTACCATTTCTAGCATAAACTACGGTATATGTAAAAAAACCCCAAGTGTGTTCATTGATATGCTGCATATAAATATGTCCATAGAACTACATAGAATAAATTAGTTGGAACATATCTTACACGACACGACACAGATATTCGTCATTTTTGCTAAAAAATAGAACTAAATAGAATAAATTAGTTGGAACATATCTGACATGACATGACACGAATATTCGTCATTTTCGCTAAAATACCGGCATGGGGACACACACATATATGTAAATATAATAGCGTAAGGTGTAACCATGGAAAATATAGCCCAGGGATGATCCATCGATCCTACGTTTAAGCAATCAGCACACCGCAAAAACTTTGTGCACTAAATCAGGAAAGAAATAAGAAAACATCATTTGGCAATAGTTATTAAGCAGTGAAGTCAAACCTAATGACGAAAATATCAAATGCCTCCTGCTTCTCTTTTGATTCCAGGCATTGACCAATCCAAATAGTGTGCACGTAGTGTGGAGGAACGCAGTTGTCGTACAAAGAAAAATGATCTTAATGTATTGGAGCCACTGGCAAATAGTTCCTTGTTCAAGGAACCAACAGACTTTTGAATGGATAGAAAGGACATTTTACCACTTTCATCATCAGCTTTAGACCCATCTTGTCCTTCACCTTGATGAGAGATTAAACCTAATATAAAGAAAAGAAAACTTAATAACAGAATGAGTTGTAAGGCATCATAATGAATTCATGGGATTTTATTGCACAGAAATAGACCTCTTGTTAAATAATCTGAAGATACAGTCAACATCTGTTAAAAAAAACTATCAAAGTAAAACTTGTGAATAACACATAGAAAGCAGTCTTTTGTTTGCTATCAGAATATGCAACATACATCTGGGCATTCCCATGTGAAACAGATACCATCTGTGGAAAGTCAATCATAGTAGTTTTCCTCAAATCTTGTGTGGGCTTTCCTCAAATCTTTTGTACATGCATTTTTTGAATGGTACCGACAATCTGTAATAGCAAAGCAGAACTCGTTAGCAGGGAATGGATTGACGATGATATATTAAAAAAATAAAAACAGTGTTTCAAGTAAACTGTGAGCTATGTTTCTCTTTCCCAAAGAAAAGTCACATGTTACTTCCAAAAAAAATGTACATGATAGGTGAACTTGAAAAGGTCATAGTAGATGAAGCATTGAAGCTTCCTCAGACCATCTCTCCAAAATCAAATCACTACAAGTTTACAATTTTAAGTGATAAAGATTGATAAATTCTGATACATTAATCATGCATATGAAACATCTGAATTCAATGCATCACAAGCATGAAGGATGAAGGGCTACAGCCCGGTAATCAAACCTAAATCTGGCAATTTCGCTTAATGGCCCGCCTATTCCATAGCCCACGTCCAAAACCTACAGCCAACAAATGAAGCAAACAATCTCTAATTATTAATGTTTCATATCACGTTATGCTGTAGCAAGAGCAATGAAAACCATTCTGACATAGGTAATTAGGTTTAATATGAAAACTGACCTTCATTCCTGGTTTCAACCCAAGCTGTAGGGCCAGAAAGTGCTCATGTCATTTGATGCTTTCCCGTAAAGATTCTCCATTCCATGTAAAATATTGAGATACATGACAAGTATAGTTCAATCACTATGAAGAACATCCATCCTCTTGAGGATATCTAGTAAAGCAGAATTGAAAGCTAACAACATTTGGTCTGCTCTCGGTTTGCATACAATGAAGCTAACTATACAGTTATAGTCCTTTCGTTGTACAACTAAACACTGCAGGCAAATAACCTCAGTAGGCAGTTCCTACATATAAAGAGAGTTTAAGAACAGGAACACATAACATGGCCCATACTTCAGAAGAAGCTAAAAATAAGTAGGTGAACTGAAAAGCACCAAGGTAGATAAATTACTTACCATCTATGAGTGTAATCGTCCTCCTATAGGTTGGCTGTGGCTAGTTCAAAACCCAAACAGAACAAGCATTCGGAACAGCAGTGATGACACCCACAAAAATCTGGCAGATATAAAACACAACATAATAAGAAGTCTGTAACACTACGGGCAGAAGAAAGCAAACTAACAAGGAAAAGATCTTCTAAATGACCTAGCAATAAAAGATCTGGTTTCAGCAATATAGAAGCAACATTGTTCTTCTGCTGTATCCTGGTGTAGTAAGCGAACTCAATCATATAAGTGCAGTCAACAGGCCTGTACTGTGATTTGGCGTTTGAAACCATGAATCTATTTAAAGCATAGACATTACCTTCTTCAAGTAAACGCTGCTTCTCCTCAACATAAGCAGCAGGAATGTGAGTATGCATAGCATTGCCCTAGCAGCCGAGGTAGGTTCCTGCGAGCCAAGAACAGGACGACGGACTGTGACTGACCTCCGGCATCCCCGAGCAGCCGCATGAGCTCCGCGACGAGGCGCCGCTGCTCATCGGTGCGCCGCTCCCACTCCCTCGCCGCCCGCCGCAACGCCGCTGCGCGCGCCTCCAGGACCCTCTCCGTCACCTCCCTCGCTGCCCGCAGCCGGCCCCGCCGCTCCCGCGCCCTCTCCAACTCCTCCGCAAGTGACACCTCCTTCATCTCCACCCTGTTCTCGGCCTTCACGTACGGCTTCACCGACGGAGGAGCCGAAGTCGGTGCCGGCAGCCTCGCCCTCGCCTTCACCTTCGCCTTGGGGATAGCCAAAAAGGGAAAAGAGAATGTACAAGTATTCCACACTTAGGGGCAAAGTGCGAGGGATTTCACCAGCAATGTTGTTAAAGCTAACATCCCTACCATCATCATGCAGAAAAAGGAGCAGAAACCAAACATTGAATCAAGAATGGCACAATCATGACCAGTCAACAGATTTCACAAATTTTGTAATAAGAAGCTCACAGACTATTGATATATGTTTGAAATGCAGGTTCCTCGAGCATCAGCTAGTGCAGAAGCATTTGGTTTGGGACTACTTTCTGGAAAAGGAAAGCTTGGACCAGGGAAAAACCGAGCCTTTTCTGTTCTGAGTGAGAGTCGTGCAAGATGCCAAAATTTTGATTTCAAAGACTTGATGATAGCAGACTACCCTGCGACCATTGCCATTGCTCAATCAATGCACCAGAAAGTAAAACAAAAAAAAAATACATAGGTAAATATAGACAAGAGAACTTGTGTTTTCAAGTCATTATTAACCAAAAATAAAGGCCTGCTGGCAGTTCTCATAAAGAAACAAGATTGTTATGATGCCTGTTCAAAACTATGGCATCGTTAGACCAATTTCAAGTGCCAAGACACGTTATCTATTGAAAATGAAAAAAAATATAATCAAGATATCGTTCTGTGAAAACATTAAATATCTAATCTAAGTAAGACATCTTGAGCTAGTAAAGGAAGTAAAGTATCTAACTTGGACAACAACTATGTATCTATCTATAGTTTAAAAAGCATAACCCCATTATCATGCAAGAAAGAAGAAACGTATGAATCACATTTACCGTAAATACCTAGGTAATATCATAACTACTATAAACTGTAGGGCAGTAACATAAACGTAGAAGACAAAAGATATGAAAATCTTACATTTCCAATGAACACTGACCGAGCATCCATCTCCTCTTTTGTTTCAGATGTGGTTGCATTAGGATCTACACCTACAGGGGTAAAATAATCCAATGTGTTCAAGAAATTATAAAGAAATAGTCATATAGAAAGCACAAGCGTAACAAAGCGTAAACATAGTAGCTCCAAGGTTTATCCAATATAGAAATTTGACACTATCACATTTGAATATGTTTTCCCAAGCAAAGGGGAAGATATTAAACTTTATTTATGCAAGGTTTCATAATACTGGAATAATTGAGAGAGAGAGAGAGAGATGATAACGGAGTGGATTTGGTGTTCCTTAATACATCAATACTTGAACACTTGAGGAAAACTAATAACATAGAATAACAGATATTGGGTTTGTGCTCTAGTCCCCATCCCCCATCTCATACTATGCCTAACACAACAAAACTACTCCAACCTGTTAAATTAAGAGAACAATTGTCAATCGTGAAGCATTAGTATGCGAAATATTCATCTCAAGGCATATGAATTTCCAAAGTCGCATATATGCGGCACTCAAATAACTAATCTAAACAGCAATTAGACCGCAACATATAGCTTAACACAATCAGCCACATTCAAACTACTGATGAGCAGATGCACGTTACATCCAATACGCCCCGTTAATCTACCCAAACCGATGGGCAACAAAAACTGGCAAACCTACCACACCGGACCTCAAATTTCCCAACCACCATACCCTAGAACACACAGATGTATGAATAACGGACTCCAAACTGAAGATGTATAGCATTTTCACTGTGAGAAGAATCCTTACATACTTCTCGACGTGTTTAAACTGATTGTGGCAAGAAAAACTAGCTCGGAACTTGTTATGCTCTCACTATCACCACATGAAACAACTGAATGAGGATGTGTTGCAACAATTGTCTCATCACTTCCTCTTATGTGAAGTTGTCCCCTTAGCTTGTTTCGCAGAGCTTTTCTTTGCTTTTGGGTTTGGAGCTACTCTCTGAATTACTCTTTTGGGTTCATCAGGCTTCTCATGTGGATCAACCTCCTCATATTGTATTGGCTTAATGATAACACCAGGCTTCTTCACAATCTGAAATATGGGATATAAAACAGTAAATCAAACTGTACAAGTGTGTCTTAATCAACTGGCGTCGTTTAATGAATAACATGAAGTCAATGTACTGGTCGTTATTAGAAAATTAGGACCCACGGCCGGAAGGCATTGTACATATATTTTCAAGTTACAATGTTAGTATCCTGGAATAGAAGTCTTATCGTCAATACGGAATATTAATAAATTCCAAAGTAGATTGTTGGATCCATAGTTTAAAAAAAGGGGACTGGATCAGCGGTTCAACCAGAAAAACTGGAGCCTCGTCCAGTCTGGTTTTATCTACTGGATCGGACATGTACATCTGGTTTTTAAAAACTATGGTTGGATCACCTAATTGATTTCAGCTAAATTCCATATACTCGTTAATAATTTTGACAGTTCCATGCATCAGCTAGATGTACTCACCGCGGGTCGATTGAGAGCGGAAACTGATATCGCAGGGTTGAAATCAGGTCCAATAGGCATACGTATGCTCTGCTCGTATACATCCTTCGAGGTGTACGGGAAAGGAAGATTCCTTGCTAAAAGCTTTTCAGCATGCAAAGAGCAAAGTAGTCAAAATTATTGCTTGCTAAAAATAGTTCAAGCCAACATATTACTAAAAAATGTGCTATATAACAAAGCCAAAACTTTACCTTCTTGTCATGTTCAGAAATAATAACGGAGAACATGCATCGAGTGTAACTACTAAGTAAAGCAACTGGCTAAAAACATTAGCTCGGTAGAAGAAGCTAACGAATTAGGGTAAGTGAGTAGAGAGAGACCTTCTCGCAGGAGGAAGCTTCTGGAGCCGTGGCCTCCTCTTGGGCCGCCGCCGCCCGTGCGTCCTTGAAGGCCCGCCGCGCGCACTCGGACGCGACGGCCTCGGCCTCCTGGAGCTTGCGGAGGTGTCGCTCCTCCTTAGGGTCAACGGCGAGCGCCTCCGCCGCCGCCCGTGCAAGCGCCGCGGCCTCCCTCCGCGTGCGGCGGCGGTGCTGCTTCTTCCTCTCCCGCCGCCTCTCCCTCCTCGTCGTCGTCGCCGCCGCCGGCGGGAGATCAGCGGACGCCGCGGACATGGCCGCCGGGAGGGAAGCTGCTCGATCCACCCTCGCGGCCTCCCTTATGGAAGAAGACGGTGGCGAAATAGCCGTGGCCGCAGGCTTACCACCGGTGGGGAGGGAAGGAGGAGGCGCCGGCGCGTGGGGGGCGGAAGAGGAGGCGGTGCGGGATGGGGAGAAGGAGATGCGGGGTGGGGAGGGAAGGAGGCGGCGGCGGCAGGTGGGGAGGAGGGGGAAGCGGGGCTAGGGTTAAGGCTGGGGCGGGGAGGAAGGGGGAGGCGGAGGGAGGGGAGGCGCGGGGGAGGATGGGGGAGGCGGAGGGAGGGGAGGCGCGGGGGAGGATGGGGGGAGGCGGAGGGAGGGGAGGCGCGGGGGAGGCGTGGGGGGGGGGCGGAGGGAGCGGAGGAGGCGCGGGGGAGGAGGGGGAGGCGCGGGGGAGGCGGAGGGAGGGGGCAGCGCAGGTCGAGCGGGGGCGCGGGGTGGAGAGGGACGCGGGAGGGGTACTGCAGATCCATTGAAGGATGATCGTCGGATATGGTTGAGTAAGGAGAGAGAATGGAGGAGAGTTAATCTGGTGCGCACGTTTTTATGATGGTGTATTTCTGGGTGCATATTGTGGTGTGGACGTAGTTAAGGTTATGACTGTGGAGCAGGTAATTGTTGAGTGGATGTAGGATAATTTTAACTGGTGGATTATTAGTTTAGATAGATGAAATATGATATGTTTGATTTCAGCAAGTTAGATATACCCTGGTATTGCTATTGTGTTTATTATTCTCCTTGCCAAACTTGGAAATGTGAACCTTGTCGCCATAGTAAGAATTAACATATGATTTCACAAAATAAGTCCTTACTTATACGGCATGCTTAGGAATGCTAGATACTTGGGGTGACACTAATGCCCCAAGGAATACTCTTCGAACTATTATGAACACAATGGGTAGCTTATGGTGCGATGCCATAAGCAACGTATGGTGAGATGCCATATGTAATGTTGGTGCGATGCCGACAAATAGCGTATGGTGCGATGTCATACGCAACCCTTGGTGTGATGCCAAGAGGTAACTTATGGTGCGATGCCATAAGGTTAGTTGGTGTGATGCCAACAATAAGCATATGGTGCGATGTCATATGCAACACTTGGTGTGATGCCAAGAATGGGATATGGTGGGATGCCATAAATATGGAAAACAATGATTACATAGATTATTACAACGAATGGTTTAAAAATGTGATTTCAAACCTGCTAGGTCATAGGGAATTTTAAGTAATTGTATTTAAAAGCACTCTTTGGCAAAAACAAAATAACCCTATGTCTTTCCTTTGTCGAGCCATGCATGTTATAAATATTTGCATTCTGTGTGTTGGCTTGCGAGCACGGTGGTTTGTGCTCACACTCGCAAATATCAAACAGAGACAGGGGCTCAGGAGCACTATGAGCATGAAGAGGCTCCTATAAATGCCGGAGGAGGCGACGACAACAACTAGGACGCTTATTACGAATTTTAAAACATAGACAAAAGAACTAGATGGAGATTGTGTGCATATATATTATCCAATCTTGAGTAATATGCATGGTACACAATTACCCTCCGGTCACTTGCCTGTGGCAATGGTTTCACCTTTGCTTCTATTCCGCTGCTTTAATGTGATGTAACTGTTAGCCAATGTGGCTCCTATGTGAACTATCGCCCGATATGGGAAAAGACCTTTATGGCATGTAATATTTTGCGATGTATGTGTATGATTCAGCAATGTTACTGTGTGCACTATCTACTGATCCAGGGAATAGTGCAATAAAACACAGTGGATTTGGATTGAAAAATCCGGGTCCGACAAGTTGGGTTTTCAATCACTACATGTTGGTGACAAACATAATCATTCCATTCCATTAATTGCAAGGAGATTAATTGTAAAAACATGATTTTAGAGCAAGTAAGCAAAAGCATATGGTACAGTGTACAATTTCTCGATGTACCCTGAATATGCAAACGAGTGCAAAGGCAGTGAGGATAACAAAAGGTATGGGTTCAAATGCAACAACAATGTGACAGGCGAAAGGACGTCACCTAATCATAAGGTACGTAACACCTTTTAAGCTCCCAACTAGATCAAATTATATGCAGGGAGCACAACATGAAACATTTCACATTGATTGTAGCATCCAAGCAACCATGGAAATGTTAAGAGCTCAAAGGCATCACCTCATAAAACCAAGAACACACCGCACATTGCTGAAACCTCAAAGGAAAGAGATAAGGTACATTCATATACCCTGTGGTGTGTTGACAATATTTTATTTTCAATCCACTTAACCAATCAAAACATTAAATTGTACCAAACCCTTACAGGGTGAGAATAACCACGGATATGATGATTTATAAAAAATTTTGACTGTCAAAAGCATTGACGATACAACGAGCATTGCAAAAAGGGTTAAAGGTCCATAAGGAAGGGTCTCTAAGCCAATACATGGCAAACAAAAACATTTCTTATTTTATGGTATGAGAAAAAATGTATGTACAGGTAATAAAGCATCAAGTACGGATTCAATAGGCAAGGGGCTTGATTTACTGGATGAAGTAATCATTGAATACATCAGGAAGTCCAATGGTAGAAAGATATTGGTAGACCTACATAATGTTTATTTGTGTCAGATACACATGAAATGCTTGGTTGTGCAAGGAAATGTAGAAGCAAAAGACAAATGGTTGCCTGGCCAAGTACGTATGAAGTATCGCTTCAGTGCATTACTTACTATTTCTTCAAAGCACAACTAACACCATTGTGGTTATTAAATAAAAGGTCATAGATACATACGTACAACTTATGTGCAATACTGTAACAGCCCAGATTTTTATTAAAATAAAATAAAGAAATAAATAAATAAAAATCAATTAAAATTAAAACTTAATCTAAAATAAGTGTTTTGTTGCCTAAAGTTTAAATTTGGATTTGCCCTGAATTTCTGTTTTTGAAAAAGCTGGATTTGAAAAGCATTTTAAGAAAAAAAACCTTAAATAAAATGATATTTTGATTTTCTATAAACAAAATCCTATGTCAAATTAGTTATTTGGAGTTATTTGGATTTTATTTGGGTTTTCTGAGTTTTCAGGAGTTTTAAAATGTATTTTTGAAATTAAAAGTATTTTAAAGTATGAAAATTATATACCAACATTAGTTGCAAATATTTTTATTAAGTCCGAAATGTCTACAGGAGATTCTCTGAATTTTTTTGGAATTTTTGGAGTTTATTTCATATTTTTCTGAGGCTTAATGGATTTTCTGGGGTTTTCTGAAAAAACAAAATCAGAAAAATAAAAACAATCCCTCTTCCCTCCCCTCCGGCCGCCACGTGGACGGCCAGATCTGCTCCACGCTGCCACCATCCGGCCGTCGCCTCCACCCCGCCTACCCCTTCCCGATGGCCGCCACGTCGCCCTCTCGGCCCATCCGGCCCCTCCGCCCAGCCTAACCCCCCTAGCCGCCCGATCCCGCCCTTGGCCACGCGGCCTCATCTCCACCACCCGCGCCACTCCATCCCCTTCTCTCTCTCTGCGCCCCCGGCCCCACCTGTCGGCGCTACCCCCCTCTCTCCTCTCTCTCGCTGCCACCCCGGGCCCGCGTGTCAGCCACCCCTGCCTTCTTCCCCGCACGGCCCCCTTCTTCCTCCTCTCGCGCCGCCGCCCGCAACGGTCACCGCCGCCATTTGCGCCGCCACCTCGGTCGCCCGATCCCCTTCCTTTTTCTCCTCCTTCTCTCCCCGACCGACCCCGCCATCCCCGCGCCGAATCCCGCCGTCCCCGCGCCGCTGTTTCCCCTAATTCCCCGCCGCCCCGCGCCATCAACGGCGAGCAATTCACCCCGCCTCCGCCCTCCCCGACCCCTATAAATACCGCCTTTGGCCTTCCCTCTCCTCGCCCCACCTCCTCCCACCTTCACTTTCTCTCCTCCGCCGCCGGAGCACCTCGGCCGCCGAAGCCCGTGCGCCTCCGCCGCCTTTTGCTCGCCGCCGGCCAGCTCTCGCGCCCGCCAAGCCCCGCGACAAGGTGAGCCGCTTCCCCTCGGCCTCCTCTTTCCGTAGCCGCCCTCGCCGCCGGCCATCTCGTCGCCGCTCGCCGGCGAGCCGTGCTGCCCCGAGCGCCGCTCCGCCGGCCTGGCCACGTCAGCAGCTGACGCTGACGTGGACGCCGCGTGTCCACCCGGTGGCAGCCACCTCGGCTTCCCTACCCCGTCAGCGCCACGTGCGCGCAGTCAACCCACCCCACCACCTCAGCCTCCTCCTGAGCCCATGGACCCGGTCCATGTGGACCAGGGCCCACTGTCAGCCACTCTGGCTCAGGGCTGACGCCATAAACCAGATTGTCTTTTAGGAAAGTAATTCCATTAATTCAGTGCTGACGTCATAAATCCTTTTTCAGTAGGAAAAATAATTCCAAAAATCCCCTTTTTCCATTTTCCCTCTTTTCAAACTTCTCGGAGCCCGTTCTTCTTCGTCCTAACTCCGATTTAGCCCATTCAAATTTTTAAATTCATCAAAAATTCCCCTCTATCCATTTCTGCTCTAAATTCAAATATTTGAAGTCAATTTGAATTTATTTTGAATTTATTTGAATTTGGTGGGTTATTTTCACGTGTAGACTTCGACGATTCGGGAAAATTCTTCGACGAAGATTCAAACCAAGTTGAAGAGCAAGGCAAGTCACACTCCTTGATCATGTTGATCTCAGTTTTCAAAATAAAATTATGTTGATTTAAATTATATTGCATGCATATTTTTCTTCAACGTATTTCAATTCAGTTTTAAATTTAGTTAATGCCTACTTGTTAATTTCTCCTTTGACATTGCAAATCCTTATACCTTGTCACCCTAGAATCAACCTCTAGTTGGTACACTAGTATTGACTGGAGAGATTTCATATTAAATGCTTAGACTTGCTTAGAAATAATCTTGGTTTTGGGATACCTTTTCACATAAAATGATAAGCTTTTGAACTGTATTTGTTGTGGCTACAGACCAAACAGAGAGAGAAGGGGTCTGGTATCTGAGGAAGAGGAGAGCGAGGTCTGGGAGAGAGTTGGTAAGAATGGGAGGATCTGTCCCCCTTTGCCCCTCCTGGGGGTTTATATATATGAGTGGGGTAGAATGGGAAATCTCCATTCTACCCCTTAGTACATACAAAGGATGAGGGTACATTGGTATATTTACACTGGTATATTCCTCTACACCATTGGGCCTATTACATGTTGGACCAGTTGCACGGCCCAGTCACGGGGGGTTGGGCCACCCCCACAACAGTACTCCTTCGACAGCAAGCGCTGAGGTCCCGATGGGCGAGCTGACGTGATCAACCACCCCAGCCACCCGTTCCCCGACAGCAAGCGCGAGGGTGCCGAGTGGTGAGCCGTTGGAACTGGTTGAATAATTTGCGGGTCCCAACCTGGGTCATGTCGTAGGATGAAAGTGAGCGTGGCGTAGGCCATGAGAAGTCTCACTCGGCTCAAAAGGGGGTCCCGGTCTGGTGGATTCCTTACTGGGGTGAAACCTTAGAGTTGGCTTGGCCAGGTTGAAGGCTTTGCATTGTAAAGGCCTTGTCACGACTCCTCGCCGCACACCAAAGGAAGTGTGTAAACCGGTGGCAATATGGGATGATCGTGTCTTGTGGGTAAAGCTGTACAATCTCTGCAGAGTGTATAATCTATCCCGGATAGCCGTGCCCATGGTCATGGGCATGCTGAGTAAAAGTTTTTCATGGATTAGACTTTGTTTTTCAAAAATATTTTCGAAAACCTTGCGGATGGATGGAATCCGTGAGAGATTGAAATCTGGTGAATGGATGGAATTCATAAGAGTTGCGCAGTGAAAGCGTGTGGATGGATGGAATCCATACGTGATCTTTTGGAAAAGATGGTCCGGGTGGGATGCCCGTGGATAGGTTGGTGTTTGGTCGGAGCCTGCAATGACGGTAATATTTTCAATTACAAGTTCTGTCTTTACGTATTGTATTAAATTCAGTATTTTTCAATCTATTTATTATATTTCATTAAATGTTGTTTTATGCAAATTAACCATATGAGCCTTCCATTGAAGCCTTTATCATTATATTGCATTTCTCCGTGTGACTTGCGGAGTACAAGTTTGTACTCACGTTGCTATCTCCACACAGAGGAAGACGACTTCGACTACGGTGAAGACCAGAACGAGTAGGCCACGTCTTGCAGTTGTTTGCCTGTGGGCAGGCTTGGGCTTCACTTTTTTAGCTTCGCTTCCGCAGTTTCTTTTGTTATATTTGCCAATGTGCGATGATGTAAACGCTGGCCATAAGGCCGTACTCTTTAAATTAAATAAATATCATTATGGTTGATATTTATCTTTGTTGTTCACTGTGTGCACTAGCTGATCCTGGACTAATGCAATTTACACAGAGGATCCAGGAGTCATTGCTCCGGGTTCCGACAAATACAAAACTTATCAAACAAAGGGAAGAGGGTACTGGCTTCCTCGAGACAGAAATTTGGTGTTAGGTGTGGAAGTAACTGGTGCTTGTCAGAATAAAAGCACAAATAAAAAGAAACATAATGCAAATGTAGGTCATGCAGCAAGATACTTAGGACGTGATATGGTAATTTTCGTTACCATCACATAATTATGTTAATTAAATAAAAAGCAGTTACAAATTTTATTTATTTCAGGTTTTTCTTCTAGTAAATCGCAACAAAAATCATTGGTACGTTGCAGTCTTGAATAGCAGGCAGGAGAAAGTTCAGATACTAGATTCAACACGAATGGAGGCAAGCAGCTATGCCAATGACAACACCATGCAAAATGTTGTAAGATACTTACGTTCACATTGTATTGTTTACAGATGGTATGATTTCACATATTAGTCATTAATATTGCATGTATGACATACTCCCCCTATTATAGCAGGGGGAAACGCCGCGCGGAGGGAGCTGCCACCTCAGCCCGCGAGTGCGTCCGGCCGGCGCGTGGCCAGGAAAATTTCGGTACGGTCAGGGGAGCATTTTTGCAAAAAAGTCCCTGCGTTTTTCCTAAATTACGTAAAGGCCTTTTTCCTCGCGAAAAGGTCCCTGTCAGTTTTTTAGCCCCTCCGCTTTGCAGGATAGCCCCCCGCGGTTTTTGAAATTGCGCACGAGTCCTCGTTTGTTTACGTACAGGTCCTCGATTTTTTACGAAAAAGCCCTTTAACTTTTTTGAAAATACGCATGTGCCCTCGAATTTTTTAAAAAAAACTCCTCACCAATTATCGTCTCTTTTACTTTGGTACGTACGGTGGCTGGCGCGGTGTGGCGCCGCGCCTATTAGGCTAGTAGCTTAAAGGTTTGGAAAACTACCTGCCACACGTGACGGATATGAAAGAAGCCACACGTACACATTGGCGGAATCTAAAAGTTACCTCTTGGCCGATGTGTCCAGTCACTACAATTCCACTATAAAATGATAGGTATAAAACATATTTAAGATTTTTAATTTGTTATCTTTCTACAATCTAAGGTTTTATTGATTCATCATAAAAAAACTTATGCTAGTTGGTCATGCAGCTTGATGGCGTTGAGGTTCATGCAACACTGGACAGGAAGTGCACTATCTAAAGATTATTACTCAATGTTAAACAACATGGTACCGCAACAAAATATTATCAACAAGTACAACAAATAGGCATAACCTCAATGGAGAATTTTGAAAAAAAAAGATATCTTGGCCTCACCAAAATATACCTGTTGTAGGGGTGGCCCCCACCTAAGCCCAGCAGGCCTGTTAGAGGAATTTAAGGCCCAAAATGGGATATGTGTAATGACATAAGTGCCCCTGAAGGGGATACCCAGATGTGAGGATATAACTGTAAAAGCACTCCCCATATGGATATATATATACAGCACAGGCCATGGGGAGAGGCCAGAAGCCATTTTACTTACCTAACTCTCCACTACCACACTCTCTCTGTTTGGTCTGTAACCACAACAGTTGACGCCGTCCGTGGGGAGGACAAGAGCAAGCCTCTAGGCCTGAAGGAGGATGGCACCAAAGGAAGCTTCACCGTCGGCGGCGAAGAAGAAGAAGGCGGAAGCAGCGAAGTCTCGCGTCAGCACTAGGGCTTCGGCTTTAGCAGCCGCAGGTACGAGCGGTGGTGCAGGTGCGACCGTGAACCCCGCCACCGACGCGACGCCCAACCCCGCCACCGACGCGACGCCCAACCCCGCCACCGACGCAACGCCCAACCCCGCCACCGACGCGATGACCAACCCCGCCAGCGACACAACACCAGACCCCACCAGCACCGCCCCGACGACCAACCCCGACGATGGCAACGCAGGCGCATCCGTTTTTCCACCCGGTGCAGAAGCGGTGAATGGTCCCAGCGGTGACGCGGACCTCGTCACCGGCTCCAGGGTCCTCCAGGACAACGCGGCGGGCAGCCTGGGCGCGCAGGCCGTGGTCACCGCCGTGCCGATAGTACCGCCAATCGCACCGACGGCCCCAGCCACGTCCGCGGTGGAGGCTACCTTACTGGTGGCCCTTAGCGTGTTTCAGCGGGAGCTAACAGACCTCCGCGGGGCTGTGCGAGACATGCAAGAGGCTCGGAGCTAACACGCCCCCCCCGGCGGTGGCATCCAAACCCGCTCCAGAGAGGGCGGATAGCCGCGACGCCCCTACGTCTAGCCGCGTCCCATTGTGGCGCGTTGACCCGGAGTCCCCGCTCTCCGCGGGCCTACAGCAGGCGGCGTGGCCTGAGGACTTCAAGTTCCCGAGCGTCATCGAGGCGTACAAGGGCGACTCCGACCTGCGAGAATTCGTGCGCGTGTATGAGACCGCTATCGAAGCCGCTGGCGGAGACGACACCACGAAGGCAAAAGGACTTCCCCTCGCGTTACAAGGGGTGGCGCTGTCCTGGTTCTTCACCATTGAACCACAGTCCATCTATGCTTGGGAACAGATCCGCGATCGACTCTACAACAACTTCCAGGGAAACTACGTCGAGCGTGTCGATGCGGACCAGCTCTTCGCAGTCAAGCAAAAACCTGAGGAGCGGCTCCGGGATTACTTCAAGTGCTTCGCGAAAGTACGTTGCCAGGTCAAGGACGTCAACGAAACAACCGTCATCAACGCAGCAATACAAGGCCTCCGACCGGGACCGATGGCCGAGTACAACGCGCGCAAGCCCATTAGGACGGTCGCGAAGCTCTTCGACAAGATGGAAGAATACGCCAGAGCGGAGGAGGACGCGCGGAGGCGACACGGTGATGACTCCGACACCAACAAGGCGGAAGGCTCGGCAAAGAGCGAAGGCTCGCCGAAGCAGGGCTCTTCGAAAGGTAAGCGCAAGCAAGAGCAGCCGAAGGGCGCCTCCGAACGCAAGGACCCCCAACACAATGACCCGTCAGGCGATAGGCCCAAGCGCGACCAACGCAAGTCCAGGAAACCTCGTTACGTCTTTGACATCGAGGCGGCTCCGAAGACAACGCCTCTGCAGGTCGCGGAGGCAGAGGGCGCCGGGGCCGAGGACGGGGGCGTGGCCGGGGTCGCGACGACAGAACCCGCGAAGAGTACGGTGACCAGCACCACGAGCAGTGGTGCGAAATCCATGGCCGAGGCAACCATGACACGCGTGCTTGCGCCACTATCGCATCGCTACGGCAGAGCGTCGCCAGGGACAAAAACCCGGAAACATGCACGCCTGTCGTGGCCCACGTCCAACACCCCCAGGACCAAGGAATACAGCCCCAGGAAGGCCTCCTGCGAATTCAGGCACATGTGCAACAACCTTGGGAGGGCCTCCTACAGTTACAAGCCCTGGAAGGAGCCCAGCGCAGGATCATCAACGTCATTTCCGGAGGCTCCTCGTTGGAGTTCGCCTCGGCGCGGCAACGGAAGGCCTACGCGAGGAGGTTGCACCACGTCGCAGCATACCCGGTGCAGGCGCCGCCGGAATGGGCACAACACGAAGTCACATTCACGCCCGCTGACGCCGAGGGCGTTGAGTTTCCCCACCAAGACCCTTTGGTCGTCCGGGTCCTTGTAGCCGGATGCGAAGTCAGGCGCGTCGTAGTCGATGGAGGAAGCTTCGCGAACATCCTGTTCGACGCAGCCTTCGACCAAATGGGGATCTCTCGGAGTCGATTGGACCATTCAGGCATCCCGCTGCAAGGATTTGGAGGGCAGCCTTTGCGCGCTTTGGGCCAGATATGCCTCCAAGTCTCCTTCGGCCAAAACGACAACGTGAGGAGCGAAGATGCCATCTTCGATGTGGTCGACATTGCATACCCCTACAACGCCATATTAGGGCGGCCAAAGAACTCTTATGAAGATCCAAATTTTGGCTCAAGGAAAAGGTACACGTAGCGTAGGATCTATTTTATTTTTACCGGTCTTGGAGAATGGTGGAAGACCGGATTATAGGATAGATGATCGTACCATCAAGGGGGATCTTGGCTAATAACTTGAAAACATAGTTCTAGTGCCATTTGAATTATCTTGTGAATCTTGCATTCATGAAAATTCAATTTAAAAACTAAGTTTGTGCTCTGTCTGGACGAGCGGTAGTACCGCGTATTTCAACGTCGGTACTACCGGCGAGCGGTAGTACCGCAGGGCGGTAGCTCCGCTTCTGGAGCGGAACCTTTTTTCCAGAGAGCACCCCTCGAACTCGGTTAAATCTCCGCGGAACAGAAGTACCGGCCGTTTCAACGTCGGTACTACCGCTGCGAGCGGTAGTACCGCATTCTTAAGCGGTACTTCCGGATCCCGGAAGAACCGGAGGTTTGAGCGGCATGATTTTTCCAGAGAGCATCTCCGGTTGGTCTCGGATTTTAACCAGACCGGAAGTACCGGCATTCACAACGTCGGTACTACCGCAGGAAGCAGTAGTACCGCACCCAGAGCGGTACTTCCGGAGTCCGGTTGGTCCGGAGCCCAAGCGGAATGTAATTTCCAGAGAGCGGCATTTTTGAGGACCCTTCGGAGTTTGGCCAGAGCGGTAGTACCGCGCCGACTTTGCGGAACTACCGGAGAGCGGTAGTACCGCAAATATCAACGGCGGTAGTACCGCGCCGCCAAATCCAACGGTCACTGCTCACGTCTGACAGAGCCGTTCTGACGCAAAGATTGGGAGCGGTAGTACCGGCCCCAGAAGGGCGGTAGTACCGCTCATCCTGATTTTTGTGGGAAATTGAGCCAAACGGCTAGTTTGGTTGGTGGAGGCTATAAATACCCCCACCACTGCACAAGGGCAGAAAAGAAGAGACTTATTGCACATTTCTTGAGCCCTAGAGCATTCATTTCACCTCAATTCTTCCTTTGCACATCAAAGTGAGGTGGTTGAGCATTAAGTGCTAGATTTCAATTGCAAATCCATTTGGCACTAGGTTTGCATTCAAGCGAACACCGGGATCCATTACTCTTAGTGCTTGCCGGCACTTGGACGATCCGGTGGAAGTTGGTTCGGTGATCTTCTCAAGAAGATTGTGAGAAGACCCGGAAATTGTGAAGGTTGGAGCTCGCCTACCCGGAGTGGGGAAGAGCTACATTAGTGATCGAGGTGCTTGGCTCAATTCGTGGAGCCGGTTCGATTCATCCGGGCTTACCTCAACGTGGACTAGGGGAAACCGGCAAGTTTCCGATCACCACGGTAAAAATATCGGTTGTGTCTCTTGTCTCTTTAGCTCTTGTTTATTTGCTTCATTGTGATCTTTTAAGTGTTAAGAGCTAAGTTGATTAAATTGTTAACTAGAATTGCATAGGATTAATTGCTTTACATCATTGTCATTTAAATTGTGAAGAATTAATCAAGTGAGCAAGAATGTCAATTTATTTAAAGGCCATGAGTCCTAACGTTTGGAAAATCGTAAATGATGGTTACGTCATGCCTCTTGATCCCGATAACCCAACGGAGCAAGATGGGTGTAACACTCATTTAGATGCCCAAGCCATGAATGCTCTCTTTGGAGCCTTAAATGCGGATGAATTCAATAGAGTGAGCAATCTTGATACGGCTCACGCTATTTGGAATACCCTTTCGGAAATACACGAAGGGACATCCACGGTTAAGGAGGCAAAATTGCATCGGCTTAGGATTAAATATGAGACATTCATAATGTTGCCCTATGAGGACATCAATGAGATGTACACACGGCTCAACAACATTGTGAATGAGCTCAAAGGCCTTGGAACTAACCTCTCGGATCTTGATATTGTGAGAAAGATGCTAAGGGCTCTACTGGAGAAGTATGAAATGTTGGTGACACTCTTCCTCAACTCCCCGGAGTTGGCAAGGATGACGCCAACACAACTCTTGGGTAATCTAATTACCAATAAGTTGTACAAGAAGGACAAGGAGGAACTCTTGGAGCAATCTACCTCCAAAGGAAAGAAGATCACCGCCTTCAAGGCAAAGGCGGTGGCGAGTGAAGAGTCCGAAGATGAAGAAGAGGATTCCGAAGAGGAGCTTGCTCTTCTTGTGAGAAGGATGAACAAGTTCATGAGAAGACGCTCAAACCGAGGAGGAAGTTATGACAAAGGCAAGAAATGGCAATCTTCCTCCAACAAGAAGTATAGCAACATCCGTTGCTATGAATGTGACGAAAAGGGGCACATCGCATCACAATGCTCCACAAAGAAGGATGACAAGGAGAAGTCATCCAAGAAGAAGAGCTATCAAGGCAAGAAGAAGCTTTTCAAGAAGCTTCACAAGCTTGGCAAGGACGAAGCCCACATTGGTGAGTGGGATTCCGACGAGGAGTATTCCAACTCTGATTCAAGCGAGGATGAGTCTCCCAAGAAGAAGGGACTTGTCGACATCGCCATCAAGGAAGCTCCATCACTATTCTCCATTCCCACATGTCTTATGGCAAAAGGGGAGAAGGTAAAAACTCTAGATGACGATGAGCCTTCTTATGATGATTTGATGGACATGTTAGTAGAATTAAATGAATTTCTTGGAAAAGAGAAGTCAAAGTTTAAGGTTTTGAAGAGAGAGCATTTATCTCTTCAAAAATCCTATGAGGAGCTAAAGGATGCTCATGACTTGCTTCTCCAAGAAAATCAAAGGAAGTCTAGTACTAGCATTGGTATATCTTGCAATATTTTGAATGAGATGCCTAGTATAGAAAAATCAACATCTAGCATGTCAACCTCTTGTGATGATTTACTTTCCATGCCATGCTCATCTAATGTTGATTCATATAATGCTTTATCTCATGTTCATGATGATATGCTAGTAAGTGAAAACAAAAATTTAAAAGAACAAGTGCTAAAATTGAACAAAAGCTTAAAAAGAGTTTACAAGGGAAGAGATACTCTTGATAAGTTGCTTAGCGGGCAAAGATGTTCCTTCAACAAAGAAGGACTTGGGTACATTCCCAAGAAAGGTAAGAAGCTAACATACAAATTAACTTCCAAGGTTTGTAAAAGAGAATGGTAAGTATTGTACTAAATGCCGGAATGTAGGACATATGGCAAATGAATGTTCTAAAAATAACATGCATTCCATTGGATTATATGATTCTTGCTACATGCTTAAAAGGTCTAAGAATGGAAATGTAATTGCTCATTTTATTGGCACCTCGATTTTGGGTGTTAAAAAGAAATCCATTTGGGTGCCCAAAACCTTGGTTACTAACCTCCAAGGACCCAAACAAATTTGGGTATCTAAAAAGGCTTAAATTTCTTTTGTAGGTAAATTACAAAACCGGTGGAAGGCATTGGGTGTTGGATAGTGGATGTACTCAACACATGACCGGAGACCGGAAAATGTTTACAACCTTTGAGAATGGAAGCAATGAAAGAATCACCTTTGGAGACAATAGCAAAGGGAAGGTACTTGGTTTGGGTAAAATTGCTATATCCAATGATCTTTCCATTTCTAATGTATCTTTAGTTGAAACTTTAAATTTTAACTTGCTATCCGTTGCTCAATTATGTGATTTAGGTTTAATATGTTCATTCTCCAAAGAAAATGTAATTATCTCAAAAGAAAATAATAATGAACTTGTTTTCAAAGGCTTTAGATTTGGAAATCTTTATTTAGTAGATTTCACTTCAAATGATGCATGCTTAAAAACTTGTTTAATTGTAAAAACTTCTTTGGGTTGGTTATGATATAGGAGACTAGGTCATGTGGGTATGGTGCAACTTAAAAAGCTTTTCAAACATGATCTAGTGATTGGCTTGAAAGATGTGAAATTTGAGAAAAATCGACTCTGTAGTGCTTGTCAAGCCGGAAAGCAAGTCGCTAGTTCTCACCCTTCCAAAAGTATCATGTCAACCTCTTGGGCCATTGGAGCTCTTACATATTGATTTGTTTGGGCCAACAACCTATAAGAGCATCGGAGGAAATAGCTATTGTTTAGTCATTATGGATGATTACTCTAGATATACATGGGTCTTCTTCCTAAATGACAAGAGTGAAACCTTCGGGATTTTCAAAAGTTTTTCAAAAAGGGCCCAAAATGAATTTGATTTTAAAATAAAGAAAATTAGGAGTGACAATGGTTCCGAGTTCAAGAATACAAAAGTTGAAGATTTTTGTGATGAATTTGGAATAAAACACGAACTTTCCACAACCTACACTCCGGAGCAAAATGGAGTTGTAGAAAGGAAAAATCGCACATTAATTGAAATGGCTAGGACAATGCTTGATGAATATAATACTTCCGACAAGTTTTGGGCGGAAGCTATTAACACCGGTTGTCATGCCATAAATCGCCTTTATTTACATCGACTTTTGAAAAAGACTTCCTATGAGCTTCTTGTTGGTAGAAAACCGAACATCTCTTACTTTAGAGTATTTGGTTGCAAATGCTATATTCTAAGAAAGGGTGTTCGGCTCTCTAAATTTCAAAGTCGTTGTGATGAATGTTTCTTATTAGGTTACTCTGCGAATAGCAAAGCATATAGAGTTTATAACAAAAATTCGGGTTTAGTTGAAGAATCATGTGATGTACAATTTGATGAAACTAATGGTTCTCAAGAAGAGCAAGAAAACTTGGATGATGTAGGTGATGAAGGTTTGCGCAAAGCTATGGAAAATATGCAAATTGAAGACATCAAGCCAAAGAAAGATCCATCTTCACCAAGCTCATCAAGACAAGTAGAGCCACCGACATTGTCTACTCCATGCGATATTCAAGTTGTTGAAGATGAACAAAAGGATCAACAACAAAGCAATTTCAAGATTCACAATGCAATCGCCAAGGATCATCCAATAGATTAAATATTGGGTGACGTGAGTAAGGGTGTTCAAACTCGCTCTAGAGTAGCTTCATTTTGCGAACATTACTCCTTTGTTTCTTCTCTTGAGCCTAAACTTGTAGATGAGGCTCTAGATGACCCGGATTGGGTGAATGCCATGCATGAAGAGTTAAACAATTTCGCACAAAATGAAGTATGGACCTTGGTGGAAAGACCCGAAGAGCATAATGTGATTGGCACTAAATGGGTCGTTCGAAACAAACAAGATGAGAACGGCATTGTGGTAAGAAACAAAGCAAGGTTAGTAGCTCAAGGTTATACTCAAGTTGAAGGGTTAGATTATGATGAGACATTTGCACCCGTTGCTAGACTTGAGTCAATTAGAATCTTGCTTGCTTTTGCATCTAGCTTTGATATTAAATTATTTCAAATGGATGTTAAAAGTGCATTCTTGAATGGAACAATCTCCGAACTTGTATTTGTTGAACAACCTCCGGGGTTCGAAGATTCTAAATACCCCAATCATGTTTATAAACTTTCGAAGGCATTGTATGGTTTAAAACAAGCTCCTAGAGCTTGGTATGAACGCCTTAGGAATTTCCTTGTTTCGAAGGGATTTAAAATTGGTAAAGTAGATACAACCTTATTCACAAAAATCATTGGTGATGATTTCTTTGTTTGCCAAATTTATGTTGATGACATTATATTTGGTTCTACTAACCAAGATTTTTGCGAAGAATTTGGTGATATGATGTCTAGGGAGTTTGAAATGTCCATGATAGGAGAATTAAGCTATTTTCTTGGACTACAAATCAAGCAAAACAAAGATGGAACATTTATAAGCCAAACGAAGTATACTAAAGACCTATTCAAGAAGTTTGTCATGGATGATGCAAAACCCATCAAGACACCAATGGCAACCAACGGGCATCTAGACCTCGACGAAGGAGGTAAGTCGGTAGATTCAAAGTTTTATAGATCCATGATTGGTAGTTTGCTTTATCTTACCGCATCTAGGCCCGATATCATGTTTAGTGTATGCATGTGTGCTCGCTTTCAAGCTTCACCAAAAGAGTGTCATTTAAAAGTCGTAAAGAGAATTTTGAGATATTTGAAACACTTCCCAAATATAGGGCTTTGGTATCCTAAAGGTGCTAAATTCGATCTAATTGGATATTCGGATTCCGATTATGCGGGTTGCAAAGTGGATAGAAAAAGCACCTCGGGAAGTTGTCAATTCCTAGGTAGATCTTTAGTATCTTGGTCCTCAAAGAAACAAAACTCTATAGCACTCTCAACCGCCGAAGCCGAATATGTTTCCGCCGGAAGTTGTTGTGCTCAATTATTGTGGATGAGGCAAACATTGTTGGATTATGGAATAAAGTTTGATAAAGTGCCTCTATTTTGTGATAATGAGAGTGCCGTCAAAATTTCCAACAACCCGGTCCAACACTCAAGAACCAAGCATATAGATTATACGCCACCATTTTTTGAGGGATCATGTTAGCAAAGGAGATATTTGCATTAGCCACATCCGGACCGAAGATCAACTAGCGGATATCTTCACCAAGCCATTGGATGAAAACCGCTTTTGCAAACTTAGGAGTGAATTGAATGTCTTGGATTACTCAAATGTTGCATAAAGTTATGGCAAATTTAAATGCATGCTCATTTGAGGAAGCTTGAGAGGTTGTTTGAAATTGTGCTTTCATGCAAAGGGTTTTGATTTAGAAAAGGATACATGTAAAATTATTTGAAATATTATATTTTGTTCTATTTAATGCATAATGATCCTTAATGACTTTAGTTGAATTCAAAAACTAGGGATCATTTGCATCTATTCTCTTAAAAGTCCATTTCAGCAAAGTTCCAGAAAAATCGGAACTACCGCTGTATTTTGCGGTACTTCCGGGAAGCGGTACTTCCGGCTGAGGAAGCGGTACTACCGCTATAAGCGGTACTACCGGTCGCATTCGTGGTACTACCGGATCTGCATTTCAGGGGGAGCGACTGCCCGCGCCCGAGGGTTCTCCTCTTTTGACCCCCACTCCTCTCCGGTACTTCCTCTCCACAACCGCCCGAGCCCGTACCTCTCCCCTCCTCTTTCTCTCTCTCTCTCTCTCACCAAAAACCTCCCAAACCGCTCCTCAGATCTTCAAATCTAGCGGCATTTTCTTTGATTCTTTGCATCAAATCGATTTCCAAGGGTTCAACTCATCCAATCTTTAAGGTATTTCGGATCAACCGGACTCCTTTCTATCTTCTTTTTGAACCCTAGGTCATGAATAGGTTAAATCGAAATGTGGTCATTTTTGCTATTTCATTCTAGGGAAATTTGAGTATATTTGGTGTTTGAAGGTATATACAAACCTATTCCATGGATTCAATCCAAGAAAACACCAAATGATTCATTCATTTCTCCAAAACCCTAGAAACTGTCAGGAAGCGGAACTACCGCCCGACTGGTGCGGTACTACCGCTGAGCGGTACTACCGGCCCAGAACGGCGGTACTACCGATTTTCCTGAAAGTATAGCAAATTAAATCCATTTCTTTTTAATCTAACTTGGCTATACTTCCTTCATTCTCCTAATCCTTTCTTCTTGTTTCTAGATGCCTAGAACAAGAGCCGCCAGCAGGAAGTCCTATGCTTCGGGGGACTCTTCGGGCCTTCCCGCACTTACATCCCCCGAGGTGACTCAAAAGGCAGCCCAAGAAAAAGGGAAGGCACCTGCTCCCGACCATGAATCTGACTCTGGATCTGAAACAGCGTCTGATCCTCCTCTGCCTGCGAGCTCTCCCATGGAATCCTCTGAAGAAGATTTAGCTGGAAGGGAGAGTCTTGAGATTGATCTCAAGAAGATCATGTCTGATGAGTATGCTCGCCTCCGTCGCACCAACCAGTATGAGTTCCCATCAAACTCAATCAATCCAAAATTCCATACCAAGTTCCAGGAGAATATATTTGATGAGATGTATGGACCAGATCGCCAGTTTGCAGATCATAAGTACATTAACTGGGATCATATTGACGGTATTGACAAGTATGATGGGACTTTTAGGCTATTCCAGAGAGTCGGCCTTCGCCAGCTTGTGGCACTAGGACGTGACTACAATGAGGAGTTCATCCGACAGTTTTATGCTACTGTGCACGTCACTCCCGATCTTCAGCATATGACTTGGATGACAGTGTGCACCAGATATGAGGCCACCAAGCATGAGTTTGAGATCGTCTTAGGAGCGGAGCTAAGTGCCCATGAGAAGGTGTATGACAAACCCGCTCTCAATCTTGATGCCATTTATCCCTACTACAACACTGCAGAAAAATTCATACTTGGCAAGAATGTTGGACTTCACCCTATTCCCAGCTTGATCAATCGCATCATCAATCATACCATTCTTCCAAAAGGTGGTAACTATGATGCCATTCGAGGACATGTCTGGAATATCATAGACTACATTATGAAGGGGGAGAAGTTTGATGTAGTTGATGTGATCATAAGGGAGATAGTCTCCTCCAAAAATGATCGCAACAAGCGCATCAATTATGCGCCCTACATCATGGCCTTGATTGACTCCAAGTTTCTCTTTCGTGGCGGACGGGGTGGAGTGCATAAGTCATACAAGCCAAGACCGGAGCCTCCCATTCCCACTGGTCTTCGCGCTAGCCAGTCGACAGCTCCAGGAGCAGGCTCATCCGCAGGAGCAGCAGCAGCAGCATGAGCAGCAGCTCAGTCACAGGAGCCTGGCCAGCCCACTCTCCATCAGATTTACTCTTCCATGCTTGAGGGTTTCTCTACTCTCAACTCCCGGATGGATAGGGTGGATGAGTGTCTGGACTCCATTGACAGCAGGTTGACCTCGCTGGATAGTCGAGTTGCAGATCTGGAGCATCCTCCATCGCCTCATCACTACACTCGTCGCAAGCGTGCTTCTCGGGATTGATTTTTTTTGGTACTTGATGCCAAAGGGGGAGAAGATAGCTCTACTTACTTTTGGTCTTATGGGCTTATATTTATTGTCTTCAATGGTTGTAATGAACTTCTTATGAATTCATGTTGTTGGATGTAATGAACTTTTATCTTTTAAACTTGTGGTTGTAATGAACCTTTATGATCATAAGTGTTCATGTTATTATCTGTTGCTTTATGGTCTATCTACTCTCTCGAACTTTTAAAATGAAAATAGTTCCTTTTTACCTAAACAATCTTCATTGCATAAGAACTATTCTCTCATTTAAAAGTCTACATAGAATATACAATTTGTTGTCAAACAATTTGATATATTCAACCTTTTATCTCTCAAAATTAGGATTGTCATCAATTACCAAAAAGGGGGAAATTGAAAGCATCTAGGCCCCTAAAAATGATTTTGGTAATTAATGAAATAATGTGAATATGGGACTAACGTGTATTTTGAGCATGTGAAGGGTTAGTTCACATATGAGCGACAAGATGCAAGCCAAAGAACTCTTATGAAGATCCAAATTTTGGCTCAAGGAAAAGGTACACGTAGCGTAGGATCTATTTTATTTTTACCGGTCTTGGAGAATGGTGGAAGACCGGATTATAGGATAGATGATCGTACCATCAAGGGGGATCTTGGCTAGTAACTTGAAAACATAGTTCTAGTGCCATTTGGATTATCTTGTGAATCTTACATTCATAAAAATTCAATTTAAAAACTAAGTTTGTGCTCTGTCTGGACGAGCGGTAGTACCGCGTATTTCAACGTCGGTACTACCGGCGAGCGGTAGTACCGCGCTAAAATGCGGTAGTACCGCAGGGCGGTAGCTCCGCTTCTGGAGCGGAACCTTTTTTCCAGAGAGCACCCCTCGAACTCGGTTAAATCTCCGCGGAACGGAAGTACCGGCCGTTTCAACGTCGGTACTACCGCTGCGAGCGGTAGTACCGCATTCTTAAGCGGTACTTCCGGATCCCGGAAGAACCGGAGGTTTGAGCGGCATGATTTTTCCAGAGAGCATCTCCGGTTGGTCTCGGATTTTAACCAGACCGGAAGTACCGGCATTCACAACTTCGGTACTACCGCAGGAAGCGGTAGTACCGCACCCAGAGCGGTACTTCCAGAGTCCGGTTGATCCGGGGCCCAAGCGGAATGTAATTTCCAGAGAGTGGCATTTTTGAGGACCCTTCGGAGTTTGGCCAGAGCGGTAGTGCTGCGCCGACTTTGCGGAACTACCGGAGAGCGGTAGTACCGCAAATATCAACAGCGGTAGTACCGCACCGCCAAATCCAACGGTCACTGCTCACGTCTGACAAAGTCGTTCTGACGCAAAGATTGGGAGCGGTAGTACCGGCCCCAGAAGGGCGGTAGTACCGCTCATCCTGATTTTTGCGGGAAATTGAGCCAAACGGCTAGTTTGGTTGGTGGAGGCTATAAATACCCCCACCACTGCACAAGGGCAGAAAAGAAGAGACTTATTGCACATTTCTTGAGCCCTAGAGCATTCATTTCACCTCAATTCTTCCTTTGCACATCAAAGTGAGGTGGTTGAGCATTAAGTGCTAGATTTCAATTGCAAATCCATTTGGCACTAGGTTTGCATTCAAGCGAACACCGGGATCCATTACTCTTAGTGTTTGCCGGCACTTGGACGATCCGGTGGAAGTTGGTTCGGTGATCTTCTCAAGAAGATTGTGAGAAGACCCGGCAATTGTGAAGGTTGGAGCTCGCCTACCCGGAGTGGGGAAGAGCTACATTAGTGATCGAGGTGCTTGGCTCAATTCGTGGAGCCGGTCCGATTCGTCCGGGCTTACCTCAACGTGGACTAGGGGAAACCGGCAAGTTTCCGATCACCACGGTAAAAATATCGGTTGTGTCTCTTGTCTCTTTAGCTCTTGTTTATTTGCTTCATTGTAATCTTTTTAGTGTTAAGAGCTAAGTTGATTAAATTGTTAACTAGAATTGCATAGGATTAATTGCTTTACATCATTGTCATTTAAATTGTGAAGAATTAATCAAGTGAGCAAGAAAAATTTAAAACCTCTTATTCACCCCCCCTCTAGTCGGTATCCTTGATCCTACACCTGACCCGTAGGTCTGCAACGCCTGTTGGCCGATGCTGGCGGCCGCGTCTTCCGCAATCCCGCGCCATGCCCTCAAAGCATCTGATGGAGGGACGAAGTCCGCCGGACTCGGGCGCGCGACATCTGTGTCGCCAGTGCTAGGACTCCCGCGCTCGAGGAACGGCTCCTCCTCCGGGATAAGTGCCGCTGCAAAGAGGAAGTACACATTCGTTACGGGGCGTGCAAAAGTTGTGTCGAAGGAATGCCATCATAGCCTACCTTCGGTGGCAGACGGGGGACTTCGCGGAGACGTCTCCCTAGCCGCGGGCGGGACTGCTTTTACTTCGGTCCCAACGGACGGCGTTGTCTCACAAGGCTTGGGGACCACCGAGTCGGGACCTAGCGCCAACCGATCCTGCGCCACGGTCACTGCGGCTCGAGGGGCCGGGAGGGCGCGGGGTGGAGGAACCTCAGTGCTCGAAGCGGAGTCCCACAAGCTCCCAACACTTATCGCCACAACGAACCCTCGCGAAATCCGCGGAAGGGGGGACTGCAGGCGTGGCCGCTTCGCTTGAGGGGAAGGTCCCACCTCGGTACCTGCCACAGAAGGAGCCCTTGCGGCAACAACACTCGCCGAAGGGGTCTCCACAGCTACAACGACAGCGATCGGGGGCTTCGCCCTCACAACCTCTGCGGGGGACACACACTTTAGCCTCGGCCGCCGCTATTAGCAAAGGCTGCGCTCCACACACTCCCGCGGAGGGCAGCCCCGCCACAGCCATGGCCGGAGACGAGGACTCCGCACCGGTGTCGCAGCCAGCACCACCACCTCGGCGACGGTCGCGGGCAGCGAGACCTCCGCGACGCGCCCTCCGTCGCCGGCGCCTTCGCCCTCAGTACCCGCACCCTCCAAGTCTGAGTCGGCATACTTCGCCAAATCCGACTCCGGGCTCGCCGTGCTGGCAGGAACAGCGGCAACCGCCGTACAGGGCATGGTCGCAGTGCTCCGGGTCCTCTTGCGGGATGACGCCTTCGTCTTCACGGCACCGTCATCCTCATGTTGCTGGTCCAGAGGGGTGCGATCCGGCACAGGAAGCCCTAAGGCCTCACACACGCGGTTTATCCGCCCCAATCCGGCCTTTGCAGTCGCAGCTGCGCGCTGCTCGTGCTCTTTGGCGGTGTATGGCCCGAGGAACACACGCGCGGCGCGCTCCGCGTCCTTAAGGCGAGTCCCTGCGCTGGACAGAGCACATTTACACAATGCAATACGTACGAACGGAGAGGAAGACATGTTCGAGCCTTACGAAGACCAGTCAGCACGGGCAGCGAGTAAACGGACGGGCGAACGTTATCATCTCGACGTTCACCAGCCGTGAAGCGCCAATCGTGGGAGAGCGACGTCGCACCGAGCATCATGTACTCCTCGGTGAGGTCGCGCATATTGATGCGGGCGGCGACCCCCACAAGTCTTCGCGTCCTCCGCCTATCTTCCTGGTCAAGCGTTAAGCCGGGGGTGGTCTTGAATGTAATCGGCCCGCCTGCGCACTCAAGGCCGCTACCACTCGTCACACGATGGTAGAACCACCGCCTCGCCCAGTTGGACTCCCACTTCCCTCGGGTCGAGTTCGCGGGGAAGAGCTTCCCACATGACATCCGCAGGACGAAGTTGCCGCTGCCAAACTTCGATAGCGTACCGTCCTTCCGCTCCTTCGGTTGGCACCGGGCTTCATGCAGATACGCGAACAGGGAGGCGCTGGGACAACACGCCCCCGAGCGCAGGGCCCAGCTGTACACGGCGAGGCGAGCCACCGCGTTCGGAGTCAGTTGTGACAACTCCAGCTTGAAAGTCCGCAGCACGTCCCCAACAATTGCTGCGGACGGGATGCGAAGTCCGACTTCGAAGTAGGCGACGAAGACGATCGCCTCCGACTTCTCAGGGCGCGGCTCCGTCTCATCATCGGCGGGCAACCGCACCGCTTGGCGGTCCGATAGCCTCCCCTCTCGCAGCAGTGACCGGATCGTGTCCTCCATCACGAGCGTGCGGCCCAACTCACCGGAGTACGGACCCTGACTCTTCTTCGCCACCCACCACTTGTCTACCGCCGCCGGATCGCGCTCCTCCAGCGCGTATTTCACCTCGAGCGGTGAGGACCGCCTGCGGATGGTGTAGCCGCCCACCTGAGTACGCTCGTCGCAAGTCGCCATTAGCATCCACGAGGAACTCGGCGGCGAAAAGGAGCGCAGGAACAGGGCGAGCGAATGCGGGGGGCGACGTGAACAACCAGAAAGCGTAAGGAGGAGGCGCAGGCACATCGCCACGGGGGGTACTTAAAGGCCCCCCGCCTCCCACCGTTGGTAAGCGCAAACGGCGAGCGACAACCGCTCACCTCCCCACGTGCGAAGCCGAAGCGTCGCGACGGTACACGTAGCCAGCAAGCGACCGTGGTCGTACAGAGTCCTGTCACCACACGACGCGCCACTAGCGTCCCACCGCGTGTCGGTCAGCGCAAGGAATAAACGCAGGTCGCGCGACCCGACATAGCCTTCGGCGCGCATCGACGCGGCTCTTCGGACCCTAAACCGCGATAGCCCAAACGGGGTCACCGACCCCCCGACCCTGGCCGCACCTGTCCGAAGGGACAACCGCAAATCTGCGTGACATGGGCAACCGAAGATCGGCAAGATGCGCAACTGATAGTAGCCGGTGACGCGCGTTGGAAGGTGAGCAACCAGTGTGCGGCACGCCTACAACGCCGCGCCACGTGCCCCGCCCCTCTGGGGAAGGGGCTTGACCACTGGCGGCCTGTCGCACGCCAATCATGGCCCGCCGCGTGTGCATCTCGAATGGACAAGCGCGTACGGATGCAGCAGCCCGCTCGTGCCAGCCCAGGGGTCGGCGCGATTCCCGGAGCCATTAAGGCGCACTACCGCGGGGTCGCACTCACCCTAGGGAGTGCCTTGTTTCAAGCATTACACCACTCGGTTATAGCGCCCCCGCGCGCGTGGCACCAGGGAGTATATCGCCAGCTCCGCTGCCACCACTTCGAAGGGTAGGGGACGGAGCGCTCGCGCGTCTACTTCAACTGGGCGCCAGCTCCGCTGGCACCACTTCGAAGGGTACGGGACGGAGCGCTTGCGCGTCTACTTCGACTAGGCGCCAGCTCCGCTGCCACCACTTCGAAGGGTAGGGGACGGAGCGCTCGCGTGTCTACTTCGACTAGGCGTCAGCTCCGCTGCCACCACTCCGAAGGGTAGGGGACGGAGCGCTCGCACGTCTACTTTGACTAGGTGGCAGGCGCCAGCTCCACTGCCACCACTCCGAAGGGTAGGGGACGGAGCGCTCGCGCGTCTACTTCGACTAGGCGCCAGCTCCGCTGCCACCACTTCGAAGGGTAGGGGACGGAGCGCTTGCGTGTCTACTTCGATTAGGCGCCAGCTCCGCTGCCATCACTTCGAAGGGTACGGGACGGAGCGCTCGCGCATCTACTTCGACTAGGCGCCAGCTCCGCTGCCACCAGTTCGAGGGGTAGGGGACGGAGCGCTCGCGCTTCTACTTCGACTAGGCGCCAGCTCCGCCGCCACCACTTCGAAGAATAGGGGACGGAGCACCCGCGCGTTTACCTCCGCGCGCGTAGCACCCTCGACCCACCCCGCAAGCGCCTGCTCTCTGCGGCCACTGTCTTTTAAGATAGGGGACCAGCGCCCTCGGAGCACGGTGGGACGGCACGTTCTCGTCGCTCGACTTTGCCCCCTAGGCACTGCCTCGGCGGGAGGCACTGTCTCGGCGGGACGGCATGGCTCTGGCACAGGACTCCGCCGTTCGCCATCAACACGGCCACGGTCTCGACCTTGGCTTCAGATTTGAGGAGCGGACTCGCGCGCAGGGACTCGTCCCTCGGCATTCCCCACATATCGTACTGGCGGGGGCAACGTCACGACAAGTTTTGGCTTGTTCTCATAAATAGGCCACCTTCAGTACACCAGCATTCTTTCGAAAGTAATGCGGACGGGCTTGATCAGAAACCCCGACTGAAAGTAGGCCTGTCTAAGAGAACAGAGCAAACCTTGCCGTTGTATGTAGAAACACAGCACGAACGCAGCAAGTACAGGCCGGCCTTTCGACCCCCAGCCCCTGCAAGTTCTGACATGTTCTCATAGACAGATAAGCTTCAGTACATTAACATCCCCTGATGGTAACGCCGGTGGGCGCAATCAGGGAACGCAGATGGACTCAAGCATATCTGTCTACGAGAGCAGGTCAGGCCTTGCCATTTCCATGCGAAAGCGTGGTGTGCGAGCAGGACCCTGTGGACGTCCAAGACTTCTATAGCGAGCTGTGACGTATTCCCATAAATAGGTCGTCTATTGTTCATCAGCGCTCGCTGATATTAGCGACAGTAGACGCAATCATCAAACGCGGATGAACAATAGTTGGCCTACATGTGAGAAGATAACCGCGTGCAGGTACAAGATGAGTAACCCGGGGTGAGCAACGAACAGCCCGCGACACCGACGCATTTATACCCAGGCTCACCCGGCGAGGAGTCGCCAGGCTGGCGGAAGGTCAATCGGCGGTGTGCCAATCGACGGGTACCCGGTGGTCCAACTGCCCGCGATGGACACGTGAAACCGCTCACCACCAGTGAGGCGTGCGCTGGTAGGCGGGCAGACGCCGCAACAGCTCCCCACCGCGAGCCCGCTTTTCTGGGGAAGGGGCGAACGGCCGCGGTTGCACAACCGCCAATAGCCCACGGCCTGCCGCGTGTACACCCCGACGGGGAAAGTGACGGGGAAAGTACGGCCACAGCGACCTGCCCCTGCCAGCCCAGGAGTCGGCGCGATTCAAGGGGCCATTAGAGCGCACCACCGGGACCGCGAAGCCTCGCCCACCTCCCGCCCAGGGAACGCCGTGGGCGCGAGGTCCGCCCCCGCTCTAGCTTCGGCTCCGCCGCCCGGGGAACTCGTGGCCGAACATGGCCCGGGCCACCAGGCCACCTCGCCAAGGCGGGCTCGGCTTCGACCTCAGCTTCGGCTTCGACCTTCGGCCCCGAAAGCAGCCCCGAGCTAGCCACTGTTGGGCCCTGTAACCAAGGGAGGCTCCACCAGCTTGCCCAGCGCAATGCTCTAGGGGCGGGGCAGGCACCACACCAAGTAGTAAGGCTTCGCCGGATGTTGGGAAAGCTCACAGGCCGCAGGGACGGAGGGGGCCAAAGGGCTCGGCAACATGGTTTCGGCCCGTGAAGCCCTTCACCATAAGAGGCTCCTGTTGTAGGGGTGGCCCCCACCTAAGCCCAACAGGTCTGTTAGAGGAATGTAAGGCCCAAAACGGGATATGTGTAATGACATAAGTGCCCCTGAAGGGGATACCCAGATGTGAGGATATAACTGTAAAAGCACTCCCCATGTGGATATATATACAGCACATGCCATGGGGAGAGGCCAGAAGCCATTTTACTTACCTAACTCTCCACTACCACACTCTCTCTCTGTTTGGTCTGTAACCACAACAATACCATTGACCAATCTTGATTGGATGTACACAATAGTGCTTTTATGCTACCTCACAAGTATCAAACAAGCAAATATATGATTTTAAATATGATGCAACATTCTGGATCTTTATATGCAACAATGAAGAATAATGTTTACAACAAATCGAATAATTGACACAAAAATCATTCAAAACATCTACGATACATAATTTTCAGAAGACACCATTGCGACAATCAAAATGCTTCGTACAACAATTGCGAAAAATATACACAATAAAATTGTAAAAGGCGGATTAAGAAAGAATGCCATCTTTTCTTTGAGAAATCGCATTGCAATAAAGTACAATAATTTATACAACAATCCATAAACAAGTCTCAATAATTTAAGCAAATATATACAACAAAAGCCTACGGAAGGCAGATGCCTTGCCGATAACTTTGATGGCCAATATTGCTGAATGGGGAGGAGACGGCTAGCTCGGAAGCCCAAATCTGGGTGAGGCTAAGGCCAGCCTGGTGGCTCATCGTCGGCCCTCTGTCAGATCCCTTCCATTTGTACAGATTTGACGCCCTAGCTTGTCTAGCACATCGATTGAATGCTCCCTCGGGAAAAGAGTTCATCTATGGTGGCGATCTCCAGCTGTGTTCGCTAGAGGGGAAGGGAGGAGTTGGGTGAAGGAATAACGAAGAGAAAGAAGGAGACTTTGGAGATAGCAGAGAGAAGTAGGTGGAGCGACGCCGACGAATGGTGAGGGCTCGCCAGGGATGTGCGATGATGGTGATTAGAGGCGTAGATGAAGCGATGCTCTCGTTTCGTGCTGTAGTGTGACTGTAGGTGGATAAGAATAATGATGTATGGCTATGTGAGCTAGCTAGCTAGTTTTGCAATGGGAAAATTTGTTCTGTAGCACTGAAAGATCACCTCTTTCGGAAAATACCACTAAAAAAACGGGGTTCCGAAAATTACCACCGAAAGTTTCATTTTTCTTCGGGATTTAGCATTTTGGACAAAAATACCCCCTCCCTCACCTTCTCTCCTCCTCCTGCGCCTTCCCGCCCCGTCCGCCTCCCTCTCGCCGCCGGCCTCCCCGCCTCCTCCTCGCCCCCGCCTCTCCCTCTTCTCCCCGCTCCCCTTCCTCTCCCTCCTCCTCGCCCTCCGCCTCCCCCGCCTCTCTCCACGCCGCTCCTCCCTCCGCTCCCTCCCCGCCGCCCCCTCCCTCGCCGCCTCCCCCTCCGCTCCCTCCCCGGCTCCCCCTCCCCCGCTCCCTCTCCTCTCGGGGGGCGGTGCATACGCGCGTGCGGGCGTGGAGGCACGGAGGCCAAGCGGGCGCCGGTGGCGCGCGGCCGGCCCGAGGCAAGGCGGCTGCGGGCCGAGGCGGTGCTCATGGCGGCCGAGGTGGCTACGGGGAGGACCGGTGACCGGTGGCTGCCGCATACAGGCGACAAATCCTAGGCGGCCGGGGTGGCGTGCATGTGGGCGTGTGGAGGCCGGAGATGCCGATGCCGGCGGCGGTGGCCGCATGCAGGGAGAGGGAGCGGCGGGGGAGGGGGAGCCGGGGAGGGAGCGGAGGGGGAGGCGGCGAGGGAGGGGCGGCGGGGAGGGCACGGAGGGAGGAGCGGCGGGGGAGGGGGAGCCGGCGGGGGGAGAGGCGGGGGAGGCAGAGGGCGAGGAGGAGGGAGAGGAAGGGGAGCGGGGAGAAGAGGGAGAGGCGGGGGCGAGGAGGAGGCGGGGAGGCCGGCGGCGAGAGGGAGGCGGACGGGGCGGGAAGGCGCAGGAGGAGGAGAGAAGGTGAGGGAGGGGGGTATTTTTGTCCAAAATGCTAAATCCCGAAGAAAAATGAAACTTTCGGTGCTAATTTTCGGAACCCCGTTTTTTAGTGGTATTTTCCGAAAGAGGTGATCTTTCAGTGCTACAGAACAAAATTTCCCTTTTGCAATTGAGGAGAGACCTGAGAGAGTGAATGAATTGGGCTTGCGTCAGATACGTCCAGACGACCAAGCCATATCATTTCAGCATTTCCTTTTTTATGCACATATCATGGCTCAAGCAATGTAAGCATTTTTTTTTGAAAATAGATGCCTGCCATTGAACCAAGCGCATTGAATTCGAAGTTAGAATTCCATCTCGAAGCTAGGTTCTTTTGAGTTTGCTACTTTAGACTTTTAGTTTTTGCTATAATAACTAATTTTCAAACGGTACATCTTTTCAAAATAAAATTTATAAATCAATTATAGTAAATCCTATACCAACTTTAACTGCTAAAATTATATACCAATATCTCTCTAAGAGCAACTCCAGCAGGGCCCCTACTTGAGCCCTTATCCTACTTTTGAGGGCCGAAGGGCAAAAAACTCACTCCAGCAGAGCCTCTATTTGAGCCCTCAAAAGTAAGGGGCCCTCAAATCTTCCCCTCGAGCCCTCATTCGTGGGGGTCTGGAGGGAGCCCCTACTTTTGAGGGCTCAAGTAGGGGCCCTACTGGAGTGAGTTTTTTGCTCCTCGGCCCTCAAAAGTAGGACGAGGATGATGGTGGGTCCTATATGTCATCCCCTCTAAGAATGAATTTGAGGGTCCTGTTTTGAGGGCTCCTGCTGTAGTGTAGCCTAAAAAACGGGAAAATTGCACATATACCCTATAGTTAGTAGGCACTTGTAAGTTTGCCCCACACTTGAGTGGCCTTGTAATTTTGCCTCATACTTGACATGCCCCTTATTATTTTGCCCCATTGCCCATTTAGTTGTTATTTTAATTTCGTTTTTCATTTTTTTGGGCAGGAAATGACATTAAAAAATATTTTTACTGCATTTTCTAAACCTTTTTGTGCATCTGTACACACAGCTAAGAGAGGAGGTTCACCATTTAAAGGGTTTTACTGTCATTTCCTGCTCAAAAAATAAAAAATGAAATTAAAATAGCAGCTAAATGGGCAATGGGGCAAAATAATAAAGAGGCATGTCAAGTATGGGGCAAAATTACAAGGCCACTCAAGTGTGGGGCAAACTTACAAGTGCTTACTAACTATGAGGTATATGTGCAATTTCCCCCTTAAAAAACAGAGTCCTCAAAAATACCCTCAAATAAAAAGTAGAGGTTATTAGGGTTGAAAACGGTCGGAAACGATCGGTAGGAGGTTAAATCACTTTCAGTTTCACATTATTTTCTCGAAAACGAAATCGATACGATATTGTCGGAAACGAGAACGACATCGATATTCCGGTAAATTCAGAAACGAAACTATTCGATCAAAAGTGCATCGATAACGATCGAAAATCATGAAAGCGATATCTAAAATACAATAAACACACCAATCTGCACATCATGACAATAGCTGTATATATTGACCTAGGTCATATGATTTTGTGACAGAAGCTTCATGCCAAGGGATGTCCCAATTAAAGCAATATAAACAATGTGTGACATGAATAATTATTTTTCTGAGAGAGAGATACGACTAACTGATTGGTACTCACTACTTTGAACAGTTGCACACTCCAAGTAATAGCTCAGAGATATACATTTCCCTCTAGCTCATGAAAGATCCAAGAAAATCACAAATTCACAATGAAACTTTGATTTGATTTAGCATCAGCCATCAAGGCATCAAATCATCAATGATCAATTCATACAATTAATACAAGATTTAAAGATTACAAGTCTCAAGTCAACCTGGCAGCACAGCATTAGCATCAGTCTATCCGTAATCTCACTCACTCTTACAAAGTCACAAGTGACAAGTCAGTGAAGTCACAACCTTTATTTCCCATGATGGCATGATTCATCATTCATTCATTTAGTTAATTTGATCAAATAGCACAAAATCTTGAAATAGTCTAATGGAGCACAGGGGATTGGAGAGAATGGGGATTGTAGAACAAACCAAGCCAAGTAGGCAACCAACCGATTGGGATTACCGGGTTGGGGAACGGCCGAATGGGGCTCGGTTCATTAGCGTAGGGAGGCGACGTTGGCATGGGAAGAAGGCGCCGGCGTGGGACGGAGTGGGCCAGGCGACGACTGACGGCCCTAGAGGCCAGGAGCCCTCGCTGGAGTTGGAGCCTGGAGGCGCGGCCACGTCGCGGCGTGGGCGTGGATGATTATGAACTGATGGGGCTTGGCTCACCAGTGGAGGGAGCCGACGCTGGAGGGAGGCGGCGGCGCCGGCACTGGAGCCTGGAGTGAGGCGGTGCTGGAGGAGCGGAGGGAGGTCGCTGGAGCAAGAGGTGCTGAACTGCCAAAGGGAGGCTCTAGAGGGAGGCCGCCGGAGCTCGAAGGCGCTGGAGACGCCGGCTTCTGGCGGCGGAGGCGTGGATCTGGAGCCTGGAGGAGCCAGGGGCTGGAGGGAGAAGTAAAGGCATCGGGAACTCGGGCGTCAGGCGAAGGGCGTCGGGCGAAGGGAGCCAGGGGCTGTAGGCCGTGGGCTGTGCCGCTGTGGCGACTGTGGGCCTCGAGGACTGGGCCCTGGGGGTGCTCTCGGCTGGGGATCGGTAATTATCGACGGTAATTACCGGTTAAATACGGTAATTTTCGAAAATGATCGGAAGAGAGCTAAATCGTTTTCGTTTTCATTATCGGATGTTTTTACCGTTCTCGTTTCCGTTTTATCGGTTACCGTCACCGTTTCCGTTTAGAGGAAAAAATCGGTAATTTCTCGAAAACGATTTTCGGTAACCGAGAATTACCGTTTTCGTTTTCAGCCCTAGAGATCATGTTTTGAGTGCTACTGACATGCTACAGAATTCGAAGGAACCCGTACTCAAATTGGCGTGCTATTTCTCGCTCAATCCTCTATGCTGCGCCGCCGAAACCCCTGCGCCTCTAGCCCTCCTCCTTCCACCACCGAAGCACGCCTGCTACCTCGAAGCGAAGGAACTCTTCCTCGTAGGCGTCCTCCTCCTCCCCTCTACTGGACTGTCGTGGCGTGAAGATCCATCCGGAGGCGATTCCTTTTGTTGGTAAGGAAGCCCTAGCTTGCTCGGATTGTTTTCCGTTCTGCTCTGGTCTTTTCTTTGATGTGAACAATCGAATCCAACCAGATCTTTGTTCTTTTTCAAGATCGATCTCAGTTCACCCCATCCCATCCCATTGATAGAACTATCCAAGGTGCGGGCGGATGCATCCGGCCATGTATTTGGTGTCTATTACCCTGAACTAATAGCAGCAAGTTCATTTGCAATAAAATAATTTTTTTGGGGGGGGGGGGGGGGTTCAAAGATGCTAACCCCAGGAATTCAGTGGATTGGAGCGAGAAACGTTAGATGCTGGGGATTAGGGAGGGAGCTTTAGCTAATATCGTATGTTTGTAAATGTTGTCTAATTTTGCGGTTTGTAGTTGGCTTAACCCTGTTCTCCCATCTCTTCTTTTGTTAGACGACTGGACATATTGTGGGTTAACTGCTTCATTTGTCTACCTGGGGAGCAAGTTGCATACTCCACAAGGTAAAAGATGGGTATCCTCGAGAAGATCAAGGAGATTGAGGCCGAGATGGCTCGGACGCAGAAAAACAAAGCAACAGGTTGTGTGCTGTCTTTGGTGTGCCTTGAAATACTTCTATGCAATTATTGTTCATCCCTGCATGCTGTTTTTTTTTCTGTTTTTGGTGAAATTGTACCATACTGGATCACTCATTTAATGATTTGGTGCAAGTGAAATGAGCCTCGCAGGATGTATGTTGATTTTCAGCATTTCTAGGATCATCAATTGTTATTTTGGTCACGCTACCTATGTTTTCAAACCTATGATGATTTTCAACCATCCAGTTTGTTCTGTAGCTAGATTTTCTGAGCATGTTGCTATTCAGTGTTATAGAGATTCAAGTTAATGATGACCGGATGTATACTCATTTGTGCAATTGTGCATCCACTGGTGGATTTATAATAATTCTAAATTTGCAGACACACGGTTTCCCCACAGGGTATGCACCTCCATGTAATTCATGTCTACTGGATTCAAAACAAACCTTTTCCAATGTTATGTCCGTGTTTTACATCAACCAATTGTTTACTGTATACCCATCTTTATGCATTTTGTGATGAACACATACCATCCTGTATATACAAACTGGTGTGGCTTTCACATAATATGTACCACTATGCAGGCCATGATTATTGATCAGACAATTGCCAACTTTTTTTGTGCAAAGTGCTAGCATAAGTCAGTAACTGAGTATACATGTGCATCTTAATTTGTAACTTTTCATTTTGTTAATAAGGTATTGTTTAGTCAATCAATGATTATCAGTTGTTTGTTTCATTTCCACCCTAATTGTGCAACAAGTCATTAAGATTTGTAATGCCATATGAAAGTTTGTCTTGCATATTGTACATGGGAATAATATTTCCTTGTTATTGTTACACAGAATATCATCTTGGGCAACTGAAGGCAAAAATTGCAAAGTTGAGGACACAATTATTGGAGCCTCCAAAGGTATTTATGAGTTATGGCGCTACGTAAGAATCTTTTGGGTATTTAATTAAAATCTTTTTTTGTTGTAATTCTGGAAAGCTATTGTTTTGTTGTTTCTTGGTCAATTTTTACTGAATTCTTTCCTTCCTTCAACTTCAAAGATTTTTTAGTAACATGCTCTGGAAAAGGATAAATAGTCTTAACACAGAAGTTCCTTGAATTTCTATTGCTAAATCTGCCAACTCATTGGTCATATAGGGTTCCAGTGGAGGAGGAGATGGTTTTGAAGTCACAAAGTTTGGGCATGGTCGTGTTGCACTTATTGGATTTCCCAGGTATATCTCTTGTGCCAGAAATTGAACACAGTGTTGGGTTTCAAGCCTTTCGGTTTATAGCAGTGGATCTATAATTCTTGTACTCTGTTGTAATCCATAGGAGAACCTTGTGTGTTCCAGTTATATGGTCTGCTTCCTTGTATTCTTGACACATGCCTGTCTGTCAAACTAACTATGATAGCTTCGCTTGTATATAGTGGAAATCTGAAATCTAATTTTTCTGATGACCCAACTCAAGCTTATATTATATGCCTTATTTTCTATTGTCTAATATTATCTCATGTCCTCTTTGATATGGTTACTAACTATGTTTGTATTGCAAAGCATAGAAGGCTCAGTCTGGTTGTTCGCTCAGATTTGTTACGTCAATATGATTCATTGTTTTGAGAATTCATATTGCAGTGTTGGAAAGTCAACTCTTTTAACTATGTTAACTGGGACACATTCTGAAGCTGCATCATATGAGTTCACAACCCTCACTTGCATTCCTGGTATTATCCATTACAATGATACCAAAATCCAGCTACTTGATCTTCCTGGTATCATTGAAGGAGCCTCTGAAGGCAAGGGTCGTGGTAGGCAGGTAAATGCTGTTATCAGTTTAATTATTATGATATGCGCTGAGTTCTTTTAGCTACAAATAACTCCATGATATTATTTTTGATGCCACATCACTGTTCCTGTTTTCAGGTTATTGCTGTCGCCAAGTCATCAGATCTTGTGCTGATGGTTCTGGATGCCTCAAAAGTAAGTAGGGTAACTGTATCAGCTTTGCTTCTTTGCTCATGCATCCCTTTTTATTCTATTTTTAGAAAAGCTAAGTTTTCTAACCATAATGAAGATTTTATGGTAATGGAGAAGAGAAAAAGAGAGGGAACGTACACATGTCCTCGACTCTAGGTCCTTTTTTGGGTAGTGTGCTGCCCTCCCTCATTGACAGAATAGAATATTCCAGTCCCCATAATTTGGATCTGATTCTCAAGAGAAGCTAAAATATCACCTTTTCCTAGCAGAATCCTTTCAAGTCAAGTTCTCAACTAATCCCTTCAGCTATCAAATTCCTCAACTACCTTATTTTGGAAGTGCCTTAGTGTATTTCGTATTATAAAATTATCTTATTTGAGAGAAAATTCAGGCTGCAAAGAAAATCTAAAATAAAAATTTGGGACTAAAAGAATAAAAAGGTTAAAATTTTGACAGTTTGAAAAGTAAGTGAAAAGTTAAGGAAGTGTCTTAAAAAGGATAAAATTAGGAAGACAAAAAATGCTTAAAAAACATATGGTAGCAGAGGACTTGGCTAGCTAGTATTAGTATCCTTTTTCTTTTAATATTGCATGGTATTTGTGATATATGTTCAACACTAGATGTTTTCAGCTTTTCTAGTAGTAAGTAAAAGCCTATAAAATTACTTAGCAGGTTGAACTTCAAGTTCAATTAAATTCTTCATTTTTGCATATAAACCCCCAGGCCTGCATCCTACCGTCTAAGCAAAGAGCCTAAAACACTGCCCTAAACCTTCTTCTTATGTCATGGTTCCGGTACGTAGATCGCTAACTTCTACACGCTCCTATCTAAAACTAATTTTTTGGATACATTTTAATCTCTCAAGTCTCTTTTAACTGTTTTCTCCCACGTTGTCAGGGGTGTGGGCCTTGGGCTCAAGGCCCAGTCGGGTTATTATTAGGAATTAGAGATTGGTTTCTATTTGAATTAGAGATTGGTTTCCATTTGAGTTAGAGATTAGTTGCCTTGTATTAGAGATAGAGTTAGAGATATGATATGAGTTGGAGATATGATTGGGATTAGATTCCATCTGTTAGGGGGAGCCGTCTATATAAGAGGGCTACCGCATGCCATTTTAATCAAGCAGAATAATATCAAAGTCTTCCTAGTCTATAGTCTCTCCTCTCTCCCTACGCCGACGCCATCCGGCCATCTTCTTGGTGGTGTTTATCCCGGTTCATGACAACTTGGTATCAGAGCAGTCGATCCCCTCCCACGACTTCTGCTACCATGGCTAACGGCTGGAGCGACGCGATCGCGCTTTGCAAGGAGATCCGCGAGCAGTTGAAGGAAATCAAGGAATCGAATGAGAATACGATGAAGAAGCTACAAGAGATAATGAAGGCGCGTCATCATTCAACACCAGATCCCCAAATCACCATAACATCAGATCAACAACAACAACAAAAAGAACCTCACAACAATGATCAAGGATCAGAAGCACACAGGACCCGACAGATGTTGCCGCATCCACCGCCAGATCCCGATAACCAAGCACCGCCAACCCTCCACGCCGCTCCTCCCTCGGTCGCAACGTCTCCCGCAGCGTCTCCCCGCCGCTCCTCCATCGCGCCATCCCGCCGGTGTGCACGCCTCCTGTTCCACCCGTGCGCCGGCCGGTCAATCGGCCCTCCCACAGCAGCCATCTAGCGCCGATCTGCTGCCATCTTTGCCGCCGTCGGGCCACCGCCGTCGACGCCCTGGATCCACTCGAGCATGGCCGGCCGTCATCCGTCGGCCGCCGTTCTGTCGGCTGCTTCTCCGCCGGCCACCGCTGTGCACCGTCGCCGCCCTCGGTCGCGAACCCGCCTGGGCCATCTCCGCCCGAGTCTCCACCGTCGCCGGGTCAGCTCCGCCCGTGTCGCGGACGCTTCGCTGGTCACCGGTCCCGCGTTCGAAGACGCCGACCGTCGTCGCTTGCCCTCTCCGTCCGAGCCGCCGCCTCCGCCCGGACCACCTCCGCCGCGTCGCAACTGCCGCCGCCGGGTCCGCCTCCGCCCAAGCAGCCGCCGCCGGGTCAAGCTCCGCCCGAGCCACTACCGCAGTCGCCCGCTCCGCCGGCCGCTCCGCCTCTGCTTCCGCCGCCGGGATTCGGTCCGCAGGCCGCCGCTCCTCCGGCCGACCGTTCCGCCTGCTTCTCCGCCGGCCGCCGCTCTTCGCCGCCACTGGTCCACTCCGGCCGCCGCTCTTCGCCGCCACTGGTCCACTCCGGCCGCCGCTCAGCCGCCGGCCGCCACCGCTCGGGCCTCCTCTGCTCGCGCGCCGCCCGGGTCGCATCCACCAGAGCCGCCGCCGCAGTCCCCTCTGCTTCAATCTTCCGCGTGAAGACTTGGACCAAGGAAGTCTTTAATAGAAGCCAGGATCGGTGAAAAAAAAAGAAGCAAAAAAAAAGGGAAAAAAAGAGAAAAAAATATTTTTTCTTGCAGGCGTAACAAAAAAAAATTCAGAAACAAAATGCAAAAAAGTTTATTTTGCAGGCATTATATTTCCGAAGCGCTACACTTCGTCTAGCCTTGTTCCGCTTAGATCGGGCCAGTCGTCTCCATCCGCTGCAGCACCCCGCCACCGTTCGTCTTCTACATCGACGTCGAAGGTCTTCCATTGGCCGCCATCTAGCAGCTCGAGGACAAGCTGCATGTCCGAGAGGGGTGTAGTGTCAGGGGTGTGGGCCTTGGGCTCAAGGCCCAGTCGGGTTATTATTACGAATTAGAGATTGGTTTCTATTTGAATTAGAGATTGGTTTCCATTTGAGTTAGAGATTAGTTGCCTTGTATTAGAGATAGAGTTAGAGATATGATATGAGTTGGAGATATGATTGGGATTAGATTCCATCTGTTAGGGGGAGCCGTCTATATAAGAGGGCTACCGCATGCCATTGTAATCAAGCAGAATAATATCAAAGTCTTCCTAGTCTATAGTCTTTCCTCTCCCTACGCCGACGCCATCCGGCCATCTTCTTGGTGGTGTTTATCCCGGTTCATGACACACGTTAGTCTTGGTCGACCTCTACCTCTTCTTACGTTTTCGGTATGTCTTAAAATTTCACTACGTACTAGTGCCTCAGGAGACATCCATTGGAGATGTCCAAACCATCTCCAATGGAATCTTAGTGTTTGTTGTACATCAAGAGGTGGGGGGTGTAATGGAGGGTGTGTTTTTTTATAAGAAAATAAGAAGATTTAATTACATACAATCATGCTTATTAAGGCGTTGCTTAAGCGGTAAGGCGGCTCGGGGGGTCAAGGCGTCGCCCCCGCCTTGCCGTTCGCCCGCCTTAGGTCTAAGTGACCCGAGCGAAACCAGAAATGAGACGAGAGCGGCGGCTAAACCAGAGAGACAAGGGCGAAGAGTACTCACCTCGCCTGGAACCCTAGGCGGCGGAGCCTCCATCTCGCGTCCTCACGTCCTCGCGCCACCTTGGTCTCTAGGGCGCCGTCGAGCCGCCTCCGCCTCCAGGGCGTCATCGAGCCGCCGACGCCGCCGTTCACCCTCCACCTTGCCGGATCTGGCCGCGGCGGCGGCTGGGAGTGAGGAGGGAGGGAGGAGGCGACGGCGTCGCCTGGAACGAGGGAGGAGGCGGCGGCTGGAGTGAGGGAGGAGGGAGGGAGGCGTCGGCTGGAGTGAGGGAGGAGGGAGGGAGGCGGCGATGGCGTCGCCTGGAATGAGGGAGGAGGGAGAAGGCGGCGGCTGAGTGAGGGAGTAATCGGGTTAGGCTAGGGTTAAAGGAATGGATGGGTTGTATTTTTACAAGTTAGTCCCCAGAGGTTTACGAATTACAATCAGGTCCTTATAAGTCCTTTGCCTCTTTAGATTTCTTCTGATTTAGTCCTCCTGAACTATGTTTTCTTCGCCTTATCATGTATGTAAGGCGTCGCCTCGCCTCACGCCTTACCGCTTAAAAGGTGTGGGGGGTGGGTCGCCTTACCGCCTTAATAACCTTGCATACAATCGTTCCCATTTTATTTGTCGTTGCACATGATCTGAGCTTTACCTGATTTTTGTTTGCTTATCAGATTCTTGTTCTAAATTTCATTTCAGAGTGAAGGACATCGCCAAATATTAACTAGGGAACTTGAAGCTGTTGGACTCCGTCTCAACAAAAGGCCTCCTCAGGTATACACTTGCTTAGTGTGAATTGGGACAAATCAAAATGGATATAAAACAACTATAGAAACAAATACTCTATGCAACATTGGAATTGTAAGTTGGGCCCTTCAGAGCTCAAACAAGGTTTACAGGGCCCTTCAGAGCTCAAACAAGGTTTACAAGGCCCTTCAGAGCTCAAACAAGGTTTACAAGGCATTCATTTCATTTGTTTTCAAGAAACAGAACATCCTGAGTGTCCTGGGTGTGATTCTGATCTGCAGAATGATTATGCCAGGTCCACATTATTACCATCAAGTTAAATTTGGACCATTTATGGGAACAGATGAGTGCAGCTTCCCTTGCCACCCCTGGGTCATGGTGCCACACAATCCGAATTGACGGTCTGTTTTGCGTGGGTGTGTAAAGCTGCTGGTAGCAAATATAGCAGCGGTACCAGTCAGTTCACACATAGATCTGACTACCTGACTGGGTGTATAATTGGCCAATCCAAAACTGAATCAGCTAAAAACATTTTTTTCCCTTAGGAATGTTGTGAACCTTAGATCATAGGGTAAATACTGTCCAGAAGATTGCCGGGACAGCAAGTAGAGGGGAGAGACTATAGATTGTGGTGAAGACTTGAGGAGGAAGACTATTGTATTTTCATTGCTTGCTTTCAATGGATTACAGCCGTATGCGTTATATAGGCTGGCTCCTAACAAATCTCCTAACTAACTAACTAACTATTTGATGAGATCATCTTATCTGATAAGAACAACCAAACTAACAACCGAACTACTCTTATCTCAATGGCTGCACTACTTGGCTCCGTGTGCTGGTGCTGCCGTCCCTACATGCATGGGCGCGCAAGCTCCTTGGGTCCATGTGTCAAGCTGGCCGGCCGCAACCTTGTGCACACGATCATGCATGGGCCCATACGGCCATACCAAGGAAAGTAGTCCCAAGTACATTGTTCAAACAAGCCCAAAGTTTGTACGATCAAAGCATACATTTCAGTTGCCTACCCTGCTACCCATCCTTAGGGGTGGGAAATGGTAACGGATAATCCGTTTTATTTGACATTCGTATCCGAGAAAACACGAATATGGTAAGCAAAATCTGTATTCGAGAATATTCGTATCCGTATTTGAGAATATTTGTATTCACATTCGTATTCGAAAATATTCATATTTGAGATTTTTTGATTCGTATTTGATCCGTTTCCTATGCCTAACGGTAACTGGCCGGTTACCGGAAATCCCAAGAAAACCCTAATGAATTTTGTAATTCGAAATTTGAATTTGGGCGGGTTGAAACCGGTAACCGTTCCGGTAACCAGTCAAAAACCGGCAAAACCACTAGGAATTTGTTCTACTGAGATTTGTTATAGAAGTTGTAGGAGGATATTCGTATTCGACCGAATTAAGTATATATTCGATTTGAATTCGTATCCATTATGACATTCGTATTCGTTTTCGAGAATATTCGAATTTGTATTCGTTTTAAAAATATGGATTCATAGTCGTATTTAAGACTATTCGATCGTATCCGATCCGTTTCCATCTCTACCCATCCTTACTCCTTACTACAACAGGAGCATGTGCTAATTCGCGAACATCAAGAAGAAACTATACAGAAGACAAGGACACAGATCAAAATTCAAAAGAGATGCAATCATCTATGAGCATGATCTTACATAAAGCTAATGTTGTAACTTCACAAAACACTGATTCAAATTTGGTGTCTTCTGTTCACAAAACACTGATTCAAATTTGGTATCCTGTTGATTTTGGCCCATCTTCGATGAGAAATAACAATGTGCATACCATATACTGTGTACAAAAATCACACTAAATTTAGTTGGACTCTGGATATCAAGGGAAAGTGGGTGGAAATCAACGGTTGGCCTACTGTGGAGAGTTATCAACGTCCTAGATCGCCTTTTTGTGAACATCCTGTACGGCTATTTTAGTACGTGAGGTGTCTTCCTATGGACAAGTGCTAACCTGAACTATGTAAACTAACCAACTAGCTCTGGAATCGAGTCTTACTACCACATGGCCTATGGCTATCTCCTAAATGAGGCCTGTGTATGTAGTTAGTTTGTGTTGTAAACTCTGCCAACTATATACTCTGTTGATTATGAAGCATTTCATATGTGCATTTATACCTTTTATATTTATTTCTAGTCTATTAATCACTTCTGTGTGTACAAGCAGATATACTTCAAAAGGAAGAAGACTGGTGGCATTTCTTTCAACAGCACGGCGCCTTTGACTCATGTTGATGAGAAGCTCTGCTATCAGATACTGCATGAGTATAAAATTCATAATGCGGAGGTGCGTGTGTGTGCTGACTGAGTGTGCATGTGCGTGCCTTTTCAATTAACTGTTTGGTTTACTTTAGGTGTTATTCCGTGAGGATGCTACTGTGGATGATCTCATTGATGTCATCGAAGGAAATCGGAAGTACATTAAGTGTGTTTATGTATATAACAAGATTGATGTTGTCGGTATTGATGATGTGGATAAGCTTGCTCGTCAACCAAATTCGCTTGTGATCAGCTGCAATTTGCAGGCATGTTTCATTTTTCACCTGCTTTCCATCAATTAAACTTTCATATGCTCCTTGCGTTATTTGTGGTATGCCTAAAAGTTAAATTGTTCTGTGGTCATCTTTAAAACGCAGATATTGAGTTTGGTAATTATGTATCTCTCCAGTTGGTTCCATCTTATTTCTTTCTTTTTTTGTGTGCATCTTTGTATCTTAGATGTAACTGAAACTATTTCTTCTTCACAGCTGAACTTGGACAGGCTACTAGCAAGAATGTGGGAGGAAATGGGTCTAGTGAGAGTGTATACAAAGCCGCAGGGTCAGCAACCTGATTTCTCAGATCCAGTTGTTCTTTCTACTGTACGTCTTCTTACCCTTTATGCCTCTCACCGCTTGCTGTTCTAAGGAGCACAGCCTGTTTGATGACTGTGGTTTTGTGCCATCAGGATAGAGGTGGCTGCATTGTTGAAGACTTTTGCAATCATATCCATAGGAGCTTGCTTAAGGATGTGAAATATGTGCTTGTATGGGGAACCAGCGCGAGGCACTATCCGCAGCATTGTGGCCTTGGCCATGGTCTTCACGATGAGGATGTCGTCCAGATAGTAAAGAAGAAGGTTATTTCTTGCCTGAGGATGGGTTCATCACATCTTAAAACAATAAAAAGATATCCATATGTGGTGTACATATCAGATTTTCAGTTTTAATAGCAGTGTATCCTGACTATTTTATGAACTACTGCAACGATGCTAAACCTGTCATCTGAAACTTACAGGAAAAGGAGGAGGGCGGGCGGGGCCGTTTCAAGTCGCACACGAATGCACCTGCTCGGATATCCGACAGGGAGAAGAAAGCTCCTCTGAAAACATGATCCGATCGCCAAGCGCGACGCTATAGGCTTCTCCAAATCAAATGAACAAAACTATGGATCAGATAATCTGGAACCAGTTGATCTGGATGCTACTCTGTGCAGCCCTATTTTGTGCCAGAAGGGCCATATTTGAGTACTCACCTAGTATCTCCGCACAACATCAGTGCAGTGCCACTGTATGAAGAATACAACATTTATTCACGTAGTGTGTGTCGTGCTGATGCCATACTGAATGTTTTGCCATTGAGCTTTGCAAAGATAGCAAAAGAATTATGGATGCTACCAGTTATTATACCTGTGTTTGGAACATGCAAGTTAATCCTTATTAGCTTACGGCTTCCCTTAAACAAACAAACAAACAGGATGGTATCTACGCCGATGTTTTAAAGTGGTTTATCAGGATAGTCTTTTTAAAATAATTTATCAGCATTTGGTTCGTCTATACAATGCTCGCGTTAAGATAAAAAAAATCATAAATCATAGTCATAAATCTCAACGGGTCTGTTCGTTTTGGATGCGGCTTATGGCTTTTGACAATGGCTAATGGTTTTTGGGTTGTTCGTGCGAGTACGGAGTAAGAAACTAGCGTGCAGTTTTGGTCGATATAAATGAAGTTGTTATAGTGTGAATTACAGTCAAAGATACAAATCTTGGAACCGGAAGAAAACCTATCCGACGGCCGCTAACGGTAATTGGCCGGTAGCCGAAAAATCGGCAAAAAAACCGTCAAATTTTGAAAATCAAAATTTAAAATTTGGGTTGTTTTGAAACCGTTAATAGGATCCGGTAACCAAAAATACCGGGAAAACTGGTTAAAATTCAAAAATCAAAACTTGAATTTGGTCGGTTTTTTCGATTACCGGTCCCCACTGGTAAAACCGGCCGGTAGCTGGGTTTTTGAACTTTGATTACAGTCAACTTGTAGATTTCATTTTAAAAAGACATTCCGTTTGAAATAAAGGATATCTTTTACAAAATAAAAAGAAGCCCGAAGGGAATTTTGGGCCAATCTGGCCCCCTTGCGCCACGTTTTACCAGATGTAGCCCTCGCCCTAGAGAAATGCCGGCTTTGGCCCCTCTTGTGCGCCCGATGTCCGCGCGAGGTCGTTGACGCAGCCCGGGACCGCATGAGGCACCCCTGGCGTGGCCGGCGCCTGTGCGACCCCGCTGGCATGGTCGGTCATCGCGTGAGGCGCGCATTGGACTGCAGGGTTCATACTTTTGTTGCTGTCCCTTGGGTAGTAACTTGTACGTAACACGTGTGTATTGGCTATATCGAAAATCAGGATTTCTGGATCAGTTTGATTTGATTTATTTGTGAGATTGTATTGATCTCAATTCTCTGTATAGCTGTAGGATTTGTTAGAGCTTATGATAAAACTGCATCTACATGTACTTATATTTGCTCGCATGAGTTATATTCACAAATTCTTTCCCCTAATTTGTTCTATGTGCGATGCTCCTTCCAACGATCCATGCCTGACACAAAAAAAAACCATTTTTCATTTATCATGTGTTGTGTGTAGAAACGCATAGTACAATGCTTCTTTTGGCTTTATCTGTGTCACGTAGGGCTTGTTTGGATAGAACCCTGGGCCGAAATTTTTCTATTTTAGCCTTTTTTTTGAAAAATATTCACATTTAGACCCCTGGTAGTTTTAATTCCGTTTTTGGACCCGGAGCTCGGCGCCGTGGGTCACGGCGCCGAGGTAACACGTCTCGGCGCCGTGGACCACGGCGCCGAGCTGCGAGCCCCGCGCCAGCGTAGCGGCCGGCGTGGCGCCGAGGTGGCAAGAGCTCGGCGCCGTGACTTGTGGCGCCGAGCTCGGCGCCGTGACTCGTGGCGCCGACCTCGGCGCCGTGAGTCGTGGCGCCGAGCATGTGGCTTCTGAAACAGCACCGAGCACGCGGGCTTCGTTCATTCGCATCCTCCTCCCTCTGTCCCCGCCGCTGTTTAGAGTTTGCACCGATCAGCCTTTTTTTCGCAAAATGAATTATTAGTTGTATTTTGCATTTGGATTATTTAATGATAGTAATATTATGTAATATAGTTAGTTATTTATTTATAGAGAGCAAAAAATACGACGTATGTTTTGAAAATTCGTTATGTATTGCAGATGATACATGTAGGAAAATTCGTGTAGATTTTTTTAAAAACATTATGGTACGTTGGTAATGGTTTTTGAAAAATAAAATTATGCAGGCCGTGACGAACGAGTTTTGTGTGAAGTTCTGCGGGCCGTGAGATGCTGCGGGCAAGACAGAGGGGAGGCGACATGTGGCATACAAGCAACTCTCCTCTTCAGTTGTTACTACACACTTGGGGAAATAATTACTGGGATGATTCTGGGTCAATCCCATCCCCTCTGTTTGTGGATTGATGAACGAGTTATGTGTGAAGTAACGATTAGTGTATTTGTGATTTTTGTACAATGCTGACCGTGAAAAATATGTTGAACTGGCAATAACATTTTTTGATCATGTTATGTTGTTGTATTGGAAGGATTTTTTTTGAATTATTTTGTATGACAACTGTGATAGGAACAATTGGACGAAAGGAGGGGAAGTGATAATAAGACACGTGGGAATCATTGCATGCGAAAAGCCCAGATAATAAGCTTATGAAGTTGGGACGAACATGGCGCGTACAATTTTATTACATGCTAGCATGATATCCGACTAATCTACCCAACTGCTCGTACGACCTCTCGTGTGGACCGAGTCTATTACATCTTGTCTACTGGGTGTAGCGTGGTTGTTTCCCCTTTCTGTCGCGCCCTGAAGATGGCTCCGCTGCATCCTTCTTCCTGTCACTCTTGGTCTTGAGAGCCGCCTCACGAGCTTGAAGCTCTTCCTCCTGACGCTTGATGGCTGCTTCACGCAGACTTAACTTCTCCTTCCTCCTTTGCAGCTCATCCTCCTTGCCCTGCAGACGGATTTGGTCCACCCTCACGCGGCGCTCTTGCTCAAGCCGCATCTGTCGTTCCACCTCGCGAGCCTGAGTCATCTTGACACAGTATTGTCCTTTGTTTTCCACCTCCACTGCCCGGTTATTTGGCCATGCCGGCGGCACTCGATCCACCCATTCCATGAACCCGCAAGCCTATGTGTGGCATGGTAGATGTCATGGATCAAGTTGAAAAACGATAACGGAAAAGAAATGGTTTAGTTATGGTCGTTACCACGAAGTCGTCATCCAGGTCAGGACACTTGAAGAACCTACGGCCGTATTTGGCTCGTTGTACTCGATCAGTCCAGACTCCCAACATCGTCCTAAAGCCGCAATGGCACTTCGGGCGCTCATGCCACTCCGGCACTCCAAATGGGTTGGACTTCCAGGAAGACATTGTTGTGTGGTAGTATTGTGATGTCTTGAGGAGGAGATGTGGTATGGAAGACATATGAGGCCTTCATATAGGCAGGTTATCGGTGCAGTGGGCATAGTCCATGGAGAGGATCTTTTCGCTCTTACTGGATTCAAGTGTAGCAATAAATGGTCCTATGTAGGCTTTTCAGAGACTATAGTCTCGTAATAAATTCATAGTTCGTAGCCTTTTCAAAGACCTACACCCCTATATGTGTACAGGCCTACAGGCCTACTCCTGTAAAGGCTAAAGACCTGCGCCCCTATATGTGTACAGGCCTACAGGCCTACTCCTGTAAAGGCTAAAGACCTACGCCCCTATATGTGTACAGGCTAAAGGCCTATTCCGTCACTGCGCAAAGCTGACATATGCTGCCCCGTTTTGTCATGTCACTGAGCAAAATCTGAACTCTTTTGTCATGTCACTGAGCAAAACTGCCCTCTGTTGTCATCTCACTGAGCAAAAGCTGACCTCTTGTGTCATGTCCCTGAGCAAAGCTGGGGCGTGTTGTCATGTTCCTGAGCAAAAGCCTCTTTTTTTGGTGGTCACTGCATTAAACTGCCCCGTTTTGCTATAAGTAGCACGGTTGGGGTCCTATGACATTGTGAATCGAACAAAGTAGTACCCTCTCTTTCGTGGTGAAACATACCATGTCTGAAGCCGAGGGGCCAGTGGGATTTGGGTCACCGAAGGATGACATTCCCTTAGAAACGAGGGATATGTTCGGTCCGCAGTACCGATTGATACCAAGCCGGCGTGCTCAACCACCGTGGCCGAAATGCAGACACAATGAGTACGCGGTTGTCCAGATCTTGGATTCCCCGAACGATGGCGGGCGACGTTTCTTCCGATGCTCGCGCTCCGGGGTACAAATTAGTAATGTTTCATTTTTTATTGCTTATGGACCCTCGAAGTTTACCGTACTTTTTTGTGCAGATGGCCAAATGCGACTTCTCCCGCTGGATCGACCCTCCTCATGAACGGTATGTTGATCGTTATGTGGATACATTATGGGCTCAAATTTGGGACTTGGAGTACCGAATGGAGAATCTCACTGAGGAGAACAACGACCTCCGCGAACAGCTGCAACGCGAGAGGGGCAACGAGGAGGTCGTGAATATAGGAAGCTCTTATGATCCCACATGTTGCTGCGCGAACCCGAGCTGCATATGTGCATGCCACTACCACGACGGCCAGCCACGTCCGAGGCGGCCCCCTCAGCAATTCTCCATGTGGGTGCCACGAGGCTCGTTTGGCATTTAGGTAACGAGGGTTATGGCATTCAGCAATTCTCCATGTTGATGTGTTGATGATGTGGCAGTACGACTGTTGTGTTGAATTAAATTATTAGGTGTACTACTTGTGATTATTGTTATCCTCAAGTTGTAGTGCTGGAGGTTCTGCTCGTGTGTGTTGGTAATATTTTATGCTATCGTGTCGTCAAGCTATTTAGGTAATGTTTTATGCTATGTTGTCGTCAAGCTATGTTGTAAAAGTTTTATGCTATGTTGTTTTGTTCGTTGGTGTGTTGGTTGGTTGGTTGTATGCTGTCGTAATAAAAAAACTTAGAGCAACCCTTTTATACTGCAAACCATCTGTGAACATCAAACCATCAAGCACTTGAAAAACCTCACAAAAATTACAAAAGCACAATGAATATAACATAAACACATGTATACAACAACTAGCTCATTACAAACACATCTCAGTCCAACCACTTACCAAGTGCCTCCTAGCTCATTACAAAATATATACAACGACTTTTAAGCCCAACCACAAGCATACACGGCCGTATCACTGCCTCCTAGCCTTACCCTTACCCTTACCAAGGGCGTCGGTGCCTGGAGTGTAACGGCTAGGCTCGCGGCGGCGTCTGCGTCGTACGGGCTGTGTAGGCTGAGTCGAAGGAGCGTCTACGAGCTGAGACGGGCCTATCTCATCGTAAGTCTGCTCCACCTCGTCGTCGTCCTCGTCCTCACCGCCCTGGGACGGGAAAGTGTCGCTCCTCGTGGGGGACGAGCTCTGTCCCGTGTACGACCCTCGCCGCGTCGGGTCTGCAAGTCGTGTCGAAGGCACGTCTACGTCCCTCGCCGCGCCTGTGCTGCAACCACAACGAGCAGCCGCACGACGTAGCCGACATGCGAGCCTCTGCATTCCAACATTTTGTTAACCAACAAGACACGAAGATATTATGTACTAATTTTGTGAGTGGCTTTGTCGAAGCTTACCTCCAGGAAGGTACGCATCCTGACGTCGTCGCCGACTGTCCTGGACATACGCTCTATGTCCTGTACGGACTGGCTCAGGGTTTTGCCCTGCAAACAAACAAAAGAATGGATAATTTGCTACATGTCAGGGGTATTTAGGTCTATTGAAAAATAAGCAATGAGATTGAACATTACCACACGGTCCAGGACTGGTGCTATCTCCACCTGCGTCCCAAGGCGAGTCGACTGGTCGTAGGGCGTGTCATCGTCGTCGGAGGACGCAATGTCGGCGTAGTCATCTTGAGTCCATTGGCCCTTAAGCTTGGACCGCGTCGCACGCTGGTACCAAACTTGGTACCGCCGGAACTGCTCGTTGCTGTGCGGGTCGTTGTTGTCGTCCACGTGGTCCTGGGAGTGTCCCCACTCCTCAACGTACACGTGGTGGTGCTGCTCGAAGTCTGTGACCTTCTTCTGTCGCTGACGATCAAATCTGCATGACGTAAATCAAAAGTTAACATTAGTAGAAACACCGTGCAATTGGAATCCAAGGTTAGAATTGAAATTGCATGGAACTGACTTGTGCAAGGCCACAGACGTGGAGATCGGCGCTACTGGCCACAACTGCCTCATACCAAACTGGCGTGCAACTCGATGTGGCAGGTGATACTCAACAGCATAGAAACAGATAAGGGGGCACCTCATCCTGTAGAGGGCCTCGTCTATGCTGCACAGTGCGCTGAACTGAATGTCCACCACCTCTTCCTCGGCATACGGCTCCCACTTAACCTGCATAGCAACAATTTACTTGTAAGGTACAGGACTAACAAATAAAATCACGGTACCACATGTAATTAACTTACACTGGAGGCCGTGAGCGCATCTAGCTCGTTTATGTACTCTACGTACGCCCGCTTCTTCCTGGCGTACGGAACTGAGACCTGGTCCCAAAGATATGCAACTGTCGGACGTCGACGAACTGGAACCTCTGGGAACCATGGACGACCAGGCAAAACCGTAGGACGACCAACCGGTAGACGACACCACATCCACAGCTGGAGGAGGTACAGGCAACCACCTAATGTCGAGTTCGCCGAACTCCGACGACACGCCTCGCAGAGGTGGCGGTAAAGGAACGCCAACACCCCGGAAGCCCAGCTGTACTGCCCCGCCGTGTCCCAGTCCGTGAGGCAGTGGATGTACATCCACGAAGCGCTGTCTCCCGTTCCGTCGGGGAAGAGAACGCAGCCAAACAAGTGCAGGATCCATGCTCTGCAATTATATGTAAAATGATTTTAGATCAAACTATGTCAATTTTACAAAAAGCTCGATAAGACGACGAGTTGGCTCGATATCCACACCTACCTGCAGTGGTAGGCAACTGTCTGCTCGTCCGCACCCTCAGGACACGCTGCAAAAGTCTGCCGGAGCCAGCTGATAGGAACACCAGAACTGCGATGGCCTGCCTCAGGAGGAAGCTCTCTCCCGAGGAAGGCCTCTACTCGGGCTCTCCAACCTGCAGGCACGCACGGCCCGATAACCGGACGGCCGTGAATGGCGACACCAAGTATCTTCTGAGTGTCCTGGAGCGTAATAGTCATCTCCCCGAAAGGGAGGTGGAAGCTGTGAGTCTCCGGTCTCCACCTACATGATACAAAAAAGAGGACTACATGTCAGAGAATTTGAGGCGCAAATAGCCGATAAACAATGAACATGCAAGTTGCAATGGTTCATCACTTAACCTGTCAACCAGTGCAGTGATGGCGGGGGGGTTGAAGGTGGGCAACCCACGGCGAACCTGGTAAGAGATGGCGTCTAGGCCAGCCCTCTCCAGGAAGGGAGTGTACCGCTCGTCGTACTGCATGTCCAGGAACCCGTCATGGGTTCGAGGACGAAGGATGGGCAGCTCCTGTATAGAATACACCAATTTTTTAGTTAATGCATCAATATAAACTCAAATTGTACAGGAAGTGATGAAGGCAATACCCTCCCCTCCGCGGTGAGCCGTCCTCTGTGGCTCTCCTCGTAGTACGGGTCTAGCAGGTGGAATTGCGCCATCCTAAAAAAAACTTTGAATTTGTCAGTCCAACATACAAGTAAACAAAATATTGAACATGCATACAATATGGAATGAATAAGAAATTAAACAAGAAACATAGCAAATTACATATGAAAAAACAACTACACGAACTATGAAACATAACGAATAACAAGCACTCGCACCTGACTAAGTGACCAATGGCATGTGCGTGAATTGTGGCCAAGTCTACCACATCTGCTACATTGGTTCTGCTCGGGGTTAGTAAGAAAGGGGGTTGATCTCCCTCGCCTCGTTCTTCCTGGAAGCTGATCCATAACCATCTTGTGTCTCGTCCTTTTCCTGGTTCCACGTTTGTTCCAACGGCTACCCGGATCCGCAATGTATTTGGGCCCGGTGTACGGTGGCCACTCTCCCTCATCCCGGTAAGGCTCGAAACGGGGAGACCACGTAAGCACAAGGTTGTCAACACTGAACTCCCGAGGTATCTTGCTCTCGTAGTCAAAGTTGCGATGCCTCGCTGCTGCCACATAATGAGAACATGGAAAGTGGTACTGCCTCGGTTTACCACATGTGCATGAGAAATCAATAAGGACAACTTTATGCTTCCTCGTCGGCCGGAGCTCTCCATCGGTCGTTGTACCACCCCTTTCTACAACCTCATAACTGCCCGTGGCGTTGTCAAAACAATGTACCTCATGTGCCTCAGCCCTAGCCTTTGCCTTTTCAAGGTGGCGCTTCGGTTTTGGCGCCCATCTCACTTGTTTACTTTGTAGCGCCATTGCATGTGCGTGTCTTTCGTTGAACCAGGCAACAAGCTTGTAAAAGGTGAAGGATACGATAGCATTGACGGGCATACCACGTATACCCCTAAGCAAACTATTGAAGGATTCGGCCATGTTGCTTGTCTGAAACTCGTACCTCCAGCCACCGTCGTCATGAGCCCTTGTCCATTTGTCGACATCTCTCATCAATCCCGTCAACCACTGTCTACCTTCTGCGTTTGTTGCAGTATTAAGCTGCTCCAACTTCTCCTGGAATAACTTCACCTCAAGCATTCGAGCGACCTCCTCGAACAGAGGAAAGTTATCCTTCGCACCATCCTTACGGAGTAGATTCTCGGCAAGATGCCGAGTGCACCAACGGTGGTGCAAAGCTGCATACCCCGGTATCTGCTCCTGTACGGCAGAAAGTATGCCCTGGTGCCTATCAGAAATGACACCAACCTCCCTAGCAGGGCCGACCACGTGCCTCCGAACGAGCCGCAAGAACCATCCCCAGCTGTCTTTGTTCTCCCTCTCAACCAAAGCAAACGCCAAAGGAACCAACGCGTTGTCTGCGTCACAGGAAATGGCTATCAGAAGTGTGCCCTGGTACTTGCCAAGAAGAAACGTACCGTCAATAGCGAAGACGGGACGACAATGCCGAAAGGCCTCGATGGACTGAGCAAAGCACCAGAAAGCACGGAAGAATATCTGCATCCCATCTTGAGTCCATTCGTTTGGTTTCGGGACGTACTCATAATGCATGCCTGGATTAACCGCTTTGATTGCATTGAAGAGTGCTGGCAACTGCAAGTACCCATCTTCCCAGTCCCCATATATCATCTTCCAGATGCGTTGCTTTGCCCTCCATGCTTTTCCATACCTTATCTCGTATCCAAATTTCTCCTTAACAATCCCAGCAAGTGTCTTCACCTTCATATTGGGTTCTCCCTTTACTATGTGACACAGTGACTTGGCAATAATGGTAGAGGTCAACTGCCGATGCTTCTGTTTGAGCTCTGCTTCGGTACAAGTGTGTGGGCCAACGATTTTTGTGATCTTGAACTTTCCAGTGACCTTCTGTTTGCTAGCACAAACCCTCCATTCACATGTCTCCTTCTCGCACACAACTGTGTACCTCCGCTCCACATAAGAATGTCTCACCTTGAATGGCCTTTTACGGATCACTGAATACTCCTGCAGCCACCTTTTCAATGCAGACAAGTCCTCAAACACCATGCCCTTCTCAATTGTCATGCTTGACCCGGCCTCAGGAGCATCTAGCAACTCGTCATCCCTTCCTTCTGCATAAGCCCCATGAGAATGCCTAAGATCGCTGAATTCATGAACTGATGGATCCCGGCCAGGGCAATAACGCCTGATCAGCTCAATATCACTTTCGGTCAGCTCTCCAAAAGGGCGGTCATCATCAGAATCAACGGCTCTTGCGATCTCGTAAGGCTCCAGATCATCCACAATTTGAACATCCACACTGTTGGAGTCCCTGCAGACTTCTTCAACGTTGCCAGATGGAGCAACGGGAGGAACACCCACATTATCAGGAACGTTGTCTCCTGCATCATAAGCACAAAAACGATGGATTGAGACCACAAAGGGCAATGACGGGAAAAGGCTAAAGTGTTGCTCGACACTTACTGGGATGATTCTGGGTCAATCCCATCTCCTGAGGGGCCGCCACGACATCATCAGTCCGACATTCAACTCGAATTGGTTGAGAAATCTGAACCTCGTTCGGGGCAGATAGAGCATCGGGCACCTCAGGCACTTCTTCCACATCCACCGCAAGATCCGGTAACGGAGGGTCAAAGGGTGCCTGATCACCTAGTTCTGGTGAATAACCGTGAGGGGTGGGATCAATGGACACCTTCCGCACAACAACGTCCAAACATTTTAACTCATTCCTCATAACCAATTTGACATATTTGTCCCACTCATCCTCTGAACCAATTAAGATCAACCGCCTGAGAACTAGGTCTTTCGAACCGAAGTGAAGTAACCCCTCAACTGTGATGCTCTCCTCGTTTGCATGACAATGTAGCTTCTCCCGAGCCCTAGCAACCAACTCACTAAACGACGGCCGATCACCGAATATCAGAGGCACCCTTTGCATTTCAACAAATTGAACATTTCCATAATCATCACTTGTCACACTGCCTCCATGATATAGGGTCACTAGGTTGTCCATCTAGTTCATACAGAAAACCAAACTAATAAGAACCTTTAATTGAAATCGGATACTACATAGTAACTAATAAGTACCTAGTCACTAACTAAATGCTACCTTTATTCGAAATTGATGCTAATTAACTAACTAAATTGCATAGTCAATTGCATACCCAAAGATAAACAATTCTTTTGTTCGTGATTTGCTTGACTCGTTGTGGCAAACATTTCTATAGCACTAACTAAATTGCATAGTCAATTGCATAGTCAATTACATCACAGCAACACAACACATTTCTATAGCACTAGTCCTCTGGCCGCAAAATAATCAACTTGACTTATAACGAGCCATATCCCGACTCCAATACGCCACACAATCCTTCCATTCTACGGCACCATTGCCCAAGCGACAGTGATAAATAAGGGATAAACAGCCTACTCGACATTCATAGCACCACACATCAGCCCACTCAACATCACACCCTCACAAACTAGCTAAAAAATATCCTCGACATCACATCTGAGCGCCAAGAACGAACATTTTGGAGGAGAAGTCCTCACCTTGAGGCACTTGTAGCGGTCGCTGGGGCCTCTCGACAGCAGCGGCGGGGAGGACGGCCGGGCGGGAAGCACGTCGGATGGGCGGCCGGCCGAGGACGCGCGTGCGGGGAGGGGAGGCCGAGGCGGAGACGCGGGGAGGCAGGAGGCCGGGCGGCACCAGGGGGCGGCGGCCGGAGACGCGGGGAGGCGGCCGGAGGCCGGGCGGCTCCGGGGCAGCGGTCGGGCGCAGACGCGGGGAGGCGGGAGGCCGGGCGCAGACGCGGGCGGGCGGAGACACGGGGAGGCGGCACCACGGGGCGGCGGCGGGGAGGCGGGCGGCCGCGGCGTGGAGGACGTCGGACGGGCGGCCGAGGCGGTCGAGGAGGGGTGGCGGGCGTCCGCGGCGGGGAGGACGCCCGTGCGGGGAGGGGAGGCGCGCGGGCGGCCGCGGCGGGGACGACGGGCGGCAGCGGCGGTCGACGAGGGGAGGCCGGCGGCCGCGGCGGGGAGGACGCGAGTGCGGGGAGGGGACGGGAGGCGGCGGCGGGCGAGTTGCGAATGAACGAAGCCCGCGTGCTCGGTGCCGTTTCAGAAGCCGCATGCTCGGCGCCAAGATCCACGGCGCCGAGCTCGGCGCCACGAGTCACGGCGCCGAGCTCGGCGCCACGAGTCACGGCGCCGAGCTCCCTGCCACGTCGGCGCCACGCCGGCCGCTACGCTGGCGCGGGGCTCGCAACTCGGCGCCGTGGTCCACGGCGCCGAGACGTGTTACCTCGGCGCCGTGACCCACGGCGCCGAGCTCTGGGTCCAAAAACGGAATTAAAACTACCAGGGGTCTAAATGTGAATATTTTTCAAAAAAAGGGCTAAAATACAAAAAATTCGGGAACCCTGGGCTAGTTGCCTGGGCTATTCACCTGCCTGGGAGCTGTCTGTCTTCACTTGCAAGAATGCCTGGCCAGGCAAAGCTAAAACATGCTGTGTTGTTTGGTTGATGCCCTGAAAGTCAGCCTGGGCTGGTAGAGAAGCCATGCATCGTTTGGTTGTTTAGCTTGCCTGGGGTACACTCACCATTGTGTACGAGTGCCAAGATTACTTTCATATGAAGCATTTCATTGCTAAAGTAATTGTTGATATATGGAGCATTTCACATCATGAGAATAAATAAACCAAATATCTGATATAAAATAAGTCATTATATTTTCAGATGAGAACAGCACATTATGAAACAAATAAACCATGAACTCATGTTCCAGACATAAGTAATGAACTCATATGAGCTCTATTCATAATCTGTCACACAATGAGTTTTCAAGCTATAGGCTGACAAATATTACAACTTAAGATTACATAATAATTAGCTGATACACAAAAGCATATCACATAGGCTGTCCCAAGAGTCTGAAACTTCTCCATAAATGTCAGCTACCTCTCTGACTATCAACTTTGGCAGCACCTAATTAGCATGTAGTCATACTGTACATACTGATTTCAAAAGGGTGCAACACAAATAGAGCCCATCAGCCATAATCAAAAGATCATGCAGCTACAATCAGCCATAATCAGTCATCACCAGGATCACTACCAGATAAATATTTGAACACCCAACGCTCAAGGTATTCTTGACCCATATTGATAAGGAAGCTGCGATGGACTTGAAATTCTGGCTTGCAAAGGTGCATCCCTACTGCAAGCCTATCATCCGGTGGTAATGTGATCTTCTTGAGCATATCCCATAGAGGACCATTAGGATCAGGAGGAGGTGCAACCTGCACTGGTTTTGCAAGGTTCTGTTGGATACCTCGCAAAGTATTGATTATCTCCACATCCATATCATCATCGACACAGGCAGGAGATGGTTTTGTGTTGGACTTACTGGCCCTGCCAACCCGTGCAATAGCAGGTAGTGTATTAGACTTGCCAACCCTTTTAAAACTTCTCTTGTTAGGCTTCATGGACTTGACACTAGATGAAGAAACTTGACTGCTAGCTGCAGCAAGGGCAGCCACCTCCTGACATTCATCACTATCAGACTCTAGTTTATCTGAGTCTTGCCCATGTGCATCATCTGTTTTATCATAATTATCCAAATCATTCAGCATGTCAAGTCTCTCAGAATCATCTTGGTCTGGATCAGCTGCATTGGAAGGGTCTTGCATAAAAGAACCATCAGCTGTGGAGCCACTAAATAATTCTTGCAACTTGTCAAAGAACTGAATTGGTTTGGAGAGAATCCCACGGTCATTTGGCTGCATTAAAAAATAATAAGAATCATTCAAGATAATGCATGTAAGATGAATATTTAGGCAAGAGATAATATGGCTATATGGAAAATATGGCTTGTTTGCAAGAATTTTAAAGCGATTCTTTAAGGTCCCAAATGCTCGCTCAACAGTTGTACGAAGGGAGGAGTGGCGAAGATTGAACAACTCTTGTGGTGTTTCTGGATATCTCCCACCCCCGTACTCCTTCAAGTGGTAGCGGACACCTCTATAAGGTGGTAGTATACCAGGTCTCGCTGCATATCCCGCATCAGCTAGGTAATATTTTCCTACAACACACAAGATGAATGCTTTATTGCTCTATTAAAATTTAGTGTGCATCTTAAACCACTAGGACTTATATGCTAACCTTCAAGCAATGGAATTCCATTTGATCTTTTAAGGGCAGCCCTTAGAACTACAGAGTCATGTGCCGAGCCCTCCCATCCAGCAAGCACATAGGTAAACCGCAAATCAAAGTCCACGGCATCTAGAACATTTTGAGTTGGATATCCCTTACGACCTCTAAACCGGTTAACTATGTTTTCAGGGACAAATGCAGGGATATGAGTGCCATCAATTGCCCCGATGCAGTCCTATATTGCAAGGAACTTTCTGATTAGTTCAGTAAACTAGCCATGGGAATTAAAATATTGAGAATGCGTGTTTTGCAGGATACCTCAAAGTATGGATAGAACCGACCAGGGCTACTAGTTATCTTTGGATGTGTCTCTATGGACCCAATATTTATCATATCTTTGGCAAGACAACATAAAGCCCTCAACACCTCACTGAAATACCGGCTTACAGTCTCACCAGATCTCTTGAAAAAAAACCAATCACACAATTTCTCAAATTGTGGCCAACGGTGTGTAGAAACATAGCTAATTGTTCTTCAACCGACACATGTATTGTATCTCGTAGTAAACCAGAATCACGCAATCTGGAGGAAAGCTTCTAGAACACAGTTTTCCTCATCCGAAGTTGATGGATGCAATTTTTATTTGTTCCATTATATAGTTCATGTAGCCTTATTTGTCTCACCAAGTCTCTGCTGACCAATGGCCTATATTTTCTTGGCAACTTTCTACAACGACGACGCTGACGCCGTCGCCATTGGATAATGGCCACGACAAACGATAAGACACTTAGCATCCGAGCTCTGTGCTGAATAACATAATCAGGAATCAGTTCTATGTCCATCTGAGCATCATGTGAAAAAATGTAAGAAATAAATTCACATGTAGAGATTTTTGCATGTCTGTCATTTTGTACAAGAATTGTTAGATAGCTTACTACTTTAATAAATTTATTAGATTGCAAGCGTGTACCTACTAATTCTTCCAAAAAGGTAAAATGTAAAAATATAATAATAGTGAATAGGAAGTTACATTTGTTTATCAACTATCAACAAGGAAACTAATAATTGCAGAGAAAAAAAAAGATCTGTATGGACCACATTGTGTAAACTACAACCAAGACTAATCCAGCATATATAGAAGAATGAAATAGCAGAAGGGAGTTGGGAAAATAGAAACTGATTTTGCTCCCACCTTTGTTGCACTGGATCTGAGAACAAATTTGGAAGTCAACGAAGAAGAAAAATACGAAATAAGAGAGGAGGCCACCAGATCTTTGCTGCACCAAGAGGATCACCCTGGAACATCCTCCATCTTTATGGATTCTATTGTTGATTTTTGGCCCTCTCTAAGAAGAATGCAAGTACAGGGGAGAATATGAAGAGGGGAAGAGAGTTGTGGCTACGGGAGAGAGGAAAGGGGAAAATGAGGAGGGGAAAGGATAAGATGGTTCTGCTCGGTGATTATAGCCAGGCAACTCCGTGGGGAGGCCTAGGCGCTCGATTTCCTATGCCTGGCGCCCGGCAACCGGGTGCAGGCAGCTTCCACCAGGCAAGGATAGCCAGGGTTCCAACCAAACAGAGTCCAGGCAACCTCCAGGTAGGGGTCCAACCCAGGCAATTTTGGCCAGGGTTGCATCCAAACAGCCCCGTAATCTTTTGGGTCCTTCATTTAGTTTTGGTGTTTATCCAGGTACTTGATAGACAATATCTTTTTTACGTGGGTGCATTATTTCAATCTCGTGTGGATACCGGGCACGCAAGAGGGCCAAAGCTGACATTTCTCCAAAGCGAAAGCTATATCTGGTAAAACATGGCATAAAGTGTTAGAAACTTGGACCTGTACTTGAAGTCTTGGTCTATAGTGGATACCTCACCACTAGGCTATAAATAGGGAGTACTATTGGCTGTTTTATATATGAAATCAAAAAGAAAACGATAAAGGAAGACCAAGGGTTCTCTATATCTCTCACGACTAAGGATCGTGCAAGCTTAAAGTTCTCTAAAAGGTATATGACATTCAGTTGTGGCAACTATAAATATACAATACTAAAATAGTGTTTTATTCCTAATTCTGCTACTTGTGCAATTGGAATCCTAAATTTGCTCATTAAAATCACTCTTCCTAGGTAATGGAATGAAAAGCATGTAATCAGAGTATTATTAAATGATGAACTTTAGCATGCTTCAGTAAATGAACAGGTAAATTTATCAAAAGTCTATTATCCCCAATTATCTACTATCTCTACCTTAATTTAGTAAAATTTCTTTAGCCTAAAAAAAGAAAATGTTGTCTGTCAAGAATCAAGATTCATCTTGAAACGTCACACTTCAATGGGCAATTTTGGGGGGGAAACGTCACACCATCTTCGGCTGATGAATTATAATCACTATTATGTACTTATGTCTAACAGTTTAAGGCTTGAAGTGATGGTGGTATGGTTTAGCATGTGTTCCTTTCCGTATGCACGTACTATCTGTCTATATTATCTGTTTTCGATCCGAAACCGTCAAGTATCCGTTCCGACGGCACCGTATTCGAAATTCCGAATACTCTGAATTCGTATTCGTATCCGGTTTTATCGTATCCGACTCCGAATCCGAGAAAAAATATAGGTTAGGATACGGTATGAGCAATATCCGTCCGAATCCAACCCGATTGCACCCCTATCGATTAGTAAGAATGCTGGCAGCCTTACAACAATCACCGGTAGTGATGCTTGTAATAATAGGTTCAGGAAGAGCCATAATTATACTCCCAATGGGCACATTTTTGGTCATTTAAGAAGCCTTATTGTACCTAGAATCGACTAGAACTCTCCTAAATTTTAAAGATATTCGCGCCAATAGTTTCCATGTTAACACTGAAGAAGAGTACGGTAAGGAATACCTGCTCATTACGAAACGCGAAGCAAATGGAAAAAAGGTATTAGAAAAACTTCCTTAATTAGAAACTGGGTTATACTATACCAACATAAGGCACCTGTAACCTATATTGCCCTGAAGACAGTATTTAGAACCTCTGAACTTTTCTGTTTCTGGCATGACAGATTAGGCCACCCAAGTGTACCTTACCTTTATGGAAATGAAATTAGAAATGGTAGTAAACTTGAATTTAGAAATGAAATTGATGGATATGGTAACTGCATATCTTTATGGAAACTTGGAGCCGGAAATTTATATGAAGGCACCTGAAGGTATCCCTATCTCGAATCAAGATAGAGCAAATATAAATCTGTAAAGTGTGAAACTTAGGAAATCACTGCACAGACTCAAGCAATCAGACATGATGTGGTATAATCGCTTAAGCAACTTTCTATGTAAGAAAGGCTACACGAACAATGAAGATTGTCCTTGTGTATTTATACGACGATACTAGAATGGATTTTGTATAATCTTAGTATATGTAGATGATCTGAACATCATCGGGACAATGAAAGACATAAAAGAAGCAAATTTTTACGTGGAGTCAGAATTTGAAATGAAAGATTTGAGTAAAACCAAATACCGTTTAGGCCTGCAGCTCAAGCATGTCTCTGAAGGAATATTAGTACATCAATCAGCCTATGCCCAAAAGGTGTTAGAAAGGTTCAGCTTTGAGAAGGCATACCCATTGAAAGTACCGATGATCGGGAGATCTTTGCATTAAGAAAAAGACCCATACCGATCTAGGGAAGAGGGGGAGGAAGTCCTAGGACCGGAATTTCTATACTTAAGTGCAGTAGGAGCACTTATGTATTTAGCAAACTGCACTAGACCGGACATTACATTTGCCGTAAACCTATTAGCAATGCATAGTGCAGAACTTACCAAAATGCATTGGTAGGGAATAAAGAATATCTTTCGATACCTCCAAGGAAGTAAGGACCTTGGATTTTTCTACAGAAAGAATCAAGATTTGAACTTGACTGGCTATGCAGGTGCTGGGTACCTATCAGACCCGCAGATAAGGTCACAAACAGGCTATGTATTCCTGCGTGGTGGAACTGTAATTTCATAGAAATTGTCTAAGCAAAATCTTGTAATGACTTCGACGAATCACTCAGAAATCATAGCACTATACGAAGCCGCACGAGAATGTGCTTAATTTCGATGAATGATTCACCACATTTAGCAGTCATGTGGGATGAATATTATGCAAACACCCATAATTATTTATGAAGATAATGCACCTTGTGTTGCACAAGTGCAGACGAGCTATGTAAAGAGTTATCTCACAAAGCATATCAACCCCAAATTCTTCTATACTCATGAATTGCAGAAGATGGACGAAATTAAGGTACTAAATACTAAGTCATGTGAGAATCTTACAGATTTATTCACTAAGTCACTTTCAGCATCTAGTTTTGAAAGATGTGTACGAGGAATTGGATTGATGAGACTTAGAGAAGTGCAGAATTCAGGGGATAATTTTCTCAAGTTCGTTATTAAAACTTGATCATAAAGATCGAGTACCCAAAGAATAAATCCTGAAGATTAAATGAAATTGGGTGGATTGTACTCTTTTTCTCTTGATGAGTTTTTCTGAAGTTTCTCGACCAAGGTTTTTAATGAGGCAATTCATGCAACGCGGTATAACATATATCATGTACTTTTTCTCCAAAATTTTCCCACTGGGTTTTTGTGGAGTTTTGATGAGGCATGAATGTGTTGGATGAGTGTCCAAAGGGGAGTGTTAGAAAATCTAGGTCTGGGCTTGAAGACTTGGCCTATGATAAGTACCTCACCACTAGGTTATAAATAAGGAGTACTATTGGCTGCTTTGTATACGAAATCAGAAAGAAAGCAATAAAGAAAAATCAGGAGTTCTTTCTATCTCTGTATTTTCAATCTATTATTTTTTTTATCTTCTGTAATTGATCTGATTTTGTATAAAAAGAGAAATTGATCGAATTAATCGCTAGCAACGATTCCTCAGCATAAAGGAGCCAGATTGGCACAAAATTCGTCCGGAGGCTACTGCTTCTCCGGTTTGAGAAAATAATGCTGTTTAGACTAAACCCAGCTGATTCACTCCAGCGCAAATACTCGTGCGGGCGACGTGTCGAGCAGCGATTGGCACGGCCAGCACTTTCCGCGTCATCGCGCGCGACCCGTTAATGGGGTTTATTGCGGATTGTAAGTTAAACGGGTCCAAATTCCGACCCGTAAACCCACATCACGCTGTCGCTCCGTCCCCCTCGTCTGATCTCCCGCTCTCTCGCCTGCGATGACGTCGGCGGCGGCGGCCTCGGCGGGGCGGAAGTCTCCGGCCGCTGTACTTCTCCTCTACGTCACTTTCGCCTTCCTCCTGCTCCTGCTCCTTTCCTCCTAATCGCCCCGCCTGCAGCCCCAAGCCGCAGCCTCCACCGCCGCCTCAAGTTCCACCCCAAGAGCTCCTCTTCCTCTGGAGCCGGCGCTGGCGCCGCCTCCGGTGCAGTCGGAGGCAACGTGGGGCAGCACCAGCACCACGCCACGCCCTCCGACTCGGCCATTGCCGAGCTGGAGCGGCTGCTGGAGGACAAGAAGTGGGAGCTGAAGCACTGCTGCATCCTCCGCGGCGGCGAGGGCGACGGCGACGCGGACAAGCACTCGAAGGAGTGGGAGGATTTCATCAACGACGACGAGCGCTTCAACCTCGCCGACCGCATCCGCGCGCTCTTCCCCAAGATCGACCTCGCCCCGCAGGACGGCTTCGTCTCCCTCGACGAGCTCACCAGGTGGAACCTCGAGCAGGCCAGTGCCTACCAGCTCCACCGCTCCGCCAGGGAGATGGAGCTCTACGACAAGAACGGCGACGGGATCGTCTCCTTCGGGGCGTTCCGGGCTGTGCACGAAGAGTCCCATGGTAACGCGGCAAAGATTCATGCTTTTATTTGCACAGCAAGTCGATCAGGAAGGCAATAATATATGGAACGAAATCGTTGAGACAATGCAGAGCGAGCTGATTAATTAACGATTTGCAGGAGAGGGTAATTCGCTGGGGTTCCCGTGGTGGAAGGAGGAGCACTTCAATGCTTCGGACGCAGACGGCGATGGATTCCTGAATAAAGCCGAGTTTAATGAGTAAGCATTCATGCATTTAAGTTGTACCAAAGATCAAGTTTTTCTTATGATTCTCGGTTGTTGTTTCTAATGTTTTCTGAATTGTTTTGCTGTCACTTCAGCTTCCAAGGTGCATGCTTCTTCAACCTTATGACCTCTATCCTGATAACCCAATAATATTTATTCTTGTCATGGAATCGTCTCATATCTATTTGTTCCGCCTCTGCCACATGAGGGTGTCGTGTCAAATTTTGATGTCTCGTGTGGAGAGTTTGTTAGCCTCACCCAATGCATTGTTTAGCACTCAAACAATACATTTATTGGACTGTTGAAACTAGAAACTAAATAGCCGCGCCCCACCACTTTATTGGTTGCAAACAAAATCTTATCACTTCGTTAAGGTTGAGTGCAAAAGAAACTCAACTATTGCGTGGCATCATCGTATTACAGTAGTCGTATGATTAAGTTAATCACTCCATCGGAATAATTGGGTCTGGGTCGGGGTAGGATTCATGTCAATTTGGTTGGGCTTGGGCTAGGCTTAGGTTGGGCCTGGACTGGGCTTTGGTCAAGACGGCAAGTCAGGCTGGCCTTACACTGGGTTTGTCTCGGGTGGGTCTTACTGTGGGCCTGGCCTGGCCATTGATCAAAGGTCCAGTTTTCTCAAGATAATCACCAAATGATACTAATTGCACATTGGTATTTATAAAAAGCACCTGATCTCATATTAAATTTGTAAAACCTATTTTTTGGGTAAGCCTTCATGTTGTCACATATAAATCTTGCCGTTATAGTGTTGGCACTTGGCAATTAAATTTCTTTTCACCTCATACAACTATAGATGTTAAATCCACTTCGTCCTATGTATTTCAAAAATAGTAGACAACACCATATACTAAAACCTCACACACATATACCAAATATTGCTCTATCCTAAACCTTTTGCAACAAACAGCAGCGGAGCCGAGGCCCGGTGACCCTGGACGGCTGCCCGGGCTCACCGGTGAGCATCCCTGACACCTCAACGATTCCAGAGACAGTCAGTAGTGGGCAGCGAGCCCAGCCAGCAGCGATTCCCGGGCTGGCCAGCCATCTGCCCAGGCTCCCTTCCTGGGCTGGCTGTGCTCCTGGCAACAAATGGACCAGATTCTACTAAACCCTTAAATATGAGGCATACCTAAAAATCTCTTCAAGTTGGGGCAACTCCAAGTAATACCACAGGGTGAGACATATAACTATGGTCAAGTACCAAAGGAACTTCTGAATGACCACACATATTTTTTATCATGTCTGTAGAAACTTGTCAATTTTATATCACTATATGATTTTCTGAAGGCGAATGCTCCTGTCATTATTTCATTACTTGTGTGCATTATAAGAGAGCGTTCACAGTTTTCTTGAGCTGACATTTGAAATTCCTTACCGGCTTACCCATTATGCCCATATCCAGGCAGAGGGATAGAGATGGCGATGAAAAGCTAAACTTTGAAGAGTACTTTCATATGACCATATATGGGAGCATAACAGTCGCAAAGGAGTGGTTTTCCAAACTTGACAAAGATAATGACGGGTATGCAAGTGGAGCGTTAATCAAAGACTTATTGCGACGCCATTTCTCTTACAGAATTTATCATCAACTTCTCTTTTTATGCATTTGAAAAAAATAAGGCTTTCTTTTATGTAGGTTTATTTCAGAGCATGAACTGGAACCTGTTCTGGACAAGCTCATCTTTCAGAACGCTATTATGCTAGACAGCAAGCCACCCATGCTATTTCAGAGGTTTGATTTGCATTTTGCCGCTGAGCTTCTGTTTTCCATTTCTATTGTTCATTGCGGCCTCATAATGCTTTCTTTGTTATGCATATGTTAACCTTTGATCTTTGCTTTACTAGTTCAAGGTACATTAGAATGCTTTCTTTATGTCTATATGTTGATCAAACAACACAATGGACATACTAAAGGAACTATGATGTTCTTCTAATTTCTAATTTGTTAGTTTACATATCTCATTTGCATTACAGAAATGATATGGATGTATTTTCAAAAGGTTAGTAATGCTCACTTACCATCAGGTATGACTATGAGCCTCCTGCTTGTAAGTGGGTGCTATGAATTTTCAAGACATATTTGTAGATACAAGAAAATTCTTTCTACTATTGGTACACTCCTAATCAATTTTCCTATTCCAAGCAGTGGATGGGGTTACAATCGGTAACATGTTTAACAGCTTATCCTGATCTAGTCTTGCCCAAAAACCAAATTAACATATTACTCTTAAAAGTTTTGACATGTTGGCAAACAAGAAGACACTATAAAAAGGTATACACAATCCATTCCATACCTAGTGCCAAAATCATTTGTTTCTCATTGTATGACTCCATCCGAGTTCAATTCAAGGATGATCGAATGTTTTAGGCTTTGCATTATGTGGTTCCTATGTGCACAAGGTGGATTTAGCATTTTAGCTTAATCTTCTTGGAAGTATGGTGGAAGCATTGGAATCCACACGCCATGGTCTAGTTTTGATGAGGTTGAACTGGGGATTCTGCTTTGGGTTAAACCATGGGGATTTGAAAGAATGCATTGCCTTGTTTGTTCGAAAAATCCCACAGGAATTGGATTGATTTTGTCCAAATGTTCCATTGGAAGATTGATTTTGTCCAAATGTTCCATTGGATCTATCCTTTGGTGATTTATTTCCATTATACCCAAAAAGGGCTTTAAGGTTAAAGTCTTAAATTTGTGTACAGAAAACAATAGATACTGCTTTTCTCCGCATGGGTTGGAGCATTTGACTATACCCTGTAGGAGACCTGATGTTTTGAAACAAATTATAGAAATGAGCTACTATACTTGCATGGTCAAGCACCTATTTTTTCTCTCCTGTTTGTATTCTGATAGTAATTGCAGCTATTTTGTTTTCTTTTTGGCACCTAATATGTGGTCAAGCAAAAGGACAATTGCATTCCAGCATCTTCCTTTTATTGGCGTTCATGTGATGGATCTCTTTTCCCTGCGAGACGACATGTATGATTGCTTTATCCAAAAATGCAGGCAGACACAGATCATGATGGAAGGCTAACTTTGGAAGAGATGATTGAGAACCCGTATGTATTTTATGGCAGTGTTTTCCTTAGCGATGATGAAGACTATTTCCTTGACGAATTCCGCTAAGACATCTGCAGGTAACCTGTCTCCAACTCCACTACTTATCCAATTCTGCTGCCCATCGCGGCTTTCCTGTGCAGCATAACTAAAATTATCATAGTTTTTTTTGCAGATTGTTGGTATCCTAACCATGAAAGGAACAGAGCCTAGGAGGATTCCGAAATGCGCCACTACTAGTAGAAGGGAGGGCTTGGCTCTTCGTGTTGTTTTGTGAAACGAAACGACAGCTTCCTAAAGTAAATCCTAATAGCAGCAGCCAATTCACATGCCGAGTTGCTCACCTTTCATAATTAGATTGAGCCGACCAGTGGCGGAGCCAGGATTTAGTTACGCCCTGGACTCAGGGGTGGAATGATCTAGGCTATTTGGGTTGGACTACGAAAATGTTACCTAGGCTGGACTGAATTTACTCGGGCTATATACTAGATATTTTTTCACACCTCAAACTAAAGTCTACCTTGCCCGGGGTGTGGCTCCACCCCTGGAGCCGACATTGTCTCGGTTTTGTAAAATGCAAGGAGTCTAGGGGAACAATGAGAGCGAAATTGACATGGCAGCGATGAGCAAATGCAAAGCTAGCTAACATAGCATGTTTGTTTGGTTCTGTGAAACCAGTCAGTCAATTATTCTCATGTCTATTCTCTGGCTAGAGGCCCCGATCCATCAGCTGATCCTTTCTTGTTGAGATATTGATGCGCCCTGCTGTGCAGCTGCAGCTGCATCAAACCAACATTTTTCTCTTCTGTATGAGTGCATTATGGGCGGCACATCGATCGAATTATTGGGGTGACATCGATCACTTTATTCGAAAGATCAATTAAGCTGTCATCTCTGCATGTCTGTGTGTGTGTGTCTGTGTCTTGACAATATATGACTAGGATTTCAGGTGTTTCCCCCCGGGGACATGGGCAGAGAAACACCCCTCGCGAGCATCAAGCAACGTACCGATGCTTACCTGTACAGTCTTTAGGGTACGACTAAGTTTCTGAAAAATTGTAGAACGCGGAAACCTTGTAGGTAACATGGCAATTCTTATGGGATACTTAACGAAATTCTCACTTTTCGAACGGTGTCTGAAGCGTTGTTTCGAGGATGCTCTCGCTGTCAGATGCCAGTACGGCACAGGAGTTTTTCTAGGGACATACGCATCGAGTGGTGTTTAGTAGATGGGTTCACTGAATCTTGCGCACACACCACACGCATGTCTGCACGATCCAGAAGACGACGACGGCGTCACATGCGTATATGTAGGGATATGACGGAGACGTGTTAGACCAGATCGAATGATCGATGGAATACGTCGGACCATGGCCACATGCGCGGCTGTCGCTAGCTGCTGCTTTATTTAACAGGCCAAAAGAGTTGTGCGCTGTGCAGTCTCCATGATTGTCGACAAAACAGCCTCCGCGAGGATGAGCGAGAATAACATAAACAATAGCAAAAATGGATAAATAATATATATAGATGTGAGATAGAGTAATTCGACGGCCTTCTTTATTGATATAACTTGATTGTACAAAATTGATAGCCTCTCCTCTGTATTTATAGTTAACTATTCTAAATATTTATTTTGGTATACGTCCATATCTCTTCTTGGAGACGAAGAAAGAAACTAGTTATAATACCACTAAAGTGCAATAGAGAAGAAATACGAGAAATAAACCAATCCAAGGGAGAATAAAGGAAATAAAATAGAGTTTTGCCGTCAGACCCATCGATTTTAGAATGCTGAATAAAAGTAGCGCTCACAGAGGTTCCTAGACCGTTCGGGGCCGGTCGGCACGGTCCCGCGTTTGGGTTCTCATCATCTGGCAGAAAATTCCGTTATTACCTTTTACCGACTTACCTGCCGCAGTAGAAAAGTCATCAAACAGTGCAAGCTCAACTGTTGGACCAAGAAGTTCTAAAAGCCCACAGTGACTTGAGAGTCAGATAGAGAGAAGGGAAAGGACAGTTTTGGTAATGCACAAAGTCAGGGGCTGTCCAACTTTGCCATTAAGTTAGCATAGTACAGGCAAAGCTCACCCCAGCCCCATTTCATTTCCCAACTGAGAGCCAATGCATAGCTCAGCCAAGGGCAAAGCAAAACTCAGCACAGGCCAGTACCTTCACAAGCCCCAGTCCCATTTCACCTCAACCAAGAGCAAGCCAACAAAAGCCAATAACCATATTGCCACTCCATCCTCTAGCCCAGATAAGGAGCGAAGCCATGCAAGCCCACCACCATCCCCACAACCACACAGAGAGGAGGTAAGGAAGAGGAAGCCTGAGGAGAGGAGCACGAGGTGTAGGGGAAGACGAAGGAGTCAAGACGACGGTCGTCGGCATGGAGCCTTCAACGACCGTTAGGATGCTCTAGGAGGGCTGGACATCAACCCAACCGTAAGCCGACGATAGCTGACAAGTGTGCAGGTCTTTCCCCACCTCCCTTTCAAGCTCACCCATGTCACGGCTTAGCATAATCCCCGCATAGCATCACCGTAGCGCACTAGCGGCGGCGAGCCCGTAGGAGTCGCTGTGCGCCCTTGGGATAGAGAGAGCATACTCCCTGGTGCATGTCTCCCCACCGAGTCCCATCACGCACCCCCCGTAGGCGTTCCCAAGACCAAGTGCACACACATAGAGTAGAAAGGAGGTAGTAAGGGAAGAAGTACCAGAGGCGGGTATAGGAGGGTTGGCTGTCCAGCTGCAAGCCGTGGTCGGCGAGTTCAAACCCATGGGGGAGCGGTGCTAGAGCTGTGGTCGATGCTAGGCACCGACGGCTGGCGGCGACGACCATGGGGATAGGCCAACGACCGGGAGGTCGGGGGAGGCTGATCCACGATGTCGGCAGCTAGGCTAGGGGCGGCACTGGGGAAAGGTGGCGGTGTCGATAGATCCGGCGTTAGGAGCACCATCGAAGGCAAGTCCGAGGGCGGCGTTGCCGAAGCCCCCGAAGACGGCGGTGCCAGTTGGGTCGCATTAGACAGAGAAGGGAGGTGGAGTCGTCGGAGGAAGGAGCAGCACTGAGCTCTGTCGGAACCCGGAGCGTCAACTCCAGGATACTCTATGTAAATCTCACTAGTCCAGGATCAGCTAGTGCACACAGTAAAATAGGGATACATATCAAGCACCAATTACAACTTTATTAATTTAAAGAGTACGACCTTATGGCCAGCGTTTACATCAATGCGCATTGGCAATAATAATAAAGGCAAAAACTGCGGAAGCAACTGATAAAAGTGAAGCCCCAAGTCTACCCACAGGCAAATGACTGCAAGACGAGGCCTTCTCGTCTTGGTCCTCACCGAAGCCAAGGTAGTCTTCCTCTGTGATGAGATAGGAAGTGTGAGTACAAACTTGTACTCCACAAGTCACACGGAGAAATGCAACATAATGATAAAGGCAACCAAGGAAGGCATATAGGGTTATTTGTGCATAAAATAGCATTTAAAGAAACACAGTAAATAGATTGAAAATGTTGAATCTAGTACAGTAAGTAAAAACAGTAATTGTAAATGAAATTAACATCGTTAGTGCAGTCTCTGATCAAATACTAACCTAACCACGGGCATCCCACAAGGACCATCTTTTCCAAAAACATCTTGTATGGATTCTATCCATCTACACGCTTCCAACCACTCATGGATTCCATCCATATAAACCATTTTGGAAAACAAAGTCTAATCTGTGAAAAACTTTACTCAGCTTGCCCATGACCATGGGTACGGCTATCCAGGATAGATTATACACTCTGCAGATGTTGTACAGCTTTACCCATAAAACATGATCATCCCATATTACCACGCGACTAACACACTTTCTTAGGTGTGCGGCGAGGAGATCATGATAAGGCCTTTACAACCCGAATGTCAATGGAGGAATTAACAAGTATGCAATAACTAAATTTAAAACCGAATTGAAATACACTGAATAAAAATGTACGTCTAGAGGGTGAAGATGAACAGTATTCATGTGTATTGTAGCATGAATAGTACCCGAAAGGAGAGAGAAAAAAAGAAAAGAGAGGAAAGAAAAAGAAAAGAATAGGCCATGAAAAAAATTAGATTGGACCCAGAAAAATTAGAACGAATATTTTTCTGGAGATTCAATTTTTTTTGGAGATTTGAATTTGAATTCAAATTGAGAATTTTGGGTTGGAAATGGAATTTGAGATTTTCTTCCAGTATTAATAAATAATTCAAATAAAATCCAAACATTTATAAATAATTAATTTGAAATTAAATTTTTAATAAAAGCAAAATTTTGGGATGTTACACTCTAATACTATACAAATTAATAAGATAATTTGCTACACACATAATCAATGCATTGCTTGTTCATCCCAAATAGACATAAATGTTTCAACTTTTCAAATGTTTAACTTGGTGGATTCAAATCAATTATGAGAGATAGATTATCAGATGAGAATTAATTGAGGTACTTGGATTCATTCAAATTTGGAGGAAGCAAAACGATGATTATCGAGAGATTGATGTTGGTAGATTAACGAATATTGAATCATTGCTTAGATGATCTTAAAATTGATTGATGATTACTAAATGTTGGATTAATTTTATATTATTTGATGGGAATTATGGATCTGTTGGATTAGACAATGATCATAAAGCAATTGGTGGAAATAATAGATTACAACGTTATCGGATTATTTTTTTAAAAAATTTATGGTTTGCTGTCAATTTAAATTAGTGCAGAGGATAAAAGTTTATGGGATTATTTGTGGAAATCAAAAAGGTGCATCTGTGGTATATGATTTTGGAATCAAGCACCTTTGAAAAGTTGAAACATTTATGTTTTTCTGGGATGAACACCTATGGAAGTTAAGCTCTTTTGGTGGAATTCTAAATTAAGCAATATGATAAGGGCAAATGAAGTTAGCACAGAGATTATAGATGATTAAATATGTACTATTTCAATTTGGTGTTGTCTTTCATATATCTCCATTGAAGAAATGCTTCAGAGTATCAAAGAACAAGTTAAAATCATAGAGGAAGCTAAACGCTGCGCAAGAAGCAAGACCATCAAGTTCTGCAAAGTGTAGTGGAGCAGCTATTTAGAGTCAGAAGCAACTTGGGAGCATGAAGAGGACCTAAGAACCGAGTTTCACTCTCCTTTCTTTTTCCCAGTTCGTCCGAATCTCGAAGACGAGATTCTTTCTAAGGAGGGTAGATTTGTAACATCACAAAAATTTGTTTTCTTTAAAAATTTAATTTTAAATTAATTATTTAAAAGTGTTTAGATTTTATTTGGATTATTTGTGTAGTACCGAAAGAAAATATCAAAATTTCACCTCAAAAATTCAAGTTCAAATCTTCAAAATTTCAAATCTCTAAAAAAATGTCCATTCTAATTTTTCTGGATTCATTCTATTTTTTACCCATAGGTCACCCATTGCTCCATCTAAAGCACACATAACCCTTTAGTTCTAACCGACACAACCAGATGCCCTCTCTTTCTTTCTTGTTTTTCTTTCTCCCTCCTCCCTTTTTATTCTCTCATCTCTCCCTCCTGTTCATCTTCCATCCAGCACCAACTGCTTCTCTCTCTCTCTCTCCTCTTTTCTTCACCTAAGCAACTCAAGGCCATTGCCATTCATGCCAAAAATCATTTCCCACCGACTAAAGAAATTAAAGGCAGCAAAAACGTCCTCATTCATTGCTAGCAATCAATCTATTTTAGTTCCAAACTCATTTAAACTTCAATTTTCAATTTCTTTGCATTCAAAGTTGGAAAAGCTGACATTGCTTTGATTTGGCTATTTCAATCTGTTTCTCTCCTCTTTTCTTTATAAAATAAAGCTTTGGGACAGTGTTCTACCCTTTCACACCCTCCTCAACCTCATAACCTCCCGTGCACTGTTGTAACCACAAGCCAAGTTTCCCGCTCGTCAGCCTCCTTCCTCCATCATGCCATCTCTCTCTCAGGTGAGCTTTTTAAAGTTTTCATATTTTTCCAGCATATAAGAAACCTACCCTCAAATTTAATTTGATTTTGGTGCAGCCAATCTCCCGGAATCAAATTTTTACCAATCTAGGCTGAAATCTCTTCCTGTCATCAATTCGTTATCTCCGGTGAGTTTTAGACCATGTCATCACCTCTCTTAGACTTGTCTCATTGCGTTCTATGCGATGCTTCTCTCCTTTTCCCTAGAAACCCTCCACAAATTTCTGCTTTCAAAACCTAGCCATGGTCGCCTAGAGCGCTTCACATTCCCATCTATCCAGTGATGTTTCCTCCAATCTTTTCATGTGAAAACATGCCAAACCATCTTAGGTAGCTAGCCTTCAAATAGATTTGGATTTCCTTCACCGAGCATCAAGATATCAAGTTTTTACTTTTTCTTTACAGACGCCATTCAATCACCGATTGTGTCATCTCCGGTGAGTTCTGGCTTAGCTGACAATTTTCCTAGCTTCACCAGGCCAAAGCTGTGCTCGTGCTCACCTTAGTTCTCCGTGTTCCATGCCCATGCACCGTCGACCATGTGAGCCATCCATGGCCGCCGCCCGTGCTTGCGCCGCCATCGGCCTTCTGCTCCCTGGGTCCTTGCGGACCCATTTCTCCCGTCGGCTGCACCGTCCCTCCCTTCCATCGCCGGCACCTCCATTCACCAGGGCCGCCACCTCTCTGCTTTGTTTGTTCATATGTGTTGATTCTATGTCACATGTGATAATATGGTGTGGTAGTGAGGGCCTTAGCTTGTGTTCCTTCTGTCATGAGTTCAAGTCCTGAGAAATGCAAATCTTTTTCCCACTGTTAGCTTGGCCATGTTTTACCTTTAGTCAATGACAGCCGGGCCCCACATTGCATACACTTAAATAAATTGAAAAATCAGCCAAAAATAAAATTCCAGAGAATATTCCCGCGTTTTACATTTTTCTAGAATTTCCATTCCATTCGATCTTCCGAAAGCCTGTTCTCCGTTGTCCAAATTCCGAATCCAATTATTCAAGTTTTTAAATTCATCTAAAATTCTAATCCTTCTTCCAGTAAATAATTTTTATATTTATTTATTTATTTGGGTTCTTTGTTTCGCGCGTGTAGAATCCGATGTCGTCGATGCCAGTTTGGACTAATAGGAAGCGTTAAACTCCAACTTCGAAGACAAATCGTGGACCTTTGACCATATTGAACCCATTTTATAAAATTATATTGTTTTAAATTAACATGCATTGCTAGTCTTATATTAAATGTTTCTGGGATTAGTTAAATACCTACTTGATAGTAGGCCACTTTGAATAATTGTGAATGACATATATTCTTGAACACCATAGGAAGGGTAATTTTAGTTGGACATATTTTAATGCCAACATGAGAATCGAAGTTATGCTTAGTCATGCTTTAGTTGTGTGATGGGTTCCTTCACCATGATTATCATAAAAATTTGACTTAACTATATATGAAATTGTGGCGGGTAACCACTGTGAATAAAATTTGTTGTATCATGGCAGGGGATGCCATTGAGCTTGGTTAAATAAAAATTGATTTCATACTCAGGCGAATGATCGTGCAGCAAAGGAGGTGCGGGTAGCACATTTTGGATGAGGTTGTTTCTCTTGAGTAGTCCCTAAGGATTTAATCTTGTGCGCCATTGATCTAAGCCCTATAGTACAACCACATGTCCAATATAGGATTGATCTTGTTGATTAATTAGTAATGTTTTGATTTAGTTCTGTTTGGGTTGAAGTGTGTTTGGGATGGACATTCACACTAGGCGCAAGAGGGGGCCGGATGGAGGTGAAACCTTAGCGAGCAGAGCTGGGTCAAAACAGTGCTTTGTAAAGGCCTTGTCATGATCTCTTCGCTGCACACCCATGAAAGTATATTAATCACATGGCAATATGAGATGATCATGTCTTGTGGGTAAAGTAGTACAACCTCTACAGAGTGTTAAAAACTATTCGAATAGCCATGTCCTTGGTTATGGACAAAGCTTGTTGATTTCACATGGGAGATAGATTTTATCTAAAATTTATGGTTGGTGGGATGGTTGGGAAGTGAACACGTAGTTCACTAGTTGTTTCAAAGTACTTGTTTACTTTTGTATGTAATCTTTTCAAATTGTGCTTTTCAATCTATATACTGTATTTACTGTCAATACTGATTTCTACGAAATAGCTATAAAGCTACTCTTGTTCAATCCTTGCATGAATACTATTTGCATACATTTCCCTACGACTTTATGAGTACTTTATATACACATAGCTTTATGCCATTTGTTGATCAGTCATCGAAGAAGACCCAGGGAACACTCAATTCTATGTGGAGGAGTACTTCGAGGACTATGCAAAATTTGTGCTTTTCAATCTATATACTGTATTTACTGTCAATACTGCTTTCTACGAAATAGCTATAAAGCTACTCTTATTCAAGCCTTGCATGAATACTATTTGCATACATTTCCCTACGACTTTATGAGTACTTTATATACATAGCTTTATGCCATTTATTGATTAGTCATCGAAGAAGACCAAGGGAACACTCAATTCTATGTGGAGGAGTACTTCGAGGACTATGCAAATTAGGGTGCGTTTTCCACTCGATTTCCTGTGAGCATATCGGATGGCTACCACAAGATGTTTCTTTCGCTGCAAGTTTATTTTTTGTCATTAAGCCCTGCATGGCAATAATTGTAAAACCTTGACCATAAGGTTTGTTATTACTATTTAATAAAATTTGGCTTATTCTTAGCTGTTTCGTTGTATGGATATGATTTCATCAATGTTGGTACTATGTGAACTAACTATTGATCTGGAGACTAGTTCAGAATACATAGAGGGTCCAGACTTGCAGATTTGGGTCCTGATAGCATAAGTCTGCAGGCAAATCATAACTATGCTCTCATAGAGCTTACAATAACCATAGTTCTTTGTGAACTTATTCTAAATTAAATGCACACACTTCTAATTGATAAATGTCTGAACAATAATAGGTAATATACAAATAGGAAGGCTACATTGAGTCCTCATAATGATCCTCATATTCATCACCAAGGAGATCATCATCATTATCCTCCATCTGGACATCCTTACTGGCATCCTTGATGGCTGGTTCTTCAATCTTCTCATCAAGAGCCATAACATCAGACTCATCCTTTTCTTGTCCAGTAGCAAAGTGTGCCTCATTATATCCATTGGTCTTCTTGCCATTCTTCTCTTGATAGAGTTCAATGAGATGTTTGGGAGTGTGACAAATGTGAGACCACAGACGGTTTAGAACACCGAACCGCCTGTGATATCTATTTCAAAAGTGATTTTATTTGCTCTTTTTCGGCTAGCCTCAGGATATGCTAGCCATGCCCTCTGGAAACAAGCAAGATCATGTATATAACACAGGACAATCATTACATAAATCACATAAATGAATAAAACAACACCAGTAGATCACACACACATACACACACATATATCATGATAATCGTTACACAGATCTCTCAAATGAATTAAATTGAATGAATTATTTGATTAAGCACAATTGAGTGATTTGTACAATTGAATCCAATATTTCAACATCTAATTATCACCATTGCTGGGGTGGAACTCTCCATTCTTTTTTATGACCTTTGCTAGCAAGAATTGGGAGATGTTTCCATGAATTGCGATGAGATTGTCAAGATCATATGCACTTTCGTTGAAGTCCACCTGCTGTCGCTAGGAGCAATGTTAAGTCATTAATTATGATGTGTGTGTGTGTGTATACATATATATAATCAAAAAATAATAATTATTGGAAGGTTGACAAACCTCTGGATCAGTCATCTTAGTGTCCGTGATTTCCTTCATATGACGGCAAACGTAGAATCCACATATGTTACCCTGTAGCTGCTGGTGGTACTGCAAAATATATAGAATTACATACATAGGCATAGTCAATTCTAGAGGCATTATAACAAACTGTGATATAGGATTGTTGTGTTGTAGCGGGTACCAAAAATCGCATCCTGTGTCGCAGTGTATCACTGGATTCGTTATGTCTCCCTCCTAGGGCAATATAAGCGGTAAACGACCTATGTGATTTTAAAAAAGTTAGCCTCGGCCATTGCAAACGAAGAAACGACTACAATAGAGTTATGTATGGAGGAAATGAGTTTACCTGTTAATTACTTCTTGCACATGACTGAAGTCGTGGTTGCCCCTAAGTAGGGAATCAAGGTATATTACCTTGCTCCACTTTGTTACAATCACAATCAAAATCCAGTGAGACCTAGTCATGTGTGTCGCCATAGTGATTAATCATAAATTCATATTGCATATAAAGTACAAATGAAACTTGTGTGGCAACTAGTGAAGCACTTACCCTTGGTTGAAGGGTACCGTGATGTACTCCTTGTCGTTGTGAGCAATCAATCCCCTCGTTATGTAATATTGCATGAAGTATGCATTTCCATTGATAGATTGCTCCGAGACCAAGTGTGGGTCGAGAAAATTCACCGGTTGCCACCATCGTTGGACTTGTTGGATTATGTATCTATACATAAGGAAAGAGTAATGACATTTGTCAGTATGACGTGGTACAGTACACTTACAGTGTCCAGCATCGTAGAAATGAGACGTCAAGTTCGTTGAGATTGAATAGTAAGAATAAGTTTTTGAATATCACGACGAAGTAGCCCGAGTCATGTAGGAAATGTGCCTCCGTATATTTCACAGTGAATCCACTCCGCCGGTTTGGCTTCATGTTGGACCTTTGTATGTCATGTATACAATGTATTGCAAACCAAACCAAACCGGGGTAATTGTGACTCAGGGACCAATGAAACTCCTAGAATGAACTTCCATGGCTCGGGACGCGCCTTAATTTTCTTCGCTTAAGCCTTAGAGCCTCGTTTATGATACGTTTTCGGTGGCGTCTGCATGGGTTTTTGAAAGAGACACTCGAAGACGTGGTTGATGACCTCGCTCTTAACCAATTTTGAGGGCGCTCGTTTGCGATCCCGGCAAATGGTGGGGAGGCCTCTGATTGGATTGCAACCTCGTCCTGCATCCTCCACTGCGGGATTTTACCCGCGTACCCAGCAGTGCCGAGTCTGTGAGGATGAGTGTTTTGTGACTGGAGAGCCTTGTGTGTGGCACTTTATTGTCCAAATTCGGTCGTTGTCTTCATCTGCACAAAGGCCTCCCATGTTTCCGGCGACACGAATGGCTACCTCGTGAAGGGGTGAGATCCTTTGCCACGTACTGCGTGACAAGAGTGCTCTTAAAATTCTTTCATGCTTTTCCCATTACGAGGAGTGCGTGCCGTTGCATGTGTTCCTGTACTTATGCTGTGATATTGAACGAATTTGTAATTTCCTCCCATAGCTGATCTTTTTGATCCTTTGCCAAATCTTTCCAGCTTGCTATGGTGATGAGGACCCGTTGCCTTCCAATTATCCCACATGTAGTCCGAAATGATGCCGCTGCTTTCTTCGGTTTGAGAGGGACCCCATCCGGAGATATCATCGTGATGGTCATTCGGCCCTCTGACCTTTTCGATACTCCTCGGCCATGCTTAGTTATCCCAATCTTGGGAGCTTGAGACCCAGATGAAGACGACGATGACTGTGTGAATGCCATCTCTATTCTAAGAAAAAAACTAACTGCAGTGAGCTATGGGCCTAAACAAAGTTTTATGAAACAAATGACATAAACCAGTGTATCAAGTTCATTGAACTGGATACACTGGAGTGTGTCACTTGCTTCATGCCCTTTGAAGGTCTATGTGGCATATATTATTACTACAAGGTCCCTTTGGAACAATAACATGCCATTCCAAATAGCTCTTGTAGCTAACAAGTGCAACATATATCATGATGTTCTAAAGGTCATAAAACAATTTACCAACTATTCAGACAGAGCACATGATTGACAAATCACAGTAATAGTAAAAATTTTTGGACGATGACTGTGTGGACACCATCTCTCTTCTAAGAAAAAACTAACTGCAATGAGCTATGGGCCTAAACAAAGTTCTTTGAAGCAAATGACACAAACCAGTGTATCAAGTTCATTGAATTGGATACACTGGAGTGTGTCACTTGCTTCATGCCCTTTGAAGGTCTATGTGACATATATAATTACTACAAGATCCCTTTGGAACAGTAACATGCCATTCCAAATAGCTCTTGTAGCTAACAAGTGCAGCATATATCATGATGTTCTAAAGGTCATAAAACAATTTAGCCAACTATTCAGACAGAGCACAAGATTGACAAATGATAGTAATAGTAAAAATTTAGCCATCGAGTGAAGCATATATCATAAAGTACTAAAGGTCATAAAATAATTTAGCCATCTACTGATGATAACAAAACAAATTAGCCAACTATTGAGACAGGGGCGAACGGTGTCAGGAAGGAGCGGCGGCGACGTGAGGTTGAGGCGGCTGGCGTCGGGAGGGAGTGGCAGACGGCGTCAGGAGGGAGTGGCGGATGGTGACGGGAGGGAGAGGCGGCGTTGTGAGAGGTGGCATCGTGAGGGAGAGGCGGCCGGTGTCGGGAGGAAGCGTCGGCGTCGGGAGGGAGAGGCGGCGTCGTGAGGGAGAGGCGGCATCGGGAGGGAGCGGCGACGTCTGGAGGGAGAGGCGGCCGACGTGAGGGAGTGGCGGCGTCGCGCACGAGGGAGCAGTTATGTAATACCCCAAAAGTGATTCGAGAGTTAATCGATTAATTGAAGGGAATGACCATATAGAAAAGAGTTAAATAGGGATTTTTAGAGGGGGAATTTCTAAAATTCCTGGCAACCTGGGCCTAGGCCTTGGCCCAAGAGGTGGCTAGCCAAAAAAGGGGGGAGGCACCCCTCCCCCAAACCCTAGCCGCCACCCCTTCTCCCCCTCTCCTCTCCCCTTGTGGCCGCCACCCCCCTCTCCCCCTTGCGCCTCCCATGTCCAGCAGCACCTCCTCCTTGTCCTCCATTGAAGCCCCCTGCTATTGGTGAAGAAGATCCCCTTTGCTGCCGGTCGAGCGGAGGAAGGAGATTGATCACCGGGAGGTGTTTTTGACTTGAAAGTCGAAGAAGAGGAAGGGAAAAAGGGAAAAGGAAGGGAGAGAGAGATCGCATGGTGTTCATCATGTTCTTCAGCGGTTCATCAAGAGTAATCCCTGTTTCCCCTGGTTAGAGGCATATTTTAATTGTTGTAGCAATGTCGTTATTCTGTTCTGCTCAGGACAGTTTGTGTTAGACGGTCGTTTTGATGAAGTTTCGTGTAGATTCAGTTCTGGGTGTCGACATCGCTATCTTTCCATGAAGTGCTAGAACACGTCGTTTGGACCACTGTAGCAGACGTTATGATTTTTTTTAGTGGGACTATTCTGCAGATTTATGGGTTTTCTGTCAGGTTTTGGCAAATCGGGTTATGTGATTAGAAAAATGGAGAATTAGAGAAGCTCAGTATAATGAAAGTTGTAGATAATTATCTTATCTTTCCAGGAAGCTCAAGAACTCATGATTCGAACACTCGTACTAAAAGTTATGGTATTTTTAGTACACTATCCAGAGAACCTGACGTGAAATTGATGTTTTGGAAATCTGGCTTGTGCGGGTATAATTTGGCCGATTCAGGGAGGTTCACCAACTAAGTTTAGATGGAGGATTTAATTATGTTTCCAGAAAGTCTAAGAACATCTTATTGGATTTCCATACCAATAGATATGAATTTTTGAAGTTGACTGTCCACAGAGGGGGCAGATCGACCTGTAGGATTTGGGGATTGGAACCGAGTTAGGCGTTTTTGCGAGTTTGTGATTGTTTTTATTTATTCTAAGGTCCACTACTGTAATCTTAGCATGCATTATAATTATTATTCAGGTGGTGGACTGATCCCGGGGGCAGCACCTTCTACACATCTCTCGTCCTCTCGCGGTTAAGGCAAGTATAATGATGAGTTAAATTGATATTGTGGAATGTCGACGTTTGATTTATATTGTGAGCAATTGTGTTCATGGTTTTGATGAAGGAGCACCTATTAATGTTCATGGTTGTTTATAAGTTATGAATTTTACGAGTATTCCTTGTGCAAAGTTGTTGTGGATGCATGTTTTTATTAAATTGAGACTTTCATACATATGCATCATGTTGGCTTAATGAAGTCTTGGTCATGTGATGACCAAGCATTTGCTGAGGTCCCTGTCATGTTGATGACGGGCTAAAGGTCCTCATACTTGCGGAGTATGGGAAATTGGTCCCTGTACCAGATGGTACAGGCATGGGTGAGCATCGACGGAAGCGCACTTTGCATTACCGGTAAAATGCAAAAGAGAAAGAAATAAAGATATTTTTGATCATACTGCATAGCATGATTTATATAAGTAATTGTTGGATGTTCTTATGAAATGGTGTTCATGTATGTTCTTATTATCCCTTTGTTATATTTGCTGAGTCGTTGGACTCACTCTTGTTGTTTGTTGTGTTTTAGGTACCTTTATAAGATCGGCTTGCATGGGGAAAAAAAGGAAGGATTAGTCTTGTTGCATATTGCACGATCAACTCATAATGGCAAGAAAGGAAGAAATTAAATAGTATAAGAATGAATTACTTTAAGTATCTTTATGATCATTGTTTGCTGAAATTAAACTGTAATAAATGGATAGAACATTTATGGTGTTCCCGTTCTTTATCAAGATGCTAGTCCTATGAATGTCCTAGTCACCTAAAGTCAATTTTGTTTAGTCTTGGTCGAAATACCTGTTGGATATCTATTCTTATTAAATTTGCTTGTTGAAACCTCTGGCATAGATAAATATTCATGGGAGGTTCTGCCAAAATTTTGTGAGACATGTTTAGTTTATCCTTATTCATTACTAGTTTGGTAGCATTCCAGGTCAATGTTTGGCTTGAGTGTTACAAGTTAGATATAGCAAAACCTAGCACTGGCGGTGTCGCACGAGCGGAACCTATATATAGGGAAACTATCACAGACGGTTCCATACAAGAACCGTCTGTGATATGTTGAGTATCATAGATGGTTCTTTTTATAGAATCGTCTGTGATATCCGACATATCACAGACAGTTTCTTCCGATAAACCGCCTGTGATAGTTCCTGTATCTAGAAATCATAAATGCTGGCCATGCAATGTGAAAACTCAAGCATAATCATAAATATAACTATTTCTTAGTTCCTGAGTCATTTACAATTACAATGGAATATAGTTCATAATTACATGCCGAGTTCCCTAATTATGATTACATTGTAACAATTTCCAAATAGGTGCTGGCTTTGTGGGATCATTTATTACACCTGGCTATTTCCTTTTAAATAAAGCTCTTCACGATGATCGACACACATATAACTTGCTTCATCACCTTGTTCTTCCTCGAGCCTGATGCCGTCTTCAAATGGAGGCAACTCATCAAATTGATTATACTCTTCCTCATCCACAATATTCTCAACTTCAACAATCCTTCTTTTTCCCTGAAGAACTACATAGCGCTTCGTATTTGCCGTGTACTCTTCTCTTCACCGTGGCTATCTTTTTGTCATAGCCACATGACGATGTCATAACTATCTTTTTGTGTACTCTTCTCTTTACCGTGGCTGGTCCAACATTTGTACCCTGATCTGAACCCCCTTCGAATCAAATGAGCTTCGATTTGCGCTGAGTTGCTAAACATCTTTAGATTATCACAATCAATGCATGGACAATACATATATTCCATCCCCTTCTTCAACATATCCAGCTCGGCCGCTCTTCTAAAAGCAGACACGCCATTAATGTACTCCTCACTCACACAGTTCTCAATGTACATCTAGCGTCGGTCCATCTATGCTACACATGTAACAAATGAGTGTCAAAATTGATTATTAGCGCTACTATATAGCAAATCAGACTAGCTATAAATACTTACACATGACATCGATCTATATATATTACGTAGGTATAGCTAGCTAGCCACGTATTTATGACATAATAATGTTAAGCAAGAATATATAGAAGTGAACTACGAGTACTTACCCATTCTGATCAAATTGAGCAAACTAGCTAACATTATCTTTCTAAACCTAACTAGCTAGATCTAAACAAAAACGTATCCATCATCTCTTTCAATTACAAAAGCATGTATATAAGTTATTAAAAGCAATTGAGTACTTGTTGGATCGGAAACGGCGACAGAGGGGGGGGGGGGGTGAATGGAGCCCTTAAAAAAATGACCCCCAAAAGTACCCACTTAAAACTTTCTCCGATAGCAATTGATGCTATGAAGAAATAAAATGAAAGTTCACCGGAGACCGAAACATCAAATCAAGGACGAGGAGGCAAACTAGAGAAAGCAGATCGGCAAAGAAATTGCAGTAAAATATTGCCACGGCAGAGAATCAGCTCAAAACAATACCGCGGCAAGAAACCTGCAGAAAAGACTTGCCACGGCAGAGAATACTCGTAGAAATTGCTGCCACGGCAGAGAAATGAGCCCAAAAACGAAAATGGCAGCAGCACATAGGTTGCAGATTTTTCACACTTATCGGATTAACAAAAATTGGTTCGATCAGCAAGATTGCTACCTAAAATCTGAGAGGCACTAATCTGAAAACAGCAGTAAAAGGCAAGTAAAAAGGCACAGCCAAACGAGAGTTGGAAGGAATCTTGCTGCTGCTGCCAATTGCCTTTACCGAAGGCTGAAAAGAACAAAAGAAATCGGAAACCAACTACTGTCCTGAAGACTCAAAGCAGACCAAAAGAGTCATGCAGTTTTGTTTCAGATTTTAGACTCGCAGATCAAACGAACTGAGTAGGAAACAAAAAGCAAAAAGAAAAAAGGCAAAACTGAAAAAGGAACATTCATGCGTCCAAGATTGATTTACTGCCAAGCTATGCTGCCCAAGATCAAAAGCAAGGAGTAGTACTTTTGACACATCATCTCCAAGAAATAAGCTCCCTAGATTAATTTACTGCGGCTACCCGAGAGAGATAAACTTAAAACACCTGGGTTTGCACTTGGTTTTTGGCCGAAATCTCTAGCATTCGAACAGCATGCAACCAGCCATGAGTATCAACGGTTTGCACTTGATCTTTTGGCCGAAACCATTAGCATTCGGACTGCATTGCCGCAAGCCCAAAACAAACAAAAAAGAACAAGAAATCTCAAGAAATGAGCTGTTCGGCTGCAAGGGGATCACAAAAAATGAAGCAATGCTGAGATAGAGAACACATCCCAAAAGCTTGAAACTCACAAAAGGAAATCTACGGATTGTTAGTTCAAATAGGTGTTACTACGAATTGTTATACAGGATTAATGTGTACTAGCGAATACCAGAAAATCTAGATCGTGTTGTAGGGTGTCGATCCCTCCCTTGGATTTTCGTACCTCTGCAACGTACGTGGTGAATGACCTATGTGATTTCAAAAAGTTAACCTTAGTCATTGGGAAGGAAGGAAAGACTACAATGGAGTTATCTATGGAGGAAATGTGTTTACCTGTCGATTAATCGTTGGACAACTATGTAGTTAGTTCTGTTCCTCCTTAGGAAATCAAGGTATATTATCTTATTCCATTTTGGTATAATTACAATTAGAATCCAGTGGAACCTACATAGATATGTCATCATCATCATTAAATCTTAGTTCATGTTGCTTATAAAGTACAATCAACAAGTATAAGTGTAGTACTTACTCTGGTTATAGGGCATAAGTATGAATTCCTTATTGCGGTGAGCCACTAATGCCATCGTCACGAAGGATGCATCCTCCTTAATGGTATCCATGGAGATCAAGAGTGGATCAAAGAAACCAACATGTGATTTCTTTTATCCAGCTTTAGTCACCATGTATATATACACACACACAATAGCAATGAGTTATATATGACATTTATCAGTATTACATAAACGTTGATCGTGATTGTACACACTTACAATATCCAGCATTCATGATCATAGTCTAGCTAGAGGTATCCAAGGATGATGCAAACCATGTCAATAAGCTAAGCGAAACCAAGAATCTAGTATTGAGTCATATTAGAGTGCTACAAGCTCAAGAGTGAAATATTTGTTTAAGTACTTGTAATCTTTGTAATTTTAGCAAATTGAGCACAAATGATAAGTTTTTTTAGAAATCTTATGATTGTTGCCAACCAGATTTTTGTTTTATCATGTGCTAGATCTCAAGCCTTATGCGACCACTCCAAGCAAGAAGCTTAAGGAGATGATCTTGGTCATCCAAAACTCCCCCTGAGTTCATGCCTTGTGCAATGGCAAGCCGTCTCATGAGAAAGAATTGGTGAGATCAGTTTTTTCGCACAAAAGAGATCTTTTTGCTTTTTAACATGTTGTACTAACTCATGCTGCATCAAGAGACTACAATAGCTCAATCTAAGATTCAATAGAGATTCAACGCTCAACTCAGCCTATTTGACATGGCGTGAATCATAAAAGGATAACGCAAGAAAGACTAATCTCGAGAGCTAGCATGACAAGTTTTAATTCAAGTTGAGCAATTTTAATTAACTTATCATGGCAAAGGCTAGCCTACACATATGAAGTCATGATCAATCTAGCAAATAAGCACAAGTCATGGCAGGATGTAAAGTGATGTAAACATGTCATGAAAGGATAATAATCAAGGCTCAATGTAGATATTTACAATGCAGAATGACATGCAAGAAAATCCAGCTCCCCCTCAACATGAGATGCAACTTTTAGTTCGGATTGAGTTAAGTCAATATTAAGCTCCAGAAGCTCCCAATGAACTCCCCCTGAACCAAAACAATAAGCAAGAGAGACTAGCAAAGAAAATCCGAAAGGACAGTCCTTAAAGCATAGACAAGATATAGAGGATACTATGGCTCAGACTGACTCTCATCTACCCCATATGACTCGAGGACTATCAGCTGGTCTGCTAACAACCTAGGGAGCAAACACGTACCCTGTCTACCCGAGGGTGGCCCAACCCTCGCTAGAACCCACAAGAAGTGAGTAAGCTCAACCTAGAGAGAAGAGAGACAGCTAACAAGCAGCATCCTAAAGTCACAAGATAAGAGCAAGAAGTCTAAACGCTAGACAAGACGACCACTCTAACCTATGCTAGAAGGACTATCCCGAATGCACCCAAAATGTAATGCAACAGAAAGGAGCAAGAGCATAATTAATATAATAAAGCAGTAAAACACAAAGCTCCCCCTCACAATAGTCCGTAAGGATAAACCACCCCAAGCTCTCCCCGCAGAGCTGAAAACCTAGAGCTATCCAATGGCTTGGTAAAGATATCAGCCAACTGGTGGTCACTCTCCACAAACTGGAGCACGATGTCACCCTTCTCTACATGGTCTCTAAGGAAGTGATAGCGAATATCAATATGCTTGGTCTGGGAGTGCTGCACTGGGTTCTTAGCAATGTTGATCGCAGAAGTGTTATCACAAAAGAGTGAAACACTGTCGATAACTAACCCAAAGTCCCGCAGGGTCGAGACCATCCAAAGCACCTGGCTACAGCAATTGGTTGCAGCAACGTACTCGGCCTCTGCAGTGGACTGTGCAACACCGGACTGCTTCCTCGAAGACCAGGAAACGAGAGAAGTGCCAATGAACTGCCAGGTGCCTGAAGTGCTCTTCCTATCTATCCTACAGCCGGCAAAGTCTGCATCCGAGTAGGCTCTAAGGGAAAGACAGGAAGAGGAAGAGTACCAGATACCATAGTCAATGGTAGCTCGAAGGTACCAAAGAATGCGCTTCACCGCCTGGCGGTGAGATACGCGAGGAGAAGCCTGAAACCGGGCACAGAGACACACAGTGAAGTGTATGTCCGGTCTCGAGGCAGTGAGGTACAAGAGGAAGCCGATCATACTACGATACTCCTTCTGATCAACTGGCTCACCATCCTCATCTGGGTCGAGTGATACTGAGGTAGCCATAGGAGTGGACACCGGCTTACCATCACTCATATCGAAGCGCCTCAGGAGGTCTCGAGTGTACTTGCCCTGATGCAAGAAGGTACCCTCCTGAGTCTGCTTAATTTGGAAGCCAAGGAAGAAGCTCAACTCACCCATCATGCTCATCTCGAACTCCGAGCTCATGGCATCGGAAAACTGGGAAACAAGAGCATGCGAGGAGCCGCCAAAGATGATGTCATCCACATAAATCTGGACGAGCAGAAGATCAGTGCCTTGCCGGCGGATGAATAAGGTCTTGTCTACATTACCCATCTCGAAACCATGACTCAACAAGTAGGACTTAAGCCTCTCATACCAAGCTCTAGGGGCCTGCTTAAGTCCATACAGCGCTTTGGAAAGCTTGAAGACATGATTTGGGTATTTGGGGTTCTCGAAACCTGGAGACTGTCGGACATAGACTTCTTCCTCAATGAAGCCATTAAGGAAGGCACTCTTGACGTCCATCTGGTAAAGCTTGAAACCCTTAGAAGCTGCAAAGGCAAGCAGGATTCTAATAGCCTCAAGTCTAGCTACAGGGGCAAAGGTCTCCTCGAAATCTAGACCCTCAACCTGAGAGAAGCCCTGAGCTACCAGTCTAGCCTTGTTTCGAACAACCACCCCATCCTCACTCTGCTTGTTCTTGAACACCCACTTAGTCCCAATGACATTGTGACCTCGAGGGGGCTCAACAAGCGACCAGACCTTGTTTCTTTCGAAATTTTCAAGCTCCTCATGCATGGCATTGACCCAAGATTCGTCAGATAGAGCATGACAAATGTCTTTGGGCTCAAAGGAGGTGACAAAGGCAGAATGGAGATAGAATTGAGACACGCCAGATTTCGAACGAGTGACTCGCTCAAATAGGTCTCCAATAATCTGCTCAGAAGGATGAGCTTTTTGGATATGCCGAGGAGGTCTAGGATGAGATGAAGAAGTGGCCTCTACCTCATGTGCAGATGAGGTAGGAACAGAGCCACTAGCTCCAGTAGAAGTAGAAGGCAAGGGCTGATCGCCTCGAGGTGCAGTGGAAGAAGGCACCTCAAGGGGTGGATGAGTGACTGATCGGGTAGACAACCCTCATCTCCACCGTCCTCGTCATCCACAAAGATGGGCTCGGACTGCTCTAAAGAACCTGAGATATCGGGCCTAGTCCCCGGACTGGCCTCATCGAAGGTCACCTCACAGGTCTTTACCATTTTACTAGACTCGCAGTTCCAAACCCGATAAGCCCGCGAAGAAGTCAAGTAACCTAGAAAGATACCATCACACGAATGTGACTCAAACTTGTCTAGGTTCTCGGACTTCAGAATAAAACACTTGCAACCAAACATACGAAAATGAGATACACTGGGCTTTCGCCCATATCTCAACTCATAAGAAGTGCGGTGCAAGTGTGCCCGAAGAAAAACTCGATTTGAGACATGGCACGCGGTAGCTATAGCCTCAGCCCAAACTTCCGCGGTGTAGAGTACTCATCGAGCATCGTCCTGGCCATCTCGACCAAGGTTCGGTTCTTCCTCTCCACGACGCCATTTTGCTGTGGGACATGCGGAGAAGAGAACTGGTGCTCTACACCTGTCTCATCGCAGAACCTCTCAAAGTAGGAGTTCTTGAACTCCGTGCCATTGTCACTGTGGATCGCTCGTAAGGCACTCGGGAGCTCAATAGAAAGCCTACTGAAAAGACCTCGAAAATGTGTAAACGTTTCATCCTTCGAGGCTAAGAAAAACACCCAAGAGTACCTCGAGAAGTCATCGACCACGACAAGAACATACCACTTCCCTCCTGCTGACTGCACTCGAGCTGGTCCAACTGTGTCCATATGGAGCAGCTGTCCTGGTGCATCGGTCATAGTCACTGTGACTGGAGGATGAGAAGCGGCAACCATCTTGCCGCGCCGGCAAGGAGCACAAACTAGATCTTTGACCATCTTGAGTTTCGACAAACCACGAATGAGATCGTGGCCGCTAACTCGGGTCAAATGGTCAAATCCAATATGACCAAGTCTCCTATGCCAGAAAGAAAGGTCGCGGGACTCAGAAGCAACCAAACACCGGAGAGGATCACCAGAAGACTCAGAAAAATCAGCACGAAAGATCTTCCCAAAACGAGAAATCCCGCAAACCAGACTACCCGAAGAATCAAGAATTTTGCAAGCATTTTTCTTAAAGCTCACCTCGAAACCGTCATCGGTAAGCTTAGAAACAGAAAGCAAATTATACTGCAGCTTATTAACCAAAGCAACATCTTTCAAGATGAAGGAATCATTAACGCGCACTGTACCTTTGGCGATGACGCGCCCAGATGAAGCGTCTCCGAAGGTGATTGTCTCATCACCTGGAGCACGGGCAAGGGAAGAAAACCAACGGGAGTCTCCGGTCATGTGTCGTGAACACCCAAAGTCTACAAGCCAAACCTTTCCCTTCCCTGCCCGGCGAACCTGAGTCAAACAGAGAGTAAGGTCTCAGTACTGGGGTAAATCAAGAGTGATTTTGGCACCCAATACTGAGTAACACGTCGAGCAGATGAAGTAGTCAAGCCTATCTACCCTACGCTTTCTGTCACTCAACAAGCCAGAAGGTCTATGTGCAGACCTGAAACTGTTGTTGGGCTTGACTGCTATAGAGGAGCGAGTCAAGACACCAGCAACATGCTGATCACGCCGCGGGTAGCTATCTCGACGGGGGAAATGAGATCTACCCTCAGGACGGCGGAAGACACGACCAAAGGGAGCATGAGGATGAAAACCAGAAAACTCAAAAAAACCAAGTCCTCGATGCTGCCCAACACCATCAGAAGCATCTGAAGCAAACCTAGACCTCGTGTTGGTCTTAGATGCACTCAAGGTCTGGGGCTGACCCTGAATACGCCTAAGAGCTGCAACACGGTCTCTCTGCGCGATCCTGGTGCGCCTGAAGCATCGATCGATCAAGTGTCCATCCTTCTGATAGAAGGTGCAATGATACTTCGCCTTCTGAGAGGCAGAAGTAGCATGAGTTTGCTTCGCCTTTTGAGAGGCCGAAGCTGCAGGTGGACTTACCTTGCTGTCAGAAATCCCTTGGACAAAGCCTGCAGACTTGAATTTAACTTCATCAGATCTGGGCTCAACCTCGATCACACCTCCTATTATGGGTCTGAGAATAGCAGGTGGATGCTTCCTAATGTCCTCATAGAAATCATATCCTAGACCTTGATTGAGCTTGCAAATCTTGGACTGGTCTAGAATAAGATTCAGCTTCTTCTTGCCGCCTACAAACCTCTCGAGAGTGTTCATAAGGTACTGACACTCCCGAAAGAGAGAGGTACAAGAAGAGCAGGGGGAAGAAGAGACAGCAGAAGGTAAGGGAGCAGAAGAAGAACCAACAGCAGAGGAAAAAATGGCTTGTGCACGCACAGCCGACTCTGAGGGGACAGCCCTACTACTAGCCAGTTGGTTCACGTCGCTAAGCGTCTCCACCTTACCCTTGGTCTCCTTCCCCACCTCAGCAATCATATCACAATGAGTTGATGGCTTCTCTAGTAAATCCTTAGTTAGCTTCACACATTTTTCATTCAAATCAATGAGTTCAAGTTTTAGTTTTTCACAACTCATGCATGGTGAGCTAACAGGGTCCTTAGTCGCAAACTGAGCCAACTTGTTGTTATGATTAACCACTTCTTGGAATTGCTTGGAAATAGATTCAAGTTCAAGGGTTAATTTTGGACAATTGGTGCAAGACACAACAGGCTCAAGTAGATAAGCACGCAACTCAGCAATTTTGTGACCTACCCGTTTTAGGTTCATCTTCAAGTTATTGCAATTTTCACATGACTCGGGCAGATTTAGAAGCATGGTATAAATACCTCTAAAAGCATTGTCCTTATCCTCACATAAGATGCAAGCAATAGTCTCAACAGTAGTAGATGAAACAGGAGCTACCCTACTCATCTCAAGCTCCGCAAGAAGACTAATGTTCTCCACCTTAATCATGTCAAGCTCGGAAGACAAACTATCATGCGAGGTCCTTAATTTCTCCATGTCACCCAACAGAGCACAGCATGTATCACAATCATCACGGGAGGGAGCAGATGTAAGTGAAGTAAGCTCCTGTGATAGTCTATCTACTTCCTTCTCTAACTCGGTACACCTAGTCCTAGCTCTAGCATGAAATCCACCTAGCTTAAGAAAAGCATGATTAAGCTGGTCGTAGGTGGGGGATACCTCGTCGGAGTCGGAGTACAGCTCGCTGTCGCTCACTTTGCCCTCAAGGGCCATGAAGCACATGCCGGAGAAGTCATCGCCGCCCTTGGGTTCTTGCTCGTCCGTTCCATCGTCGTCGCTCCACCCCTCCACCTCGCTGAGATCGAGGTCGTCGAAGGCGGTGAGGACGCGATGGAAGAGCTTCTTGGCCTTCCCAAAGTCGCGGAACTTCTTTTTGCTTTGTGTAGGAGCTGAGGGCTTCTTGTTGCGGTTCTTGTCGGTGTAGTCGTTCTTGCCCGAACCGCCGTAGTCACCTTTGCCCTTCCCCAGCTTGGGGCAGTTTGCCCGAATGTGGTTGGGGCCACCACACTCGAAGCAAATCACGGGTCCTCCTCTCTTTCCGTCCCTCCTCCTCTTGTAAGCATGGGAGAATCTCCGAGCTAGGAGAGCCAGCTGCTCATCCGCAAGCTGCTCTAACTGATCATCAGTTATGTCACAGAGAGCAGCAAGGGAGAAACCACAAAGTGACTTGGAAGAAGATCCAGAAGCGGGATCGGTGACTAGGGCCATTGACTGTGACTTCGACTTGCGAGAGACAATGTCAATCTCGTGAGTCTTGAGGCGCGAGTACAGTGCATCAAGAGTCAAAGTCGAGAGGTCCGTGGTGTCCTTGATGGTAGTCACCTTCATCTCCCAAACGTGTAAGTCAAGAGCCGCGAGCATCTGACGAGCGTTGTCCGAGTCGGGGTATGTGAGACCGACCGCTCGGAGGTTGCTCAAGATCTTGTGAAAACGCACAAAACACTTATCAAGGGACTCGCCAGCGAGCATTTCAAACTTGTTGTAATCTCACTTGAACTGGTCTTGTCGCACCGTCTTTATTTGGGTGGTGCCCTCATGGTAAGCATCGAGGGTCTCCCAAATATCGAAGGTGGACGAAAGATGAGAGATGTGGTCAAACTCGCTATGACTCAAGCCCTGGATTATGATGTTCCTTGCATTAGCGTTTGCCTCAACATCAGCCATATTCCCGGCGTTGATGTTCTCATCGGTAGGAACAACAAATCGGACCTTGACCTTACGCCAGATGGCATACCCCTGAGCCTGGATGTATGTCTCCATTCGGCTCTTCCAGAAGGGGTAATCGATGCCATCGAAGACGCGAGGTTTGGTCGCGTACTTGTCCGTCGCCATGGCTCTAGAGACCGGTTAAGATCTATTGAAAAGAGCTAACCGGCTCTGATACCAATTGTTGGATCGGAAACGACGACAGAGGGGGGGGGGGGGTGAATGGAGCCCTTAAAAAAATGACCCCCAAAAGTACCCACTTAAAACTTTCTCCGATAGCAATTGATGCTATGAAGAAATAAAATGAAAGGTCACCGGAGACCGAAACATCAAATCAAGGACGAGGAGGCAAACTAGAGAAAGCAGATCGGCAAAGAAATTGCAGTAAAATATTGCCACAGCAGAGAATCAGCTCAAAACAATACCATGGCAAGAAACCTGCAGAAAAGACTTGCCACGGCAGAGAATACTGGCGGAAATTGCTGCCACGGCAGAGAAATGAGCCCAAAAACGAAAATGGCAGCAGCACATAGGTTGTAGAGTTTTCACACTTATCGGATTAACAAAAATTGGTTCGATCAGCAAGATTGCTACCTAAAATCTGAGAGGCACTAATCTGAAAACAGCAGTAAAAGGCAAGTAAAAAGGCACAGCCAAACGAGAGTTGGAAGGAATCTTGCTGCTGCTGCCAATTGCCTTTACCGAAGGCTGAAAAGAACAAAAGAAATCGGAAACCAACTGCTGTCCTGAAGACTCAAAGCAGACCAAAAGAGTCATGCAGTTTTGTTTCAGATTTTAGACTCGCAGATCAAACGAACTGAGTAGGAAACAAAAAGCAAAAGGAAAAAGGCAAAACTGAAAAAGGAACATTCATGCATCCAAGATTGATTTACTGCCAAGCTATGCTGCCCAAGATCAAAAGCAAGGAGTAGTACTTTTGACAGAACAACACATCATCTGCAAGATATAAGCTCCCTAGATTAATTTACTGCGGCTACCCGAGAGAGATAAACTTAAAACACATGGGTTTGCACTTGGTTTTTGGCCGAAATCTCTAGCATTCGAACAGCATGCAACCAGCCATGAGTATCAACGGTTTGCACTTGATCTTTTGGCCGAAACCATTAGCATTCGGACTGCATTGCCGCAAGCCCAAAACAAACAAAAAAGAACAAGAAATCTCAAGAAATGAGCTGTTCGGCTGCAAGGGGATCACAAAAAATGAAGCAATGCTGAGATAGAGAACACAGCCCAAAAGCTTGAAACTCACAAAAGGAAATCTACGGATTGTTAGTTCAAATAGGTGTTACTACGAATTGTTATACAGGATTAATGTGTACTAGCGAATACCAGAAAATCTAGATCGTGTTGTAGGGTGTCGATCCCTCCCTTGGATTTTCGTACCTCTGCAACGTACGTGGTGAATGACCTATGTGATTCCAAAAAGTTAACCTTAGTCATTGGGAAGGAAGGAAAGACTACAATGGAGTTATCTATGGAGGAAATGTGTTTACCTGTCGATTAATCGTTGGACAACTATGTAGTTAGTTCTGTTCCTCCTTAGGAAATCAAGGTATATTATCTTATTCCATTTTGGTATAATTACAATTAGAATCCAGTGGAACCTACATAGATATGTCATCATCATCATTAAATCTTAGTTCATGTTGCTTATAAAGTACAATCAACAAGTATAAGTGTAGTACTTACTCTGGTTATAGGGCATAAGTATGAATTCCTTATTGCGGTGAGCCACTAATGCCATCGTCACGAAGGATGCATCCTCCTTAATGGTATCCATGGAGATCAAGAGTGGATCAAAGAAACCAACATGTGATTTCTTTTATCCAGCTTTAGTCACCATGTATATATACACACACACACAATAGCAATGAGTTATATATGACATTTATCAGTATTACATAAACGTTGATCGTGATTGTACACACTTACAATATCCAGCATCGAATGAGTGAGGCGTCGAGGCATCGAGTGTGAAGAGAAAGAATAAGTCCTTGAAGGTCACCGTGAAGATATAGTCATGAATATCATGTTGCAGATGATGCGGCCTAAACTTGATGGTGACACATGAGCATCGTTGTTTCCTCTAGCTTGTTGGCATGTTCCATGTAATATGTATGCAATCTCTGGCAAGCTAGTCCAAGGGTTAGGAGGTGCTCTTTTGGGATGACTAACGGCTCAACTAGAACGAATTTCTAGGCCAACGCAAGTAGGGATCTCATTATCGGTCTTCTTCGGTTTGCCCTTACTGCTTCGGACCAGGCATGAGATGTAGATGCATCGTGACTTTGCTGTGTCTATGCAGGTAGCTCCGGTGCAGATAGCCCTTGTGGATTTGGCACCGGTGCAGATGGCTCTTGTGGACTTGGCACTAGTGCAGATGGCTCGAGTAGACTTGGCACCGGTGTAGATGGCTCTTATGGACTTAGCACAGGTGCAGATAGCTCGAGTGGACTTGGTACTAGTGTAGATGGCTCTTGTGGACTTAGCACCAGTGCTGGAGCCGCCAGGCAGATTCCCTCTTGGACCACTCGATGAATGTTCCAATGACTTGCTCTAGAGTCATGACCTCGTCATTGGGGGGCATTTGCAGTGGGACAACCTTGAAATTGGCATGAACACCATCCATATTCACTTTTGCAAAACCTGGTACTAGAGATACACCGTTCACCAAGGCCCCAGGCCCGGATGGATACGTTTGGCCCCATGCAGCGCACAGGGCATCGGAGACATATCTTACTTGGAGCTTGTACTTCTTAGCCACCTACATAATGATACAAAATTAGCTACTCCAACAGGCCTATCAATGGATCAAGTATTCCAGAGATAATAATCATTACCAGGATGTCATCGATAGGAAATCAGTGATCGCTTTCTGGGGTAGGGTTAGACGCCCAGCTACTTTGATAGTTAGGGGCTGCCTAGCACAGGAGAGGCATAGGCTTTCTGCTAATTTTTCCCATACCTTTGCATCTCATCTTTGGCCAACCTTTGCATCTCATCTCTCATTTGTGCCATAATGTCCTCTTGTAGCTATGCCTCGCGCTCGGCTTTGGCTCTCTTCCTACTCCGGTACGCTTCAGAGTTCTCTGCGAAACCATATTTCCAAGGAACGTAAAAACCAAAGCCTCTCATGTGACCCAGGTGCTTCTTGTTTCCCAGGGCTACAGAGAGTAAATCTCTCTCCCTAACTGCCTGGAATGAGTATTGGGAAGATTCTACACTCAGCGCTTCTAGGTGGTGGGGCACTTTCTCATCTGTGGGGTTTCAAAAGGAGATGGCCCCCAGTATGGTAGATGACCTCGCTCTTATCTAGTTTTGGGTGTGCTTATCAAGGATCCCAGCAAATGGTGGGGAGGCCTCCAGTAGGATTGCCTATTCTCCTCCTTCCTCCATTGTGGGATTTCACCTGCATATCCAGCTGTGCCGAGTCTGTGGGGTGTGTGTTTTTTTGCCTGGAGGGCCTTGTGCACCGCACTTTCACTCCTAAAATTATCTGTCATCTTCATCGCCACAAACTCTTGCCATTGCGTTTCCAGGAAAGTATACTTGTGGAAGGATGTCAGATCCTTCTCCATATGTTGCTTGACAAGTAGGATCTTGAAGTTCTTCCATGCTTTGCATGCCACTAGCAACGCATGTCATTTTATGGAGGCCTTGTGTTCTTTCGGGATCTCAAACGAATGAAAAAATTCCATTACCAGCTCATTTTTCCAATCTTTGGTCACGGTCTTCGACGAATCAAAAGTGATCTCAATCTATTCTTGTGCAACTATTCCACCTATTCTCCGAAATACGGACATCCGTGATGGTCAATTGGCCTTTGGGCCTTTTTGAAAGTCCTCTTTCTTTTTGGGATTTTCCAGAGGATGGTGCATCACGTGAATCCGGCGACGATGTCGAAGAATGAGTGGACGACATCTTCAAAAGATAATAGAAGTGAGCAATTCTTGAGCCAATTCTTGGTGACATTTGATGACCAAATCAACATATAGATATGTAAATCATCAATGTCGTTTAAACAATATATTATGCTCAAAACATATATAGAACATGTGAGCTATTAAATTCAGTATAAAGCTCAGACTTTCGGCCAATAGGAAATCAGTGCATATGTGATCACTGGACAATACTCTAGTTTAGCCAACAAACTTGATAAATTTCCAGTATAACAAATCACGGAAACAAGTTCAGTAATAAGCTTAATTGGCTAACAAAGAAAGTAAAAACTATAAGACTGAATGTCAAAATAGCAAAAAGCAATATATTAGAGCTCAAGTCTAAACAATTCAATTTCAGTATATGATCGACCATTCTCATCATTGAGCTATCAATCTGAACCCATAGACCACTTTGCAATATCTCCTAGTGCTAGACCTTAAGCAATTTAATTGAAATTTCACCTATATGAACTCTATTTTGATGCTATACGAATATACATATATACGACAATATGCTGAATAGTACATAAAAGTAGGCATTGAAAATCTGCATAATGCATAGATTAATAAAGTGTGTTTTTGCTCTCAGGTGAGGAGTTGCACAAGTTCAAACTTGGCCTTCTTCCACTATTGTCAATATTTCAATGATCGCAGCGATAATTGCTCAAAAATTCTGCTAGATTGTCTAATTGAATATTACCTTAGTGTAGTACCAATATCAAGAGCATGCAGAATCAACATATTTTAGTAGAAATTAGAAATAAGTAATAGATATGAGCTATTACAGAACCAACATATATTCGGACAAGCCAAAGGGCAGCATAAGAAATACCGAGTAGAAGACTAAAGACTAGCTATTGACAAATCTACCGACTATACTTCACAGAAGTATACAACTAGCAAATGTAAATTCAAACTAGCAGAATAATCCTAAATTGTCACTGAGGTTTCAATCTTGACAAATTTCCTCATTGAGCAATCAAAAACCCACAACCTATCATGCAATAGGTCTCCCAGTGCCAGCCGACAATCATATTTTAGAGATAATAAAAAGAGACTAGCACAGCTAACTAATGCACAATCAGATCTCCTAGAGAAATGAAGAATATAAAATAAAGCTCACTGTGCAACTTGTGGGAGGCGGTGAGCTTGGGGGAGAAGGAGAGCACCAGGTGCGGGGTAGGAGGGCAGCCGGGCTCAGGGGAGGTGGTGACGGGCTCGGGGGAGGCGGCATACTCGGGGGAGGCGGCATACTCGGCGTGGGGAAGAGGGCTGCTGGAGTCGGGGGAGGCAGTGACGAGCTCATGGAAGACTGGGTTGTAGCCTAGAACGCAATATATAGGGGAATAATCACAGACAGTTCTATTTAAGAACCGTCTGTGATATTTTTAATCACAGATGGTTCTAAATAAGAACGTCTGTAATAATAACATATCATAGACGATTTTGTTTTAGAACCGTCTGTGATTAGAAATATCATAGAAGGTTTTAATTTAAAACTGTCTGTGATGGTCATCACACATTCTCATATACATAAATGTAAATTCACATATATATGACTCATTCTCATATACATAAATGCAATTCACATTTATATCACACATTCTCAAATACATAAATGCAAATTCATATATATATATATCACACATTATTATGTACATAAATACAAATTCACATATACATCACACATTCTCATGCACATATATAAATTCAAATATTGAACATATGACACATAAATATTTCATTCATCATTCAACTTGCTTATTTCCATTAAAAATTAGCCCTTCATGATGATTGACATGTATGTAGCTAGTATTGTCACGCTGTTCTTTCTCGACCCTTATGCTATTTCCAAAAGGAGACAACTCGTCATATTGATTATATTCTTCCTTGTCCACTACATTCTGAACTTCGATAATTCTCTTTTTTCCATGAAGAACTATGTGGCACTTCTTATTTGCCTGTCCAGTTATATAGAAAACTTGAACAACTTGGTTAGCGAGTATGAATGGTTCGTCTTTGTATCGGATATGTTTGAGGTCAATGGTAGTGATGCCGTACTTATCAACCTTTACCTGTGGGAGATGGACCCAATGGCACCGAAATAAGGGGATCTTGAAAAGTACAGAGTCGAGCTCCCAAATCTCCTCTATGAACCCATAGTAGGAGTACCTCAGCTCATCGGTACTGAACGTATCTATACAGACATCGTTGTTCTAATTAGTGCTCTTTATATTCTGAGTCTACGTATAGAATGTATACCCATTTATGTCATATCCTTTCCATGTCACAACTGTAAATGTTAGCCCTTTTGCCAACCATGTCAGCATATCACTTGATGAGCTCTTAGCGAGTCGCTGAAAGCATCTAGGCCCCTAAAAATATTGGTTTTGGTAATTAATGACATTATGCGATCATGGGACTAATTTGTGTGTTAAGTGTTTGAAAGGATTAGTCTCAAATACAAAGAAAGAGGATCATGAAAAGTTTTTCACAAGATCCAAAGAGTTCCAAGGCGACAAGGTAAATAGTTTAGGGCTCTTTTATTTTTACCGGTCTTAGGAGAAAGGTTGGAAGACCGGATTATAGGTTAGATGCCGTACTGTTAAGAGGGATCGTGGTTAAATACTTGATCATGTGCTTATGGGCCTTATGGATCAATTTAGGATCATGCATACACTTAGAAATAAACTTGAATCAAAACTTTGAATTGTCAGAATTTTCGGAAGTACCGGCGTTCAATAAGCGAAACTTCTGATCGGCCGGAAGTACCGCAGTTAAACTCGTGGAACTTCCGTTCGGCCGGAAGTACTGGGCTCCAGAGCGGAACTACCGCTATGCCGGAAGTACCGGGCAATGAGGGCGGAACTTTTTTTTCCAGAGAGCAACCACTTCAAAACTTGAACTCTCTGAGATCGGAAGTACCGTGGACACATCGGAACTTCCGGGATTCCGGAAGTACCGCACTTACAACGGCGGTAGTACCGCACTCATTGTCCAACGGTTACTTCTGACCCACTGACATAGCCGTTCTGTGCATTCTGCAGAAAATCGGAAGTACCGCCCCTAACACAGCGGTAGTTCCGATTTCCCTGAATTTTCAGGTTTGTTTAATGCAACGGCTATTTGAGTTTGGTGGGGGTATAAATTCGACCCCACTAGCACAAGTACATGTTGTTGAACCATTATTGGGCATCCTTGAGCATAGAGCAACCTCACACATCTCATTTCCACTCTTGTGCATTAAATTGAGGTAGTTGAGTGATTTCAAGTGCATTGCATCCGTAGATTGATCCATTTGGCACTTGAGAGTGATCAAGCCCGCTGTGATTCATTACTCTTGGTGCTTGCCGGCACCTAGACGGCTTGGCGAGAGGTTCGGTGATCTTCTCAAGAAGATTGTGAGAAGGCCCGACAAGACTGTGAAGGTTGGAGCTCGCCTACCCGGAGAGGGAAAGAGCTACCGATAGTGATCGAGGTAATTTGGCTCAATTTGTGGAGCCGGTCCGATTTGTTCGGGCTTACCTCAACGTGGACTAGGGGAGACCGGCAAGTCTCCGAACACTATGGTAAAAAGTGATCGAGTCATTTGTGGTTTGCTCTCTCTTGTCTCTCATTTACATTCAAGCAATTTGTTTGATTAGCATTACTTGATTGCTTGTGATTTAGAGTACCAAACTTGTCCTAAACTAGAATTGTTCTTGCTCTTAGGATATTCCATATCGTGCTAGTGATCACTTGAGCCCTTTGTTAGTTGATTTAGTTGCTTGCTTGCTTGATTTAGACAAATCATTAGAGTTAAAATTGTTAGTTTAAATTAAAAGAAAATTTTAAACCGCCTATTCACCCCCCTCTAGTCGGCCTCCTCGATCTTACAAGTGGTATCAGAGCTTGGTCTCTCATTTTGACTTAACCGTCTAGAGAGAAAAGGATGGCTAGCGAGGGATTTGCTATAGGCAAAACACCTTTCTTTGATGGCTCAAATTATGCTTAATGGAAAATTAGGATGTCTATTTATTTAAAGGCCATGAGTCCTCATATTTGGAAATTCGTAAATGAGGGTTACGTCAAGCCTCTTGATCCGGACCACCCAACGGAACAAGACGGGCATAATGCTCATTTAGACGCTCAAGCCATGAATGCTCTATTTGGAGCCTTAAACGCGGATGAGTTCAATAGGGTGAGCAATCTTGAAACGGTTCACGCTATATGGACTACCCTTTCAGAAATACATGAAGGGACGTCCACGGTTAAGGAGGCAAAATTGCATCGGCTAAGAATCAAATATGAGACATTCACGATGTTGCCCCATGAGGACATCAATGAGATGTACACAAGGCTAAACAACATCGTGAATGAGCTCAAGAGCCTTGGTACTAATCTTTCCGATGTTGACATTGTAAGGAAAATGCTAAGGGCGTTGCCGGAGAAGTATGAAATGTTGGTGACTCTCTTCCTCAACTCTCCCGAGTTGCCGAGGATGACTCCAACTCAACTATTTCGCAATCTCATCACAAATGAGCTATACAAGAAGGACAAGGAGGAGCTCATGGAGCAATCCTCCTCCAAGAGCAAGAAAATCACCGCTTTCAAGGCTAAAACGGTGATGAGTGAAGAATCCGAAGATGATGAGGATTCCGAAGAGGAGTTGGCCCTTCTAGTGAGAAGGATGAACTCAAACCAAAGCGCAAGTCATGAGAAGGACAAGAAGGTGCACTCCAACTCCAACAAGAGGTATAGCAACATCTGTTGCTACGAATGTGATGAAAAGGGGCACATTGCATCTCAATGCCCCACGAAGAAGGATGACAAGGAGAAGTCATCCAAGAAGAAGGGCTATCAAGGCAAGAATAAGCTTTTCAAGAAGCTTCACGAAGACAGGAAGAACCAAGCCCACATTGGTGAGTGGGATTCCGAGGAGGAGTACTCCGACTCCGACTCAAGTGAGGACGAGTCTCCCAAGAAGAAGGGGCTCGTGGGCATCGCCATCAAAGAAGCTCCATCGCTATTTTCCACTCCTACATGCCTTATGGCTAAAGGAGAAAAGGTAACACTCCTTGATGACGATGAACCCTCATATGATGATTTGATGGATATGCTAGTTGAATTAAATGAATTTCTTGGAAAAGAGAAAACAAAATTCAAGATTTTAAAGAAGGAGCATGTATCTCTCCAAGAATCATACAATGAGCTAAAAGAATCGCATGACTTGCTTGTCCATGAAAATCAAAGAAAATCTAGTAGTAGCATTGGTATATCATGTGATATTTTGAATGAAATGCCTAGTATAGAAATCTCAAAATCTAGCATGTCTACATCTTGTGATGATTTGCTTGCCATGCCTTGCTCATCTAGTATTGATTCTAAAGATGCTTTAAATTTCGCAAATGATTGTGTACTTGTTAAAGAAAATGAGAATTTAAAGGAACAAGTGCTTAAATTGAACAAAATTTTAGAAAGAGCATACAAGGGAAAGGATACCCTTGATAAGTTGCTAAGTGGACAAAGATGTTCTTTTAACAAGGAAGGACTTGGGTATGTTCTCAAGAAAGGTAAGAAGCTGGCATACAAACCTCTAAGGTTTGAAAAAGAGAATGGTAAGTTTTGTACTAAATGCCGGGAGGTAGGACATATGCAATTTAATTGTCTTAAGAGTAAGATTCATTCTATTGGCTTGTTTGATTCTTGTTATATGCTTAAAAAAAATCTGAAAATGGGAAAGTAATTGCTCACTTTATTGGCACCTCAATTTTGGGTGTTAAAAGGAGATCTATTTGGGTACCCAAGACCTTGGTCACTAACCTCCAAGGACCCAAACAAATTTAGGTACCTAAAAGGGCTTGATTTTATTTTGTAGGTGAACTATAAAACCGGTGGAAGGCATTGGGTGTTGGATAGTGGATACACTCAACACATGACCGGAGACCGAAAAATGTTCACTACTTTTGAGAGTGGAAGCAATGACAAGATCACCTTTGGAGACAATAGCAAAGGAAAGGTACTTGGTTTGGGTAAAATCGCTATCTCAAACGATCTTTCCATTTCTAATGTATCCTTGGTAGAAACATTAAATTTCAATTTGCTATCCGTTGCTCAATTGTGTGATCTAGGTTTAACATGCTCTTTCTCTAAGGAAAATGTAATCATTTCAAAAGAAAATAATAATGAACTTGTTTTCAAAGGCTTTAGATTTGGAAATCTCTATTTGGTAGATTTTTCTTCAAATGAGTCTTGTTTAAAAACTTGTTTAATTGCAAAAACCTCTTTAGGTTGGCTATGGCATAGGAGACTAGGTCATGTGGGTATGATTCAACTCAAAAAGCTTTTCAAACATGACTTAGTTGTTGGCTTGAAAGATGTGAAGTTTGAGAAAAATTGACTTTGTAGTGCTTGCCAAGCCGGGAAACAAGTCACTAATTCTCATCCTTCCAAAAGTATCATGTCAACTTCTAGGCCACTAGAGCTCTTACATATGGATTTGTTTGGGCCAACAACCTATAAGAGCATCGGGGGTAATAGCTATTGTTTAGTCATTGTGGATGATTACTCTAGATATACATGGGTATTCTTCCTAAATGACAAAAGCGAAACCTTCGGGATTTTCAAAAGCTTTGCAAAAAGAGCCCAAAATGAATTTGATTTCAAAATAAAGAAAATTAGAAGTGACAATGGTTCCGAGTTCAAAAACACTAAAATCGAAGATTTTTGTGATGAACTTGGAATAAAGCATGAACTTTCCACAACCTACACTCCGGAGCAAAATGGAGTTGTAGAAAGGAAAAATCGTACATTAATTGAAATGGCTAGGACAATGCTTGATGAATATAATACTTCCGATAAATTTTGGGCGGAAGCTATTAACACCGTTTGTCATGCCATAAATCGCCTTTATTTACATCGTCTTTTGAAAAAGACTTCTTATGAGCTTCTCATTGGAAGAAAACCGAATATTTCCTATTTTAGAGTATTTGGTTGTAAATCCTATATTCTAAGAAAGGATGTTTGGCTCTCTAAATTTCAAAGTCGATGTGATGAAGGTTTTCTTTTGGGGTATTCTTCAAATAGTAAAGCTTATAGAGTTTTTAACAAAAATTCGGGTTTAGTTGAAGAGTCTTGTGATGTTCACTTTGATGAAACTAACGGCTCTCAAAAAGAGCATGAGAATTTGGATGATGTAGGAGATGAGGGATTACGTAAAGCAATGAAAAATATGCAAATTGGTGACATAAAGCCAAAAGAGGATCCAACTTCACCAAGCTCATCAAGACAAGTGGAGCCACCACCTCTTCTACAACAAATGATATTCAAGTCATAGAAGATGAAAAAAAGAATCAACAACCAAATACCTTCAAGATCCATAATGCAATCGCCAAGGATCATCCAATAGATCAAATATTGGGTGACGTGAGTAAGGGTGTTTAAACTTGCTCTAGAGTAGCTTCATTTTGTGAACATTACTCTTTTGTGTCTTCTTTTGAACCAAAACGTGTAGATGAAGCCTTAGATGACCCGGATTGGGTAAATGCTATGCATGAAGAGTTGAACAACTTCGCTCAAAACGAAGTTTGGTCTTTGGTGGAAAAACCCAAGGAGCACAACGTAATTGGCACAAAATAGGTCTTCCAGAATAAACAAGATGAGAACGGAATTATGTAAGAAACAAAGCAAGGTTAGTTGCTCAAGGCTATACTCAAGTCGAAGGGTTAGATTATGATGAGACATTTGCACCCGTGGCTAGACTTGAGTCAATTAGAATCTTGCTTGCTTTTGCATCATGCTTTGACATTAAATTATTTCAAATGGATGTCAAAAATGCATTTCTTAATGGAACAATTTCGGAACTAGTATATGTAGAACAACCCCCGGGATTTGAGGATGCAAAATATCCTAATCATGTTTATAAACTTTCAAATGCGCTATATGGTTTAAAGCAAGCTCCTAGAGCTTGGTATGAGCGCCTTCGCAACTTTCTTGTTTCAAAAGGCTTTAAAATTGGAAAAGTAGACACAACTTTATTCACAAAAATTATCAATGATGATTTCTTTGTGTGTCCATATACGTCGATGATATCATTTTTGGCTCTACTAATCAAGACTTTTGCAAAGAATTTGGTGAGATGATGTCTAGGGAATTCGAGATGTCTATGATAGGAGAGCTAAGCTACTTCCTTGGACTCCAAATCAAACAACACAAAGATGTAACGTTTATAAGCCAAACAAAGTATGTGAAGGATCTACTCAAGAAATTTGGGATGGAAGAGGCAAAACCTATCAAGACACCCATGGCAACAAACGGGCACTTAGACCTCAACGAAGGAGGTAAGTCAGTAGATTTAAAACTTTATAGATCCATGATTGGTAGTTTACTTTATCTTACCGCATCTAGGCCTGACATTATGTTTAGTGTTTCCATGTGTGCACATTTTCAAGCTTCTCCAAAAGAGTGCTATTTAATGGCCCTAAAGAGGATTCTAAGATATTTAAAACATTCCTCAAGCATAGGACTTTGGTATCCCAAAGGTGCAAAATTTGAATTAATTGGATATTCGAATTCCGATTATGCAGGTTGCAAAGTGGATAAAAAAGCACCTCGGGTAGTTGTCAATTGCTAGGTAGATCCCTAGTATGTTGGTCATCCAAGAAACAAAATTCCGTACCCCTTTCAACCGCCGAAGCCGAATATGTTCCCGCCGGTAGTTGTTGTGCTCAATTACTTTGGATGAGGCAAACATTGATGGATTATGGAATTAAATTTGATAAAATACCTCTTTTGTGTGACAATGATAGCGCCGTCAAAATATCCAATAACCCCGTTCAACACTCAAGAACCAAGCATATAGATATACACCATCATTTCTTGAGAGATCATGTGAGCAAGGGAGATATTGAAATTAGCCACATCCGAACCGAAGATCAATTAGCGGACATTTTCACCAAACCTCTAGATGAAAGCCGCTTTTGCAAATTGAGGAATGAATTGAATGTCATAGACTACTTAATGTAGCTTCAACTCTAATTTCATTCATTTCTGCTCTTTTGATGTTCTTTTGTGGAATTTCAATGAATTATCTCTTTTCTCGGTGAAAAACTTGATTACTTTCATAAAAGCTATTTTCAAAGTCAAGCAATACCTAAATTGATGCATAATGATCCTGAATGATTTTATTTGAGTGCAAAACTACGGATCATTTGCATATTTTTTGAGATCTAAAGTTCAATCTCTGAAAAGTTCCAGAGCAATCGGAACTACCGTTGTTGTTTTTGCGGTACTTCCGTTGTTGCCAGAAAATCCGAAACTACCGCTGTTGTTTTTGCGGTACTTCCGATATTTCTAAGACATCGGAACTACCGGTGTGTTACAAGCGGAACTACCGTTTTCTACGAAATTTAATGCTGTGTAACCGCCAACTGTCCTGCCGTTACTCTCTCCATTCAATACCCCTTTTTCTCTCTCTCTCCTCCATTCCTCTCCCAAAACCGACAGCCCCTCCTTTCTTCCTCTCTTCCACTCTCTCTCTCCCAAAAACTATCTCCCTCTCCCGATCTTCGAATCCGAGGAGAGTTCTTCGTTTTTGGGTGATTCTCTGCACTTCTAGGGTTTCCCTCCTTCAATTCCTCAAGGTAAATGGGATCAAAACCCTTTTTATCTTGCTCTAAGAACCCTAGATTAGGATTAGGTTAAATTTGGAAATGTGGTGATTTTTGCTGTAATTTCTTTGGGCAAATTAGTTTATTTGGAGTATTATGATGTTTATACATCCATGCATTGGATTCAATCCAAGAAATACCCCAAAAGAATGAAGATTACACATGCCCTAGAAACATCTTAGAAAAATCGGAACTACCGGTCAAGCGGCCGGAACTACCGGGGTCCTGGAAGTTCTGCATTTTCAATGCCGGAACTACCGGATTCCAGGAAGTTTCACAGTTTTGCCGTCGGTTCTTCCGATATTCCTGAAACAGTAGAAACTCTATTGCTTTTCAAATCAAGTCTGTTCTTTTGAATCCTATTTCACTTCTTGCATCCCTTATCTGTGTTTGAAGATGCCGAGGATGAAGAACACTTCCCACAAGACCTATGTTGGGGGTCAAGGTCAATCCTCCTCCGTGGCAGCGCCTAAGCATGATGATAGGGCCAAAGGTCTCGCCTCCGACTCTGAGAGCGAGTCTGAGGCTTCTCATTAGAGCGGGACTGAGGCTTCTCATGAGAGCGAGGAGTATGAGGCATCTGACGAGGAGATGCCTGCAGTAGATGAGCAAATTGTGGACCTGACCAAGATCACAAGTGATGATTATGCTATTCTGCGACGCCGAAGTCAGTATGTGCTGCCCATGAACTTTCAAAACCCGAAGTTCCATACAAAGTTTCAGGAGCAAGTCTATATGCAAATGTATGGTCTTTCTCGCAAGTTTGCTCAACACAAGTATGTGGACTGGGATCACTTGTCGCAGATTGACAAGTATGATGGTGCATACCGTCTCTTTCAGCGAGCGGGGATTCACCATTTAGTCGCTCTTCAGTCCAGCCATAATGAGGAGATGATTAGACAGTTCTACGCCACCCTCTACATCTCGCCCAACCTTGAACACTTGTGTTGGATGACTGGATAGCAGCCCGTGGAGAGTACCAAGCACGAATTTGGGACTGAATCTAGTGCATACGAGAAAGTATTCAGCAGGCCAGCTTTGTCCATTTCAGCTTATACTGAGTATTATGATCGGACTGCTGGTTGTGTGCCGGGAACGCTAGCAGGGTTGCTTCCTATTCCCAGTCTTGTAAACAGGATCATCAATCACACTATCTACCCGAAGAGTGGCAACTTTGACGCCATTCGCGGCCATGCTTGGAATGTGATTGACTACATTATGCGCAGTGAAAAATTTGATGTGGTGGATCTTATCATCCAGGAGATTGATGCTAATAAGAATGACAGAGTTAGGAGGATAAATTATGCACCATACATTATGGCTCTGATCATTAGGAAGACCGGGTACAGAGGAGCACTTTGCACCGTGCACAAGCCTTACAAGCCTCGTGCAGAGCCTCCCATTCCTGCTCCTCCTCGTCCCCGTGGACAGCCACAGGCAGCAGTTGATCCTCCTCCTCAGGGTGAGGGCAATGTAACTTTATCTCAGATCTACTCCGCCATCCTTAGGCTTGAGGAGCGTCAGATTGAAACTTCGGGTCAGGTTGCTGCCCTGATTACTTCTGTCTCCTCTCTCGGGGACCGTGTCTCGTCCCTTGAGAGCGCCTTGGCTCCTCCACCTTCTCCGTCCGCTACTCCCGTCGGCGTCGTGATCGCTCTCCTTCTCCTCGTGCCACCCAGGACTAGCTCTCTTTTTGGTATCTTGATGCCAAAGGGGGAGAAATGAAGCAAGGAGAAGAATGAAGCTTGAAGAAAATAAACTTTTAACTTTTATATTGGCTATGTAATAAAATATGGTGTAATGAACCATGTGATGCTTAAACTCATTGGATGCTTAGTCTTTAATATTTCCATGCATGATGTAATGAACTATGTTTGGATTATGTGCCCTAAATGCTATTTCTTTGTTTATGCATCTTATTGAAAATTGAGTTAATCTCATATTATGTGATGTGGAGACCATGCAATTTTTTTCAAATATGAATGCATAGATTTAGGGGGAGTTCGTGTCTTAATTATTTATATTGCAAATAAACTCCCCATGATCTTCATTGCCAAATCTTTAAAGGAATTGTGATATACGACTTTCAAACAAGGAGTATATCCAAATCATTATTCTTCTCAAATTGCTTATGTTGTCATCAATTACCAAATAGGGGGAGATTGAAAACATCTAAGCCCCTAAAAATATTGGTTTTGGTAATTAATGACATTATGTGATCATGGGACTAATTTGTGTGTTAAGTGTTTGAAAGGATTAGTCTCAAATACAAAGAAAGAGGATCACAAAAAGTTTTTCACAAGATTCAAAGAGTTCCAAGGCGACAAGGTAAATAGTTTAGGGCTCTTTTATTTTTATCGGTCTTAGGAGAAAGGTTGGAAGACTGGATTATAGGTTAGATGCCGTACTATTAAGAGGGATCGTGGTTAAATACTTGATCATGTGCTTATGGGCCTTATGGATCAATTTAGGATTATGCATGCACTTAGAAATAAACTTGAATCAAAACTGTGCATTGTTAGAATTCTCGGAAGTACCGGCGTTCAATAAGCGGAACTTCCGATCGGCCGGAAGTACCGGGCTCCAGAGCGGAACTTTTTTCCAGAGAGCGCCCGGAATTGAACTTCGCCTTTCTGAAATCGGAAGTACCGCATGTTGAACGGCGGAACTACCGCTATGCCGGAAGAACCGAGCAATGAGGGCGGAATTTTTTTTCAGAGAGCAACCACTTCAAAACTTGAACTCTCTGAGATCGGAAGTACCGTGGACACATCGGAACTTCCGGGATTCCGGAAGTACCGCACTTACAACGGCGGTAGTACATCACTCATTGTCTAACGGTTACTTTTGACCCACTGACATAGCCGTTCTGTGCATTCTGCACAAAATCGGAAGTACCGCCCCTAACACAGCGGTAGTTTCGATTTCCTTGAATTTTCGGGTTTGTTTAATGCAACGGCTATTTGAGTTTGGTGGGGGTATAAATTCGACCCCAGCAGCATAAGTACATCTTGTTGAACCATTATTGGGCATCCTTGAGCATAGAGCAACCTCACTGTAACATCCCGAAATTTTGAAATTTGAAAATGAGAAGCTTTTGAATTACTTTTGCAATATATTCTATTTGAATTTGGATTTTACGATATTTCCTGAATTTGGTTGAGGTTCTAAAAATTGAAGAATTAATAAAAGGGAAAGACAGGTATTAATAAAGCCCTAAAAAGGAATGTACAAATAATGGAAATCAAAAATTTGTAAATACGAATTTGAAAATATGATCCAGTATAAGAAAAGAGAAACCTGAGTTAATAAAATATAAAATTTCATTTTGAGAATGATAGTACAAGGGCAACAAAAATAAATAAATAAAATATATGCAATTATATACAAAAGGACTAGTATGGTAAACAAAAGCATGAAAAAATGTATATATATATATATGCATACCAAAAATAATGGTATAAAGATATATATATACATATACTTGTACACATGTATAAACAAAAAAAAGGTGCAGCCGGCCGGCCACCACGCCCCGCCCGGCCCAACTCTCCCGGCGCCTCCCCTCGCTTCAACTCTCTGACGTGCGGGCTCCCCCTTCCGACCGCTCCCTCTGCCCGTTGGGCCCCGCTCCCACTCCGCCTTCTCCCTCTGCCCGCTGGGCCAGCCCGTGCCTCCCCGCCCCTCCTTTCTTCTCTCCTTCCTCTCCCGTGCGCCAGCGCCACTTCTCTTCGTTCCTCTGCCGCGCTCAGCTTCCTTCCTCCACGTGGCAAGCATGCGCCCGCACCGCCCACGGTTTCCCTGGCCGTCGCCCACGGTTTCCCCGCACCGCCCACCGTCTCCGCAGCCCCCCTGTGACCATAAGAAGGTCCCCGCGCGCACTCCCTGTCTCTTCTCCCGTTTCTGCCCAAGCGAGCCGCCGCTGCCTCCATGCCGTTCGGGTACCCCGGTGCATCCCCCACCAATCCGGCCGCATCACGGCGTATACCCGTTCCCCCTCTACCCCCTCCCTCACTTAATCGAACTCCCGTGCCTCCGGCTCGCCGCACGGCCAGTTTTCTTCCCCGCCGGCCAAAACCGCCGCCGCCAGCGCCGCTCCCTCCTCGGCGAGTTTCCCTTCGATTCCTCGCCGGTGGAGCACCTCCTCACCGCCATGGAGCCTCCCCAACCGTCGCCGGAGCCCCTCCTCCACCCTAGCTCACCGGCGACGTGAGCCGCGCCGCCGCCTGTGCTAGCCGCTGGCTCGCCGTGGCCTCTTCCCCGCTCGGCCAACTCTTGGGTAAGCCTCCACTGGACCTTCTAGTGCTCATGCGCTCTCTAATTCCTCCTCTCCTCCACCCCAGCTCGCCAGCGCTGAACTCCTCCTTAGCTCGCCGCCGCCGCATGTCGCCGACCAACCTCCGGTGTCCCTCAGCTCCCACTGGCACCTCCATCGGCTTCCCCTCGGCGTCGGGAACCCATTTTGGCCATCACCGGCACCTCCTCGGCCGCCCCTCGCCGCCGGCGCCGGCGCCCGTAACCGCCCCCGAGTTCCTCTGCTCCAACACCCGCACAGACGTTTCATTTGATTGTCTGCGCTTCTACCATCAGGTAACACCCTGTGGACGAGTGGCTAGCAGGGCGTGCGTACACCCAGGCAATCCGAGATCGATTTTCCTCGGTTGCAAAAATAGAGTAGGGTTTTTGCCGAGCTACAGTAAGGGGGGATCCAGAAAATCCGAAAATAAATTAATAAATATGGTAAAAGTTTATTGGAAATAAATGAAATTATTTAATGCTTAGACAGAGGTTAATTAATGTAGATGGTGTCCAGTTAAGAGTAATGACTGTCATAAGTGCTGAAATTGGTTTATTAATTAAAACCCCTCATTGACATGTAGATCCCACCATTAATTAAGCATAGTAGCTGGTCCCACATGTCAATGGCACAGGGAATGAGAATAAAAATAAATCTTAAGAGTAGATTCGATTAAATGATAACTCCAGCAGTTTCACAAAAATAAACGATATGCCAAAGTCATTTAAAATGAAATACTTATTTTAGAAAGCCATGATTTATAATATAAACCCCATCATTAGTACATCGCCGATAAACAAATCTCAAAAGTGGATTTAGTTAATAATGGTAGAAAAATAAGCATCGGCATTTGGATTAACATTCCACATAAAATGACTATGGTTAGATACTCAAAACTTAATAAGGATTACACTTCATTATAATGTATGCACTAGCATTTAACATACCGTCGCTAAACAAATCTCCATAGTATATTTAATTAAGTAGCTATATTAATACATAACCCTGTAAGACAAGCTTTGCTAGAGAAATAAAAATAAAAAAATAAAGTTAAGCTTAATAATAACAAAGGTGCAAATAAAATGGTAATGGTACCACTAATTAAATCTTGACACTAGCTTTAGTACATAATAGTATTCAGCATAATTGTATATATAACAAGTTAGGACCCATATGAGTGGATCCTAATTCAACTTAAATTTAGCCTAGCTATGAATGAAGATACATAAAATATGACAATGGGATTATTAGGGATTCAAATTTAAATTAATTACCATATAAGAATAAATATTGAGCCCTTGCTATTTATCTTAATCTAATTAATAAGTAAAAGCCTATATTAGAGATTATTCTAAAACTTAATAAAGATATCCAAGCGTTAGAATACCTTCGACTAAAAGATTTATAGAATAAGTACAGATCTCATCCATCAGTCCAGTTTGCCTTTACCATAACTTGAGTTGCAAGGAACGCATACCCTAAAGATAAAATTTGTACACTAAACTCCTGCACCAATTCATAAGAATACCCTAACTCATGGAACTTCCTTGATAAATATAAAAATAATAAAAGAGATTATTAATAAAAAGGGATCAAGTTATCATGTTCTACCACCGACCTGGCCTCAAATCACTCGAATCACTCATTAACTCATAATAAAACTAAATTAAGTTTATTCGGAGTTATTTGGATCTTTTGAGTTATTTGGCTTTATTTGTATTCAGTCGTTTAGCACGTAATTAGATATGGGAATCCTGAAGAATCAAAGGATCAGGCGTGATCAAGAGCGAATCGAAGATAAAGACCCGAAGCTCAAGAAAGCATTGTGTGAGCTCAAGACCGCGGTAAACCGCGCCAGGCAAGTCAATACTTTGATCATGTTGAACCTACGTTTTCTGCAAATTACTTTTGTTTAAATTATCAAATTGCATGCTGTTATGTTATATGCAAATACATGTTAATTTAAGATTATAGTTATATCCCATTGTGTACTTGGTTAATATTACCCCTCCTTTGAAATATTTGAACATGTGAACATTGTCGCCCTAGCACAAATTATAATAGTAACCTTTCGAAAATAAGTCCGTAATTGTATGCCATGCGTAGTATTGTTTAGATACTCATGGGCGCGAGAGCGCCCAAGCATCACTTTTAATCATGAGAAAAGTTGGTTGGGCAGTCATGGTGGGAATGACTGGTGTATTTTGATATGACTATTTTGTGCTCCCAAAAACCCCAACTTGCTTAATATCTGGGCGGATTGGTTCGATGGTGTGAGAGTGTGGTGCAGTGGAAGCACAAAGTGGTTAGCGGTAGACCGCCCAGATACTACTAAGGACTGAATCTTGTCATGACCTCCCAATGTACAACAAGTACGACCACAAGCTGGCAAAATGTAGGCAGGGCTAACTAATTTGCATCGACTTAGTAAGGGTTGCGCCGGTGTGACCACGGGCAGGTAGAGGACGGCCACATCCTCCGACGTGACGGCGCAAGAGGGGGCTTCTGGAAGGGTGGTCGTACCCGGAGGAAGTGGAAACCTTAGCGGACGTAACCCTACTAGGAAAAGTGCATTGTAAAGGCCCTGTGATAGTCTACTCAACCGCATGGCTAAGGAATCATGTGGGGCAACGAGTGGATTTATCTCTTGTGGGTAAAGTGTGCAAACTCTGCAGAGTCTAAAACTATTCGAATAGCTGTGCCCACAGTCAAGGGCAGACATGGGAACTTAACTGGATATAGTTCTGTTTTAAAAACATTGGAAACTGGGAATGGAAACTTGAAGGGCGAAGGACTGCCCTGGTTTGGAATTGTCCTGGGTGTCGTCCCAGTGGTAAGTTAAGCGGCTATAACGCTGAAGAAATTGCTATATGGTGCAGATGCCATGTAACGGTGGATGGAATCTGAATCGATATTAATAATGCATTTCCTTGTACATTATGATTTGGTTCAAATTGCTAGGTCTTAGGGATTTTTAAGTAATTGTATTCAAAAGCACTCTACGCAAAAATAAAATAACCCGAGCCTTCCTTTGATAAGCCATGCATACTATTTAATTGCATTATGTGTATTGGCTCGTGGAGCACGGGGTCGGAGTGCTCATGCTCGCTTTTGCGACAAAATTCAGAATCAGGAATCAAATCACCTCACCTCAGCAACAAGATTGGACAAGCTGGCCGAGAAGATGACGATGTCAAGGGCTAGGTCGCGAACCTCCAGTTGGCTGCCTGTGGGCATGTCCTGAAGGTCCCACCTGTGTGCTTCGTTCTTCCGCTGCTGCAATTTATCGATTTCGGCCTAATCGGCCCATGTGTAAGTTTACTATTATATTTACGCTTCCGCATGATATGTACTTTGATATTCAGAACTGTAATCTGTGAGCACTATCTACTGATCCAGGGAATAGTGCGGTGGAATCACAGAAGATTCCGGATTGTAAAATCCGGGTCTGACAGGGATGGTATCAGAGCATATCGACTGCAGGTCGTGACCTAGTTAGCATGGTCGTTAGTTCATAACTAGAAATACTTCTTTAAAATACTAATTCCAAAAATATAAGTTATATCACTCATTCTCATCTCTCTTAGATGATTCTCCCTTATCCATATGCTGCCCTAGCCATTTTACTTCTGAAGCTCTCTTACCCAAATTCAAAGTGTTGAAAAACCAGTACTTCTCTTGTAAACATTCCATGAAAACGCACTTAGAGCCAAGAGTCATGGTGCTTAACCTTGAAGCTTAGTATCAAACATTGTGTTATCTTTGGAGAAAACAATAGGGTGAAAATTGGAGAGATGACAACAATTATCAAAGTATAGGCTTGATTAATAACATTATTCCTGAAAGATGTTCATAATAATGAATTAATTCGGAGATTGTCACTGAAGATTTAGGTGGTTACTAGAGGAGTAATTATGATTTTGAATACAATCTTGGATTATTAGGAAGTCCTGATACACATGATATTGGTGGATCTAAAGTAAAGGTATTGGATTTTCATTGGATTGTAGAGTTAATAAGTTGACCAATAGTGGATCCGAGATTTTAATTATACAGTCATAGTGAAAATATGATATTTAATCCACAAATATATGATTGATGGTCAAAGATTTATGTGGAACTTAGATAATCATGACTAGATTAATGAAATGATGGATGATACAATAGGACGAGTATGATTGGTGGATCAAATAAAATAAATAATCTCCTTCGCTGTTTGGAGTCTTAAATGGCAGTAATGTCATGAACAATTAATGAAGAAAGATAGCCTAAGTGCAGTTTGCAAAAGTGGTAGTTAAATTATAAAGGCCATTGGATTCTAAGCCTTATGTACAAAAAAAATCATATGGGAGTGAATTGATTCAGTGATGGATAGTTGAACGTTGGAAGAGATTAGGATACAAAAAAAATCTATTTAGCCACAAGGATCACTTATAAAAAAAAATGAGTGCCAAAACCAATGAAACTACCCCAAATACTTTCCACTTCTTTCTATTAATTACGAAAGGAAAACTTTGATCCTTTTCTCATACCCCTACTCCAAATATTAAGGTTAGGAACGTCGAAGATGATCATGAAGATAAGATGGTCTCGTTTTAGACGGACTGTGCATATGAACCCTGCACCCTCCTATGTGTGCTCCCCGAGTAGACGTTGTATTGTTTCAAGATTCTATTTGGCCCTGTGCACTACCTCTTGCCCCCGGGCGTCTTATTTCGCAGTCACAGGAAAAGCTTGCTTTTAAAATTTGTGTGGTTCTGTATCACCCCAGCTTCCGGGGTATCTTCCTTTAAAGTTAAATGGGTTAGAACACCTTATCTCCGCGATTTAATCCTCATCTCATGCTATTCCCTCTCACCTTTTCTGAAAACCCCATCGGATCCAAAGGAACGAGATAACAGGTAACCCAAAACCAGTGCAATCAAGAAGTGAAGACTCTGCGACCTTCCAATATTTGAAGAGAACAACATCACTGTGAAGAAGACCACCCGCCAATCTCGGGATGACCAAGACAGCTAGAGTACAATGGATGATTAATGACAATCGTCATTTATTTAAGGGGGTAGCACTACGAGATAAAATGTCAAAAAAAAACTACGGAAAAATCCAGGAGTAAGCACCCTGAAGATGACGACCTCTCCAGAAGAATAAAGATCTCCTCCTTCCCTTTTGCCTCCTTTAAGTGCATGTCCTCTCCCCTTCTGTTTACCCCTACGGCACAGACCATTGCTACCCACCTATTAGAAGGGAAATTCTACAACCATATGTCCGCTAGACGATGCAACTACTGCATTCCACGACAACATGAAGACAACAACGTCAAAGAGCAAGTATTTGGAAGTCTACGACTTATCCAGAAGAACAAGGCTTCTCTCTTCCCTTTTGATTTCTCGAAGTGTTAACCCCTAATGTGCAGATCTTAGTCTCCCCGAGGAGCTAGGGAACTATATGTCGAGCAATACCCCGAAACCCATTGCTAGCAAATGTAACCCCACCCCTTTCTTTCTGCTCTACCGGAATCTCGGGGTCGAGATTCATTTAAGGGGGGTAGGTTTGTAACATCCCGAAATTTCGAAATTTGAACATGAGAAGCTTTTGAATTACTTTTGCAATATATTCTATTTGAATTTGGATTTTACGATGTTTCCTGAATTTGGTTGAGGTTCTAAAAATTGAAGAATTAATAAAAGGGAAAGACAGGTATTAATAAAGCCCTAAAAAGGAATGTACAAATAATGGAAATCAAAAATTTGTAAATACGAATCTGAAAATATGATCCAGTATAAGAAAAGAGAAACCTGAGTTAATAAAATATAAAATTTCATTTTGAGAATGATAGTACAAGGGCAACAAAAATAAATAAATAAAATCTATGCAATTATATACAAAAGGACTAGTATGGTAAACAAAAGCATGAAAAAAATGTATATATATATATGCATACCAAAAATAATGGTATAAAGATATATATATATATATATATATATATATATATATATATATATATATATATATATATATATATATATATATATATATATATATATATATATATATACTTGTACACATGTATAACACAAAAAAAGGTGCAGCCGGCCGGCCACCACGCCCCGCCCGGCCCAACTCTCCCAGCGCCTCCCCTCGCTTCAACTCTCTGGCGCGCGGGCTCCCCCTTCCGACCGCTCCCTCTGCCCGCTGGGCCCCGCTCCCACTCCGCCTTCTCCCTCTGCCCGCTGGGCCAGCCCGCGCCTCCCCGCCCCTCCTTTCTTCTCTCCTTCCTCTCCCGTGCGCCAGCGCCACTTCTCTTCGTTCCTCTACCGCGCTCAGCTTCCTTCCTCCACGTGGCAAGCATGCGCCCGCACCGCCCACGGTTTCCCTGGCCGTCGCCCACGGTTTCCCCGCACCGCCCACCGTCTCCGCAGCCCCCTGTGACCATAAGAAGGTCCCCGCGCGCACTCCCTGTCTCTTCTCCCGTTTCTGCCCAAGCGAGCCGCCACTGCCTCCATGCCGTTCGGGTACCCCGGTGCATCCCCCACCAATCCGGCCGCATCATGGCGTATACCCGTTCCCCCTCTACCCCCTCCCTCACTTAATCGAACTCCCGTGCCTCCGGCTCGCCGCACGGCCAGTTTTCTTCCCCGCCGGCCAAAACCGCCGCCGCCAGCGCCGCTCCCTACTCGGCGAGTTTCCCTTCGATTCCTTGCCGGTGGAGCACCTCCTCACCGCCATGGAGCCTCCCCAACCGTCGCCAGAGCCCCTCCTCCACCCTAGCTCGCCGGCGACGTGAGCTCCCCCGCGCCGCCGCCTGTGCAAGCCGCTGGCTCGTCGTGGCCTCTTCCCCGCTCGGCCAACTCTTGGGTAAGCCTCCACTGGACCTTCTAGTGCTCATGCGCTCTCTAATTCATCCTCTCCTCCACCCCAGCTCACCGGCGCTGAACTCCTCCTCAGCCCGCCGCCGCCGCATGTCGCCGACCAACCTCCGGCGTCCCTCAGCTCCCACTGGCACCTCCATCGGCTTCCCCTCGGCGTCGGGAACCCGTTTTGGCCATCACCGGCACCTCCTCGGCCGCCCCTCGCCGCCGGCGCCGGCGCCCGTAACCGCCCCCGAGTTCCTCTGCTCCAACACCCGCACAGACGTTTCATTTGATTGTCTGCGCTTCTACCATCAGGTAACACCCTGTGGACGAGTGGCTAGCAGGGCGTGCGTACACCCAGGCAATCCGAGATCGATTTTCCTCGGTTGCAAAAATAGAGTAGGGTTTTTGCCGAGCTACAGTAAGGGGGGATCCAGAAAATCCGAAAATAAATTAATAAATATGGTAAAAGTTTATTGGAAATAAATGAAATTATTTAATGCTCATACAGAGGTTAATTAATGTAGATGGTGTCCAGTTAAGAGTAATGACTGTCATAAGTGCTGAAATTGGTTTATTAATTAAAACCCCTCATTGACATGTAGATCCCACCATTAATTAAGCATAGTAGCTGGTCCCACATGTCAATGGCACAGGGAATGAGAATAAAAATAAATCTTAAGAGTAGATTCGATTAAATGATAACTCCAGCAGTTTCACAAAAATAAACGATATGCCAAAGTCATTTAAAATGAAATACTTGTTTTAGAAAGCCATGATTTATAATATAAACCCCATCATTAGTACATCGCCGATAAACAAATCTCAAAAGTGGATTTAGTTAATAATGGTAGAAAAATAAGCATCGGCATTTGGATTAACATTCCACATAAAATGACTATGGTTAGATACTCAAAACTTAATAAGGATTACACTTCATTATAATGTATGCACTAGCATTTAACATACCGTCGCTAAACAAATCTCCATAGTATATTTAATTAAGTAGCTATATTAATACATAACCCTGTAAGACAAGCTTTGCTAGAGAAATAAAAATAAAAAAATAAAGTTAAGCTTAATAATAACAAAGGTGCAAATAAAATGGTAATGGTATACCACTAATTAAATCTTGACACTAGCTTTAGTACATAATAGTATTCAACATAATTGTATATATAACAAGTTATGACCCATATGAGTGGATCCTAATTCAACTTAAATTTAGCCTAGCTATGAATAAAGATACATAAAATATGACAATGGGGTTATTAGGGATTCAAATTTAAATTAATTACCATATAAGAATAAATATTGAGCCCTTGCTATTTATCTTAATCTAATTAATAAGTAAAAGCCTATATTAGAGATTATTCTAAAACTTAATAAAGATATCCAAGCGTTAGAATACCTTCGACTAAAAGATTTATAGAATAAGTACAGATCTCATCCATCAGTCCAGTTTGCCTTTACCATAACTTGAGTTGCAAGGAACGCATACCCTAAATATAAAATTTGTACACTAAACTCCTGCACCAATTCATAAGAATACCCTAACTCATGGAACTTCCTTGATAAATATAAAAATAATAAAAGAGATTATTAATAAAAAGGGATCAAATTATCATGTTCTACCACCGACCTGGCCTCAAATCACTCGAATCACTCATTAACTCATAATAAAACTAAATTAAGTTTATTCGGAGTTATTTGGATCTTTTGAGTTATTTGGCTTTATTTGTATTCAGTCGTTTAGCACGTAATTAGATATGGGAATCCTGAAGAATCAAAGGATCAGGCGTGATCAAGAGCGAATCGAAGATAAAGACCCGAAGCTCAAGAAAGCATTGTGTGAGCTCAAGACCGCGGTAAACCGCGCCAGGCAAGTCAATACTTTGATCATGTTGAACCTACGTTTTCTGCAAATTACTTTTGTTTAAATTATCAAATTGCATGCTGTTATGTTATATGCAAATACATGTTAATTTAAGATTATAGTTATATCCCATTGTGTACTTGGTTAATATTACCCCTCCTTTGAAATATTTGAACATGTGAACATTGTCGCCCTAGCACAAATTATAATAGTAACCTTTCGAAAATAAGTCCGTAATTGTATGCCATGCGTAGTATTGTTTAGATACTCATGGGCGCGAGAGCGCCCAAGCATCACTTTTAATCATGAGAAAAGTTGGTTGGGCAGTCATGGTGGGAATGACTGGTGTATTTTGATATGACTATTTTGTGCTCCCAAAAACCCCAACTTGCTTAATATCTGGGCGGATTGGTTCGATGGTGTGAGAGTGTGGTGCAGTGGAAGCACAAAGTGGTTAGCGGTAGACCGCCCAGATACTACTAAGGACTGAATCTTGTCATGACCTCCCAATGTACAACAAGTACGACCACAAGCTGGCAAAATGTAGGCAGGGCTAACTAATTTGCATCGACTTAGTAAGGGTTGCGCCGGTGTGACCACGGGCAGGTAGAGGACGGCCACATCCTCCGACGTGACGGCGCAAGAGGGGGCTTCTGGAAGGGTGGTCGTACCCGGAGGAAGTGGAAACCTTAGCGGACGTAACCCTACTAGGAAAAGTGCATTGTAAAGGCCCTGTGATAGTCTACTCAACCGCATCGACTTAGTAAGGGTTGCGCCGGTGTGACCACGGGCGGGTAGAGGATGGGACTGATATGACTATTCTGTTTTAAAAACATTGGAAACTGGGAATGGAAACTTGAAGGGCGAAGGACTGCCGTGGTTTGGAATTATCCTAGGTGTCGTCCCAGTGGTAAGTTAAGCGGCTATAACGCTGAAGAAATTGCTATATGGTGCAGATGCCATGTAACGGTGGATGGAATCTGAATCGATATTAATAATGCATTTCCTTGTACATTATGATTTGGTTCAAATTGCTAGGTCTTAGGGATTTTTAAGTAATTGTATTCAAAAGCACTCTACGCAAAAATAAAATAACCCGAGCCTTCCTTTGATAAGCCATGCATACTATTTAATTGCATTATGTGTATTGGCTCGCGGAGCACGGGGTCGGAGTGCTCATGCTCGCTTTTGCGACAAAATTCAGAATCAAGAATCAAATCACCTCACCTCAGCAACAAGATTGGACAAGCTGGCCGAGAAGATGACGATGTCAAGGGCTAGGTCGCGAACCTCCAGTTGGCTGCCTGTGGGCATGTCCTGAAGGTCCCACCTGTGTGCTTCGTTCTTCCGCTGCTGCAATTTATCGATTTCGGCCTAATCGACCCATGTGTAAGTTTACTATTATATTTACGCTTCTGCATGATATGTACTTTGATATTCAGAACTGTAATCTGTGAGCACTATCTACTGATCCAGGGAATAGTGCGGTGGAATCACAGAAGATTCCGGATTGTAAAATCCGGGTCTGACACTCACACACCTCATTTCCACTCTTGTGCATTAAATTGAGGTAGTTGAGTGATTTCAAGTGCATTGCATCCGTAGATTGATCCATTTGGCACTTGAGAGTGATCAAGCCGCTGTGATTCATTACTCTTGGCGCTTGCCGGCACCTAGACGGCTTGGCGAGAGGTTCGGTGATCTTCTCAAGAAGATTGTGAGAAGGCCCGACAAGATTGTGAAGGTTGGAGCTCGCCTACCCGGAGAGGGAAAGAGCTACCGATAGTGATCGAGGTGATTTGGCTCAATTTGTGGAGCCGGTCTGATTTGTTCGGGCTTACCTCAACGTGGACTAGGGGAGACTGGCAAGTCTCCGAACACCACAGTAAAAAGTGATCGTGTCATTTGTGGTTTGCTCTCTCTTGTCTCTCATTTACATTCAAGCAATTTGTTTGATTAGCATTACTTGATTGCTTGTGATTTAGAGTAGCAAACTTGTCCTAAGCTAGAATTGTTCTTGCTCTTAGGATATTCCATATCGTGCTAGTGATCACTTGAGCCCTTTGTGAGTTGATTTAGTTGCTTACTTGCTTGCTTGATTTAGACAAATCATTAGAGTTAAAATTGTTAGTTTAAATTAGAAGAAAATTTTAAACCGCCTATTCACCCCGCTCTAGTCGGCCTCCTCGATCTTACAGTCGCTCCTTCAACCATTGGTTGAACCGACTGTTTTGTGTTGTCTCGTGATCCAAACATCCAATTGTTTCAGATTCTGTTGCCGAAGCACGTCCTTGTGCTAGTTGATATACGGGGACACTTCAGTCATGTGTTGCAAGATCGTGAAATGGGCTTGAGCATACGCATCCATATCTGGAGTGATTACTTTTTTTCGATGGTCCCGATACCCTTAAGTCTCTCCTCATGGTGAAATCGAGGCACACCTACTGGTTTGACCTGAACCATGTAATTGACATAGAACTCAATGACCTCTTCAGTTGTATAACCTTCGACGATGCTGCCCTCCGGTCGAGATCGATTCCGTATATAGGACTTGAGAATTTCCATGAACCTCTCAAACGGGTACATGCTACGTAGGAACACGGGCCCACATATTTTTATCTCCCACATAATGTGAACAATGAGATGGACCAAGATATCAAAAAAGATGGAGGGAAATACATTTCAAGATGACATAGAGTCGTCACCACCTCGTCTTACAGTGCATCTAGTCCTTCGGGATCCATGACCTTCTGAGCAATTGTGTTAAAGAAATAACATAGCCTCATGATTGTCTCTCGGGCCTTAACCAGCAAAATGCTTCTAATTGCAATAGAGAGCATTGTGACATCAACACATGACAATCATGAGACTTCATGCCAATTAACTTCAAATCTTCCATCGAAACAAGTTTCTTCATGTTGGGGAATAACTAGATGGAACTTTCACACCATGCAAGCACTGGCACAGTTTTGTTTTGTCACGAATGTTCAGTGAGAGACTAATCAAGCTGTCACATACATTCTTCTTTATGTGCATGACGTCGATGTAGTGGCGAACTTCTAGATGCTCCAATAAGGTTAGTCTCAAAATATTGATCTCTTCTTCCAAGCGTTCTTCTCACGGGTCGTAGATTTACGTCCCTTTCCAAGTACAACATCTAAATCTTTAACCATATCATAGACCTCTTTTCCGCTTAAATGCCTTGGAGCTGAACTGTTCTTCTTCTCTCCGTTGAATTGTTTCTTCATCCTGCGGTATGAGTGAGCCCTTCAAAGGAACTTAATGTGACGCATGTATACGGTTTTGCACAAGTGCTTCAGCCCAACACTCTTGGTATCATCTAAGCAGTGAGTACAGGCTTTGGCCCCCCTTTTGTACTCTGGCCCGACAGGTATGTAAAAGTAGGATATTCATTTATGGCGCAGAACAACAAGGAGGGTAAAGTGAAGTTATCTCATTTGTGTGCATCCCATACCTGTACCCTTCGATCCAAAGTGTTTTTAGATCTTCTACCAACGGTGCTAGGTACACATCAATATCATTGCTAGGTTGCTTCGGCCCTTAGATAGTATCGACAGCAAAATATACTCCCGCTTCATACACAACCAAGAAGGAAGGTTGTAGATGCAGAGAGTCACAAGCCAAATGCTATGTCGGTTGCTCATGTAACCGAAAGGATTTATTCCATATGTACTCAATCCAAACCTTATATTCCTCGGTTCTGCACTGAAGTCTGCAAACCTCTTGTCTATGTTTCTCCACTGGGCGAAGTCAGCAAGGTGTCTTAGCATTCCATCCTTTGGGTTCGCAAAAAACTGCTTCAAACTAGAAATTACAGGAAGATACCATGCCACCTTAGCAGGAGGTCCTTTCTTCACCTCTATTCCCTCGTCATCATCTGATTGATTCTTACGCTTGTATTAGGATGCGTTGCACACCGGACATACCGCATGTTTGCATACTCTTTACGGTAGAGGATACAGTCGTTCGGACATACATGTATTCTTTCTACTTTCATTCCCAACGAACAAAGAACCTTCTTGGCTTTATAGGTGGTTTTGGGCAACTCGTTTCCTTTCGGAAGCATGTCCGCTAAAAGACCTAACAATGCTGTAAAATTCTTGTTGGACTAACCATTGCTTGCCTTCAATTTCAGCAGTTTAAGCACGGTTGACAACCTCGTGTATTTTGACTTGTAGCACGTGAACAAAGGTTTCTCTGAGTCCTCCATCAAGCCTTGGAATTTAACACATACTCTCTCATCTCAGTTCCCTTTTGCATTGCAAAGCATCTGATCTAGATTGTAATCACGTAGCCTATCCTAATCAGAACCACAATCAACATCATCCGACGACATAGCATTGACTTCATTGGCGATGTCGTTATTGCTACCTTCCTGTGTAATCTGCTCTTCACCATGACTAGTCCAACGTGCATATCCCTTTTTGAAACCCCTTCGAATCAAGTGCACTTCAATCTGTGCTCGGTTCTTAAATATCTTTAGATTCTCACAATCAATGCATGGATAATACATATATTCCACCCTCTTATTCAACATATCCTCCTCGGCAGCTCTTGTAAAAGTAGAAACGCCATTAATGTACTCTTCACTCACGCGGTTGCCAGTGTACATCTAGCTTCGGTTCTACGTTACACATATAACAATTTAGTATTACATATTGAATTAATTAGTACATTATATATATATACGATCTAAATTAAGTAGCCATATGTAGCAAGAATAATTAATTATATTGAATTAAGTAGGAATATACTATGAATTGACTAAACACTAAACTCTAAACCATGCTAGATGTAAATAATCTTCTCTCTACATCAAGCTAGCTAGATCTAAATCATCTTCAATTCTCCTTTCACCAAAAGCTAGATCTAAATTATAATGTAATTAGGAGAAAATTACTAACCATAGGTAGCCAATAACTTAGTAGATCTACAATTACTCTTGCTAAATGTCTCCTTTCACTGAATGGCCTCAAAGCCCCGCCTCCAACTCAAAGCAGCAGTGTAGATCAGAAATTTAAGACAGAGGTCAAAGAGTCTATGTGCAATTAATATAGTGGAATTATCACAGATGGTTTTTAGTACAAACCGTATGTGATAATTTAATTATCACAGACAGTTTTTAATATGAACCATCTATGAATTATCACAGATATTCAAGGTAAGAACCGTATGTGATATTTGATAATATCATAGACGATTTTTGTTAATAACCGTCTGTGATACTTTATAGATGGTTTTAACCACGAACCGTCTGTGATATTTCACTTTTACAGACGATTCTTAACGCTGGCAGCAACACAGACGGTCTCTAAACTAAAACCGTCTGCAATTATATTTAATACTGACGGTTTTGGGTAATCGTATATGATGTGGTGTCTAGTATTAGGCTTTTTGTAGTAGTGGTTTATCCAGTCGTGCCTTGCTTGTAGGAGCAATGTGGACTTATGTTTTTCATAGCCTTCCTTCAAGGAGTTCCACATGACCTTTGGATCTCTCTCGGTCATGTACTCATTCTTCATGGCTGAGTTAAGGTGATGCCTTAGGAAGTGCAAGGTCTGACTCTTTTAAGAAGAAGTATGCACATCAATAGCACTAGTGGTGCTGCTACCAGCAACATCCTCAATACTAGTGATGAGACCCCTGGCATCCAGTGTGATATCAACATCCATAGCCTAGGTAAGGTAGTTTCTACCATCCAGGGCAAACTCAGTAAACTCTCTTTTGACAATGTCAGACATATACTACATATTCCATGTAATATTCATAAATTTATTGTGACTAAATAATATTTAAAACATGGTATGTGTGCAAATAGTAAAGACAAGGTTATCTCATACAATATATAAATTTCCAGAATACTCCTAGCATTATCCTCATACTTGGGATCATGTGCCGAAGAATACTTGAGACCTCGTGCTCGAGAACACCCAGGAACCATGCTTTTAGGAGCAATAAATTATGTATTCTATCAATATTGTGAACTACAAAAATTAATTGCCCCAATCACACAATGCTAGGAAAAGAAACCATAAAATATGATGCTTCCAGAATATATACTAAGTCTAAGGTTTCACAATTTATGGCCGATCATATGACTAAAAACCAGGTTTCTAGGATCATTTATGGTTATTTTAGAAATTAAATATATTAATGTAATTAACCTAAAACCAAGGGTCTAAATTGTAAAAATCATAGACTTACTGATCCTATGCAAAAAAGGGATTCCCGAAGGGGTTTTCTACAAGAATATATAAAAATTCAATTTTTTTTAATTTTTAGAACGTTTAGGGGATTTTTGGAAATTTTCTTATTCCGCAATATTTTATCCTAACGTTTATGAAATCTGAGGGTCTTTGTACAAAAATGCCAATTTTGGGTTGTTTTAATTTGTCTTTTTCTTTTGAAAAATTGGACCATGGCCAAAATCGAGTCTGGCCCACATCGACACATGAGCCAGTCTGATCCGACCCACGTCTATCCAAACCAATGGCTAGGGTTAAACCCTATCCGCTCAGCTCCTTCTCACGAGCCGCATTCATGGCGGTGGTGGTGGCAGCGGGCTGCACGTGGGAGTAGGCGTCTGGACCCCAGGCGACGGCGGTGCCATGCACAGGAGACGATGGTCGGTACGGCGGCATGCGACGAGCGCAGGTGGACGGCCGCAGCGGTAGCGGTGAGATTAGGATCAAGCGTTTCAAATGGGCGGCAACGGCATCGACTTTGAGCGGCGGCTACAGCGTGCGAGTCGGGAGTGGAGGCGATGCCGATAGGGCGCAGGCATGGGAGCGCATAGCATCGAGCCGGTTGGAGCGTGTGTGGGGGTGGTGGCGGCTGTGGGCCGGCGCGAGGTCGGCGTTCACGGGCGGTGGTGAACGGAGGATAACGACGACGTGCTGGCTGACAGCGATGGCTTCGGGTGTGCGTGTGGGCACGGAGGCTAGGCATCATGCATGTATGCGTGGCCGACGCTCGGGTGGCTAGCGGCAAGTCAGCCATGGCGCACGGCTTTGAGCCGATGTCAGGAAGGGTATCCAGAGCCCAAAATTTTAGTTGACTGATGATGGGTAGATAATGAACGCATCTACAAATTTAATCTCACTACTATAAGGGATAACGGCCAAATTTGACGACATACCGTAGCCTATAGAGCACTTGAAGTTGATACTATGTTGAGCAAATAGTATCGCCTAGCGATTCAATAACCAATCAACGCAACTAGAAAGCGAGAATAGCATAAACAACTAGTAATAGCCAAAGTAGATGAACAATAGATAAAGAAATGAGGAAAAGCTATATGACAATCTTCTCTATTTAAATGACTTGATTGTACAAAATAGATGGCATAGTTACTAGTATATGGAGTACTTTTATTATAAGATCACCTCTTCCTAGAGGCAAAGAATGAACCGGCGGGACCCACCCTAATCCGGCCATACCCTTTGAAGGGAGTAGAGATGGCAATGGGTACCCGAAACCCGATACCCGATGGGTTTTTACTCTATTAGGGCATAGGTCTGAGTCAATTTCTTAACCCATGGGTCTCTTAATGGGCAAAAAGCCCAACCCATCGGGTCTGTCGGGTTCGGGTACGTTCTTATAGTACCCAAACCCGTAAACCCATGGGTAATATAAACCCGATCCATAGGAATTATAAACCCAGGCTCCCAGCCTCCCAGGCAAACCAGCCCATCCCATAGCCCATTAGCCATTTAGCCCCAAGCCCCAAAATTCAATGCGGTAATATCCCATTACCCATACGGCTAACCCTAGCTAGCACTCGGTAACGGTCACTACTCACTCCTCCCCAGTCCTCACCCCGATTCAACAGCCGCCGCAGCGGCGGCGCATCTGGCGCTACGCGCTCGGTCTCCGACAGTCTCCACGCTCGCCCTCCTGTCCCACCGCTCTCGCCGCACGCTCGTCCTCCCGCACGCCCTCGCCGTCGCCTCGCCTTCCAGTTCAGCCCGTCGCCCCCACGGCGAGAGCCCGCCGCCCCCACGCCGCAGCCAACGCGCATCGCAGCAGTAGGCCCTTGGTCATGACGCTGCCCTCTGGCTCCAACGAAGATGGCCGGTGAACTTCTTTCTCCTCTCCATTAACCATTGTTGCAGCTTACATTACTGACCCGACGGGCGACCCGTGGGTACCCGTTAACCCAGTGGGCATGGGTCTGGGCAAAAATCTGCACCCGTCGCGGGCATGGGTTTTTTAGCGGGCACGTCTAAGTTTCATGGGCACGGGTTTGAGATAGCAAAACCCAGCGGGTTTGTGCCCGTTGCCATCTCTAGAAGGGAGTCGGTTTCTTAAAAGTATCATCCAAATAAACGTCAAATATCTCTCAACTCAAAACTTAACTCGATTGACATCGAGATCTCAAATCCTCGCTAATGAAAACTGAACTTCTGGGAAAAAAATATAATACCTTATTTTATTATTTATATTTATTCTGTTTCATTTATAAGTTATTTTAGGCATTGATACCATCAACAAGTACACACTATTGTATATTAAATGGTAGTACACTACTACTGGCACTCAAGTACTCGGCACTCACTTTTAGTTGACTCCTTGCTTTGATGGGGAAACTTCACATGCATGGTACGTACGGTGATTTGCCGTGAAGAAAATGGGGACCAGACCAGTTCATAATTAGTACTAACATGTAGAAACTTCACATGCATGGTACGTTTGCAGTTGCTATTAAGACCCCGTTTGGCACAGCTCAGTTTCACTAGTGAAGCTGTTTTTTTATTTCAACTTCACGAGCAGCTTCACCGATGAAGCTAAATCTGTTTTGAAAAACTGTTTGGCAAAACAGCTTCACCAACAGCTTTCATGAATGGCTGAGAGAGGGCAATTGTCCAAGATGCCCATGTCTACCTGACTTGTTCTAACATTTGGAGTTGTATGTTTGTATATGGTCATATGAATTAAAAAATAATATATTTGAATGAGTATGAATTAAAACATTAAAATAAAAAATAAAAAAATAAAAATCATTAGGAAGCAATATTAGTGCCTTGTTTATGTTTCGTGAACGGGAGAGGTGAACGGGATGGACTAGTGGCAAATGCGTGTAATTTTGGTGAACCAGAGGGGCAGTGGGTTCTTAGAACTGCGGGCCTGAGTGAGAGAGCTGTGAAAAGCTACTTTTTTCAGCTTCACCTCTCCCCATTCCTTTGTGAGAGCAGAAAAAAAGGAGCTTCACCCATGAAGCTGTTTGCAAAAAGGATGTTTGGCAAAAAAACAGTTCACAACAGCTCATGAAGCTGTTGGTGAAGTTGTGCCAAACATGGCCTAAGTAGTGCTCATCTGAATAAACTTAGGCTTCTAATTTTTTATTATAGCGATTGAAAATATATTATAGTTGCTGTTAGTTTTTTAGCATAATTAAATTAAAAAAATTTAAAAAACAAAAGTTATAATATTACGGACAATGTAAAAGAATAAGGAGAAAAAAGGAAAGGCAAACAAGTTAAAATTAGAAGTCGATATGTTTTAAATAACTTCTAATTTAAATAAATGAAAAGTTTAGAATAATTAAAAGTTAAAGCTGTTTAAAGTGAAGCGTAAGTGTGTAAGTAAACGGGAGAGTGAAATGAGATCGAAACCAAGCGAATGCGTTGCGGTGTCATGGGCTAGCGGTGCGCGTGTGTGCATGCATGTAAACGTATATTTGTTCTGGGGCACACGATCCAAAGGTAAAAGAAGCGTCCAGCGAGAAAGCCTGCCGATATGATATACATGCTATTGGCTTTGTTTTCTTTTTTCTGATGATCGATGATTTTTATCTTACTTTTTAATACGATAGTGAATAGTAAAGATATTAATGTGGATGAAATATATGATTTTTTAAGATAAAAAGCCGTTTAAGAAATCCGTTTAAAAAAAATACACATTTATTTTGATTTTTGAAAAAACAAAAGCTAAAAGTACAAAAGAAGGGGGCTAATGCAGCATACGTTGCCGTGTGCCTGCATATGCGTTGCTGCTAGCTTGCTTCTCATGATGCCTCCCTCGGTGCATGCGTGCGCGCGCACAGCAGCGGCAGCAGCTACATGCACCATGCTGCACGCGCGCCTGCAGCCCTGCTCGGCTGCCCCACTTTTCTGCACTGGGATCAACGGATCAGCATGCATGGGATCAACGGATCACGACAAAACTTCTGTTATATAAAACAGAAAATATCAAAGGGATATACATCCAAAAACCTATTGCATGCTTAATTATATATATTATCTGTATCGATCTGGCTACGGGAATCCTAGGCGCGCTAGCTAGCTTCCCATCTCCGTCATCTTCGTCGTCGACGCATGTGGCTAGCTCTTCACTCGATCGTCATGCAAGGATTACGATTATAGGAAACCATGTGGATAGATGCAACCATGCATGACATTGATTCTAGCTCACCTCACCCTTTCGTTCATGCCATACTTGCGTGATTAACTTCTCGTTAATTGGCCATTACGATTACGTGGTTGCTCTTACAGGAAGTTGCATCGAAGGCCTATCTGGAAAATGCAGTAATTTCGTAACAACTTCGCAGAAATGCCAGGTGGAACTTCGCAGAAATGAACCTTAACCGCTAGCTCGATCAATACGAGGGTTAATTATAAGCCGCGCAACCACCGAAAGCAAGAATATATGCACGATAACAAACCCGACGAGCTAACATGGTCCACGCACAAATATAATCAACTGAAAAATATCGAATTTTAACTAAAAAGCACCGTGTGGGTAGCTGCCCCGCGGGCAGCCAGATATTTCTACTGTCATCATGCACTCGAAAGTCTGCTGAAAAATCTTCAAAATTATGTAAGGCAATTTATTCTCCCTTTTATATTAATGTAAATAATTAGTGGACCCGGAGATTTGATTATGCTAAGAAATTAGTTATAATTACTATAGGATTTTAGTTTGAACTAAGCCAATTGGCTTGGATGGCAAGATACGGAAAGAACTGTAGCATAATTAAGGAACAAGTCTATTTTACAATCCTCAGCTATGATCTTGGTCCGATTTTCAATCTCTAACTTCAAAATCATTTACTTTTCATCCTTAAACTATTAAAACCGTTCATAACACAACCTTCACACAAAACCGCTTTGCTTTGATCCGATGTGGCGGTGATTTAGCATCAACGGTCTACTTTACAATCCTCACCTCGTAATTATTAAAACCGATGCAAATCACAACCTTCACACGAAAACACTCTGGTTTGATTCCGACTTGGTGATGGTTTTAGCTTCAGTGGCATCCTAATAGATAATGCATGCTAACGTGGCATCCTAATACATAACGTAAGCTGATGTGGTCTCATCTCTTAGCAATACTTTTACCAGATCAAGAAAAAAATAAAATTAAAAGGGAGGGCCCACTAGTCAGCCTCTTTCTCTTATTTCCTCTTCTCAAAACCATCTGCATCACATCGTGTTCCACAACCTCCTCTCTTACATCCCCAAAATAATTTGAGTTTCATGCTGACAACTGCTCATAATTGAAGCTCTTCTTGTCTAGCATTGTCAAGCTGTTCTGCCGTGGTTCGTCGTGATTGGTGAAAATCTATCTGATTCCTTCATACATGTGCATCAATATATTCTTCACCTATCTTTTGACATGTTCATTTTTGCTTCTCTTCCACTGTAGCATTGTTGCCTCTATGACTTGACAACCACCATTGTCTACCCAACACAGCGCACCTCTATTTAAACTACCATCAACGTAAGGTTCCTTATATCGTGAGCATTCTATTTTGCCCTCACCCATCACTGCCACAAAAATAATCATCACAGACGGTTCGGAACCGTCATCACAGATGGTTCAAGGAATCGTCTGACTTCATGGGTCAATGATAATAGGAGTTATTCACAAACGGTATTTGAACCGTTTGTGAAAACTGTATCACAGATGGTTCAGAACTAGGACTGTTTGTGATCATCCATTATCACAGATGGTTTGAAACTAGAACTGTCTATAATAGTCTGTTATCACAGATGGTTCTTGGTAAAAACTATCTATGATGTGCAAGTATCACAGACGGTTGGTATATAGAACCTTCCTTGATACTTTTCCATTGTAAATGGTTCATAGATAGAATCGTTTGTGATGCACGAGTATCATAGATGGTTTTTAGTTTGAGCCATGTGTGATAGTTTTTCATAGACGGTTTATACCACAAACCTTTATGTGATAGTTCATTCTATACCTAAATTTTTTCTGCTTTTCGGCTAGCCTCAGGAAATGTTAGCTATGCCCTTTGAAAATAAGCAAATGCATTAGTAAACACCATTACAACATCACAAGATAACGAGCAGCCTACCCATCAAACACATCAAGAATATGGCAAGAACACATCTATGCCTAGGCCCTCTCGCGATGTAGCATGCAGACAATAGAAGGTGCAGTGTGTGAGCTAGATGTCCTTGACACCTGCTGTTGCTGATTTGAGTGCCATCCTGGTATCTAGCTGCTTCTGTGGCGTCTTACCGCTTGTAGATTTGCATGCCGTTTACTTCATAAGGGCCATCGGGGTCAGAGTCGAGGAGGAGGATGGTGAAGAGGCTAGAGAGATTTTGAGCGACGATAGGTAAGGGATGGGTTTGGGTGAGTATTTATAGAGGAGGGAGAGGTGGGAGTGAAAATTTTTTTGGTGGAAAGGGTGCAGGTATGGAGAGGTGGAGCTATGATACGTGGGGGTGGGGGTGGGTTTCTATTGGCCGAGATTGGGTTGGGGAGGATCGACGAGCCCAGCGGTCAGAAACATAATTATCACAGACGGTTCTAGATCAACACGAGGGTTAATTATAAGCCGCGCAACCACGGAAAACAAGAATATACGCACGATAACAAACCCGACGATCTAACATGGTCCACGCACAGATATAATCAACTGAAAAATATCGAATTTTAACTAAAAAGCACCGTGTGGGTAGCTGCCCCGCGGGCAGCCAGATATTTCTTCTACTGTCATCATGCACTCGAAAGTCTGCTTAAAAATCTTCGAAATTATGTAAGGCAATTTATTCTCCCTTTTATATTAATATAGATAATTAGTGGACTCGGAGATTTGATTATGCTAAGAAATTAGTTATAATTACTATAGGATTTTATTTTGAACTAAGCCAATTGGCTTGGATGGCAAGATACGGAAAGAAATGTAGCATAATTAAGGAACTAGTCTATTTTACATTCCTCAGCTATGATGTCGGTCTGATTTTTAATCTCTAACTTCAAAATCGTTTAGTTTTTATCCTTAAACTATTAAAACCTTTCATAACACAACCTTCACACAAAACCGCTCCACTTTGATCCGATGTGGCGGTGGTTTAGCTTCAATGGTCTACTTTACAACCCTCAGCTATGGTCTTGATCTGATTTTTAACTTTCAATTATTAACTATTCACATTTCACCTCGTAATTATTAAAATCGATGCAAATCATAATCTTCACATGAAACCGCTCTGGCTTGATTCCGACTTGGTGATGGTTTTAGCTTCAGTGGCATCCTAATAGATAATGCACGCTAACGTAGCTTCCTAATACATAATGTAAGCTGATGTAGTCTCATCTCTCAGCAATACTTTTACCAGATCAAGAAAAAAATAAAATAAAAAGGGAGGGCCCACTAGTCAGCCTCCTTCTCTTATTTCCTCTTCTCAAAACCGTCCGCATCACATCGTGTTCCACAACCTACTCTCTCACATCCCTAAAATAATTTGAGTTTCATGATGAAAATTGCTCATAATTGAAACTCTTCTTGTCTAACATTGTCAAGCTTTTTCTGCCGTGGTTTGTCGTGACTGGTGAAAATCTGTAATCTATTCTTCACCTATCATTTGACATGTTCATTTTTGCCTCTCTTCCACTGTAGCATTTTGTCTCTATGACTTGATAGCTGCCATTGTCCATCACCATTGTCTACCCAACATAGCGCACCTCTATCTAAACTACCATCAACATAAGGTTCCTTATATCATGAGCATTCTATTTTGCCCTCACCCATCACTACCACAGAAATGATTATCACAGACGGTTCGGAACCGTCATCACAAATGGTTTAAGGAATCGTCTGGCTTCATGGGTCAGTGATAATAGGAGTTATTCATAGATGGTGTTTCAACCGTCTGTGAAAACCGTATCATAGATGGTTTAGAACTAGAACCGTTTGTGATCATCTGTTATCACAGACGATTTGAAACTAGAATCGTATGCAATAGTCTGTTATCACAAATGGTTCTTGGTAAAAACCATCTGTGATGTGCAAGTATCACAGACGGTTAGTATATAGAACCGTCCATGATACTTTCCATTATAAACGGTTCATAGATAGAACCGTTTGTGATGTGCCAGTATCACAGATGGTTTTCGTTTGAGCTGTCTGTGATAGTTCTTCACAGACGATTTATACCACAAAGCTGTATGTGATAATTCATTCTATACCTAAATTTTTTTTCTTCTGTTTTTTGGCTAGCATCAGGAAATGTTAGCTATGCCATTTGAAAACAAGCAAATGCAGCAGTAAACACTATTACAACATCACAAGATAACAAGCAGCCTACCCATCAAACACAACAAGAATATGGCAAGAACACATCTATGCCTTGGCCCTCTCGCGATGCAGCGTGCAGACAATAGAAGATGCAGCGCATGAGCTGGGTATCCTTGACACCAGCTGTCGCCGACTTGAGTGCCGTCTTGGTAGTTAGCTGCTTCCGCGGTGCCTTACCACTTATAGATTTGCATGTTGCCTACTTCGTAAGGGCCATCGGGGTCAGAGTCGAGGAGGAGGATGGTGAGGAGGCTGGAGAGATTTTGAGTGATGATATGTAAGGGATGGGTTTGGGTGAGTATTTATAGAGGAGGGAGAGGCGGGAGTGGAAAATGTTTTGACAGAATGGGTGCGGGGACGGAGAGGTGGAGCTATGATACGTGGGGGGTGGGGGTGGGTTTCTATTGGCTGGGATTGGGTTGGGGAGGATCGATAGGCCCAGCGGTTAGAAACATAATTACCACAGATGGCTCTATATATCAACCATCTATGATACTCGCACATCATAAATGGATCTAGCTACCAACTGTCTGTGATGGGCAATCATCACAGATGGTTTTATATACCAACCGTCTGTGAATTATGTTATAGAGCACAAAGACACTTTTTGGGAAGTTTTACATGGTAAAATTGGAAAAACAGCCACATCAGATTGGGATTTTAGAAGATCCGACAACTCAAGCAAGGTAAGATGATTTGGATTTTCAAACAGTTTTAATTGCAACATCACAGACAGTTTATAATCCAAACCGTCTGTAACAATTTTAGACATCATAGACAGTTTTTGTTAAGAACTATATGTGATAATTGCAAACATCACAGACGGTTTTTAATTCGAACCGTCTGTGATAATTATGTATCACAAATGGTTCTAACCATCGCTAGTAATATAGATGGTCATGCTTGTAAAATCGTCTATGATAATTATAACATAGACAGTTCTAGGGAACCATCTGTGATGATGCGTCTGGTATAGTGTTTTTTGTAGTAGTGCATGCCTCTCTACCACCCCATCACTTGCGCCATGCCCAGCCTGCCACCTCAAGGAGTTGTCCATCCATGTCTTCATCTGTTGAAAACTACTTATGAAACCAACCTAGGAGTGAAAAATGAATGTACTTGGCATTTTGTATGTTGTCGCGAGAGGCTATACATGACATTTTGTAATTTTTCGAGCTCATTTGCTGTATTTAAAAATTCAAACATTACCTGGTAATTGTACGAATTATTGAGCAACATACACGCAGATAAAATTGCCAAAAATTGCACAATCAAGTACGTTCATTGTGTCGAGAGGCTGCACATAAAATTTTATAATTTTTTGAGCTTATTTGCTATATTTAAAAATTGAAACAAACAGTATGCAAAACAAAAATTAAGATAGGAGCCAGTTTAATTACCTGCCGTCTGCCCATAGGGTGGCAGGCCACTGCTGTTTGGTGGCAGGGCAGTGCTTACCCCGGTGGCACGCTCATGCATTAGCTTTGCGGTGTGGCCACCCGGCTACCAGACAGCAAAAACGATATTTTTATGAATACGGTATGCATATTGCCATTTTTGTAATTATGGATGCAAATATTACCATATATGCCAAAAACAATAGATGAAAAACAGTGGTATAGATCTATTTGGTGCCGTGGCATTTATTTTCACTGCATTATAGTATTGGACACTAAAAAAATCGATTTATATACAGTATAGAAATGGCATGACACCGATGGCACAACTTTTATTTTTCAAAGGTAAGTGCGTGTGTACATGCATGTATGTATGTACACGAAAAATACTATCAACTCTTGGGTACAATTACTCCCCTTCATCTTCCGTTTGTGCTGTTCCAAGATGCGTGCGGCTGTAATGGCTTATTGGAGCACGTGCAAATCGGTGAGAAAAAAATCCGACCAGTATGGAGCGTCGGTTTCTGTATTCTCGGGGTCGTCTCGCTTTCCATACCTTCATCCATGCACGGCATTTAAATCTTGATTTGTAGGCGAAAACCAGAGGTCACCGGCAAGACAGCCCTTGAGCACCGTCGAGTCGATCTCGTATTACTCCCGAGATGAGACGAGAGAATTGCTGTCACACGCATGGCTGAAGAGGCGTCGATCATGGTGCGTCCGAGTATCAGGGTGCATCTACATCAATTTTTCACATTCAGTTGTATGGAAATCTCGCTCCAATTCTTTTTTATATTGCAGATTTCTAGATGCCAAGAAAAGAAACCGCATCTGACGTATGAATGCACGTTCAGGGGTGGAGGCAGGGGGCGAGAAGGGCCTGCTCTTTCCCAATATTTCTATTTTCCTTATATTTATGATGGTCGTTCCGGGGCGCTGGTTGATCCGTCGCGATCATGATGGTCGTTCCCAAACGATCCAGCACACATGACATCCGAAGTATCATTCTGCACAAGCACGATGGCACTGTCGATGCTACCGACGTAGCTGGCTATGCGAGCCCAACGGAGTATATCAGGTTGTATTACTTCATACTACTACCTACTACCATCTAAATATTATGTGTGACGTAAACCCCCCTTCTCGTCTCACAGTGTTTAGATTTGTGGCCGGAGGACAATTAGAAGGCTGCCATCACGGTCGACCACACTCGCTTCATGGCCGACTACATGCTTAAGGGTCCAACAGATGTATTGACCGGCTAGCAAGAGACGAGACCGTCACTCTTAAGATGGATGGATCAACCAACATATATACATCTCGGTATGGAGTAGTGTGAGCACCTATATACGCCAGTTTTCTTAATGAATGGAAATCTCTCACTCTAATTTTGTCATTCGTATTGTAGCCACAATGCCACCTGCAATCCATAGTCTGGCAGTGCTGAGGCGTCGCCACGATGTGCACTGCCGGGCAAGGAACATCTGATATCGTCTCACACACTACCGGTCATATATACGGTAACGACCCCCGTTTCTAAGGCCGTCTTATCCCAATCAAACTCATTCTACATTGTAAAACTTCCTATCTTCTTTTACGACTTTAGATATCAAAAAGTATGTACACTGTCCACGAATTTATTTAAGGCCTTGGCCTGTTACAACAAAGTTGTAGCGATGGATGCAACTTGTCCGTAGGAAGATCAATTTCGTTTTTAGATAAAGGAATAAACATTCCGGTCTCCAACATTCACAAGTGAATGAGTACAGCCGTTTACAAAACCCACAAATAGCACTAAGGCCACTCTTCACCAAACGGTGATACAAGTTTTAAAACAGCATTACATCAAAAGACTTAATTCGCAATCCTATGCCTTCTACTCCATCCAAACTTGTAAAAGAACTCCATCACCACTTTTTCCAGGACGCGACACCCCCCTTGCAGTGAAGCCCTCTCTTCCTCTTTAGATAACTGCGACCACTGATTGATCCAATGCGTTCCCTTGAAAATTACCTGCAAAAATGAGTGAGATGTAATTTTTTTTTGAAAATAGCATCATTCCTACTCAACCATAGCGCCCAACAAAGAGCTTCAACCCCAATTAATATCTGATGTCTAAGCTTCAAAGAGAAACTTTTAAGCCAAGATCCAAACAAATGAGCTACACTATTAGGTGGTCGAGTGTTAAATGCTAAAAAAATTGTATTCCAAATGGATCTCGCTATATGACAATCAAAAAAGAGATGCTGAATATTTTCCTCTGAGCCACAGAAGCAACATTTTGTACAACCCTTCCAACCACGCTTAACCAAATTGTCCTTAGTTAAAATCACTCCTTTCCTCAAATACCAAAGGAAAATCTTTATCTTTAAAGGTAACTTAGTCTTCCAAAAGACAATTTTCCTTGGAATACCTTCTCTTTTCATGACATCCTTATATAAAGAATGAACCGAGAAAGAGCCACTCTTATTCAAGTTCCACACAAAGACGTCATTACTTTCATTCAGAACAACCGGTACTACAAGAGCAACTAATTCAAGCCAGTTTATCAATTTTCCCCCTGTCAATGTCCGTCTAAACGAAACATTTAAAGGAGTCGTACTTAGTACTTGTGAGACTGTGACTTTCTTTCTTCTAACTAATCTATACAACAAAGGATACATATATAAAGTGATAAGTATGAAATAATTATTGCAAGATTGACAAATCTGAGGATCATTGATCTTCGCAGAAGCGAGGAGTAGTTGCATGTTGTGGCAAACATAGAACCCATAGATGTTGCCTAGCGACTACTGGTGGCACTGAAAAAATAGAATTTATTAGTTCGAGAAGCATTACTATGAAGTGTTATATAGAATTAATGTATACTAGCGAATACCAGGAAATCTAAATTGTGTCGCAGGGCATTGATCCCTCCCTTGTATTTCCGTACCTCTGCAACGTACGTGGTGAATAACCTACATGATTCTAAAAAGTTAGCCTTAGTCATTAGGAAGAAAGGAAAGACTACAATAGAATTATTTATTGATAAAATGTGTTTACCTGTTGATTAATTGTTAGACAACTGCATAGTCAGTTTTGTTTTTCTTTACGGAATCAAGGTATATTACCCTGTTCTATTTTGATATAATTACAACTAGAATCCAATAGAACCTACACAGGTTTGTGTCATAGTCATTAAACCTAAGTTTGTGTTGCTTATAAAGTACAAATCAACAAGTATAGTCACTAGTGTAGCACTTACCCCTGGTTGTAGGGCATAAGCATGAATTCCTTGTTGTGGTGAGCCATCAATGCCATCGTCATGTAATTCTCGATGAAGGATGTATTCGCCTTGATGATATCTATAGACACCAAGCGTGGGTTGAGAAAACCAATCAGTGATTTCGTTAATATAGATTCAGTCACCATACACACACACAAAAGCAATGAGTTATATATATGACATTTATCGGTATTACATGAACGTAGACCGTGTTGTACACACTTACAATGTTCAACATCGAATGAGTGAGGCGTCGAGGGTGTCAAGTGTGAAGAGAAAGAATAAGTTCTCGAATGTCACCGTGAAGATACAGCCATCAATATCGTGCTGAAGATGATGCGGCCTTAACTTGACGGTGACACCCGAGCACCATTGTCCTTTCAGCTTATTGGCCTCTTCTATGTACCATGCATGTAATCTCTGGCAAGCTAGACCTAGTTTTTGGAGGACAACCAACGGCTTGCCTAGCATGAATTTCGAGGCCAACGGCAAGTAGGGGATATCATCATCGGTCTTCTTTGGTTTGCCTTTACCAACTCGACTATAGGTCGACTTCACGGTAGTCGACCAGTCACGAGATATAGATGCACCATGCCCTTGCCGCATCGGTGCAGGTAGCTCCAGTGCGGATAGCCCCCGTGGATTTGGCACCGGTGCAGGTAGCTCTAGTGTGGATAGTCCATGTGGACTTGGCACTGGTGCAGATAGCTTCTGTGGACTTGGCATCGGTATAGATAGCTCCAGTGGACTTGCCACTGGTGCAGATAGCTCTCGTAGACCTAACACTGGTGCAGGAGCCTCCAAGCAGATGTCTCTCTTGGGCCAGTAGATGAATATTCCAATGGCTTGTCCTATAGTCACGACCTCATCGTTTAGGGGCATCTGCAGTGGGACAACCTCAAAATTGGCATGGACATCACCCACATTCACTTTTGTGAAATATGGCACTAGAGTTACACGTGCACCAAGGCCCTGAGACCAGATGGATATACCTGACCCCAAGCAGCACACAGGGCAACAGAGTCATATCTCACTTGGAACTTAAACTTCATAGCAACCTACATAACAATACAAAATTAGCTACTCCAATAGGCCTATCAATGGATCAAGTATTCCAGAGATAATAATTATTACCAGAATGTCATCAACAGGGAATCTATGGTCGCTTTCTGAGGTAGGGTTAGACGCATAACTACTTCGACGGCTGGGGGCTAGCTAGCCAAGGAGCAACGGGGGCTTCCTGTTGATTTTTTCCTATACCTTTGCATCTCATCTCCAACAAAATCAGTGATCTCCCTTCTAAGGGATGCCTTAATCTCCTCTTGTAGCTATTCCTCGCGCTTGGCTTTGGCTCTCTCCTACTCTGTACACTTTGGAGTCATATGAGAAACCATGTTTCTAAAGAACATAAAGACCAAGACCTCTCATACGACCCGGGTGCTCCTTATTTCCAGGGCTACGGAGAGTATCTCTCTCCCCCCTGACTGCCTAGCATGAGCCTTGGAATGATTCTACACTCAGTGCTTCCTACAAGAGCCTGACATATCATTTCACTTCCTATAAAGTTGTGGAGTAATTATAAACTAGGTAGTTTAATATCTTACCAAGCGATGAGACACTTCCTCGTCCGCAAGGTTTTGAAAGGAGATGGCCACCGACGACATAGTAGATGACCTTGCTCTTATCCAATTTCGAGGTGCTCATTAGAGATCCCGGCAAACGGCTGGGAGGCCTCCTGCAGGATTGCCTGCTCATCCTCCTCGCTCCATTGTGAAATTTTACCCACATTCCCAGCGATGCCGAGTCTGCAAGTGTGCGTGTTTTTGCGTGGAGGGCCCTATGCGCTGCACTTTTACTCCGAAAATTATCTGTCATCTTTATCACCGCAAACTCTTTCCATTGCGGTTCCAGGAATAAATACTTGTGGAAGGGCATCAGATCCTTCTCTACGTATTGCTTGACAAGCAGGCTCTTGAAGTTCTTCCACTCCTTACAGGCCGCTAGCAACGCATATCATTGCACGGAGTCCTTGTATTCTTCTGGGATCTCGAATGATTGAAAAACTTCTATCACTAGCTTATTTTTTCGATCTTCGGTCACGGTCTTCCACGAATGGAACATGATCTCGATACGTTCCTGTGCAACTATTTAGACCATTCTCCATATTGTGGACACTACTCGGCGAGGATTGAGAGGGGTCCTAGATGCAATGACATTCGTGATAGTAAATTGGGCCTTACGCCTTTTTGACATCCTCTTCCATGGTGCTTGGATTTTCAAGAGGACGGTTCACCACACGCATCTGGCGACTATGACGAAGAATGAGTAGATGACATCTTCAAAATAGGATAATATACTTAAAACATAGAGCATGAAAACAATTAAAACCAACAAGAAGCTCATGTTTTAATGTGATTATTGCTCTCGGTTGTAGAATTGCTCAAGATTCACTATGGGCCTTCTCAATACTTTGTCTATACTCTTCACAAATTGAAAATGATTATCACAATTTAGATTTTGAGCTCTAAAATTTTTTCAACTGAATAATTCACTAAAAAGGTCCCAACTCACAAGGAGATTACTTACTGCTAGTTAACTGAGTAACAACATGAAAGAATGACCACAAAACTGAACTTTAATAGCCTAGAAACTTGATCAGTATAGACAAATTTCTGTCGGTCAGTAGAATATCAACAAAAGGATTGATCTCACATAATTAAATAGTAGGCCTAAATAGATAATAAGATAAATTTCAGTAGTAGACAGATCTGGAATGATACAACACAGATACTGAGTACTAAAAATACTAGAGATCATAGATCTGGAATGATACAGCACAACCGACAGAGAATGTCTAATGGACTAAAGATCAAATCACAACAATAAGCATTAATCTTAGAACTCAAATCTAAATTAGATAATCAGACTAATTTCAGTAGTAGATAAGCATCTTCATTGAGCATTAACCCAAACCCACAATCAATATTTGCAAAGTCTCCTAGTGATAAGATAATTCACCAAAGTTAGTTAACTAGCATGACTCACCATACTTGTAAACCAAAGAAGGGAAACCGAAAAATTCACAGAGCTGATGGTAATTGAAACCACTGAGAAGAACGAGGGAAAGGCATGCCTAAAGGGGCTGGGATTGGGGGAAGCAGTGACCGGCTCAAGGGAGGCGACGTCGAGCTCAGGGGAGGCAGCATGCTCAGGGGAGGAGGAGGGCGCTGGGCGCGGGGGAGGAGGGCGTTGGAGTCGGGCGAGGCAGTGACAGGCTCGGGGGAGGCAGCGGTGGGCTCAGGGGAGGCGGTATGCTCATGGGAGGAGGAGAGCGCTGGGCATAGGGGAAGAGGGCCACCGGAGTTGGGGGGCAGAGATGGGCCCAGGGGAGGCGGCGGTGTCAGAGTGGGGGAGTAGCATTATTACAGTGGGAGACAAACCCTACAACGTAATATATATATAGGGGAATAATCACAGACAGTTCTTTTTGAGAGCCATCTGTAATATTTATCATCATAGATGGTTCTCAATTAAAATAATCTGTAATAAGAGAACATCACAAATGGTTTTACTTTAGAACCGTTTGTGAAGAAAATATAAATATTTCATTCATCATTTCACTTGCTTATTGTTGGACCAAAATGGCGACAGAGGGGGGGGGTGAATGTCGACTAATAAAAAACTTGTCTCCAAATGTTTTATCTCCGATAGCTATAATAAGCTATGAAGATGAAGGGAAGCTCACTGGAGATCTAGAAGACAAACAAGAGAAGACTCCACAAACAAAAAGATCAAATGAGCTCAGATGCAGAAAAACTCCTTAATTAAATAGTCCCTAAACCCCCCAGGCCGGTCTGACCGGTGTGTGTGGGCCGGTCAGACCGCCCATCCTCTACCGGTCTGACCGGTCTTTCACCACCGGTCTGACCGCCTCATGTTATCCGGTCTGACCGCCATTAAATCTCCGGTCTGACCGGCCTCCCCGAGGGAAAAACCTGCAGACTGAAACTTCTTTGCTGAATTTTCAGATTTTGGCCATTCCACTGAATTTTGGAGAAAACTCTTGACCTTCTCAAACTTACAGTGCTGGAACTTGAAATAAACAGTGGGAGAGCCTCAGGAACCACAAGTACTCAATTAGAGAGCAGGAAATTGAGTTTTTGACAAAATCTGTAATCTTAACAGAGAATGAGCCAAAAACCAAATTTCTCTACAATCTTTGAATCTTTGATCCTGAGCTTTTGGGATCACCTTAGCAAAGACCACAGGACTTCCAAAAACCAAATCTCATGCCAAGAAATGAAGGGGAATCAAAATTCACCTCAAACCCTAGAAACATAAACAGAGAGGAGAACATACAGAGAGCAGTCCAGAATTCCAAATTCCCAATTAATCTCTAATCCTTTGAGCATGAAACTTGGAGATTAATTTGGGAATAGCCTTGTGAGACAAAGACTACAACTTGGACACAAACTCTTGAAGGAAAATAGAAAAGCATCTCAAACCCTAGAAGGCTCAAAAATGCACAGAGCAACACCAAAACTCAAACTGCTCCATAATCTTTGAACCTTAGTTCAAGAGACTCCACAGAAAGATTAGCAATAACCCTAGAACTCAAGACCCCAAATATTAGCCTATCTCATGAAAGGAAACAAGAACCACCTCAAACCCTAGAAATGAGAAAGGATGAACAAAGGAGCCCAAAAGGTAAAATATGAGATTAAATGAGGTTTGCTCTTAGGATTGACTAGCCAAATGGCTTGGAAGCATCTCCTAGGTCACAGCAACCTATTTTGCTACTCCTCAGGAAGCAAGAACTCAAAAACACGAAAAGAGGAAAATCACTCAAATAGAGAACGAAGAACAGAGAGGCTGCACGAGAGAAAACTTCAGAAATTTTATTTCCAATCAAACGATTACAGAGGAGTCCCCATACGCATGGACATTAGAACAAGAGGAATGATTACAAGAGGCTTAATCCATCCTCTCCCTCACCTCTAGTCTCAAGAACACACACCCATACATGCTTGCTAGAGAGGGGACTCAAGAACACATCGAAGAAGACACAAAACACTCTCAGTTCACCTCCTGCTCTCAACCACTAAAACCTCACCAACTAAAGCCTAAAGCCAAAACAAACTCACAAAGCCTCTTTTGACTCTAGCAAACCCTAACTCTCTCCCAAAGCTATGAGGGGGCATGCAGCCACTCCCTCCTTTATATAGCCCTTGGCTAATGGGTCTCCAACCCGTTACGCCCGCTGAATCCAATGGAACCTGCTCCCGCTTGTGCAGCCTTGCGAAATGACCAATTCGCCCCTCCTGCACCTTCCGGGAAGCTTCCGCGTTCCTTTTCATCCACGACTCACAACCACATCGAATCTCCGTCGTCTTCGACACATCCGACCGTTCTGACCTCAACGCCACTTGCGTCTAGTCCGGTCACCTCGTGTCTCGCCACGACTCCGCCTCGATGTCCTGCAGCCAACACAGACAAGAAACACATCAAATAGCACCGCTCGATACATGAAAGCATAAATAGCATCAAAACATCATACTTACGCATGACAAAGTCCAAACCTGTCGAATCAAAGGAATAAGCGTCCTAAACCCATATGACCAAGTTTGACCAAGTCCGACCGAGCTCGAATGCACCACGCAACGTCAAGGTCCGAACCAACTAAATCAAACCCGACTATCCTAAACCGATGTCAATTACTCATCACACACATGGGATGACCTCCACATGGTCTCTCACTTATTTCCTTTAAAAATTAGCCCTTCATGATGATCGACGTGTATGTAGCTAGTTTCATCACATTGTTCTTTCTTGACCCTTATGCCATTTTTAAAAGAATGCAACTCATCAAATTAATTGTATTATTCCTTGTCCACTACATTCTCAACTCCGACAATCCTCCTTTTTCCATGAAGAACTACGTGGCGCTTATTTGCCTGGTCAGTTATATAGAAAATTTAAATAACTTGGTTAGTGAGTATAAATGATTCGTCTTCGTATCCAACACATTTGAGGTCCACGGTAATGACAACGTACTTGTTGACCTTCACATGTGGGAGATGGACCCAACGGCACCGAACAAGGTGATCTTTTAAAGCACGTTGTCGAGCTCCCAAATCTTCTCTATGAACCCATAGTGGGAGTTACTCAACTCATCGGTACTAAATGCATCTATACGGACACCATAGTTCTGGTTAGTGCTCTTTACATCCTGAGCTTGCATATAGAATGTGTATCTATTTATGTTATATCCTTGCCATGTCATAACTGTAAATGTTAGCCCTTTTGCCTACCATTTCAGCATATCACTTGACGAGCTCTTAGCGAGTCACTCCTTCAACCATTGGTTGAACCGACTGTTGTGTTGTCTCGTGATTTAAACATCCAGCTGCTCTGCATTCTATTGCCGAAGCACATCTTTGTGCTGGTTGATATACGGGGACACTTCAGTCATGTGTTGCAAGACTGTGAAATGGGCTTGAGCATATGCATCCATATCTAAAATGATTGCTTTCCTTCTGATGGTCCTGATACCCTTGAGCTTCCCCTCATGACAAGATCGAGGCACACCTATCGGTTCAACCTGAGCCATGTAATTAACACAGAACTCAATGACCTCTTTAGTTGCATAACCTTCGATGATGCTGCCCTTCAGCCGAGATTGATTCTGTACATAGAACTTGAGAATTCCCATGAACCTCTTGAACGGGTGCATGCTACATAAAAATACGGGCCTACACATTTTTATCTCCCACATAATGTGAACAATGAGATGGACCATGATATCAAAAAACAATGGAGGAAAAATACATTTCAAGATGACATAGAGTCATCACCACCTCGTCCTACAGAGCATCTATTCCTTCAGGATCGATGACCTTCTAAGCAATTGTGTTAAAGAAATAGCATAGCCTTGTGATTGTCTCTCAGACCTTGATTAGCAAAATACTTCTAATTGCAATAGGGAGCATCTGTGGCATCAGCACATGACAATCATGAGACTTCATACCAATTAACTTCAAATCTTCCATCGAAACAAGTTTTTTCATGTTGACGGAGTAACCAGATGGAACTTTAACACCAGGCAAGCACTGGCACAGTTCAGTTCTCTCAGCCTTGGACAAAGTGTAACAAGCAGGGGAGGTAAGTTCGCCCTTTATCAGTCTTTGCCGATGCTAACTCAGGTCTGATGTCCATATCTACCAAATCAAGCCATGCGTTGACACTATCCTTTGTTTTGTCATGAATGTTCAGTAAGAGACGAATCAAGTTATCACGTACATTCTTCACCATGTGCATAATGTCGATGCTGTGGCAAACTTCTAGGTTCTCTAATTACGGTAAGTTCCAAAATATTGATCTTTTCTTCCAAACGTTCTTCTCATGGGTCATCGATTTCGTCCCTTTCTGAGCACAACATCTAAATCCTTAACCATATATCATAGACCTCTTTTTTGCTTAAATGCCTTGGAGCTGAACTGTACTCCTTTCTGTCGAATTGTTTCTTCATCCTACGGTGTGGGTGAGCTCTCTGAAGGAACCTACAGTGACGCATGTACACGGTTTTACACAAGTGCTTTAGCCTCACACTCTCGATATCATCTAAGCAGTGAGTGTAGCCTTTGGCCCCCTTTTGTACTCTGGCCTGATAGGTTAGCATGGGTAGGACAATCATTTATGGTGTAGAATAACAATGAGCGTAAAGTGAAGTTCTTGCATTTATACACATCCCATACCTGTACACCTTCAACCCACAGTATTTTTATATCTTTCACAATGGTGCAGGTACACATCAATATCATTCCTAGGTTTCTTCGGCCCTTGGATAAGTATTGACATCAAAATGTACTTACACTTTATACACAACCAATGACAAAGGTTGTAGATGTAGAGAGTTATGGGCCAAGTGCTGTGTCAGCTACTCATCTTACCGAAAGGTTCCATTCTATCTGTACTCAATCCAAACCTTATATTCCTTGGTTTTGCACTAAAGTCTACAAACCTCCTATCAGTGTTTCTCCACTGGGCGGAATTAGCAAGGTGTCCTAGCATTCCATCCTTCTTACGCTCCTCCGAGTGCCAACACAACAATTTTGCCTCCTTTGGGTTTGCAAAAAAACCATTTCAAATGGGAAATTATAGGAAGATACCATGCCACCTTAGCAGGAGGTCCTTTCTTCACCTCTATTCTCTCTCCGTCATTTGATTGATTGTTTCGCTTGTATCAAGATGCATTGCACACTAGACACATATGCATGTTTCTATACTCCTTGCAGTATAGGATACAGTTGTTTGGACATGCATGTATTCTTTCTACTTCCATTCCTAATGGACAAACAACCTTCTTGTCTTTGTATGATGTTTTGGGAAACTTGTTTCCCTCCAGAAGTATGTCCGTTAAAAGACCTAACAACGTCATGAAACTCTTGTCGGACCAACCGTTACTTGCCTTCAATTTCAGCAGTTCAAACATGGCTAACAACCTCGTGTACTTTGACTTGCAACACATGAACAAAGGTGTCTCCAATCCTACATCAAGCATTGGAATTTAACATACTCTCGCTCATCACAGTTCCCTTCTGCATCGCGAAGTATCTGATCCAGATTGTCATCATGGAGCCTATCTAAACCGGAACCACAATCGACATCATCTGACGGAATATCATTGACTTCATCGGCGATGTTATTATTACTTCCTTCTTGTGTAACCTACTCTTCACCATGAATGGTACAACATGCATACCCCGTTTTGAAATCCCTTTAAATCAAGTACGCTTCAATCTGCACTTGGTTCTTAAACATCTTAGATTCTCACAATCAATATATATTCCACCCCCTTATTCAACATATTCTCCTCGGCAGCTCTTGTAAAGGTAGACACGCCATTAATATACTCTTCACTCATACGATTCCCAACATATGTTCAGCTTCGATCCTACGTTACATACATAACAACTTAGTATTAAATATTGAATTAATTAATTAATATACTATATATATACGATCTAAAGTAGCTATATGTTGCAAGAATAATTAATTAAATTGAATAAAGTAGAAAAAGACTATGAATTGACTAAACCCTAAATCATGCTAGATGTAAATAATCTTCTCTCTACATCAAGCTGGCTTAATCTAAACCATCTTCAATTCTCCTTTCACCAAAAGCTAGATCTAAATTATAATGCAATTAAGAATAAATTACTAACCATAAGTAGTCAAGAACTTAATGGAACTACAATCACTATTGCCAAATAGTCCCCTTTAACCAAATGGCCTCAAAGCCTAGCCTCCAGCCCAAAGCAGCAGCCTAGATATAGAATTTAAAATAGAGGGTCAATAGGTCTGCGTGTAATTAATATAGTGAAATTATCACAGACAGTTTTTAATACAAACCATCTGTGAAGTATCACAAACAGTTCAAAGAAAAAACCATTTGTGATATTTGGTAATATCACAGATGTTTCTTATTAATAACCATCTATGATACTTCACAGACTTTCACCATGAATCGTCTATGATATTACCTCTTCACAGACGGTTTTTAGCACTGGCAACGACACAGACAATCTCTAAACTAAAACTATCTGTGATTATTTTTAATACTAATGGTTTTGCGTAACTGTTTGTTATATGGCATCTAGTATTAGGCTTTTTGTAGTAGTGTATGCATTAAACATGCTCATGCTTCATACTTAGAAGCCAAACTCTGTTACAGGAGATTACGACATGTTAGCCAAGTTTACAACATAAAGGGCATCTAAGCCCAAAGTTTATATTACATCACAAAAGAACCTCCAAAAGATCCACAGGTGTGCCTGAGCATAGACAAGACCTAAAACTAGCAATCATCTCCTACTAGATAATTATCACATGTTTCCTCGAAAGGCTCTTCATTATCTTCCCAAATCTCTCCTATTGATATTTTAGCAATTATGAGTACAATTATAGCAAATAAATCACATGGAATATCTAATTATCTACTTGCTAAAATTTCAATGGAGTGGAATATATTGGTTTTATTATCATATTTGTGGATGCAAATTTATTTGCAAATAGTTCCAAACATGAAAAAGTAAAACATTGACTTCTTAAGATAAAAGGGGTTTAACCAACTTAAACTTGAAAATCGTATCAAAACTACTTATGCCTTGTTGTTAGATTCACCAATTAAACATAGTTTCATTTATCAAAAGAACGGCGTATCTGAATGCTATATGTCTTACTCTGCAGAGTTGCTCAACTTTACTCACAAGATTTCTTATACTTACAATGTCATGCAATATACACACAGTATCTTAGCGGCTGAGTTGAAATAATAAGATCATTTACTGCTCTTTCCGTTCTAGCTTCTACTTGGTAGGCTCAATGGTATTCAACCTTTACTGGGAATCCACAGGCTAATACAAAAATCATGACTCGACATTGAGTGAACCTACCATTGTGAAGAATAGCAAGTGACTATACCAGTCCCACTTCCATTTCACCCTTGTTTCATAGGCTATCCTGAAACTTTGGAATAGCTAACTTTCCTGTAGACATTTGATTGGACCGAGCAATGTAGTAGACCATGTTTGGCAAGTCAAACTTGTGGTTGAACGATTTCTGTGTCCTTTAGTTAGCATAAGAGTCTAGTCCTCACTTTTCTCAGTTGAGGCCAACATCCATATTCCATGTGAACCACAACACAGAACCACCAAACCAAATCAAAGCCTCCACCCTAGAATGAGGTCATGGGCTCCAACCATCTAGTGGCTTCCCACCAAATAGTCTCAATCCTAGTACCATTTTAAAATCTACTAGCATGAAGCTGAAATATTCCTAGCAGTTTAGGTAAATCATTTGATTGTCCAATTCTACTAATAACTACTTATACAGTAATTAATAACCAAGTTTGTCAAGGTGAATATGACTTACAAAATTAAGACATGGCCTGGTAGTATTTAACTATTCACATGCCAGTCTAAACTATTATTTTATGTAAATTAAAGTGCATAAATAACATACATGAAATTAAAGCTTAATTAAATAATATGGGCGCAACATGATCAAAGACATGTGACTTGCCTTCCTGTTCGTATTCTTTGACTAGGCCTACATATTCTAGATCTTGTCTTGCATCTACGGCGGACTGTTAAGTGAATCCAAGTGCTATCGCATAGAAATAAACCAATAAGTATGTGCTCAAAAGAATACGAGCTAGGATAAAAAATAAAACAAAATCCAAAAAAGGCTAAACACGGGTGGGTTTGAATGGTTAGGGTTTAAACAAAGCTTGGGTGGTTCAAATAGAATTAAAAATGGTTTAAATGGGCTCAAAACGGTCGAAGTAGGTATAAATATGCTTAATGGGTTTCAGATAAATAGTAACAGGTCAGGTGAATAGTAGCAAGTTGGCACTATTCCTAATGGGTCGGCTTAGGTAAACAAGAGTGGGTTGGGCTATTTTAGCGGCTACATAGTAATGGGTCGATCTGCAAACAATATTTGATTGGATGTGAATAGTGTTGTCTGTGAATAGTAGGGCTTGGCCCATTTGGCTTATTGGGCTATGATAGGCTTTGGGCCAACTGGGTCGGCCCAACTACATGGCCTGGTAGGCGCAAGGCCTGTTCGGCTTGAGCTTGTGCTCATGGCTGCCCGAGCAAAGGTGAGTGGCCATGATGGCAATTGGGTGACGACGATGGTGATCTATAGCGAATGGTGGTGTGGTGAGGGCTTGTGGGACCTGGGCCACCCATTTTTGGTATTTGCATAGTCAAAGGAGGGTTGTAGATGGCTGGCGGCAGTGGTGGCTTGTTAGAACAGAGCCATGGCACAACAGCATTATGATGTGGTTTTGACTAGTTCTAGAGTGGTTTGAGCATCTAAAATGCACAGGGGTCCTAATGGTGGTGACAACTTGACTGGATTTGGCTTGTGCAAGGTTGGCCTTGGTGGCCGTGCATGGCTGGTGGTGGCGCATGGTTCCGATGGGCTAGGGGCAATGATATGGGTTAGTGATGCCAGGGATGGCACAACAGTGTCAAGGAGGTGCTGTGGGGTGGGTTCTTTACCACTTATGGCTTCTATACGATGCTACAGTAACTAGCTTTCAAATGGTGCGTTTTTTCAAGGAGAGGTCAACTAGTTAATTGTAGTGCACATTGTTCCAACTTCAGCTGTTCTGGCTGAAATCATATGCGACTGTCTCTCTCTTCATAATCTCTCTTACAAATAACCATAATTCAAAAGCCATAAGCCACAGCCCAAAAGAACCCACCCATGGCCATGAGGAATTGGATCGAGGTTGAGGTTACCGAAGGAATTGAGTTTTGGAGCTCACCGGTGTGATGGTTGAAAGCGTCTAGGCCCCTAAAAATTGGCTTTGGTAAGAGCAACTCCAGCAGGGCCCCTACTTAAGCCCTCATCCTACTTTTGAGGTCCGTGGGCATAAGACTCACTCCAGCAGGGCCCCTACTTGAGCTCTCAAAAGTAGGGGGCCCTCAAATATCCCCCTCGAGCCCTCATTCCTGGGAGGTTTGGAGGGAGCCCCTACTTTTGAGGGCTCAAGTAGGGGCCCTGCTGGAGTGAGTTTTTTGCCCCTCGGCCCTCAAAAGTAGGATGAGGATGAGGGTGGGTCCTATGTGTCATCCCCTCTAAGAATGAATTTGAGGGTCCTGTTTTGAGGGCTCCTGCTGGAGTGTAGCCCAAAAAACAAAGCCCTCAAAGTAGGGAGAGCCCTCAAATAAAAAGTAGGGGCCCTGTTTTGAGGGCTACTGCTGGAGTTGCTCTAACTAATATCAATGTTGTGTTTGGGACTAACATATATGCTAAGATGTCTTAAAAGGTTTTGTCCCAGATTACGGATGACAATGCAACAATGGCATGCAAAGACTATGAAGTGTCGACATGGCTCAAGACAAAGGTGAAATATAGCTTTAGATCCCTTTTGTCAGTCTCAGTGTTAGGAGAAAAGACCGGATTTGTATGCTAGATGCCGTAGTATAAAGGGAGATCATAGCAAGTAGCTTGAGAATTCAATTTATGCCATTTTGATCAACAAAAAATCATGCGTGCGTCTTGAACCAATTTTGAAAAACTCTTGTCAAAAAAATTGGTACCATCGCACATGGTGTGTGATACAACCGGATGATGGTAATACTGCCATTAAGCTGCGTTATTACCGTAGTGCAGTAGTACCAATTTTCTTGCGGTACATTTTTTCAAAGAGCATGTTTTGGACATTTCTTGAAGCTCTGGAAATTGGTAGTACCAATTCCATCGAGTGATACTACTGTCGTGAGGTAGTACCAATCATACATTGTGGTAGTACCACACTTAAAGTTCAATAGCTAGTTTAGACACATTAATTGCATACAAAATAGCCATTGAATAGTAGGTATGGCAGTATTGGCCGTGCATGGCGGTAGTACCGCACCTTCTGAATATTTGTGGAATTTGGCCCAACCATTTGAATTTTTGGTTGGGGCCATAAATACTTCCTCACCAGCACCATGGCACTAAATCTTGACCTCATTGAGTACTCTTGAGCCATTGTGGCACTCTCTACTACTCAAATTGCTCATATTTCATTTTGGTGGTAGTTAAGAGCATTGAAGTGCATTTGCATCAATTGTTGATCCTCTTGGCACCTATTTCTTCTCAAGCAAGAGCTGTGATTTGTTACTCTTGGTGTTTATCGGCACCTAGATAGCTTGGGAGAAGTTTGCACAGTTATTTCTTCAAGAAGATTGTGAAGAGGCCCAACATCAGTTGTGAGTGATGTGGTGCTCGCCATCTCTGGAGTGGAGAAAGAGCAACCCTAATGGACTTGAGGTCTTTAGGCTTAATTCGTAGAGTCAGTCCAATTCATTTGGACTTACCTTAACGTGGACTAGTGAAGACCAGCAAGTCTTCGCTACCACAGAAAAAACATCGTGTGTCTCCACTGTGGTTATCTCATATCTTTACTCTTCTGCATTTATATTCTTAGCTACTTTATTGACTATCTTGTATAGCTAGAATTGTATTTGGTAGAAACATAGCTTGTAGTGCCTTAGAAATCTTACTAACTTGGTATTTTAGCTCTTATCTCGAGCTAGACTCTTTAAATTGCTCCTTATTGTTAGACTTGTTAGACATAGAGCAAATTTTTTTTGAACCTCCAATTCACCCTATCTAGTTAGTTATCTTTGATTCTACAAGTGGTATCAGAGCTTGGTCAAACATTTATTTAGACTTAACTGTCTAAGAGAGAGAAAAAATGGCTAGCGAGAGTATTGTTATAAGAAAGGCACATCTATTTGATGGTTCAAATTATGCCTATTAGAAAATTAGAATGTCAATTTATTTAAAGGCCATGAGCCCAAGTATATGGAGAATCATAAATGAGGGTTACGTTATGCCTCTTGATCCACTACACCCTATGGAACTCGAAGGCTGGTTTAGATGCTCAAGCGATGAATGCTCTTTTTGGAGCTTTGAATGCGGATGAGTTCAATCAAGTGAGCAATTTAGAAACCGCTCATGAGATATGGACTACCCTCTCAAAAATCCATGAGGGAACATCCATGGTCAAATAAGCCAAATTGTATAGACTCCGGATCAAATATGAGACATTTGCAACTGCCTCATTAAGATGTTAATGAAATGTTTTCACATCTCAACAACATTGTAAAGGAGCTCAAAGGCCTAGGCACTTCACTAACCAATGTTGATATTGTGAGAAAAATATTTAGGGCCTTACTGGAGAATATGAGACGTTGGTGACTTTCTTCCTCAACTCACCCGAGTTGCCAAAGATGACACCGACTCAACTCTTGGGCAGCCTTATAACAAGTGAGTTGTACAAGAAAGACAAGGAGGAGCTTTTGGAGTAATTCTCCTCCAAGAATGAGAAGGTTACTGCTTTGAAGGCTAAAGAGGTATCAAGCGATGAGTCACAAGGTGAAGAAGATGACTCAGAAGTGGAATTAGCTCTCCTGGTGAGAAGAATAAATAAATTCATGAGAAAAATGCTCAAACTGAAGTGCTAGCCATGACAAGAACCAGAAGGGGCGCTCTTACAATGACAACATGCCCTATAGCAACATCCATTGCTATGAGAGCGATGAGATAGGGCATATTGCCTCTGATTGTCCAACAAAGAAGAATGACAAGGGTAAGTCATCAAAAATAAGGACTTCAATGAGAAGAAGCTTTTTAAAAAGCTTTAAAAGGATGGTAAGAACAAAGCCCACATTGGAAACTATAACTCCAATGAGGAGTATTCTGACTCTAACTCTGATGATGATTAGTCCCCCAAGAAAAAGGGGCTTGTTGGCATCGCTATAAAGGAGGCTTTATCATGCTTCTCATCTCCTAAATGCCTCATGGCAAAAGAAGATAAGGTAAAATTGCCTGATGATAATGAGCCTTCATATGATGAATTAATGGACATACTTGAATATTTGAATGAATACCTTAGAAAAGAAAAGTCAAAATTCAAGATCTTAAAGAGAGAATAACAATCTCTAAAAGACTATTACGAGGAGCTAAAGAAAGCTCATGACTTGCTTGTTCTAAAGGATTCAAACAAATCTCACACTAGTGTTAGAATTATTTGTGACATTCTTATGCCTAGTGTAGAAGTTGTTTGTAATAACATGTCTAAGAGTAGCACTTCTACTTCTTGCAATGATTTGTTGGATATGCCATGCAATTCCAAACTTAACTCTAATCATGGTAACGCTAAGACTTGTGATACATTACTCGTTATTGAAAACAATGAGCTGAAGGAACAAGTTACCAAGCTAAGCAAAAACTTGAAAAGATGCTTCAAGGGAAAGGCTACTCCTGACAAGCTATTGAGTGAGTAAAGATACTCATTCAATAAAGATGGATTTGGGTTCGTGCCCAAGAAAGGTAAGAAACCGGTTTAAAAGTCCACAAGGTTTGTAAAAGAAAATAGCAAGTATTGCCATAAATGTCGTGGTGTGGGACATTTGGAATAATCATGTCCCGTTGGTAAGATTCCATCCATTGGTATCTATGACTGATGTTACATGCTTAGAAAAACTAGGGATGGTAGAGTCATTGCAAAATTTATTGGCACTTTGATTTTATGTGCTAAAAAGAATGCTATTTAGATGCATAAAGTCTTGGTTACTAACCTCTAAAGACTCAAATAAATTTGGGTGCCTAAAAAATTGATTTGTTAGGTGAACTGCAAAACCGATGGAAGGTATTGGGTGCTTGATAGTGGATGTACTTAACACATGACCGAAGACCAGAAAATATTCACCACCTTTGAATCACATTTGGAGACAATAGCTATGGTAAGGTAATTGGATTGGGTAAAATTGCTTTGGATTGGAAAAAGTTGCTATCTCTAATGACCTTTTCATATCTAATGTATCTCTGGTAGAAACATTGAGTTTTAATTTGCTATCCGTTGCCCAATTGTGTAATATCTGTCTTAGTTGCACATTTTCTAGAAATGGTGTTATCATTTCTAAAGAAAAAGAAAATGAGTTAGTTTTCAAAGGTTTTAGATTTGGAAATCTTTTTTTATTGATTTTTCCTCAAGTGATTCATGTATAAAGAGTGTCACCAAGGTCACATACTTCCCTGGCAAGGCCCTAAGCATTTTTCTCATAATATCAACATCGGTTAGTGACATGCCTAGGCCTTTGAGTTTATTTACAATGTTGTTGCAGTGAGAATACATTTCATTTATATCGTCATATGGCAACATTGTACATGTCTCATATTGGATCTGGAGTCTCTGCAATTTGGCCTCTTTGACTGTGGATGTTCCCCCACAGATTTCTAAGAGGGTAGTCCATATCTCGTGAGTGGTTTCTAAGTTGCTCACTCGATTAAACTCATCCGCGTTCGAAGCTCTAAAAAGGGCATTCACCGTTTGAGCATCTAAATAAACGTTGCGCTCCTCAAGTTCCATGGAGTGGACTGGATGAAGAGGCATAAAACAACTCTCATTTACGATTTTCTATATATTAGGAATCATGGTCTTTAAATAAATAGACATTCTAATTTTTTAATATGCACAATTTGAACCATCAAATAGAGGTGCCTTTCCTATAGCAATACCATCACTAGCCATCCTTTTCTCTCTTAGACGGTTAAGTCTAAACCAATGAGAGATCAAGCTCTAATACCACTTGTAGAATTAAGGATAACTGACTAGAGGGGTGAATAGGTGGTTTTAAAATTTTTTGCTTTCTAAAACTAATTTCTACAAATTTAGAGCTAAGCAAGATTTCTATTACAATTTAAGACCTACACAATTCTAGTAATACTAAGACACCACAACCTAAGTCTCTACAAATATGTTTCTAGCTTAACAAGATAAGACATTTTTCATTGCTAGAAATATTAATGCGGAATAGTAGAGACAAGGAATAAGCAAATGGAGACAATCAATGTTTTGACGTGGTATCAAAAACTTGCCGGTCTTCACTAGTCCACATTGAGGAAAGCCCAAATGAATTGGACCGGCTCCACAAATTAAGCCTTGTTCCTTGATTCCACTAGTGGTTGTTCTTCCTCCGCTCCGAAGGTAGCGAACACTAAGCCACTCATAATTGGCGCCAGGCCTCTTCACAATCTTCTTGAAGAGATCACCGTATGAACCGCCTCCAAGTCATCTAGGTGCTGGCAAGCACCAAGAGTAATAATCTATGGGCTTCACTTGAAGGCAATCAAGTGCCAAGGATCAAACTAGAAATGAATGCACTTGAATTTAACTAAACTACCTCAAAGGATCCAAATGGAGTATATGAGGTGTTTGAGTTGTACAACTTGCTCAAGGATATTCAATGAAGTAAGTTCTTGCTGTTCTAGAGATAGGGGGTATTTATACCCTCCACCAACCAAATTCAATCATTTGGGATTAGATCAAAAACAAATTAGAGAATGCAGCAGTACCGCCGTTGAACGGCTGGTACTATTGCACCTCCCCATAACAGCTATAGCAGGTGCAATTAATGTTTCTGAACAAGCCATTACTATATGGCACAGTTCTACCGCCATTATAGGTCCGATAGTTCCAATCTTCGGTAGTACAATTTTCACAGAGTGGTACTACCTTTTTCTGGAAAGCAAAAATGACCCTTTCTCAAAATAATGTACCGCCATACAAACTTCGATACTACCAGAGTTCAGTAGTTTAGATTTCAACATGCAGTACTACCATTTCTAGAAAGGCAAAAAGCTCTAAAAAGTGTCTCTCTGGAATTTATGTACTGTCAACTAATCTCCGGTCCAACCGGAGTGCGGTAGTACCAGTTTTAGAATGCGGTCATACTGTTGAGCAGTATTACTACCGTTTACACACCGATACTACTGTTTTTCCTATAAATGCACAATTTTCTTAGAAAAGATAACTCAAATGCATGCATTATCCTTAGTTGATCCAATGGCACAAGAATTTGCTTTCAACCTACTAGCTATGATCCCTCTTAATAGTATGACATCAAACCTAAAATTCGGTCTTCCAACCTTTTCTCCTAAGACTTGTAGAAACAAAAAAAACCTAGGCTATTGATACGTTTGTCTTGGGCCATATTGATCTTCATGTTAACCCTTAGCATGCATCTCCAGGTTGTTGCATTTGTCACTGGGACTAAAATTTTAAAACACTTGATAAGCATGTTAGTCCCATATCCATATATTGTCATTAATTACCAAAATAATTTGTAAGGGCCTAGATACTTTCACCTACCTCTTCTACAACAAACAACATTCAAGCGAGAGAGATATAAGAAAAAGGAAGAAGGGTAACCACCAACTCTATCTCCAAAGGTCCACAACGCAATTGCAAATGACCATTTGATAGATCAAATATTAGATGACGTGAGTAAGCGAGTTCAAAGTTGATCTCGTGTTGCTTCATTTTGTGAACATTACTTGTTTGTCTCCTCTCTTGAACCGAAGTATGTAGATGAAGCACTAAATAATCTGTGAGAGACCATGTGGAGGTATCCCCATGATTGGTGATGAGTAATTGACGGTTGGTTTAGTGAGTTTGAGTTTGTTTAGGGTATTTTAGGGTTGAGTACCTTTACTTGTGCTATAATGGATTATGCTGTTTTGTGCGGTGCTATGTGACGGTTTGCTTGTCTGTGTGACTGCAGGACTTCGGAGCTAGGTCATGGTGAGGCGAGGAGGACCGGGACTAGGCACAAGAGGTGTTGAGGTCCAGACAGTCGGTGATGCCGAAGATGATCGAGGCTGGTGAGGTGGTTGCGAGTCGAGAGACGAGGAACCGGAGCTGGAGCTACCGGTGACGGACACGACTGGCAACGACGAGCGAACCGGGACTAGGCTCAGGGAGGAGTCGGAGGTCCAGACGGTTTGGAGGTCGGTTGCGGTCGTACGCGACGGAACAGACCAAGACTAGACTCAGATGGAGTCAGAGGTCTCGGTCGGTGTCGGGTGGACACGATGGGCAGCGGCGAGAGGATCGGGACTAGACTCAGGGAGGAGTTGAGGTCCAGACGGTCAGGATGCCGGGTGCGGTCATGTGCAGCGGAGCGGACTATACTCAGGGAGGAGTCGAGGTCCAAACGGCCAAGGTACTGGAGGCGGAAGCTTCCGGGAAGGTGCTTGAGGGGCAATCTGGTAAATTGACCTAAGCAAATGAGTGGAGGAGGTGATTTCCCTCCAAAATCTGCTTGTGTGTGTTGACTTATTGCCTCATATGGTGTGTGAGGTGGGGGAGTGGGCATTGTATGCCACTTCTTGTATTTCTTCTTTGGGATGAGTTTTTGCCTTCAAAAGGTGGAGTGGAGGCAGCAGGTTTTCAGAACATCCAAAGCAAGAAATAGGTAGTGTGTGTGTGCTGTAGAGAGTGTTCTCACGAGTGGTAGTGAGCTCACTGCATGAATGGCCCAATAGGAAGGGTGTGTGTGTGAATCCCACTTGAGAAGCATGTAGTGAGATGGATTAAATCTCTTCACAACTGCGTATGGGGACTCCTTTGTAATCCTATCAATCAATATGAGAAGGAGAGTGGTTGAATTTATATCTTGTCCTGTGATTTTCCCTTGTTTGCAATACTCTAGGGTTTAAAATGAGGAAACACTTGTTCTTTTGTTTTTCTTGATGGAATCTTGTTTTGGAGAATGGTTCTTGTCTCTGGAATGATCTCCTTGCTGGTTACAAAGTTTCTCGAACAAAAGATGTGAGAATGAAGAGTAATATGAAAATCAGTCACATCTTCTGTTAAAATCCAGATTTCAAGCTCAAATCTTTGTTTCTTGCCTTTGTGATGTAATTTCTTGTTTCCTAGATTCTCCAAGGTATTTAGATCATGTTCTTGTTCTTTTGGCCAGAAGAGAATAGAGGGAGATCATAAATTTCATTGACTTGCGCAAGTTTCAGCACTTTTCAGAACTGCAGTCTGTTCTGTCCTCGGGATAACCGGTCAGACCGCTAACCCTAGCGGTCAGACCGCTCCGACCATGGCGGTCTGACCGGACCCGAGTAGGCGGTCTGACCGGCCTGGAGTAACCGGTCTGACCGTCATATTGAGGGCGGTTTGACCGGTCTTTGATCTTTGGTCAGACCGGCCCCTTGGCAGATGCTGTTGTTACTGATTTTCTTTTTTGATCTTGCTCCTTCATGTTTCTTTTCTTGTTTATTTTTAGCTTAAGGTTACAGAGAGCATGACCTTTCTTCTTCATAGCTCTCGGTAGCTATCGGAGATAAAAGTCGCTCGTGGATACTTGGGGGAAGTTTTAAAAGAGACACCATTCACCCCCTTTGTTGCCATTTCCGATCCTACAATCTGGAATAGAACAATGTTCGAACATTAGTGGAAAGACACAAGGAACACAACATCATTGGTACAAAATGGGTATTCTGAAATAAACAAGATGAGAGTGGAGTTGTGATAAGAAATAAGGCAAGGGTGGTCTCTCAAGGATTCACCCAATTTGAAAGTTTGGATTATGATGAAATCTTTACTCCCAATGTTAGACTTGAGATCATCTGTATATTACTTGACTTTGCATCATGTTTTGACAAAAAAATTATTACAAATGGATGTTAAAAGTGCTTTCCTAAATGAAAAAAATAATCAAACTTGTTTATATCGAACAACCACCTGGTTTTGAGGATCCTAAGAATCCAAATCATGTTGCAGGATCCACGATGGCACTGGACATGGCAAGTCTTTGACGTGCACCAAAAACAAAGTGACGCCGCTGTGTTTTGCTTGGACCGAGACTGCGCCATGCATGGAAACTTTATGCGTGAATCGAGGAAAAGAAGGCGATGCGCTTGACCGTTTGCTCGGAGCACTGCGCACTGTTGTCTATCACATGATGCAGCTGAGCGATGCAAAGCAAAAACCACCGTTGAAGCTTCTTCTCAGAATAGATCCAAACATTATTTCTGAATCATGGTGGCTACAAGGTGCCCTCTCCTAGCACCCCTAAACCCTAGCACAAAATTAGTCTCCAAAAGCTAAAGGGTTAGCCCCTAACCCCATCTCCATTTATAGTTTAGGGCCCAAAACATAGGTTGAGCCTAAGCCCATAAGTTCTAATCTAATTCCAACAACAAAGGGACCTGAAACTCTTCCTAACACGGGTTTTCTAAAATTCCAAATTTTTTTAACTCGTCGTGTGTTGAAGCCTTCAAGACCACACCTCCCGTAGCTTCTCCACGCATCATCCACCACGTGTCATAGTCTCCGGATCGCACCTCCGTAGCTCCAACACGTATCATCTATTTTTGATCTCCATGCGCCCTAAGCATGAGCCCGACCATCTCGTGACCTCCTTGACCATTTGAACCTCTGATCTCCCATCCTAGTCCCAGTCCACTTCATCGTAGACCATGACCACCTCCATACTCAACCTGAACATGTAAAGACCAAAGAACATTTTTTCGGTACAAGTTCGTCCCAACTTTACCAACATCAATCCACACACACCACACAACTCGCATAACATCAATAAGAAATATTATCAAATATTCATCATCATAAATTAACCATTGTAAATTATTCATCACTAAAATATCCTAGACCTATCCACTTTGTCTAACAATAATCTTGTTGGATCGTAAGGGCTTTCTCACCCCAAAAGCTAGCCAATGAGGTGAGGGACTCCCCCACTTTTAAGTTAGGTCCCTTGCTCTTCCACAACCAATGTGGGACTATTCCAACAATCTCCCCCTTCACACATTGGTGTCCCTCAGCCCTTCATCGCCTCTTCACCGTACATCGACGGCCCCTTAGTGTCGGACCCAGATTTTACAATTCGAAATCATCTGTGATTCCACCGCACTATTCCCTGGATTAGTAGATAATGCTCACAGATACAGTACTGAACATCAAAATACAAATCATGCGGAAGTGTAAATATAATAGTAGACTTACTCATGGGCCGATCAGGCTGAAATCAATAAATTGCAGCAGCGGGAAACGAAGCACTCAGGTGGATCCCTTTGCTCGTGTTCATACCTTCATGTTACCACTTTAGATATATGCAAATTAGTTAGCCCTGCCTATATTTTGCCAACTTGTGGTTGTACTATTGTACACTGGGAGGTCATCACAAGATTCGGTCCTTAAGGCTATCTGGGCGGTTCTACCACTATCCCCCTTTGTGCTTTCACGGCACCACACCCTCAAACCATCCGCCCAGATAATTAAGCAACTTAAGGTTTTTGGGAGCATAAAATATCCATGTTACAACATACCAGTCATTTTCACCATGACTTCCCAAATTAGTTTCTCATGATTAAAAGTGAGGCTTGGGCATTTTTGGTGCCCCCGATTATCTAAGCAATACTAAGCATGACATATAATTATGGACTTATTTTTGAAAGGTTACCATTATAATTTTGCTAGGGTAACAAGGCTCAGATATTCAAATGTTTCAAAGGAGGTATAGTATTAGCAAGTCGAATAATGGGTATATAACTAGAATCTTTAAACAAACATATATTTGCATATGAAATAACAACATGCAATTTGATAATTTAAACAAAAGTAAATTTGCAAAAAATGTAGGTTCAACATAATCAAAGTATTGACTCGCCTTGCGTGGTTTACCGCGGTCTTGAGCTTACTCAAAGCTTTCTCATTCGATGGTCTTGAGTTCCTGGTCTTCGTCTTTGTCTGAATCTTGGTCTTGTTTGATCCAATGAATCCTTAGGACTCCAACTTCTAATTACGCGCTAAACAACTGAATCCAAATAACGGCAAATAACTCAAAAGGTCCAAATAATTCCAAATAAATTCAATTTAGCTTTATTATGAGTTAATGGGGGATTTAGGTGATTCGAGGCAAGGTCGATGGGGCGCGGAGTATTGATGGAGTCAAAAGGGGTTGGAGCAGAGTGAGGAAATGACAACAGGGGAAATCCGTCGGGCCGGATGTCAAGGAGGGTTCAGAATATAGGGATACTCATAGGGATATTCCACTTCAGACTTGAGGATGGCTAGGCATGACTAATGGTAGAATACGATGACTCGATCTTTTTATTAATAACTTTTTTTATTATTTTTATAGTTATCAAGAAAGTTCCACAAGTCAAACTAGACATATAGGCAGATGTATGAATTTAGTCGGGTACTAAGTATTGTATTGATTGAATGTTAACATTTATGAGTTTAAGGCAAAGGTTCTATAGACGATGTATATGACTTTTAGCTTATCGTATTAATTTATATTACTAGCAATTTGATATGTAGCATTTTATGCGGTCCTAGTTAATTACTCATGTAAATGGGTTAAATGTTCACTTCAGCGTATTTAGATATTGGTGAGGTTATTTCAATGTCTGATGACCTAGGGCCCTTATATTTTTGTATCAGTATATTAATATGACCCTTTTAATTTGGAGTTGCTCTGATATTGATATTTTGTCCCTTTACTTAGCTTAATTTATTTATGACTAATCGAGCTTGCTACACATGATTATGTTTCGTTATCATTACTAATTTAAAGCTACCATTTAAACTTTCATGATCGGCAATATGTTAATGATAGTGCCTATATATTTTTTTTATATAAGGTCTACGACGAATACATATATTGTACTAATATATTTTTCTAACTATATATATATATATATATATTGCTTAGAAAAGTCTTTATTCTATTTCATATACTTTTAGTATTTTGTTTGATTCATGCTTCTTTATTGGATATTATTCTCCTTAGGAACCTTTGATTATTGTTTACAAATATAGAATTTTATTTTTGCCACTACCTCTAGTTAAACTTTTGTTTTAACTTTCATTCCAACTAATTATTTAAACTTCACCTAATTATTTCCCTTAATCTCTTAATTGTTCATAGTCTTATAATTCTATATTTTGATGTATATAAATTTTAGTTGAACCCTAATTAATTATCTTAGCTTCCTTAATTTATTTCCTAATTTTCCTTAGTTTATTTCCTAGTTGAAATGGGTAAATACAAATAAAAGTACAAAGGTGCGGGGAGAAGAATCGAACCCAGGATCTGTGAAGCAACACGCAGATGCGCTGACCAACTGGGCAATGGCCCTTGTGCGATTTCTAGGGGGTATCGAATTAAAAGAGGTGAGCATAGTGCTGGCTCAAAATAGAGCACTCCATCAGCCGTAACAAGGGAGGTGGCGGCACACGGCCAGCGGCGACCAGCAAAACGGGTTCCCATGTGAGCTGGGAAGCTTATGGCGGTGGCAACATTGGCCATGGTGGCGTCAGGAGCAGCCGACGCTGGCGTGAGCGGCCGGACACAGGGTGGAAAGGGGATGCAGGCGGCCGAAAGGGAGAAAGAAGAGGGTGGGCACGTATGAGGTACAAGAGGTCAAGGGAAAGCTCACCACGCGTTTGGCCGAGTCGGAGTAAGTCAGAGGGGAGCCAGCAGCGGAAGCCATGGGCGGCGCGAGGAGGACCATGGCGCCAGCGACCTGGGGCAGACCTTAGCTCTGTCCAGCAGTGGGGAAAGCTAGGGGATGGGGAAGTGACACTCCAGTTCTGAGGAATCGACGAGGCGCTCGTCGATGAGGTAGAGATGGCGCCGACGGCCACTTTTGGCCGAAACAGAAAACGGCGATGGCGGAACGGGCTGCGGTGGTCTAGGACTAAAATCAAGAGAGGGATAATGCAATTGGTCACTTGGAACATGATATGACGTGCGAGCTCTTGTGCTAGAGGCACCGGGCCGACTGGGACGGCGAGTGGGCTCGGCGGCGGTCGCACGGGCTGGCGCTTGGTTCTATAGCTGAGGGAGCAAGGAGAGGAGGGGGAGGCAAACAAATCGTTCTGCTGAAAAATGGGAGGCCCGGGGTGACTTATAGCGTGGAGGGGGATCCGTGGGGGTACTATTGCCGGCAACCCGAGAGCAGTGGCCGGGACGGGACGGCGGCGACTGTAGCCGAGGTAAGCGGCACATAGCCGGGCGACGTGCGTGCGCAGGACATGGCGACGCGGAGGCAACGGGTTGATGCGATGCGGGTGCAGGCGAGGCGACGTGCGGTGCAGGGGCGTGATGCGCGCACAGGAGCTACGGGGCCGGCTAACGAAGCTTCGGTGTGGGAGTAGCGAGAAGATGGGAAAAAAGAAAGGAGAATGAAGGAAGAAGAGGCAATGCGATGGAGGGAAAAAAGAAAGGGGAGGAGGCGGGCCCACACACAGAGGAAGGACGAGAGGGGCCAGTGGACAGAGGGAGAAAAGGGGAGGGAGAGAGAGAAAGGGTGGGCCCACCTGCAGTGACAGGGATGGGGAAAAATGGAAAAAGAAAAGAAGATAAAATGTTATAGCTGGTTTTGAAATTTAGTGATAGACCATGTGGAGGTGACCCCGTGTGTGTGATGAGTAATTGACATCCATTTTAGAAAAGTCGAGTTTGGTTTGTGTGGTTTGGACCATGTCGTTGCTTGGTGCAATCGGATTCGGTCGGTTTTGGTCAAACTTGGTCGAAGTGCTTAGGATGCCTATTCTCTTGATTCGACAGGTTTTGGCTGTTTTATGCTTAAGTTTACTCTTAATGCTAGTGTTGATTACATTATGTCGAGCGGTGCTATGTGATGTGTTTCTTGTCTGTGATGGCTGCAGGACATCGAGGCGAAGTCGTGGTGAGGCATGGGATGACCGGACTAGGCGCAGGCGGTGCCGAGGTCAGAACGGTCGAGGTGTGTCGAAGATGGCGAAGACTCGAGGTGTTTGCAAGGCTTGGACGACAAGAAATGCGGAAGCTTCCCGGAAGGTGCAGGAAGGGCGTTTCGGTAAAAGCACAAAGTTGCACAAGTGGAAGCGGTTTTAGTTTGGATTTAGCGGGTAAAACGGGTTGGAGACCCATTACCAAAGGCTATAAATAGGAGAGGGTTTCCTGGTTATAGCATGACTGGTGAGATGGTTTAGGGTTCTGCTTTTAGTCAAATGGCTTTTGGGGAGGTTGTTTTCTATTTGTGCTTTAGTTGTTGAGAGATGGCTTGAGTTCTTGATTCTCCAGGAGTGTGTGTTCTTGATGTAAGAGTTGGCTGTGATCAATCCTTTTTAAGCATTCATGTCTCCGTATTAAAATCAATACGAGAACTTTGTGCTTTGGATTATATTTCAGTGCTTGCTTTTATTGGGTATTCTTTGTTCTATTGAGTTTTGAGTTGATTTCTTGATCAATTGGTTGAATCTTGACAGCTCTGTGTTGGGAAAAGAGTTATGGCCATATGACCATTCCATTTTCTAGAGCATTTGGAAGATTCAACACTTCTTGTGATTTCTGAATCCTTCGTCAAGAATCTCTCTATTTTCCTTTTCTAGGGTTTCCTTGTCAGGGCTTAATAGAATCTCACATTTCCCTTCATGAGATGGCATGAGTTTTCTGTTAGCAAGTCCTGAGATCATTGCTAATCTTTTTTTGCCAAAGATCATGACCAAAAGATCAAAGATTGAATAGCAATTTAGAAGTCAGTGTCACTTTCTGTATCTTTTCAGATTTTGGCAAAAATTTTAATTTCTTGCTCAGTTGATGAATTCCTCTGTCCTAGAAGAGCTTGATGCTATTTAGAACATATTCTTGCACTTCTGGATTGAAGAGAACAAAGAAAAATCACAAATTTCATTGAATTAGTCAAGTCCCTGCATTTTTCAGGCTGCAGTCTGTTCTGTCCTCGAGCCTCCCGGTCAAACCGGAAACCCTAGAGGTCAGACCGGATTTTTGCCTCCAGTCAGACCGGACATTCAATGGCGGTCAGACCGGCTTCACCCGGGCGGTCTGACCGGTGGAGGGCTGGCGGATAGACCGGCTTTAAGCTGACGGTTTGACCGACCATAACCCCCCGGTCTGACCGGCCCCCTTTTGCAGGCTATCCCATTTTCTTGGTTTTTCTTCGGTGTGTCTTCTAGGTTTTTCATCTTATCACCTTGTTGACTTCTCTAGCTGTTCTTCATGACATTCCAGTAACCACATGACCTTATTTTCATAGCTTCAAATAGCTATTGGAAAGAATCCCGTTGTAGATACTTTTAGGGGGAAAATTTGAAAGCAACATTCACCCCCCTTTGTTGCCGATTTCGATCTGACATTTGGTATCAGAGTTGGTTAGCTCTTCCTCATAGATCTTAACCGGTTTCTAGAGCCATGGCGACAGATAAGTACTCGACCAAGCCCCCGGTCTTCGATGGGATCGACTATCCCTTCTGGAAGAGCCGGATGGAGACCTACATCCAGGCTCAGGGCTACGCCATCTGGCGCAAGGTCAAGGTCCGGTATGCTATTCCTGCCGATGAGAACATCAATACCGGAAACATGGCTGATGTTGAGGCGAATGCGAAGGCAAGGAACATCATAATCCAGGGTTTGAGCCGAAGCGAGTTCGATCGCATCTCTCATCTAACGTCGGCCTTCGAAATCTGGGTGACCCTCAATGCATACCATGAGGGCACCACCCAGATCAAGACGGTTCGACAGGACCAGTTCAAGTGAGATTACAACAAGTTTGAAATTTTCGCTGGTGAGTCCCTCGATGGGTGCTTTGCGCGTTTCCATAAGATTTTGAGCAACCTCCGAGCGGTCGGTCTCACATACCCCGACTCGGACAATGCTCGACAGATGCTCGCAACTTTGGATTTGCGTGTTTGGGAGATGAAGGTAACTACCATCAAGACACCACTGATCTCTCGACCTTGACTCTTGACGCGTTGTACTCACGCCTCAAGACTCACGAGATTGACACAGTCTCTCATAGGTCGAAGTCGCAGTCGATGGCCTTAGTCACCGATCCTAGTATGGTTTCTGGACCTTCTTTCGAGTCGATTTGTGGATTCTCTCTAGCTGCTCTATGTGATGTAACTGATGATCAGTTAGAGCAGCTACCAGAGGATCAGTTAGCCCTTCTAGCCAAAAAGTTTTCCCACGCATACAAGAGGGTGAGAGATCGAACGAGTAGTGGTCCGATAATTTGCTTCGAGTGTGGTAGCCCCAACCACATTCGGGCGAATTGCCCCAAGCTGGGGAAAGGAAAGAACGACTACGGCGGCGTGAGCAAGAACGATTACATCGACAAGAACCACAACATGAAGCCCCTATCTCATGCCCAAGGTAAGAAGAAGTTCCGCGACCTTGGCAAAGCCAAGAAGCTCTTCCACCGCGTCCTCACCACCTTCGACAACCTCGACCTCAGCGAGGTGGAAGGGTGGAGCGACGACGATGGGACGGACGAGCAAGACCCCAAGGCGGCGATGACTTCTCCGGCATGTGCTTCATGGCCCTTGAGGGCGAGATTAGCGACAGCGAGCTTTACTCTGACTCCGACGAGGTATAGCCCTCCTATGACCAGCTTAATGATGTCTTTCTTAAGCTAGGGAAATTCCATGCTAGATCTAGAGCTAGGTGTAGCGAGTTGGAGAAGGAAGTAGATAGATTATCACGGGAGCTTACTTCACTTATATCTGCTCCCTCCCGTGATGAATGCGATACATGCTCTGTCTTGCTTGATGACATGGAGAAATTAAGGACCTCTCATGATAGTCTGTCTTCTGAGCTTGAGTCTGTTTCTAAGCAATTCCAAGAAATGGTTGATCATAACAACAAATTGGCTCAGTATGCGACTAAGGATCCTGTTAGCTCACCATGCATCAATTGTGAAAAACTAAAACTTGAACTCGTTGCTTTGAATGAAAAATATGTGAAGCTAACTAAGGATCTTCTAGAGAAGTCATCAACTGATTGTGATGTGATTGCCTCGGTGGGGGAGAAGCCCAAAGGAGTAGAGACGCTTAGGCACGATGACCAAACAGCTAGAGGTAGGGTTGTCCCTTCTAGTCCTTGCGAAGACCTCAATGTTGAGGCAGCTGTGTGTACACATGCCATTCCTTCTTCTGCTGTTGGTTCTTCCTCTTCTCCTACTGCTGTCTCTTCTTCCCCCTGCTCTTCTTGCACCTCTCTCTTTCGGGAGTGTCAGTATCTTATGAACACTCTCGAGAGGTTTGTAGGAGGCAAGAAGAAGCTAAATCTTATTTTAGACCAGTTCAAGATTTGCAAATTCAATCAAGGTCTAGGATATGATTTTCTTGAGGATGTTTGGAAGCATCCACCTGTCATGCTCAGACCCATAGCCACAGGTGTGATCAAAGTCAAGCCCAGAACTGAGAAAGTTCAATTCAAGTCAGCGGGCTTTGTGCAAGGGATTTCTGATAGCAAGGTGATTCTACCTGTTGCTTCGGCCTCTCAGAAGGCAAAGCCTCATCGTGCTACTTCTACCTCTCAGAAGGTGAAGTATCATTGCACCTTCTATCAGAAGGATGGGCACTTGATCGAGCGATGCTTCAGGCGCGCCAAGATCATGTAGAGAGACCGTGTTACAGCTCTTAGGCGTATTCAGGGTCAGCCTCAGACCTTGAATGCACCTAAGACCAACACGAGGTCGAGGGTTATTTCGGCTGATGGGTTTGGGCAGCATCGAGGACTTGGCTTTTCTGGTTTACTCTCTGTTTGACTCAAGTTCACCGGGCAGGGAAGAGAGAGGTTTGGCTTGTGGACTCCGGTTGTTCTTGTCATATGACCGGAGACTCTCGTTGGTTCTCTTCCCTAGCCCGTGCTCCAGGTGATGAGACGATCACCTTCGGAGACGCTTCGTTTGGGCGCGTCATCGCCAAAGGTACAGTGCGCGTTAATGAGTCCTTCATTTTAAAAGATGTTGCCTTGGTTAGTAAGCTGAAGTACAATTTGCTTTCAGTTTCTCAGCTTACCGATGACGCTTGCAAAATTCTTGATTCTTCGGGTAGTCTAGTTTGCAGGATTTCTCGTTATGGGAGGATCTTTCGTGCTGATTTTTCTTAGTCTTCTGGTGATCCTCTCCGGTGTTTAGTTGCTTCTGAGTCCCGTGACCTTACTTTTTGGCATAGGAGATTTGGTCATATTGGATTTGACCATTTGACCCGAGTTAGCGGCCACGATCTCATTCGTGGTCTGCCGAAACTCAAGATGGTCAAAGATATTGTTTGCGCTCCTTGCCAGCACGGCAAGATGGTTGCCGGTTCTCACCCTCTGGCCACAGTGACTATGACCGATGCACCAGGACAGCTGCTCCATATGGACACAGTTGGACCAGCCCGAGTGCAGTCAGCAGGAGGGAAGTGGTATGTTCTTATCGTGGTCGATGACTTCTCAAGGTACTCTTGGGTGTTTTTCTTAGCCTCGAAGGATGAGACGTTTTCACATTTCCGAGGTCTTTTTAGTAGGCTTTCTGTTGAGCTTCCGGGTGCCTTACAAGCGATCCGCAGTGACAATGGCACGGAGTTCAAGAATTCCTACTTTGAGAGGTTTTGCGATGAGACAGGTGTGAAGCACCAGTTCTCTTCTCCGCACGTCCCACAGCAGAATGGCGTCGTGGAGAGGAAGAACCGTACCTTGGTCGAGATGGCCAGGACGATGCTTGATGAGTAATCTACACCTAGGAAGTTTTGGGCTGAGGCTATAGTGACCGCGTGCCATGTTTCGAATAGAGTTTTTCTTCGGGCACACTTGCATCACACTTCCTATGAGCTGAGATATGGGGGAATGCCCAGTGTCTCTCATTTTCATGTGTTTGGTTGCAAGTGTTTCATTTTGAAGTCCGGGAACTTAGACAAGTTCGAGTCACGATCTTGTGATGGTATCTTTCTAGGTTACTCGACTTCTTCACAGGCGTATAGGGTCTGGAACTGCGAGTCTAGTAAGTTGGTAAAGACCTGTGAGGTGACCTTCGACGAGGCCAGTCCGGGGACTAGGCCCGATATCTCAGGTTCTTTAGAGTAGTCCGAGCCTATATTTGTGGATGATGAGGATGATGGAGATGAGGGTTGTCTACCCGATCCGGTTCCTCATCCTCCCCTTGAGGTGCTGTCTTCCACTGCACCTCCAAGTGATCAGCCTATGCATTCTGCTTCCTCTGGAGCTAGTGGCTCTGTTCCTACCTCTTCAGCTCATGAGGTAGAGGCCACTTCTTCTTCTCATCCAGGACCTCCCGGACATATCCAGAAAGACCATCCTTCCGAGCAGATGATTGGAGACATCTTTGAGCGAGTCACACGCTCAAAGTCTGGCATGTCATATTTCTATCTCCATTCTACCTTTGTTGCCTCATTCGAGCCCAAGGACGTTTGTCATGCTCTTTCTGATGAGTCTTGGGTCAATGCCATGCATGAGGAGTTAGAAAACTTCGAGAGAAACAAGGTCTGGTCGCTTGTTGAGCCCTCTCAAGGTCACAATATCATTGGGACTAAGTTGGTGTTCAAGAACAAGCAGAGTGAGGATGGGGTTGTCATTCGGAACAAGGCTAGACTGGTAGCTCAGGGCTTCTCCCAGGTTGAGGGTCTAGACTTTGAGGAGACCTTTGCCCCTGTAGCTAGACTTGAGGCCATTAGAATCCTGCTTGCTTTCGCGGCTTCTAAGGGTTTCAAGCTTTACCAGATGGATGTCAAGAGTGCATTCCTCAATGGGTTCATTGAGGAAGAGGTTTATGTGAGACAGCCTCTAGGTTTCGAGAACCCCAAATACCCAAACCATGTCTACAAGCTTTCCAAAGCCTTGTATAGACTTAAGCAAGCCCTTAGAGCTTGGTATGAGAGGCTTAAGTCCTATCTGTTGAGTCATGGTTTTGAGATGGGTAAGGTAGATAAGAGCTTGTTCATTCGAAGGCATGGCACTGATATTCTGCTCGTCCAGATTTATGTGGATGACATCATCTTTGGCGGCTCTTCCCATGCTCTTGTTTCACAGTTCTCGGATGTCATGAGCACCGAGTTTGAGATGAACATGATGGGTGAGTTGACTTTCTTCCTTGGCTTTCAGATCAAGCAGACTCGAGAGGGTACTTTCTTGCATCAGGGCAAGTACACTCATGACCACCAGAGACGCTTTGACATGAGTGATGGTAAGCCCATGTCAACGCCCATGGCGTCCACAGCTTCTCTTGACCCAGATGAGGACGGCGAGCCAGTTCATCAGAAGGAGTATCGCAGCATGATTGGCTCCCTCTTATACCTCACTGCCTCGAGGCCGGACATACATTTCTCCGTGTGTCTGTGTGCTCGCTTTCAGGCTTCTCCTCGCGTATCTCACCGCCAGGCGGTGAAACGCATCCTTTGGTACCTTTGAGCTACCATTGACTATGGTATCTGATACTCTTCCTCGTCCTGTCTTTCCTTGAGAGCCTACTCGGATGCAGACTTTGCTGGCTGTAGGATAGATAGGAAGAGCACTTCTAGCACCTGCCAATTTATTGGCACTTCTCTTGTTTCCTGGTCTTCGAAGAAGCAGTCCGGTGTTGCACAGTCCACCGTAGAGGCCGAGTACGTTGCTGCCGCCAGTTGCTGCAGCCAGGTGCTTTGGATGGTTTCGACCTTGCGGGACTTTGGGTAAGTCATAGACAGTGTTCCACTCTTCTGTGACAACACTTCTACCATTAACATTGCCAAGAACCCAGTGCAGCATTCTAGGACTAAACACATTGATATTATATATCACTTCCTTCGAGACCATGTGGAGAAGGGTAACATAGTGCTCCAATTTGTGGAGAGTGACCACCAGTTGGCTAATATCTTTACCAAGCCTTTGGATAGCTCTAGGTGTTTAGCTCCACGGGAAAAGCTTGGGGTGGTCTGTCCTTATGGATTGTTGTGAGGGGGAGTTTATTATGCTCTTACTCCTTTCTGTTGCATTGCATATGGGTGCATAGGGGTTAGTCATTCTAGCATAGATTAGAGTGTTTCTCTTGTCCAGTTGTTTAGACTTCTTCCTCTCATCTTGTGATTCTAGGATGCTGCTTATTAGCTACTTCACTTCTCACTAGGTTGAGCTCACTCACTTCTTATAGGTTCTAGCGAGGGTTGGGCCACCCTCGGGTAGACGGGGTACGTGTTTGCTCCTTAGTATGTTAGATGATCAGCTAATAGTCCTAGAGTCATATGGGGTAGATGAGAGTCAGTCTGAGTCATAGTATCCTCTATATCTTATCTATGCTTTAAGGACTGTCTTTTCTGATTCTCTTGCCAGCTTCTCGATTTTATTGCTTTGGTTCAGGGGGAGTTCATTTGGAATTTTCTGGATCTTAATTTTGACATAACTCAACTTGAACTAAAAGTGCATCTCATGTTGAGGGGTAGCTGGATTTTCTGCATTTCATTCTGCATTGCAATATAACTACTTGGAGCCTTGATTATTATCCGAATATGACATGTTTACATTGCATTACATCTCGCCATGATCTGTGCTTATTTGCTAGATTTATCATGACTTTATATGTGTAGTCAAGTCTGTGCCATGATAGGTTGATTAAAATGCTCAACTTGAACTAATTCATATCATGTTAGCTCTTAAGACTAGTCTTTCTTTAGTTATCCTTTTATGATTCATGCCATGTCAAATAGGCTGAGTTGAGTCTTGAATCTATATTGAGCTTTAGATTGAGCTATGTTAGTTCCCTGATGAAGCATGAGTTAGTACAATCTTTTTAAGAAAGCAAAAAGATCTCTTTTGTGCGAAAGAACTGATCTCACCAATTCTTTCTCATGAGACGGCTTGCCATTGCACTAGGCATGAACTCAGGGGGAGTTTTGGATGACCAAGACTATCTTCTTAAGCTTCTAGCTTGGAGTTGTCGCATAAGGCTTGAGATCTAGCACATGACTACACCAAAATCTGGTTGGAAACCATCATGATATTTATAAAGAAAAACATGTCAATTGTGCTCAATTTGCTTAATTCCACAAAGAACAAGTACTTAAGCAAATATCTCATTCTTGAACGTGTAGCACTCTAAATTGACTCATTTCTAGCTTCTTGGTTCCACTTAGATTATTGACATGGCATGCATCATCTTTGGATACCTTTAGCTAGACTATACTCATGGTTGACTTGACATGATAAAGATTTCGCCTAATTTTCAGATTGTGACTTATTTGACTTAGCTTGATTATACATGTCTTATCATGATCTTGTTAGCATTCTTATTGGTTATGGCTTGGTGTAATTCTTCAAGGTCATTATGGATAATCTTCATGGCTCATTATGCTTAAAATGAATAATTTTCAGCCATTCCATCCCTACTCATGACCTTATTCTCTCTTTTGCATTCTTGATGATTCTATTGCCAAAAGGGGGAGAATAGCGGAGAAAAAGCCATTTGGGAACCTTCTAGAGCTTTGGAGAACAATTTGCTCTTTCTTTTTGTTGCTCTAGTGTTTCTTTTGTCGACATGGACATAAGCTTCTTTGATTCCTTTTGGACCATGTTTGACTCTCCTTCATTTTCAAACTCAACTTTACACTTTTTCTGTGTTTGTCAATATACTCATCAAGGGGGAGATTGATAGACCATGTGGAGGTGACCCCGTGTGTGTGATGAGTAATTGACATCCGTTTTAGAAAAGTCGAGTTTGGTTTGTGTGGTTTGGACCATGTCGTTGCTTGGTGCAATCGGATTCGGTTGGTTTTGGTCAAACATGGTCAAAGTGCTTAGGATGCCAGTTCTCTTGATTCGACAGGTTTTGGCTATTTTATGCTTAAGTTTACTCTTAATGCTAGTGTTGATTACATTATGTCGAGCGGTGCTATGTGATGTGTTTCTTGTCTGTGATGGCTGTAGGACATCGAGGCAAAGTCGTGGCGAGGCATGGGATGACCGGACTAGGCGTAGGCAGTGCCGAGGTCAGAACGGTCGAGGTGTGTCGAAGACGGTGAAGATTCGAGGTGTTTTCGAGGCTTGGACGACAAGAAATGCGGAAGCTTCCCAGAAGGTGTAGGAAGGGTGTTTCGGTAAAAGCGCAAAGTTGCACAAGTGGAAGCGGTTTTAGTTTGGTTTTAGCGGGTAAAACGGGTTGGAGACCCATTAACCAAAGGCTATAAATAGGAGAGGGTTTCCTGGTTGTAGCATGACTGGTGAGATGGTTTAGGGTTCTACTTTTAGTCAAATGGCTTTTGGGGAGGTTGTTTTTTCTTTGTGCTTTAGTTGTTGAGAGTTGTTGGAGATAGCAGAGTTCCCCTCTCCTGTGTGTGTGATTCTGAGAGATGGCTTGAGTTCTTGATTCTCCAGGAGTGTGTGTTCTTGATGTAAGAGTTGTCTGTGGTCAATCCTTTGTAAGCATTCATGTCTCCGTATTAAAATCAATACGAGAACTTTGTGCTTTGGATTATATTTCAGTGCTTGCTTTTATTGGGTATTCTCTGTTCTATTGAGTTTTGAGTTGATTTCTTGATCAATTGGTTGAATCTTGAAAGCTCTGTGTTATGAAAAGAGTTATGGCCATATGACCATTCCATTTTCTTGAGCATTTGGAAGATTCAACACTTCCTGTGATTTCTGAATCCTTTGTCAAGAATATCTCTATTTTCCTTTTCTAGGGTTTCCTTGTCAGGGCTTAATAGAATCTCACATTTCCCTTCATGAGATGGCATGAGTTTTCTATTAGCAAGTCCTGAGATCATTGCTAATCTTTTTGCCAAAGATCATGATCAAAAGATCAAAGATTTACTAGCAATTTAGAAGTCAGTGTCACTTTCTGTATCTTTTCAGATTTTGGCAAAAATTTCAATTTCTTGCTCAGTTGATGAATTCCTCTGTCCCAAAACAGCTTGATGCTACTTAGAACATATTCTTGCACTTCTGGATTGAAGAGAACAGAGAAAAATCATAAATTTCATTGAATTGGTCAAGTCCCTGCATTTTTCAGGCTGCAGTCTGTTCTGTCCTCGAGCCTCTCGGTCAAACCAGAAACCATAGAGGTCAGACCGGATTTTTGCCTCCGGTCTGACCGGACATTCAATGGCGGTCAGACCGGCTTCACCCGGATGGTCTGACCGGTGGAGGGCTGGCGGTCAGACCGGCTTTAAGCCGGCGGTCTGACCGGCCATAACCCCCTGGTCTAACCGGCCCCCTTTTGCAGGCTATCCCATTTTCTTGGTTTTTCTTCGGTGTGTCTTCTAGGTTTTTCATCTTATCACCTTGTTGACTTCTCTAGCTGTTCTTCATGACTTTCCAGTAACCACACGACCTTATTTTCATAGCTTCAAATAGCTATTGGAAAGAATCCGGTTGTAGATACTTTTAGGGGGGAAATTTGAAAGCAACATTCACCCCCTCCCCCTCTGTTGCCGATTTCGATCCGACATTTAGACTTTTAATTTAAATTTTTGGTTTCATATTTATGATCACTGATTTTAAATTTTTGCATGACATATGAGATTTAAGTTTTAATTTTCAACTTTTTATGTGTCAGTTTTTAATACTCCTTTAGCCGTTGTTTTTCTTTTACCTAGGTAAATTGGAATTCAAATTTTTGTTTCTATTATTTAACACTTAAACTCTAATTTGTGTGTAGATCCTTGGATTTCCTATTTCTTTTATTATCACCATCATTGTTTTTAGACTTAGATATTATTTCTCAATACTTTAATTTGCGTGCCACAAAACTCAAGAAATTTCAAATAAATGTTCAGAAGAAATTTTAAGCAAAAGCAAATTGCAAGAAAAGTTTTAAAAATTCCATATTTTCGAATACTTGAATTTTGGGATGTTACATTCAGGGTCCCTTCACCGTACACCGACGGTCCCTTAGGGTCACAGTCCATCAGGCATTCATACACTAGTCTCTATTGGGCCAGAGATGTTAGAACCGGGCTCTGATACCACTTGTTGGATCATAAGGGCTTTCTCACCCCAAAAGCTAGCCAATGAGGTGAGGGACTCCCCCACTTTCAAGTTAGGTCCCTTGGCCTTCCACAACCAATGTGGGACTATTCCAACACGTGTATAAACTCTTCAAGGTGTTATATGGTCTTAAACAAGCTCCTAGGGCATAGTATGAGCGTCTTCGAGATTTTATACTCTCAAAAGGATTCAAAATTGGGAAGGTTAACACAATTTTATTTACAAAAAATTATAGATGATGAATTCTTTGTTTGTCAAATTTATATTGATGATGTTATATTTGGATCTACTAATTAAGATTTTTGCAAAGAATTTAGAGATATGATGTCTAGAAAATTTGAGATATCTATGATCGAAAAGCTCAGCTACTTCCTTAGACTTCAAATCAAGTAACTCAAGGATGGGACGTTCGAGAGCCAAACAAAGTACGTAAAGGATTGTTTTCAAGAAATTTGGCATGGAAGATGCCAAACCCATCAAGACTCTCATGGCAACAAATGGGCATCTCGACCTAAATGAGAGAGATAAATCAATTGATTTAAAGCTTTATAGATCAGTGGTTAGTAGTTTATTTTATCTTACCGCATCTAGGCCCAATATCATGTTTAGTGTTTGAATGTGTGCACGATTTTTTAAGCATCATCAAAAGAAAGCCATTTGGTAGTCGTAAAGAGAATTCTTAGATATTTAAAGTATTCCTCTAGCATTGGCTTATGATATCCAAAGGTGCTAAATTTGATCTAATTGGATATTCGGATTTCGATTATGCGGGTTGCAAAGTGGATAGAAAAAACACTTCGGGTAGTTGTCAACTTTAGGAAGATCACTAGTTTCATTGTCATCCAAGAAACAAAACTTTGTAGCACTTTCCATCACCGAAGCCAAATATGTTTTTGCGGGTAGTTGTTGTGCTAAATTGCTATGGATTAGGCAAACATTGATGGATTATGGGATCAATTTTGACAAAATGTCTCTTTTGTATGATAATGATAGTACCGTGAAGATTGCAAATAACTCAATCCAACACTTAAGAACCAAGCATATAGATATTCGCCACCACTTCTTGAGAGATCATGTGAGCAAAGGAGACATTGTCATTAGCCACACACGAACCGAAGACCAATTAACCAATATCTTTACAAAACCTTTAGATGAAAGCTGTTTTTGCAAATTGAGTAACAAATTAAATGTCATAGATTATTCCAATGTAGCTTGAGATCATGCGTCATGTCATTTGCTCTTATTTGGACTTCTTGGAGTTTATAAGAAATCGAATTTGAAAGTAGCTTGAAAATTCAATTTGTGTCATCTTAATCAATAAAAAGTCATGCATGCATCTTGAACAAATCTTGAAAAACTCATGTCAGAAAAATTGGTAGCACCGCATAGGGCATGCGGTACTACCGGCCCACGGTAATACCGCCATTAAGCTGCGGTACTACTGTATTGCGGTAGTACCAATTTCCTTGCTGTACATTTTTTTTTCCAAAAAGCATGTTTTTGGACATTTCTTGAAGCTTTGAAAATTGGTAGTACCAATTCCTCTAAGCGGTGGCAGTAGTACCAGCCATACATAGAGGTAGTACCGCACTTAAAGTTCAATGGCTAGTTTAGACACATCAATTTCATACAAAATAGCCATTCAACAGTAGGTGCAGTAGTACCGGGCGTGTATGGCGGTATTATTGCACCTAGTGAATATTTGTGGAATTTGGCCCAAATGGTTGAATTTATGGTTGGGGGGCTATAAATACCCCCTCACAAGCACCATGGCACTAACTCTTGATCTCATTGAATACTCTTGAGCCATTAGTGCACTCTCTAGTAGTCAAATTTCTCATATTTCATTTTGGTGGTAGTTGAGAGTATTGAAGTGCATTTGCATTATTTGTTGATCCTCTTAGCACTTATTTCTCCTCGAGCAAGGGTTGTGATTTGTTATTCTTGGTGTTTATTGGCACCTAGATGGTGTAACATCCTAAAAATTTGAGTCCTGAAAAATGTGTAACTTTTGAAATGAATCTTCCAGACACTTGGATTTTTAATGGATTTTCCATGGATTTTGGTTGAGGTTCCAACAATTAAGAAAATCATAAAAATAGCACTCCAAAAGAAAGGTGAAATTAATATAAAGTAAATCTAAAGTCAAATACGAATCTGAAAAGATGATCCAAAAATTTGGGTAGGAGGACTCACTTAGAATCAATAGTGAAAATTCGAAAATTTGGGAATATTCAAATATGGAAAACTAGATTTAATAAAGATGATTAAGGAGGAATTAATAAAAATCTAGAAATGTGCATTGGGCCTAACTCAAAAAAAGAAGAAGAAGAAGAAGAAAAAGAAAAAGGAAAAAAGAAGAAAGAAGAAAAAAGAAAAAAAGAGAGGCCTTTTCGGCCTGGCCCGAGCTAGCCACTAGGCCGACTCTCCTCCCTCTCCCTCGCTAGCGCTGGCCACGGCAGCCCACCTCCCCGCCACGTGTCGGACTCAGATTTTTCAATCCAAAATCCTCTGTGATTTATTGCACTATTCCTTGGATCAGTAGATAGTGCTCCCAGGTACATTGCTGCATCAACACATACATCGCATGAAATATACTGAACCATAATATTACATATCAGAGATTGAAATACACCACGTCGAGTAATAATTTACAAAAGGGGCGGTCAAGCCAAATACTTATAGCATGAAAGATAACAGCGGAAAGCATAAACAACTCACGGATGTTGTCCTAATTTTCTTTGTTGGCTCCTCCATCCATGGCTGGGGTGTCCTCGTAGGCATAGTGGTCTTGGGTCCCTGTTTCTGATTTTGATAATGCGAGGGTGAGCACAAATCCACCGTGCTTCGCGAGCCAATACACAGTATGCAATAGGTAACATGCATGGCTTATCAAGGAAAGGCTAGGGTTATTTTTAATTGCCAGTAATTGCTTTTAAATATGTTACTTAGAAATTTTCTAAGACCTAGCAGATTTAACCAAAACAAATTTTATCAATGTGTGAAAGAATGCAATAATAATAGCGATCCAGATTCCATTCACCGTTACATGGTCTCTGCACCATATGCTAACCTTTCAGCATTATACCCGCTTACATTATCACTAGGGGACACCAGGGCAACACAAATCAGAGCTTTTCACTCCCACCACTTTTCCAATTCCACCCATAAAGTTTTTGAAATAGAACTATATCTGGTTAAGTTCCCATGTCCGCCTTTGACTGTAGGCACAGCTATTCGAATAGTTTTGACTCAGTAGAGTTTGTACACTTTCACCACAAGAGACAATCCGCTCGTAACTCCACACGATTCTTCAGTCATGTGGTTGAGTAGACCATCACAGTAACTTTTCGAAATATCTGGCCTCTTTTGTCATCTCACCCTATGGGCTACTTCCACTTGCGGTGAGTCCCATACGTTGCACAGGATGTAACCATGGCTACTAGCGCATTCGGACTCCACTCTCCACAATGCTAGCACGACTGGATACTTCACCTTCCTCTCAGTGTCCCTTTAGGCCTCCCTTTGCCCTTACAATATTCCACTTCCTTCCACTACCGGTGAGATGAGTCCGGGGGTTCTATAGTTTTACTTAGCCAAGTTGCAATTTGCAGACATGTGGTTATACTATTTTACATAGGAGGTCGTTGCAAGATTCAATCCTTAGTGGTATCTGGGTGGTTCTACCACAATCCACACACCGTGCTTCCACTGCACCACACACCAACCCCCGTACCATCCACCCAGATATTTAAGCAAGTTGGGATTTTTGAGAGCATAAAATAATCATGTCAAAATATACCAGTCATATCCACCATGACCTCCCAAGTCAGTTCTCACGATTAAAAGTGATGCTTGGAGCATTTTTGGTACCCCCGATTGTCTAAGCAGTACTAAGCATGGCGTATAATTATGGATTTATTTTCAAAAGTTTTACTATTATAATTTTGCTAAGGTGACAAGGCTCAAATACTCAAATGTTCCAAAAGGGTGTAATAATAACAAGTTCATTAATGGGTATATAACTAGGATCTTAAAATCAAACATATACTTGCACATAAAATAACAGCATGCTCAGGGCGAGCGTGCGAGATAGAGCGGAGAGTGGCGGTACTACCGGGGGTTGAGCTAGGTTTTATAGTGGTGGAAAAGCGACCGGTGATAGGTGGGCGGTTGGCCGGTCATAGCAGGGGCATAGCGGCGGCGTGGCTATAGGGTTTGGAGACGGGACGACGGCTCAGGGCGTGGGCGCGACTGCTTGGTGATGCCAGAATAGGGGAAGGTGTCAGAAGCACGCGAGCCGAGGCGGGACGCGACGGGAGCAGGCAGCACTGTACATGACAGAGGTAGCGCGACCGGCGCGGTGGTCAGGGCGACGCGACGGCGCACCTGTGGTGACGTTGTGACGGAGCCTGTGGTTGACTTCAGTGACGTGGACGCGGAGAAAGGTGGCGACCGACGGTCCGAGAGGGCATAGTGAGGAGGCGGCTACGGCGACATTCGGGTGAGGAGCTCCGGCCGCGACTGCGTGTTAGTGAGAGGGGAGAAGAAGCGAGGTGGGCCGGCCTGTCGGCTGGCTCAGGCTGGGCAGAGAAGACTTTTTTATTTTTATTTTATTTAGTTATTTATTTATCATTATTTTTATATCATTATATTTTATTTATTTTATATATTTATTTATTATGGTGTATGCATATATATACATATTTATTTACCCCCTTTTATTATTATTATTATTATTATTATTATTATTATTATTAGGCCCAAAGCAAAAAAAATCAGGTTTTGATTCAAATTATACCCTTCCTCTTTTAATTTGGCAAAAATTTAAATTTTGGTTCAATTAAATTTTTGTTCTTGATTTAACTTTTCAACCTTTCTCTTTTCCTATTCTCCTACCCTGATTGATGGATCATCTTTTCATATTTGCTTTCAAATTGTAAATTTCTATTATTTTCATATTTCTTTTATAGTTCTATTTTCCTGATTTTCCTTAATTGTTGGAATCTCAACCAAAATCCAAAGGAAATCCATTAAAATTCAAATGTTAGGAAGATGCATTCCAAAATATTTCAAAAAGTTACACGTTTTTCAATACCCAAATTTTCAGGATGTTACAGGTCTACCCTCCTTAAAAAGAACCTCGACCCCGAGATTCAATCTAGTCTAAGAACAAGTAGGGATACTCTTTTCTCAGCTGATCTTCACGTTCCCAAGTGGCTTCTTGCTTGATGTGATGATTCCATTGCACTCTACACAAGCGAATGGTCCGGTTCATTGTCTTCTTTTCTACAGTGTCCAGAATCTTGATGGGGTGCTCCTTGTAGGTCAGGTCACTCTCGAGCTCGATTGTTTCCTACGGGGTTTGATCTTTCGGCACCCAAAGACACATCTTGAGTTGAGACACGTGGAAGACATTGTGTACATCGGCTAGACTCGCAAGCAGTTCTAGTTGGTAAGCTTCTACTCCTTTCTTGGCCACAATTGGGAATGGTCCAACATAACATGAGGCGAGCTTGCCTTTAACTTTGAGCCTTCTAACTCGCAAGGATGACACTTTCAGGTAGACATAATCTCCAATTTCAAAACTTAATGGCCTATGCCTCTTGTCTGCGTAACTCTTTTGTCTTGATTGAGCTGCTTGCAATCGGTCCCGAATTAGGGCAGACCTTTTCTTCAGCCCGCTTTAGAGTTTCTGGTCCAAAGATATAGCCTTCTCCTACTTCTGACCAGTGCAGAGGAGTCTGACATTTCCTTCCGTATAAGGCTTCAAACGGGGACATCTGTAGGCTAGCTTGATAACTATTATTGTAGACAAACTTGGTATAAGGCAAACATTTCTCCCAATCCTTAGTGAAATCTAGAGCACAGGCTCAAAGCATATCCTCCAGTATTTGATTCACCTTCTCTGTTTGGTTGTCTGTCTGTGGGTGATAGGTAGTACTGAAATCTAGATGTGTGCCGAGGGCTTCATGAAGACTAGCCCAGAAGTGTGAGATAAACTGAGAACCTTGATCTGAAACTATCCTTCTTGGCACACTATGCAAACACACTATGCAGGACATGTACAACTCTGCCAGCTTGTCTCCTTTGTAGGTGGTTTTGACAGGGATGAAGTGGGCAACTTTGGTCATCCTATCTATTATAATCCATATGGAGTCATACCCTGATTTGGTTCGTGGTAAACCAGTGATGAAGTCCATTCCAACCTCTTCCCACTTCCATTGAGGTATTTGCAATGGCTGTAATAACCCTGATGTTCAGCCTTCACTCTTTGACATACATCACAGCAGGCAACATGTTCAGCGATGTCCCTCTTCATGCGTGGCCACCAGTACCACTGCTTCATGTCTTAATGCATCTTGGTACTTCCAGGGTGAAGGGAATACGCAGAGCTATGGGCTTCCCTAAGTATTAGATCTTTAAGGTCCTTTTGGTAGGGAACAAAGATACATGTCCCATACCTTAGAACACCTTGTTGATCCACAGTTGTCTTAGGATCCTTCCCTTTTTCCATTAAGCTTTTTAACTTCAGAGCGGTTGAGTTCTCCTTCTGTGCAGCTATGATCTGTTCTTCTATACTTGGTTGTATCTCCATGGTCGCTGTGGTGCCTTGCTCTATTATCTCTAGACTGAGTGCCCTTAACTCTTTTATAAAGCTTAGGTTGCTGCTCTTGAACCATAAGATTATTGCAATAGGCTTTACGACTTAGGGCATCAGCTACCGCATTAGCCTTGCCCAGGTGATAGTGAACACTTAACTCATAATCTTTAATCAGCTCCAACCATCTTCTCTGCCTTAGGTTGAGGGTTGACTGTGTGAACAAGTACTTGAGGCTCTTATGATAGATATATATGTTGCAATGGTTACCGATCAAATAGTGTCGCCAAATCTTTAGGGCATGCACCACTGAAGCTAATTCCAAATCATGGGTGGGATAATTTGCTTCATGAGGGCAAAGCTGTCTAAATGCATATGCCACGACTTTGCCCCTTGCATCAGTACACACCCAAGGCCTTGGTGTGAGGCATCACAATACACCTCAAAGTCCTTGCGTATGTCTGGCAGGAATAGCATAGGAGTGGAGGTTAGTCTCTTCTTTAGTTTTTGGAAACTTTCTTCACAAGCCTTTGTCCATTCAAATTTCTCCTCCTTCTTGAGTAGTTGTGTCAATGGCCTGGCAATTCAGAAAAATCCTTCTATAAACCTCCTGTAGTATCCTACCAACCCGAGAAAGCTTCGCACTTCTGTGACAGTAGTCGGCTATTTCCACTCCACTACGGCTTCTATATTGGCTGGGTCGACAGATACTCCTCCGACGGACACTATGTGGCCTAGAAAGCTGATATCTTTTAGCCAAAATTCACACTTGCTATATTTGGCATATAGCTAGTGTTCTTTGAGCTTCTCTAGCACTAGGCGTAAGTGCTCAGCATGCTCTTCTGCATTCTTGGAGTAGATGAAGATATCGTCAATGAACACTACCACAAATTTGTCGAGGTACTCCATAAAGACTTTGTTCATGAGGTTCATGAAATAGGCCGGGGTATTGGTTAAACCAAAAGACATGACCGTAAATTCATACAGTCCATATCTAGTGGTAAAATATGTCTTTAGAATGTCTTTAGCCCTAATCTTCAGTTGATGATAGCCCAACCTTAAGTCGATTTTGGCGAATATGGTAGCTCCCCCAAGCTGGTCAAATAGGTCGTCAATCCTAGGAAGGGGTACTTATTTTTTATGGTTACTTCATTCAAGGACCGGTAATCCACAGGCATCTGGGTAGTGCCATCCTTCTTCTTCACAAAGAGCACCAGAGACCCCCAAGGTGAGGAAACTAGGACTGATGAAACCCTTGTCCTGCAGCTCATGGAGTTGTTTCTTAAGCTCTTCTAACTCATCAACAGTCACTCTATAAGGTCTTTTAGAGATTGGGGCGGCACCAGGCTTTAGGTTGATGATGAACTCAAGGTCCCTGTCTGGCGGCATGCCTAGCAATTCTTCGGAAAACACTTCAGGGTAATCTTGTACTACCAGCATTCCTTCCAGAGGTATGTCCTCAAAATGATAGACTGCACGACCCCAAAGATAGGGTCGATCCACCTTTACTTCTATGGTCAACCCAGGACACTTGGTTAGGCTTACCCTCCAAGTACCACAGTCTATTATTCCCTGATGTCTTGCTAGCCAATCCATCCCTAGTATAATATCCAGGGTCTGGGAGTTCAATACTATTAAGTCTGTTAGGAAACCAAACTCTTCCATGGTGACTTCTACCCCAGGGCATACTAAAGTAGCAGTGATAATCCAAGCAGGTGAGCTAAGTATCATTGGTTTCTTTAGTGGGTAGGTAGGCAGCCCAAGCTTATCCACATATCTCTTGGCTATAAATGAATGTGAAGCCCCAGAATCAAAGAAAGTATGTGCTGGTATTGACTTGGCAGAAAACGTACCCATCAGAACCCCTGCGGCCTCCTGAGCTTCCTTGACGGTGATGTGATTAACCCGGCCACAGTTGGGTGTTAAGGCAATCTTGTTGGGTTGAGGAGTCTGATACTCCTTACTGGGTGCTGATGCTTGGCCACGAACAGGAGTGGTCTCTATGTTAAACTTCACAGGAGTGGTATGTTTGTGCAGGCATCGGCTGGCAAAATGCCCTTTCTCCCCGCAGCTGAAATAATTGTAGTTGGTAGCATAGTTCATTCCGGTGGATTGGCCGCCTGGTCGCGGAGTTTGGAAGGAGTTTCCACTTGGACAGGTTGTTGGGGTTGGAGCTTTGGGTACTCTTGGCCTGGAGAAAGAGGGATTGTTGAAGAATTTCTGGATGAACCTCCCCTGGGGTCGCTAGGCCACTTGCTTGTGCTTGCGACTGGCTTCCAAGTCCTTCCTTTTGTTCTCTAAGATCAATGTCTTGTACACCAGTTGATGGAAACTGGAGAAGTCTTGAACGATCAGCTACACACGTAGATCCTCATTCATGCCCTCAAAGAACCTATTGATCTTTTCATTCTCGTCCGCTACATCTTTCGGCGCATAGCGGGCGAGTTGGTTGAACTTGGTGAGGTATTCACTGACAGACATGTTTCCTTGTTTTAGGGTGCGGAATTCATTCTTCTTCATTCTCATCACCCCTGCAGGGACAAAGTTGGCTTCGAAGGCTATCTTAAATTCCATCCATGGGATGGCTTGATGGGCATGCCAAGTGCGAGGGACTTGGTTGGCTTGACTTGCTCCTCCTTCCCCTTCTGCATTTCCTCTTGCAGCTGTCCCTTGCCTATTTGCTTCTCCCTCAAAGTCGTCTTCAGTTATGGCATCTTCATGACCTCGAGCAGACAAATAGTTCTCCCACCAGGCTGCGGCTGCACCCTGGAGCTGGTGGGCAGCGAAGACCACTCGATGTTCCTTTGCACATCAGGCAAGTTGGAGTTTCCTTTCGGTATCTCTAAGCCAGCCTTCAGCCTCGAGGGGTTCATCTGCTGAGGAGAAGGTTAGGGGTCGAGTCCTTAATAAGTCGGCCAGCTTTGAACTATGGCTACTGGCATTGACTTGCTGGCTGGCATAAATGGCTTGCAGGATCTATGTTTGCTGTGTCATGACCTACGCCATGGTGGGGTTGATTGGCTGGGGTGGAAGGTCGACTCCTTGACCCTGGCCTCTTCTCTGGCCTGCAAGCGGCATCCCTTGATTGGCGTCCACATTGGCCTGTATGTCGGGGTTGGCGCTAGCCTGGGCTCTGGTAACTCTTTGAGTGGCCATCTGCAGGTACAGCTTTGCAATTTAGACACTCGTGCTAGGCAAGTGGGTTATTAGACCAAAATGGTTATATAAAAACCAATCAAGTAAGATAAACGGCAAAATAATTTTCAACACAAGGCCTAAGCCTAGCCACACATCATTCATAAATAAAGGTTCACATAGCTCAGCATATATAGCCCTTAGGCTAAACTGAGTTTCACAGTTACATACAACACTTAGAGTTCTTAGCACTCATGACTACCGTACTAGTTGACTAACATAGCTTCCTACTATTACAGGGGGTTAGTGCTCACTATCCTTATACAACACCTAGCAAGCACTATACTAAACTATCTACTCCTCCATGAAGCTGGCTCCTAGGTAGGAGGGGCTGTAGTCTGGGGACTGGGAGCAAGAGCAGCTGCCACTGAAGTCTGACAAATCTGAGTAGGAGCAGGAGCGACTGCGGTCACGGTGGGCCTCCCCGAGGTGGATAGCTGCCGGGGGTCCAGGGGGTCGCATGTTCTTGCGAGCGGTGAGTCTCATGCGAGGCCCATTAGCCTGTGATTGGAGTGAAGCAGAAGTCATGGTAGGTACGGTGGGAGCTGGGGTGGGGATCGCGGTGGCAACTATGACTCGCTGCAGCTCAGCAAGGGTGGCGGCCTTCTCCTTCTCCACCTCTGCAAGTGCCTTCTTGCAGTTGGCAAGATGCTCCTGGAGTGTCTCCACCTGGCTGTAGCTGGCAAGTAGGAGCTATCGAAGATTGGTGATCTCCTCAAGTGCTGCAGTGTAGGTAGCTCCCATGGCTCTGGTGAGATGCATATGGTGGGTGAGCATCGGGTTGTCCTCCACCACCGGCATAAAAGTCTCATTGTGGCTGGCCCCTTCCTGGCAGGATAGGTAATAGAGGAAGGGAGACTTCAGTAGTGCAGGTCCGTGTATGTCGCATAGCCGAGCAGCGGCTAGGCGAGCAGCATCTTGAAGTGCAGTCATGGCGGTGCTCCTCTTATGTGTACTCTAGAAGACATGGGGTGGCCATTGTTCGTCTAGAGCATAGATGAAGACCTCCATGTCCCAGGACTCCCTTGCTCCCTCAGCGGTCTTACGCCCCTGATATATGGGCTGATCCTTATAGCCCAAGTAATGCAGCAGCTTGCGTAGGATGCTGGCAAATTCCCCCTCATGCTATCCATGGGCAAAGTACTCCCACTAACCATCAGCTGCTCCTCCAGATATCTGTAAGTTAAAACACTAGTGTTAGTATCTTTATCAAAAATACCAAAGAAAGGAGGATGAGATCAGATCTAGGAAGGGTAAGAAAGGAAGTAATACGCTATATTTTTAAAAATTCCATTTTACTAATTTCACAATTTTAGTCCCAGGGCCCTATATAGTAGCCATCCTAAGATCTTTACCCTACAATCGTATGCTCTAATACCAGCTCTGTCGGACCCGGATTTTTTAATCCAGAATCCTCTGTGATTTACTGCACTATTCCCTGGATCAGTAGATAGTGCTTACAGGTACATTGCTGCATCAACTCATACATCAAATGAAATATACCGAACAATAATATTACATATCAGATATTAAAATACACCACGTCGGGTGACAGTTTACAAAAGGGGTGGTCAAGCCAAATACTTACAACATGAAAGATAACAACAGAAAGCATAAGCAAAAGTAAGACCATTATCCACAAGCAAGCGACTGAGGGGTAAATGTGTGCAATATATATTATCTAGACCTAGATAATATCTCTGCACACAATCTCCAGTAAGTCTACATGTCTAGGACTTGAACTCGCGGATGTTGTCCTAATTTTCTTCGTTAGCTCCTCCATCCGTTGCAGGGGTGTCCTCGCATGCATAGTGGTCTTGGGGTCCCTGTTTCTAATTTTGATAAAGCGAGGGTGAGCACAAATCCACCGTGCTCCGTGAGCCAATACAGAGTATGCAATAAGTAACATGCATGGCTTATCAAGGAAAGGCTAGGGTTATTTTTATTTGCCAACAATTGCTTTTAATATGTTACTTAGAAATTTTCTAAGGCCTAGCAGATTTAACCAAAATAGATTTTATCAATGTGTGAAAGAATGCAATAATAATAGTGATCCAGATTCCATCCACTGTTACATGGTCTCTGCACCATATGCTAACCTTTCAGCGTTATACCCACTTACATTATCACTGGGGCGACCCCAGGGCAACCCAAAACAGGGCTTTTCATTACCCACCACTTTTCCAATTCCACCGATAAAGTTTTTGAAATAGAACTATATCTAGTTAAGTTCCCATGTCCGCCTTTAACCGTAAGCACGGCTGTTCGAATAGTTTTGAACTCAGTAGAGTTTGTACACTATCACCATAAGATACAATCCACTCGTTGCTCCACACGATTCCTTAGTTATGTGGTTGAGTAGACTATCACAGTAACTTTTTGAAATATTTGGCCCCTTTTGTCATCTCACCCTATGGGCTATTCCCACTTGCGGTGGGTCCCATACATTATTCGGGATGTAACCACAGCTACTACGCATTCGGACTCCTCTCCACAATGCTAGCATGACTGCATACTTCACCCTCCTCTCGGTGTCCCTTTAGGCCTCCTCTTGCCCTTGCAATATTCCACTCCCTTCCACTACCGGCGAGATGAGTCCGGGGGTTCGATAGTTTTACTTAGCCAAGTTGCAATTTGCAGACTTGTGGTTGTACTATTTTACATAGGAGGTCATGACAAGATTCAGTCCTTATTGGTATCTGGGTTGTTCTACCACAATCCACACACCGTGCTTCCACTACACCACACACCAGCCCCCGTACCATCCGCCCAGATATTTAAGCAAGTTGGTCTTTTCGGGAGTATAAAATAATCATGCCAAAATATACCAGTCATATCCACCATGACTTCCCAAGGCAGTTCTCACGATTAAAAGTGATGCTTGGAGCATTTTTGGAGCTCCCAATTGTCTAAGCAGTACTAAGTATGGCGTATAATTATGGACTTATTTTCGAATGTTTTACTATTATAATTTTGCTAAGGTGAGAAGGCTCAAATACTCAAATGTTTGAAAAGAGTGTAATAATAACAAATTCATTAATGGGTATATAACTAGGATCTTAAAATCAAACATATACTTGCACATAAAATAACAGCAAGCAATTTGATAATTTAAAATGGAGATAATTTGCAGAAAATATTTGTTCAATAAGATCAAAGTATTGACTCGTCTTACTCATAATTGATTTGGTCTTGGTTGGCAGGAGTTGCTTCAGCCTCATGTTAGTGATGTGCCCAAGAGGCAATCATAAACAATTCGGTTTTATAGGCTAAAAGGGATATTGATCCATATGGGATTAGGGTTCTAATGGGCCTACAACATGGAAGCCCATTAGCATGCTCTATAAATATGTGGAGGTGGGGCTGCAGGTTTGAGAGAATATTGTGTTGAAAACCCTGGCCGCCACCTCCCCTCGGCCATATCCCGAAACCCTAGCCGGGCGCACGGTGCTAGCACACCAGCGCACGGCGTTCCATTCCAGACGTGTGGACTTCGGTAGAGGCGCTGTTGTGACTGCGGTTCTAAGCGGGACGATCGCGAGGAGGAGACGGTTGGACGGAGAACGTTCGACTACTACTGCTACATCGACGCGCGCCTCGTTGAATCGGCTGCATCAACGATACTTCCGCTGCACTGCGCGTCTAGTGGTAACAATCTGCGATCTCTTACTTGCATGGCTTCCTGGTTTACGCGGTAGAAAATTTTATTCTGCGCTAGCGTAGCGTACACGTGTTCCTACAGTGGTATCAGAGCCAGGTTGTGTAGTTTTTGATATGGATTGGTCGCATATGGTTGATATGTTGTCTGTAGTAGATGCGATCTATTACTGTTCTTATGCTAGGTTCATGTGATGGATCTTTCGGTGCACGGGTTGATTAGATCAATCGGTCATAAGGGGTTGAAATAGGTATGAGTTGATAGCATCATGTGGCCAAAAAGATTAGTTGTACTCCTTCTTTGATGTACGCGCGAATTGCCCCTACCGGCTGGAATCACCATCGGGGCTAACTGCGCGCACAATCAGTAGATCGAGCCAACAGATCGAGGTCTTGTGTTGCGGTCTCCTCAAGTATACCGATCGCGATGATCAATGTGATTGATCTAATGAAAATTGAGACATTTTGAATGGCTTGGATTTGGGTTGATTTGATCGGCCCGATGAGATTTTCATAGCGATTTCATAGATGCGGGACCGCCGTTGCATACATGCATAGATTGTTATATAAACACATTCATGTTAGTGCGGTAGAATGCGTTCTACGCTTAACTTGTTTTTGCAGGGAATGATGTGACTGGTATGGCATAGATGTATATGAGATGCATGTGTGTTTTGGCAGCCTGTGTGTCGTATTAATCACAGCTGGGTTGAGGCTGTTCTTTAATTGTATAACGACCTGCGTGTCGACTTGTGATGCTTGCGCTCCTCATGTAATTCATTTGCTAGCTATTAGTTGTAATAGTTTAGTTCTTTACCATGGAGGCTTCAAGCATGATGACAAAGAGGACAGGAAGTGTGATGAAGGACATCACCGTGGAACCATGGCGATGGCAACCACTACGATTCAAAGGCCATACCATTCACAGTATAATGTGATTATATGCATGTGATGTTTATTTCCTGTCATACTATTCTTTCATGTCATACCTGTAGAGGATGTATTTTTCATGACAGAATAGCTTCCCTCAGAAAAATTAAGAATTTATTTGATGCTCTTCCAATTGCTGCGCCTATAAGAATTACGATCATTGTTTGGTAGGTCTGCCAAAGCAGAGTACCATCAACTATCTTGATCTAATAGGGTGGATGTTGGACATCCACTTGCATAGTGTTGGTTTACTTGACAAGGCTATCAAATTAGATTTGGGCCTTGGGGCATGGTGTTGGGAGCCGGGGCATTGGATGCCACCCAACAAACAAGAGTCACATAAGATGTGATTAGCAAGCGTTGCTTACGTACGTCACTAGGTTTCTAGCGGTGATGCCAAAGCTCACTAGGGCTTAGTGAAATATGGATATTGACTCACTATATGTTATTAGAGGGTATTTGATTTTAAACATATAGTGGAAGTATCTTTTGTTAAATTATTTAATGGAAGTATTCACATAAACATAGCGCTGAATTTTCGCATATATTTTATGTTGTAGACAATGCCGCCATCTACTTCCTCCACACCCAGTTTTAATTTGCGATCTATTCTTGAGAAAAAAAATTAAATGGAACAAACTTCATTGATTGGTATCGCAACTTGAGAATCGTTCTCAAGCAAGAAAAGAAGGAATATGTTCTAGAGGGTCCATATCCAGATGATCCAGTTGAAGATGCTACTCGTGCTCAAAAGAATGAGTATGACAAACATTGTAATGACTCACTGGATGTTAGCTGTCTCATGCTTGCCACCATGACCTCTGAGCTTCAGAACCAGGCAAGGGCTGAAAGTTACAACACCTCTAAGTCATTGTTTGCGTGCAAGTTAGCTGAAGGAAATTCGGTCAACCCTCATGTGATCAAGATGATTGATTACAATGAGAGTTTGAAAAACTTGGTTTTCCCCTTAGCCAAGAGTTGGCTACTGATGTGATTCTCCAGTCACTCCCTCCGAGCTTTGAGCCAGTCATTTTGAATTTTCATATGAATGGCATGGATAAGTCAATGATCGAGTTGCATGGGATGCTTAAGTCAGCAGAGGAGAGCATTAAGAAAAGCTCCAATCATGTGATGATGGTTCAGAAGACTACCAAATTCAAAAGGAAGAATAATAAGGCTTTGATCAAAGGAAAGGGCACGGGTAAAACTCAAGATGAGATCTCGAGTGTCAAATCTAAGCTTCAGAAGCTCAAGATTGGTGCTGCACCTGAAACCATTTGCTATCATTGCCAAGGGACTGGACATTGGAAAAGAAACTGCAAGAAGTACTTGGCAGAACTGGAAAAGAAGAAAGGAAGTAAGACTTCTATTTCAGGTATAAATGTTATAGAAATAAAGCTTGCTACATCTCATGTTAGTTCTTGGGTATTTGATACCGGATCGGTTGCTCATATTTGCAATTCGATGCAGGGGCTGACAAGGAGTAGGAGTTTGGCAAGAGGCGAGGTCGATCTTCGCGTAGGCAATGGAGCAAGAGTTGCTGCGTTAGCTATCGGCACTTTACCATTATCTTTACCCTCAGGATTAGTTTTGGAATTAAATAATTGTTATTATGTTCCTGCCTTAAGCAAAAACATTATTCCTGCTTCATGTTTGGGAGCAGAAGGTTATGAGTTCAGAATAAAGAACAATTGTTGTTCAATTTATTTGAATGATATGCTTTATGGTCTTGCTCCATTGATAAATGGATTATATGTTTTAAATCTTGAGGATGTGCCTATCTATAACATTAATGCTAAGAGGCTTCGGCCTAATGATTTGAATCCCACTTATATCTGGCATTGTCGTTTGGGTCACATAAATGATAAGCGCATGATGAAGCTCCATAAAGATGGCCTTCTAAACTCATTTGATTTTGAATCATTTGAATCATGCGAGTCTTGTTTACTTGGCAAAATGACTAAGAAAATGACTAAGACACTTTTCACTGGTGTAGGTGAGAGGGCAAATGACTTGTTGGCCTTAGTACATTCAGATGTATGTGGACCAATGAGTTCAACTACCAGAGGTGGTTTTCAGTACTTCATAACCTTTACCGATGACTTTAGTAGATATGGATACATCTACCTAATGAGGCATAAGTCTGAATCATTTGAAAAGTTCAAGGAATTTCAGAATGAGGTACAACATCAACTTGGCAAGACAATTAAAACCTTGCGATCAGATCGTGGAGGTGAATATTTGAGCCATGAGTTTGGTGATCATCTGAAGCAATGCGGAATTGTTCCACAGCTGACTCCGCCAGGAACACCTCAATGGAATGGGGAGTCTGAACGACGGAATCGGACCTTGTTGGACATGGTTCGGTCAATGATGAGCCAATCTGATCTGCCATTGTCTTTTTGGGGGTATACTCTAGAAACAGCTGCGTTCACATTAAATAGGGTTCCATCAAAAGCTGTAGAGAAGACACCATATGAGATATGGACTGGGAAGCGTCCCGGGTTGTCTTTTCTCAAAATATGGGGATGTGAAGCATATGTAAAACGTTTGACGTCTGACAAGCTCACACCTAAATATGATAAATGCTTCTTCGTGGGGTATCCTAAGGAAACTAAAGGATATTATTTTTATAAAAGGGATGAAAACAAAGTGTTTGTTGCCCGAAATGGTGTCTTTTTGGAGAAAGAGTTTCTCTCAAAAGGAGTTAGTGGGAGCCCGGTGAGTCTTGAAGAAATTCGAGAGACATCAGAAAATATTTCAGCTCCTACTGAAGCTCTACAGAGTGTACAAGACGTTGTACAACCTATGGAAGAGGCATCAGCCCCACATAGATCTGAAAGGCTACGTCAACTGCCAATAAGGTATCGGCATGACATTTTATTGTTAGACAATGATGAGCCTAAGAATTATGAAGAAACGATGATGGGCCCAGACTCTGAGAAATGGCATGGTGCCATGAGATCCGAAATTCAATCCATGTATGATAATCAAGTTTGGAACTTAATTGATCCACCCGATGGTGTAAAAACCATTGAGTGCAAGTGGGTTTTTAAGAAAAAGATAGACATGGATGAAAATGTTCATATCTATAAAGCACGATTGGTGGCGAAGGGTTTCAAACAGATTCAAGGTGTTGATTATGATGAAACCTTCTCGCCCGTCACTATGCTTAAGTCTGTCTGGATCATTCTAGCTATTGCTGCATATTTCAATTGTGAGATATGGCAGATGGATGTCAAAACGGCTTTCCTAAATGGGAACCTAAGTGAGGATGTGTACATGACACAACCTGAGGGTTTTGTTGATCCCCAAAATGCTAGAAAAATATGCAAGCTTTAGAGATCTATCTACGGACTGAAGCAAGCTTCTCGGAGTTGGAACATTCATTTTGATGAGGTAGTCAAAGGGTTTGGCTTTATCAAGAATGAAGAAGAGCCTTGTGTTTACAAGAGGTTAGTGGGAGCGCACTTATTTTTCTGGTCTTGTATGTAGATGACATATTATTGATCGGAAATGATATTCCAATGCTAGAAGCTATGAAGTCTTCTTTGAGAAAAAGTTTCTCAATGAAAGATCTCGGAGAGGCAGCTTACATTTTGGGCATAAAGATCTATAGAGATAGATCGAAGAGGCTAATTGGATTAAGCCAAAGTACATACATTGACAAGGTATTGAAACGGTTCAATATGCAAGATTCTAAGAAAGGTTTCTTGCCTATGTCACATGGCATTAGTCTTAGCAAGACTCAGTGTGCCTCAACACTTGATGAGCAAAAGAAGATGAGTGCGATTCCGTATGCCTCAGCCATCGGATCCAACATGTATGCTATGCTTTGCACGCGCCCAGATGTTTCATATGCTCTAAGTGTTATGAGCAAGTATCAATCTAGCCCCGGTCTAGCTCACTGGGTGGCTGTAAAGAATATTCTTAAGTACTTTAGAAGGACTAAGGATATGTTCCTTATTTTTGGAGGTGAAGAAGAGCTCGTTGTAAAAGGTTACACCGATGCTAGTTTCCAAACTGATAAAGATGATAGTAGATCGCAGTCTGGTTTTGTGTTCTGCCTCAATGGAGGGGCAGTGAGTTGGAAAAGTTCCAAGCAAGAGACGGTAGCTGATTCGATAACTGAGGCTGAGTATATTGCAGCTTCTAAAGCTGCAAAGGAAGCTGTTTGGATCAGAAAATTTGTTTTTGAGTTGGGTGTGGTCCCTAGTGTGTCCAGTCCAGTGGATCTCTATTGTGATAATAGTGGAGCCATTGCGCAAGCAAAGGAGCCTAGGTCACACCAAAAGTCCAAACATATACTTCGGCGCTATCACCTTATCCGTGAGATCATTGATAGAGGTGAAGTGAAGATTTGCAAGGTGCACACGGATTTGAATGTTGCTGATCCGTTGACGAAGCCTCTCCCACAACCAAAGCATGAGGCACACACGAGTGCAATGGGTATTAGATACTTTCATGATTGACTCTAGTGTGAGTGGGAGATAATTGTATCAAGTCTATGTTTATGAAATTTTGAATAAGTTGTTATTTGGTTCCTTGAATAATGATTGTATGCATTGATTGGCAAGTATGTGACTTGTTCGTGAAACTCTTTGTTTTATTTAATGTTATTCTAAAGATCCCTAGTCTTATGTCATTACGTGTGACAACAATGATTTATGGACTAGCACATGTATTGATTGATGATCATGTTTCACGGATCATGGATATAGGAATATCAAATCAATAATGTGGGCACATGTTAGAGAACATGGTGTTGGATTAACCCACTCCGAGACGTTGCTGGGATTGTTATGTTAATATGTGCCATCAAGCGATCTCGAGTGGTATACCTACTGGATCCTTCGACCTGAAATCGCCATTGTTTCTCACTATGTGTAGTGGTGCGCTTTGGGGCTGCCAAACACTACTCCGTAATTGGGTAGCTATAAAAGTGGTCTTCAGGTGTATCATGAAACATGGAATGGGATGTGAGCGGATTAAGATGGAATTTGCCCCTCCTACATAACAGGAGAGATATCTCTGGGCCCCTCGATGTGGTTGGATTAGGGAAGTGCATGGCCATGCCAAGGTGATTAAAGAGTTAATCACAATGTGACTAAAGGGTTAGTCATGAGTTGTAATCCACCACAAGATCGAGTGAATGGTTGAGCTATCACAAGGGTGGCACGAATCTCGCCTTAAGTTCGACTGGTATCGTGTGGCAAAGGGATCCAAGTGTGTGTGTATCAAGGTTTAGCCGATATGATCTTTATATGTATTCGGGAGTCAATATGCCCTGCTAGGTGCCACTATTGACTTATGGCTTGAAAAGGGTTTTTAGGTCATGGCTATCTATACATGAACCTAACGGGTCACACACTTAAGGGGTTGGAATTGGAAAGCTTGCCTATATGATTGTCTCTAGTGCAAGTGGGGATTGTTAGTGATGGCCCAATAGGCAATCATAAACAATTCGGTTTTATAGGCTAAAAGGGATATTGATCCATATGGGATTAAGGTTCTAATGGGCCTACAACGTGGAAGCCCATTAGCATGCTCTATAAATATGTGGAGGTGGGGCTGCAGGTTTGAGAGACTATTGTGTTGAAAACCCTGGCCGCCACCTCCCCTCGGCCATATCCTGAAACCCTAGCCGGGCGCACGGTGCTAGCACACCAGCGCACGGCGTTCCATCCCGGACGTGTGGACTTCGGTAGAGGTGCTGCTGTGACTGCGGCGCTAAGCGGGACGATCACGAGGAGGAGACGGTTGGACAGAGAACGTTCGACTACTACTGCTACATCGACGCGCGCTTCGTTGAATCGGCTGCATCAACGATACTTCCGCTGCCCTGCGCGTCTAGTGGTAACAATCTGCGATCTCTTACTTGCATGGCTTTGTAACACCCCAGCCAAACAATGACCTAGAATGCTACTAAACTAACAACATATTAAAGAAGAACCTATATTCACCTTACAAAATTTCAGCAGAACCTCCTTTGTTTAATGAATAAATCAAAGGTTTCAACATGCATAAACAAATGATCTGAATAATAGAAAACATTAAATATCCAATTTTAAACAAACTGAATTATGTTTGCCATCACAATCTCAACCACAATACTTAAATAAGAACGTAAACAATATAATAGTTCTAAACCTTTATTACATTCTAAACATGGTGATCTTTAATCAGTTACCACTTAAGCTATTCAACCAATAATGATTAAGGTTCTTTATTTCTTCCAAGGTGAATGGACCGTGCAAGTGCAACAAAGCTAGTCCATCTCTATCCCATGCATGCCGGTCTCATGTAGGTACCTAAAAAAACAAACAACAACCACCACAACAAACAAGTGTGAGTCCAACGACTCAGCAAATATAAATAGTGGCAACGAGAGTAAAAGTGAACATCACTTCACAAATTCATCCATCAATCATATGAATAAACATGCTATGCAATATGATCAAAAATCTCTTTATCTCTTCTCTTGCGCATTTTACCGGTAATGCGGAGTGTGCATCCGTCAATGCACACCCATGCCTGTACCCTCTGGTACAGGGACCAATTGCCCATACTCCACAAGTATGGGGACCTTTAGCCCGTCATGACAACAACATGTCGGGGACCTCGGCGCTTGGTCATCTCGTGACCAAGACTTCAATAAATCAGCATGATGCACAAAGGTGAATGTCTCAACAAATAAAACTTGCATTCACAACAACTATGCATCATAAATTCTCAGGAACTCTTTCAATTGCAATCTACCATAAACAATATCAACATATCATTATCATGATCAAGATCACATATTCTCAAAGCATGGAACAACCATCTTCATAGCAACAATCATCAACAATCCACACTATAAAATTTAAACCATCATTATACTTGCCTTAACCACGAGAAAATGAGGAATGATCAGAAGGCGCGGCCCCTGGAATCCTTCCTCCTCCTGAATAATAATTATAATGATTGCTAAGACAACAGCAGCAAGTTTTTAGATTAAATAAAAGCATCCCCAAACTAACCCAACGTGTTTAGCTTGAACCAAAACCCCAAATCCTTTCGGCATCCTGTCCCCCTCCACGGACAGCCAACTTCAACAATTCATATCTATTGGTACAGAAATCCGAATGGGACGTTCTCAGACTTTCTGGAAAGATAATTAAATTATCTAACTAAACCTAGTTGGTGAGCCTTTCTGATTCGGCCATATTCTACCCGCACCAACTGGTTTTCTTAAAACGTCAAATTCTCATCAGGCTCTCTGGACCGAGCACTAAAAATACCATAACTTTCTGTACGAGTGTTCGAATCACGATTTCTTGGACTTCCTGGAAAGCTAAGACAATTACCTACAACTTTCATTATATTGAGGTTCTCCAATTCTCCCAATTTCTAATCGCAAAACTCGATCTCCCAAAACCTTACGGAAAACCCACCGATCCGCAGAACAGTTCCGCTAATAAAATCATAACTTCTGCTACAGAGATCCAAATGACGCGTTCTAGCACTTCATGGAAAGATAATGACATCCTCTACAACTCTCTAGGCAAAGTCCAGACCTAAATCCCCACGAATCTTCCCCAAAACAGCCGACTAACCCTATCTGTTCTAGCAGTCCAGAATACCGACATTGATTACGCAATAGAATATACATCTATTAGGGGAAGAACAGGGATTACCCTTGGCGAATCGCTGTAGAAATACCACGTACACTCCACGAATTCCTCCTCTCCTTCTTTTCCTCTTTCCCCTTCTTCTTCTTCCCTTCCTCCGAACCCAATCGCCCAGCTGCGCCTTAATCCTTTCCCCCGATCATTCGGCAACAATTGGAGGTCTTGATCACCGGCAATGGAGGAGAGGGGAGGAGGAGTCGCTGCTGGACGGCGCGAGGCAGAGGGGAGGGGGCGCACCACAGAGGGGGCGGCACAAGGGAGGGAGGGGGCGCACAAGGGGAGAGGGGGGGTGGCGGCTAGGGTTAGAGGGGAGGTGGCGCCTCCCCCCCCCCCCCCCCCCTTAGGCCGAAATCCACCTGGGCCAAAGCCCAGGCCCAGGTTGCAATAAAAATTCAGAAATTCCCCCCTAAAACTGATATTTTACTTTTCCCTTTAAGGCCCTTCTCCCCGATTAATTGATTAACGGTCGAAACTCTTCCGGGATATTACAGGCTTCCTGGTTTACGCGGTAGAAAATTTTATTCTGCGCTAGCGTAGCGTACGCGTGTTCCTACACCTCAGCCTCTTCCTCTTAGGCATCATACGCTATTTTTCGGTTGAGCGAAAATTCGGATAAAAATAAGAAAACCAAAAAAATTCTCATAAAAAATTTAAATGAGCCTAAAAAATTATGGTTACAGTTTAATTGGATAGATATTCAATTTAGATGAATTTAAAATTTTGTTTCACTCAATTGGAGTTAAGATGAATAAGTTATGCCTTTTGAAGTTCTTAGTTTAAATAAATCTGGAAAATAAATAGAATCTAATATGTGGCCCACAGCAAATTTTTAATTTTTTCTTTTATTTTTATTTTCTCTTCTCTGTACCTATGACAGGTGGGACTGGTTACTGTTTAATTAAAAGGGTAGGGCTCACAGGTCAGTGTGTGTTTTAGTTTAAATGACATCGTTAGCATTAACTACTGTCTTAACTCATCATCATTAGCATTAGTCACTGGTCTTAACCTTAATTAATCGCTCGCTACAGTGCTTCTTCCACCGACCAAAGAACGGCGAGCTCGCCGCCAGCGAAGGAAACGGCGGCCGGCCATGAGCACACCAAAAATGGGATGCTCATGCCTGCGTGCACCCCCGTGCTCAGTCCCACTAGCCAATTTGGCGATGGCGGCGATCGGCAGTGACCGTGGGTGGCGGCGGAACAGGGGAAGAGTGACTACGGTGACTCGTGGCGTTTCAAAGTAATTCCTTGCTCTAGGAGTATGTTGGGGATGGCAGGAAGTTACCTCGACGATCTATGAAGCTCGAGAGTGGCAGTGGTGATCTAGCGGAGTGCGACGGCGACGGGCAGAGGAGGCGCATGGTACGGGCTCAGCTCGGGCAGCGAGAGGTTCGGCCATGGAGGGGGACGGCGTCATGGTGCTCCGAGGATGCTCTGGTGGGGCTGAATTGGACTACGGTGGCGCGAATCGGTGGATTGCCCATCAGATTTTACAATGTAGGACCCAGATTTTACAATCCGGAATCCTCTGTGATTCCACTGCACTATTCCCTAAATTAGTAGATAGTGCTCACAAATACAGTACTAGATATCAAAATAAATATCATGCGGAAGCGTAAATATATTAGTAGACTTACTCATGGGCCGAGTAGGCTAAAATCAATAAAATGCAACAGCAAAAACGAAGCACACAGGTGAGACCCTCAGGACATGCCCACAGGCAGCCAACTGGGGGGTTCGCAACCTAGTCCTTGACATCTTCATCTCCTTCACCATCATGTCCAAGTATATTACTGAAGCGTAGTGATCTGACTCCTGATTCTGGATTAAGTGAGTGAGCGAGGGTGAGCACAAACCACAGTGCTCCATAAGCCAATACACAGGATACAATTAGATAATATGCGTGGCTTAATCAAGGAAAGGCTCAGGTTATTTTACTTGCCATAAATTGCTTTCAAAATATGATATATAGAAATTTCTTGTGACCTAGCAGTTTTAACTAAAACAGAATTTTATCAAGGTATCAAAGAATGCAATATTAATAGCGATCCAGATTCCATCCACCGTTACATGGTTTCTACACCATATACTAACCTTTCAACAATATAATCGCTTACCTTATCACTGGGGGCGACACCCAGGGCAACACAAATCAGGGCTTTTCTCTGCCCTCCACTTTTCTAATTCCACCCACAAAGTTTTTGAAATAGAACTATATCTGGTTAAGTTCTCATGTCCGCCCATGACCGTGGGCACGGCTATTCGAATAGTTTTCATTCTGTAGAGTTTGCACACTTTACCACAAAAGACGACCCACTCGTTGCCCCACACGATCCCTTAGTCATGTGGTTGAGTAGATCATCACAAGGCTTTTACAATGTATTTTTCCTAGTAGAGTCACGTCCGCTAAGGTTTCACTCCCTTTGGGGTACGACCACCCTTCCAGGAGCCCCCTCTTGCGCCGTCACGATGGAGGATGTGGCCATCCTCTGCCCGCCCGTGGTCATACCGGCGCAACCCATACTAAGTCGATACAAATTAGTTAGCCCTGCCTACAATTTGCTAGGTTGTGGTTGTACTGTTGTACACTGAGAGGTTATCACAAGATTCGGTCCTTAGGGCTATCTGGGCGGTGCTACCACTAGCCACACTCTCATGCACCACTGCACCACACCCCCAAACCATCCGCCTAGATATTTAAGCAAGTTGGGGATTTTGCGAACATAAAATATCCATGTCAAAATATACCTGAGAGACCATGTGGAGGTATCCCCATGTTTGTGATGAGTAATTGACGGTTGTGTTAGTGAGTTTGAGTTTGTTTCACGTATTCTAGGGTTGAGTATCTTTACTTGTGCTAATGTTGATTATGCTATTTCGTGCGGTACTATGTGACGGTTTGCTTCTCTGTGTGACTGCAGGACTTCGGAGCTAGGTCATGTTGAGGCGAGGAGGATCGGGATTAGACACAGGAGGTGGGTCCAGACGATCGATGATGCCGAAGATGATCGAGGCTGGTGAGGTGGTTGTGAGTCGGGAGACGAGGAACCAGAGCTGGAGCTACCAGTGGAGGACACGACGGGCGACGACAAGCGAACCAGGACTAGGCTCAGGGAGGAGTCGGAGGTTCAGACGGTTGGTGTCGGTTGCGGTCGTGCGCGACGGAACAGACCAGGACTAGACTCAGGTGGAGTCAGAGGTCTCGGTCGGTGTCGGGTGGACACGACGGGCAGCGGTGAGTGGATCGGGACTAGGCTCAGGGAGGAGCCAGAGGTCCAGACGGTCAGGATGCCGGGTGCGGTCGTGTGCAGCGGAGCGGACCGGGACTAGACTCAGGGAGAAGTCGAGGTCCAGACGGTCAAGGTACCGGTTGCGGGAAGCTTCCGGGAAGGTGCTTGAGGGCAATTTGGTAAATTGACTTAAGCAAATGAGTGGAGTGGGTGGATTTCCCTCCAAAATCTGGTTGTGTGTGTTGACTTTCTTGCCTCATTTGGTGTGTGAGGTGAGGGAGTGGTTGTTGTATGACACTTCTTGATTTTCTCCTTGTGGGTGTAAGTTGGAGTTAAAAGGAGTGGTGTATTCAGGCGATGAGGCAGCTCATGCATTCCAGTAGAAAGTGGGTAGTGCTCTCGAGAAGCAAGCATGGTGTGTGCTTGAGCTACTGCGTGTGTGTGCTCAAGTGAGCAAGCATGTAGTGAGTGTGTCTCCTCATTTCCAACTGCGTATGGGGACTTAGTGGTTGTATACCTCTTGTAATCATTCATGGGAATGAATTTATTTGAGAGTTTTAGTTTGGTTTCTACCTCTCTGTGATGGATTTTAGTTTCAGCATTTCCTCTATTTGGCACTGTGCTAGGGTTTGATGTCAGGGCACTTTGATATCTCTTGATTTCTCTTCAAAGAATGTGCCCATATGTAAGTTCCCATGCCCTCATACCATTGCTTAACTAAATGCAAAGCTTCATGAGGAGAGGATGGAGGAATCCCAAGCAATTTGAAAATTGGTTTTTTCTTTATCAACTTTCAGATTTTTGCACAAATCTCAATTTCTTGCTCTTAAGATGATTTTTCTTGTTTCATAGAGTCTCCTTGCTGTTTAGAACAAGTTCTTGTTCTTTTGGCTTGAGGAGAACAGAAGAAAATCACAAATTTCCTTGGTTTGAGCAAGTCTGCATTTTTTCAGAGTTTCTGACTGATCTGTCCATGGGAGACCAGTTGGACCACTAACCCTAGCGGTCAGACCGCTCAGACCATGGCGGTCTGACTGGGCCCTAGTTGGCGGTCAGACCGGCCTGGTACCGGCGGTCAGACCGGCCTGGTACCTGCGGTCAGACCGCCCGAGGTGTTGCAGTTAGACCGGCCCTCTGCAGTCAGTGAGGCTTACTGTTTTCTTCTGTTGTTTTATCGTCTTGCTTTCCCTCTTGTGTGTTCTGAAGTTCCAGAGAGCATGAAACTACCTCTTCATAGTTTTTCGTAGCTATCGGAGAGGAGACCCGTTTGTGTGGATACTTTTGAGGGGACAAATTTTAAAAGGGCACCATTCACCCCCCCCCCCCCTCTGTTGCCATTTCCGATCCTTCAATACCAATCATTTTCACCATAATTTCCCAAATCAGTTTCTCATTATTTAAAGGTAATGTTTTGGGGCATTTTTGGTGCCCCCGAATATCTAAGCAATACTAAGTATGGCGAATAGTTGTAGACTTATTTTTTGAAAGTTCTAACATTATAGTTTTTGCTAAGGTGACAAGGCTCAGATATTCAAGGGTTTCAAATGAGAGTAATATTAACAAGTGCAGTAAAGGGTGTATAACTAGCAAGTTGAAATCGAACATAAATTGACACATAAAATAACTGCATGCAATTTGATAATTTAAAATAGAAATAAATTTGCATAAATATAGGTTCAACATGATCAAAGTATTGACTCGCCTTGGTCGCAATTGCCTTGGTCTTGATCGTCGAGAGTTGCTTCAGCTTCAGCTTCTTCCTCCTGGGCCTCGTACGATATTTTACGTTGCGCGAAAATTTCGATAAAAATCAGTAAACCGAACAAATTCTCATAAAAATTCAAATGAGCTCCAAAACAATTATGGTTTAAGTTCCATTTGATAGATATTGAATTTATATGAATTTAGAAATTTGTTTCACTCAATTCGGAATTAAAATGAATAAGTTATGCCCTTTTGAAGTTCTCATTTTCAGATAAATCCGAAAATAAATAAAAATCTGACGGGTGGGGCCGGTAGAAGTCGGGAACAGAAGTGAATGGTTAGAAATGGTGAGGTCTACTGAGTGGTCAAAAGTGGCTTAGACGGCGTGGAGTGGTCGAAAACTTCCGAGCACAGAGCAGACGAACTCGGAAGGCGCTGAGCAGTCGTAAACCTCAACGTGGTCGTAAACGACGATGCGTAGTCGTTAACGACTTCATAGTCATAAGACCGACTATATGGTCGTAATTGACTTACGACCATGGCAGGTGAAGGATCTCAGACATGATCGTAAAGCATTATGATTACAACCACTCAGCAGGAAGGCGTGGTTCTAAAGTGCTATGACCACGACCGTAAAAAAGTGAACATGGTCGTAGGGTGTTATAACTATGGTAGTGAAGAGGTGAACGTGGTCGTAAAGGTCCTGGAGCAGTCGTAAAGATTGTAACATCGACAAGCTCGCCACCGGCGGAGGAGACGTCGGCCAGAGTTGAGCATCCCCAAAATGGGATGCTCACACCCGCGCCTACCCATGAGCGAGGTCTCGTCGGCCAATTTGGCTAGAGCGTTGGCCGGCGACGACCGGGGGCGATGGCGGAACAGGGGAAGGGTGGGCGCGGCGATACATGGCATTAGAGTTCAATTGTGGGCTGGGGAAGCATCTCGACAAGGTTAGAAGACTACCTCGGGGGTCGGAGAAGCTTGGGGAAGGCGGTGGTGAGCTGGCGGTGTGCAACGGCGACGGGCGGAGGTAGTGTATGTGGCAGGCGAAGCAGAGGCGACTAGAGGTCCTGCGAAGCTGAGGAACGGCGTCACCGTGCTCCGGGGATGCTTCGGTGAGGAGGAATTGGACCACGGTGGCTCTGAGCGGCAAATTGCTCACCAACTAAAATTGGGGAAGAAGGCGACACCGGCAAGCTACAGTGCACAGGAGACCAATTCGTGGAGGTGGAAGATAGAGCGGAGTGTGGCGGTGCGAATGGAGATCCGTACGGGGTTTTATAGCCGGCGACAGATGGGCGGCCGACCGGTCGCGTCGGTGTTAGGCGGCAGCGACAGAGCATTGCCATTGTAGCTCTCGTGACTAGGCATGACTGCACACGGCAGTGACAGTGGCCTGGCGTCGCTCTGACCGAGGTAGACGCGACGGGGCGGGGAACAGTGGGCGGCGGCGTAGATACTATGGGTGGTGGCGGTGGAGCTGTGGGCGATAGCAGTTTTCCCCTTAAGCTCTGATCGGGGCGACGCGACGGGACAGTATACTGTGGGCGGGGCGGTGGAGACTGTGGGCGGCGGCGGCCGGCAGAGTTTGCGGGCGCGATGAGGAAGTGAGAAGCGACGGAGCAGTGAGGTGAGGCTTCGGCCTTGCCGAAGCGGAGGGAGAAGGAAAAAGAAAGAAGGAGGCGGGGCACTCGGGCCCATCAGCAGAGAGAGAGAGGAAAAAGACAGAGGGGGAGAGAGAAAAGAGATTGGGCCCACATGTAAGGGAGAGGGAGAAAGGAAAGGGAAAGAAAAAGGGAGAAAGGGCTCAATAATGAAGGGAGAAAGGGCTCAACCATTATTTTGAAAATTGGGATTTTTAATTTAAAATTTAATTTGCATTAGGATTTACTAATTTTTAGAGTTTTGCTTGATGTTCACAAATTTTGAATTCTCAGTTTTAGTTATTTAAATGCGAGCTTTTACTATTCTTTTGGCCCCTGTTTTCTTTATCTAGCTAAATTGAATTTCATATTTTTATTTCCATTATTTTATTTTTATTATTATTATTATTATTATTTTGTTAGGCTCATTACTTGTATTTTGAAATTATTCCCAGTTATTTACTTGGATACTATTTCTCAATTTATTTGCACAAAACTCAAAAGATTTCAATTAAACCTTCAAAAGAAATTTGAATGTCAGCAAAACACAAGAAAAAGTTTTAAAAGTTCCATATTTTTGAACACTTGAAATTTAGGATGTTACACTCAACTAGCCACAAGGAGGAATTTATACCCCACACCCAAAAACTAACCGATGGGACAAGATTTCAGTGAAATCAACTGAGGTCGTTACTACAGCCAACTAATGGCTAGTCTTACCATCCTCTATAGCAGCTAGAAAAATAGTCGTTATAGCCACTACCAGTCCAACGGCCCACACAGGGTCCGGTCAAACTACACAAGCAATGCTAGTCAGACCGCTCGGCTAAACCTAAGAGATGCACACAAAATTTGCTCTCTGAAAAAAGGTATCAACACATAGCCTGATCATACCGCACGGCCGGTTTGATCGCTCATACAAAACCGGTTGTGCCGTCAGCTAGTCCAATCACTCGAATAGAGTTAGTCATAACACCCTTTCATGGCACAGGGAGAAAATTCCCTAGTGGTACAGCTATCATACAAAGTCCGATCGTACCGCTGTCAGGTTAGACCGGTGAACACATGGTAGTTGAAAGCATCTAGGCCCCTAAAAATAATTTGATAATTAATAATGAAAATGATTAAAGGGACTAATGTATCTATTGAGATATTTAAAAGGTTTAGTCCTAGAGTTCGATGACAACATGGAAAAAGCATACAAAAGTGATCAAAGGTTGATGTGGATCAAGATTGAGCTCAAGGGAAAGGTATATTGTAGTCTAAGGACCTCTTTATAGTCTTTTACCGGTTCCAGTGATTGGATGAAAAGACCAAGTTTGTAAAAAAGTGTCGTACTATAAAGAGAGGTAATGGCTAGTAGCTTGAAGCTTAATTTGTCCCACTTGGATCAATACAATGGTCATGCATGCATTTGAAATTCTTTTGGATTTCTTTTTGGACATCCTTTGAAAAATCGACATGATCGTTTGTTTTGAATGGTAGTTCTGCTGCTCAGAACTACCGGCCTTTGCATGCTAGTAGCTAATTTCTAGAAAGGTACTTTTGGAAATTCCTTGAAACGGTACTACCGCGTGTGTTGCACAGTAATACTACAGAACGGTAAGACCGCATGATTGGTGGTACTGCCAGACTTCAGTAGTACTGAAATTTACATGGTTGTAGCTAATTAATAAAGAGGTATGTTTTGGAGCATTTTCTCTTCTTTGAAAATCGAAACTACCGCAGCTTGTGTGCAGTACTACCATGCGATTGGTACTATCGATCCTTGTGAGGATGGTACTACTGATATTTAAACTAATGGCTAGTTTCTATGTATTTAATTAACCTCAAATAGCCATCGAACAATGAGTGCGGTAGTATCGGCCACTACATGGTGGTAGTACCGTAAATCCTGTTTTTGGGATTTCAACCCTAATAGTCGTCCTAATGGGAGGAGGCTATAAATACCTCCACACCAGCAACAAAGGCTCTCTTCTTGACTTCATTGAATACCCTTGAACTCCTTTTGCACTCTCTACTACTCAATTACTCATATTTCATATTTTGAGGTAGTTGAGAGCATTCAAGTGCATTGCATCATTAGTTGATCCTTGTGGCACTTGATAACCTTTACGAGGGTGATGTGATTCATTACACTTGGTGTTTGCTGGCACCTAGATGGCTTGAAGGAACATTGTGAGGTAATCTCTTCAAAGAAGGTTGTGAAGAGGCCTAGCAACGTTTGTGATTGGTTTGGTGCTCGCCATCTCCAAGTGGAGGAAGAGCAACCCTAGACTTCAGTTTTTTAGGCTCAATTCGTGGAGTCGGTCTAATCCGTTTGAGCTTACCTCAACATGGGTTAGTAAAAACCGGCAAGTCTTCATACCACAGGAAAAACATAATGTGTCTCCATTGTGATTTAATATTCCTTCGTCTTTACCTTCCACATTTACATTTTTTAGCACCCATAATTGAATTAAATTTTATAGCTAAAAGTGTATCTAGTATAGAAATTGCTTATGGTGCTTTAGTAAAACCTAGAACATTTAGACCTTAATTATGCAAAAGGTTTTCATTAAGTTTATTATTGCTAAAAATTATGATTTAGCATTTTAAATCCTCCTATTCATCCCCTCTACTCTGTTATCCTTAATCCTACAAATGGTATTTGTCGGAACCCGGAGCAACAACTCCTGGATCCTCTGTGTAAATCGCACTAGTCCAGGATCAGCTAGTGCACACAGTGAACAACAAAGATAAATATCAACCATAATGAAATTTATTTAATTTAAAGAGTGTGGCCTTATGCCCAGCGTTTACATCATCGCACATTGGCAAAAATTATTAACTGCAAAAAAAACTGAGGAAGCGAAGCTGAAAAGGCGAAACCCAATCTTGCCCATAGGCAAACGACTACAAGACGTGGCCTACTCGTTCTGGTATTCACCGTAGTCGAAGTCGTCTTCCTCTGTGTGGAGATAGCAACGTGAGTACAAACTTGTACTCCGCAAGTCACACGGAGAAATGCAATATAATGATAAAGGCTTCAATGGAAGGCTCATAGGGTTAGTTTGCATAAAACAGCATTTAATGAAATATAATAAATAGATTGAAAATGCTGAATTTAATACAATACGTAAAGACAGTACTTGTAATTGAAAATATTACCGTCAGTGCAGGCTCCGACCAAACACCAACCTATCCACGGGCATCCCACCCGGACCATCTTTTCCAAAAGATCACGTATGGATTCCATCCATCCACACGCTTTCACTGCGCAACTCTGATGAATTCCATCCATTCACCAGATTTCAAACTCTCACGGATTCCATCCATCCATAAGGTTTTCATCTCTCGTGGATTCCACCCATCCACAAGGTTTTCGAAAACATTTTTGAAAGACAAAGTCTAATCCATGAAAAACTTTTACTCAGCATGCCCATGACCGTGGGCACGGCTATCCAGGATAGATTATACACTCTGCAGAGGTTGTACAGCTTTACCCACAAGACACGATCATCCCGTTTTACCACTAGATTACACACTTCCTTAGGTGTGCGGTTAGGAGTCGTGACAAGGCCTTTACAATGCAAAGCCTTCAACCTGGCCAAGCCAACTCTAAGGTTTCACCCCAGTAAGGAATCCACCAGACCGGGACCCCCTCTTGAGCCTAGTGAGACTTCTCATGGCCTACGCCATGCTCACTTTCATCCTACGACATGACCCAAGTTGGGACTCGCAAATTATTCAGCCAGGGCTGTCCCATACCAGCCTTGTGGTAGTACGTTAGGGCTTTGCAACAGTAGCTCACAGACCGGTCCTTAATTGACTTAGGCCCAACCACATACCCCTGTGCACGACAATCAACCCTGTGTCTCCGAACAACAGAGCATGCCTGCACCCACCACGCAACCAATTGCCTAAGTCTAAACCAGTTTTTATATTTTGTTTTCAAAATATTTCATAAACCTCCTTGACTCACCAAAGTCAAGAGTACATTCAAAATGCTTATCATTTTATGTGAAAAGGTATCCCAAAACCAAGAGTACTTCTAAGCAAATCTAAGCATTTAATATAAAGTCTTCCTAGCCAATACTAATGTACCAACTAGGGTTTGATCTAGGGTGACAAGGTATAAGGAATTCAATAACAATGGAGGAATTAACAAGTAGGCATTAACAATATTTAAAACTGAATTGAAATACATTGAATAAAATTATGCATGCAATATAATTTAAATCAACATAATTTTATTTGCAATCTGGGATCAACAGGGTCAAGGAGTGTGACTTGCCTTGCTCTTCAACTTGGTTTGAATCTTCGTCGAAGAAATTTCCTGAATCGTCGAAGTCTACACGTCAAAATAACCCATCAAATTCAAATAAATTCAAATTGAACTCAAATATTTGCATTGAGGCTAGAAATGGATAGAGGGGAATTTTTGATGAATTTAGAAATTTGAATGGGCTCAATCGGAGTTAGGATGAAGAAGAACGGGCTCCGGGAAATTTGAAAAGAGAGAAAATGGAAAAACAGGATTTTTGGAATTTACTGCGTCAGCATGACATCAGCACCTTCGGGCCAAGGCTGTCAGGTGGGCCCCGGGTCTATGGACCGGATCCACGGGCTCATGGAGAGGCTGAGGTGGCGGGGTGGTGCTGACCGGGCGAGGAGCGCCGAGGTGGCGTCCACTGGACTGCCACCTGGGCTGCCACGTGGGCCGAGCGAGCTAACGTGGCAGGGCGGCCGGGGTGGCACACGGGGGTGGCGGCGATGGCGCCGCTGCGGCGGGCAGTGGCCGGCGGCGAGGGCGGAAATGGAGAGAGGAGACCGAGGGGAAGCCGCGGGTAGGGGCGGCAGTTACCGAGGGCAGCCGGGAGGTGGTCGGCGACGAGGGAAGGCGGCGGCGGCTCGGGGGCTTCGGCGGCGAGGAGGTTCCGGCGGCGGGGAGGGGCGGCCGAGGGGTGGAGGAGGTCGGGGGTGACGCGGCGGAGCTGGAGGTGGTGTCGTCCGGGAGCGGGGGCGAGCGGAGCAGCGGCGATTTCTCACCGGTGTTGGCGACGACGGCGGAGCCGAAGGCGCACGTCGCGAGGGCAAGGGGGAGCTCGGGGAGGAGAGCGGAGGTGGGGGCGAGGTAGTGCGGAAGGAGGCGGAGCCGCGGGCGGTATTTATAGGGGGCGGAGAGCAACGGGGCGGCACGGATTTGTCGCCGGAGATGGCGCGGGCGACGGCGGTTACGGGCGAAAATAGGGGACACGGCGCGGGGATGGCGGAATTCGGGCGCGGGGATGGCGGCGGGAGTTGGCGCGTGGTTTGCGGGAGAAGAAAGGGGAAGGGGGCAGACGCGTGCGGGATGGCCGGCGGGGAAGACGGGGGCGGCGCGAGGAGGGAGAAGACCGCGCGGGGAAGACGCGCCTGACAGGCGGGCCCCACGCGCAGAGAGAGAGGGAGGGGAGGGCGCGGATGGTGGCGATTGCGCCACGCAGCCAGGCGGGGATCGGGTGGCCCGGGAAGGAGGAGAGGTGGATGGGCTGGATGGGCCGGGGCGCAGGGTGTGGGCGATCCGGGCCGCACACGTGGCAAGCGGGGAGGAGGGGGAGGCGGGATCGGCCAGGCGACGTGGACCGATCCTGGCCGTCCACGCGGCGGCCGGAGGGGAGGGGAGAGGGATTATTTTTATTTTTCTGATTTTGATTTTTCAGAAAAACTCAGAAAATTCATTAAGCCTCTGAAAAATATGAAAATACTTCCAAAAATTTCAGGAAAATTCATAGAAGCTCCTGGTGATATTTTGGACTTAATAAAAATACTCCCAACTAATGTTGGTATTTAATTTTCATACTTTAAAATACTTTGTAATTTCAAAAATACATTTTTAAACTCCAGAAAATCCAGGAAACCAAATAAAAGCCAAATAACTCCAAATAATTAATTTTGACATAGGATTTTAATGGAAAATCAAAATATCATTTTATTTAGTAATAATTTTAGGATTTTCTGAAAATGCTTTTCAAATCCAGCTTTTCAAAAACAGAAATTCAGGGAAAATCCAAATTTGAACTTTAGGCAACAAAAATACTTATTTTAGATTAAATTTTATTTTAATTAATTTTTATTCATTTACTTATTTATTTTTATTTTAATAAAAACCTGGGCTGTTACAGTATTAGATCTTGGTCTCTCATTATTAGACTTTACAGCCTAGAGAGCAAGGATGGCTAGTGAGGGTATATCTCTAGGAAAAATACCTCTTTTTGATGGATATTTCAGATAATATTTGTTGTTCGCCATTTACCCCCAGTCGCTTGCCTGTGGATGCTTATGGTCCGACTTTTGCTTTCTACTTTTGTTTCATTGTTGTAATATAAACAATTGGCATGTTCGGCCCTTTTGTGTGATATTAATGCTTGGTACAGTTCATGCGATATATAAAATGATTCAGCAATGTATCTATGAGCACTAATCTACTAATTTAGGGAAAAGTACAGTGGAATCGTAGAGGATTCTGGATTATAAAATCTAGATCCGACACGTGGGACATTTGCAACATTCTTGTCCCACTGGTAAGACTCCATCCATTGGTATTTATGACTCATGTTACATGCTTAAAAAATCTAAGGATAGTAAGGTTATTACTAAATTTGTTGGCACTTTAATTTTAGACACTAAAAAGAATGATATTTGAGTGCCTAAAGCCTTGATTACTAACCTCCAAGGATCTAAACACATTTGGGTACCTAAAAGAACTTGATTCTTCTTTTGTAGGTAAACTACAAAACCGATTAAAGGTATTTTGTGCTAAATAGTAGTTGTAATCAACACATGACCGGTGACCAAAAAATATTCACCGCATTTGATAGCGGCAGAAATGAGAAAAATCACATTGGGGACAATAGCAAAGGAAAGGTAATTGGATTAGATAAAATTACTATCTCAAATGATCTTTCCATTTCAAATGTATCTCTAATTGAGACATTAAATTTTAATTTGCTATTCGTTGTTCAATTATGTGATCTTGGTCTTACTTGTGCATTTTCTTGAGATGGTGTTGTGATTTCAAAAGAAAACGAAGGTGATTTGGTGTTTACGCCGTCTAGGAGTCGACAACCTCCAAGAGTAATAAGTCAAGGTCCTTACTTGACTCTCACCAAGTGCAACATATCCATACGTGGATACTCAATCCACCTCTAAAAGCAACACATGCAACTAGAGACGTCTCTCCTTACTCATAAGGTGCAACACATGCACCATTGAAAGGAAAAGCTCATGCTAGATCAAGAGACTGAAACGGGATGAAGCAACCTTAAAAAAACACACTCCCAACCGGCCACAAGGGGGTATTTATACCCCCGCACCCAAAAACTAGCCGTTGGGACAAGATTTCAATAAAAAAACAGTTGAGGTTGGTACTACCACCAACTAATGGCCAGTCATACCACTCTCCTCTACAACAGCTAGAAAATAGCTGTTACAATCGTTGCCGGTCCGACCGCCAACATAGGGTCCGATCGCCAACATAGGGTCCGATCGGACCAGATCGTACAAGCAACACTAGTCAGACCACTTGGCTAAACCTCATAGATGCACCAAAACATGCTCCTTGGAAAAAGGTTTTGGCACATAGCCTAGTCATACTGTACGGCTGGTCCGACCACTCACACAGAGCCAGTTGTACTGTCGGTCGGTTCGATCCCTTGCAAAGAGCCGTTCATACTGTCGGCCAGTCCGACCGCTCGCATAGAGGCTGATCATACTGCCCTTACACAACACAGAAAGAAAATTCCCTATGGTACAACCATCATACAATGTCCAGTCCTACCATTGTCCAGTCAAACCGGCCAACACATGGCAGTCACTTCGCTGTGCTATTTCTTGCAGAGATAGAGATCATGTAATTCAATACATTTGCAAAACATATTCGCAAATCATAGTACCATAAAACTAAAGATAAAAACATGATTCACAACAAGTTGCAAAACACATTCATACACTCTAGAATTATAACACAGGATTTAGAGACATGGATTCAAACTGTTTGCAAAACAATTCGCAAATATAAGTCACATGCTACAAGGATTATGCATAAGCTTCAATTATTTGCAAAATACATTTATAAACTTTAGCATCATGTTACAAGGAGTATATACATGGACTTCAACCATTTGCAAAATACATTTACAAACTTTAGTCAAATGCTATAAAGATTAGATATGCATAAACATCAACTATTTACAAAACACATTTGCAAACGATAGTATCGTGCCATAGAGAGCTAGAGCAAGCGGGATTGAGCTATCAACACATGATGAGACTCAAATTACTAAACAGGACCCCTTTTAATAGTACGATAATCTATACTAGCAATCCAGTCTCCTAACTAAATACTGAGACTGGTAAAAGATTAGGAACACATTCTTAACATATGCTAGTTATACATTTGCCTTACGTATCCTTTTGAAGCTTGATGATGAACATTTTCACTTCAAGTCCAGGTCCTTGTCTTGATGTGTATCAACATATGATGCAAACCATCACTTGCCCTTCATCAACATATGATGGTCTCTATTTGATTTGTTGATTCACTCGTGATTATCTTCTCTTTAGAATCTTGACTTGATGCTCATCAACTCATGATGATCATGTTTTCTTTTCGAACCTTAACTTGATGATGATTAACTCATGATATCTTTACAAGTAATTCTTATCAAGAGACCTAACCTATTGCATCAAATCATAAAAAATATTAGCCTCATAAACGGTTGTCATCAATTATCAAAACTCGCCATTAACATATAACGATGGTCCTAGATTCTTCAAAGGCTCTGTTTGGAACACATGGTTTTCGCTAGAATTTCATTGGGAAACAACAGTTGCCGCATGAATAAAAAAGTTACTAACCTGGTTATCAATCTAGCTCCAATAAGTTCGCCCTTTTAAAAAAAAGAATCTAAAATAAGTTAAATCTGGTTTCTTAACATCCCCGGCCGGTTGTCCTTGACGTTCATTTTTTTCATGGGACTGAAAAATAATAAAACGTACGGTACAATTATTCGCCTCTACCACGCATGTTACCGTAGAGGATCCCATTCCCCTGTGAGAGAACAAATGAACGAACCATGTCCCACACTCCCATGCACCTGTGCACGGTCGAGCCTCCTGATCTGAATTGGGAATTCCTGATATTGCTAGACTTTCAACGCATCGTGTCGTGCAAATGGAAGACAAAGTCAGTACGTAGAAGAATTGAAAATCATATATACGAACGACATGATAGATGGAGATGCATGCCCAAGAATATTGCCATCTGACAACGAGAGAATTGAATAATTGATGGAGCCAATAGGCTCAATAATCGCATGATGGATGAAGCACGCATCGGTCATGCATTAATAATTGTCCCTATCCAAAACAATCTGAAATACTCCATCCATCCTACAATATAAAATCATTATACACACTAAAAAGTACTAAATCTAAAAAATTAATATCATTAGACCATACATAGCTCTATTAATAGATACACTATAACTACTCAACTATTTTTTCTGCTTTAAAATAGAGGTATAGAATTGAAATGTTACAATAACTACACTTTGTTCTTTTAATGGACTTATATCATGAAACATCGTTGCTAATAGGAGAGACTTATATTTCAGGATGGATGGAGTAATAGAGATATTGTATGATAAAATTAGATTTGAGGGGTTTTGTTGCATCAAAGGAATAGTAGGCCTAAGTCAACAAAATTGTGTTGATGAATTAAAAAAATGAAGTGATTTTTTACTGCCACGAGAGAAATCTAGATGGGGTTTTAAAGCATTTATTTATGTTAACATTAGCGTTCAGATATGTATGGATCAGTCATGTTTACCTTATAATTTGTGTTTTTTCTCTTTTTTTCCAATTACAAGGTAGTACACACCACCACACGTGATTGACTCAATAATTCAACAGTTCCTCCGTTAATTTCAGAGTACTCTGAAAGTCATTCTATATTGTAATTAGCAACCAATACTAATTACCCTGAGAAACACGACTTGCATCCAGATCCATTTCAGGCGAAGGGCAGGCCGGGGACAAAAATGTGAATGCAGTGTCAGAGGAAGTAAATGACGCAAGTGCATAAAGACAAAATATACGATAAATCCGACTGCAACAACGCAGAATGTTTTAATTTATATGCATAAGAAGAAGAAATCAAGACTGACTTCGTTACGTTATTTGAGATGGATAGATCACCAACTGACGTACGTTCACACATATAAGTTTCGGTGCGCAGGAGCCAGCTGAAAGCATGCATGCATTCATTCACACATGGGAAAATAAAAACGGAAAGTGATAAGGAGTATTTAAGTGTTTTTTGATAGTGGTATTAAGAGTACTTAGATTTTAGGGTGTTGGATTTTTATCCAACGAATCCCCCATACCCACCTTTAAAATAATGAACCTGAGTTGTTGAATCTCCATCCAATATATCCCCTCATAACATCCCTCTAAAAAATTTGAGTGCTCCGAATCTAGAGCGTTGGATGACGAAAAATCTGAATGCTCCTAACTCTAAAAACACTCGAGTGCCCTCTAAACACCACTAATAAAAACAGTCAAGAAGTAATTGTTCACCTATGGAACATTTTGTACTCGCATATTAAATTCGGGATGACGATGCGATGATTTTATCTGGTAGTACATGCTCTTGTCCAAGTTTATAGAACATATTTTTTGAATGATCCTATTCATAAATATAAAATGTATTTTATATTTCAATATAGAACGTATTTTATATTATATAGCCCTAATAAATATACAGCTTTATTTGCTATTCTCCATGTACATGTATTCAATATAGTGTTTGAGATAATAATTAGGGGTAATCTAGCTATTTTCACTCTTCCTTAGTTTATGTGACAAGAAAAAATATGCCATATAACTTAGATGGAAGGAGTACATGGTTAAGGCATGTACGATAGTTTATCTTTTAATGTTGTTTTTAAGGCTTCTACCTCATCTAAAAACAGCACTAGAAACAACATCTTCAACAGTAAATCATTACTCTAACTATTTTATACTACTTTCACCATAACTTTCTATTTCACACCCTCTCATTATTTGTGTTTGTTTACAGGCTTAAATTATCTCTTACATAAAAGATAGCATATTATCTCTCTTTATCTTTATCTTTTTTTGTATAGAATTTTATTTATTAATATAGTTAAAAATAGCCAGGGCCGGCCCTAGGCATAGGCAGCAAGGGCGACCGCCTAGGGCCCACGAAAACTTGGGGCCCCTAGCCCATGTATATTTGTATGTATACATATATTTTGTTGACAATGAGTACTTTGCATTTTGCATTTTGTGACGTACTGTCTAATAGTTATTGTATTGAACTTTACCTTTTACAACTGATATAAAATATATTGTTATATTTTTATATTAGAATGAAGGGTCTCACTTTTATCATACCTTAGGGTCTTCAAGATGACATAAACGGCCCTGAAAATAGCTTAGAGGAAACTGTCGAAGATGCGCGTAGCATCGGAGGCAATATCATAATGCATTGAAAGTTGAAACCATGTCAATCAAAGGCTACATACTGATCGATTTGCTGTTTTTTGTCATGTCTTCTTCGCGGCCTAACATGGGCTGTGCAATATTTAGTGCAACACATTATTAGCGCGCCTGTGCGAGGGTCATTGTTTTCTCAAAACAACAGTGCTCATACTGCACACGTATATTATATTATACATCCTATCATAGGGGACAATGAATTTGCTCATATATACATCCCTGTCGTCGTAGTTTATTACTAAATTAAACCACATCATTTTCCCATTATTTATTTGCATCAGATCCCCGTAATTAGCTAAAATGGCTCAATCTGTCGCCTCCAATAACGTTTAGCTCAGTGATAGGGAAAATTGTATTTAATAATACAGTATATTTTTTATTTAATCGTACAGTATATTTTTTAGTCGCAAAATTTGACACGGAACATATCAAATACTGTTGTAGGTTGTCTTTTATCTTTACCGTTTTCTTTCCCTACAACCGTTGCTGTTTTGATATGTTACTCTACATCAATATTAAGTAAACTAAACTAGAACAATTAATTCCGAGAAGCTAGCATGCATCTACATATAACTTTTCCATTCTCTCTTTTTTTTTTCCAGCGTGGAATAGTGCCGGCCCATGACCAATACCAACAAAAGATTGTCACGGGCGAACAGTAGCCAGCGCTGCCGAGTACATCGACTGATTGCACGACACAGCACAGAGACACTCATATGTATCAACAAACTACATATATCGATCATCAATTCATCATCTAGCTCGTGTAGCAAGACAAGAGTACCAAAGAAACCGCCTAGCTACACATGACTTCAGTTCATTCATATCATAATTAGAAGTTAGATTAGAGAAAAAAAGGTTAATACTGGCTATCTGAGCTAGCCATGCATGACAAGATCATATTTAGGAATAATGCAAGTGAAGGTTGTAAGTTTTTTAAGTGCAACAGATCAAAAAGGAGGAGAAAGATTACAAAAAGAGATGATGGATGCATGTATTATTATTGTCACATAGCTTTAGTTTCTCTTGATCCGAGCTTAGCTTACAGTTCTCTTCTCCTACCCAAAAACCAAAAAATTACAGACTCCCTTGCTTAACTTTCAAGATCATGAGATGATATCATAAAGACAAAGTAATAGAGAGAGATAGGGGGGTGATTACCCAACTCAAAAAAGCATCATGCACTAGAGTAGTAGCAAGCGCTGGCCTGACCCTAGCTAGCTATGGCGCTCTGCAGTGATCAGATGAGAGGTCGATGCATGACAGGAAGAAGAAAGCAACCATTAGATGCGAGGTCGATCGATGCATGACAGGATGAAGAAAGCAGCAATGGCTAAGTAGGTAGCTAGCTAGGCTAGCTATGGCTACCCATGCCATGGCTCATTGCTGCTTTGCTGCTGCTGCTGCTGCTGCGGCTGCGCTTGCGCCTGTCCATGTTGTTGTGGCTCGTAGCAGCCCATGCTGGTGTTGGTGGTGGCGTTCACGGCGCCCATGCACGACGGTTCGAAGCCAGCGAGGCCGAGGATGTCGCGGTGCGAGAACGCGCGCAGCCCCAGGAAGTCCCTCGTCATGCCGTCGCCTCCACCGCCCGCGACGCCCCCGGCGCCGCCGTCCTCGCCTCTCCGGCCGTGGGAGGCGGTTCTCGCGAGGCCCATCACTCCGGCTGGGACGAGGCCGTTGCCGTCCTGCTGGGTGTTCAGGCACGACAAGCCGAGCCCGAACGTGGCGCTGCCGACAGCGCTCGTCGCCGCCCCCGCGATCGCGCCGGCCATCTGGGTGTAGTGCGCGCCCGCACCAGCGCCGCCGATGGTGGCGCCCATCTGCGCCGCCTTCTGCAGCAGCGCGGTGGCCGACAGGTGCGCGGTGGCCATGGGCAGCTGCTGTTGCTGCGGCGGCGGCGGCGCAGACGTGGCCGAGCTCTGTGCGGCGGCGTTGCAGAGCGGCTGCACAAGCGGGTGGTGGTGGTCGTAGGGCATCGTGGGCCACGGCGGCATCTCCGGCTTCATGGCGTAGTTGCAATGCTGCACTTGCTGCGGCGGCTGCATGACCTCCTGGTGGTGGTCCTGGAGCGCGGCGAGCTCATGATGCGGCATCACCTGGTGCGTGGGCGGCGGCGAGAAGAGCAGCGGGTGGTGGCCCTGCGTCGCAGCGGCCATGACGGGCAGGCCGCCGATGGCCTTGGCGCTCTCCTCGGTGAGCGCGTCGCAGAAGGCGCGGTGCGTGATGAAGCTGTCCCGCCTGCAATGCAAGAAAGCAAAATCAAACCTTTACCACACGATCAGGATCAGAAGCATGAAGAAAAAGAGAAAGCTAAAGTTTCCTCCCGTTTTCTTGTTCATTTGTCATTGTTTCTATGCTGCCGTGCTAGGGGGAGAGAGAGAGAGAGAGAGAATGGAATCAGCTGATCAGAGGAGGGAGAAGGACTCATGGAGGTGACAGCATGAGAGAGAGGGAACAGTGCAGTCATGCATAGGCAATTTGGCAGTCTAAGGGCGTAGAGAGGATAGCGTGGGAGGGAGCGAGATGGAAAGGCCGCTCTGCAAAGAGATTCACATCCCATGTCTGAGTTCTCTTCCCCCCTAGCTGAGCTGAGCGTGAACCTGATGAGCCTGAGCTCCTCATCACCAAGGATCTCTTTTCCTTGTCCTATGGGCATAGCTTTGCTATTTGTTTGTTTGTTTCCTTCCCTCTCTCTCTCTCTCACGCATACCATTTCCTATTCACACGCACACAATACAAACACACGCATACACACAATACTACTACTCCTTGCATGATTCTTTCTAGCACATCCTCTTTCCCATTGGGTTCTGCACCATTCCCAGCAGGCAGCAAGCCGAGCTCCTCAATCACATCGATGGCCAAAACAAAAAGGAAAGAAAAGGGAGAAGTAAGGTGGTCATCTTTCCATGGACACCAAGACGATGCCTTCCACTGATGCAGGCAATTCTTTGCCGGTGCAAGCTATCTTCTACAAGCAACTACTAGTATCTAGTATTCGCAAACACAGCTGACACATGAGTAGGATTCCCTTCTTCAATTAATAATGCCCTAATAATTCGGTGCAACCTTCAATTGCACGCGCGCACACATTTGATTTGACATCCTCTAGCTACTAACATATAGCTAGGCACTAGGCTCGTCTCATCACCTATTCACTCATCGCTCCTCCTCACCCTCTCCTGAAAGGAGAAGGACAACACCAGCAAACAAGCAAGAACCATACCACTAAAAACATATGTACTACTACACTATTACTTTGTGCAATTGCAAGTAAGTGCAATGGATGAGAGAGAGTCTAGGGAGTAGGGAGAGAATCTAATGGGAATAAGGACCTGGAGAAGATGGTGCCGCAGTCGCACTTGTACTCGCGGGTGCCGCAGATCTTGGAGTGCGCCTTCCAGTCGGAGTGGACGGCGTACTTCTTGGAGCACTTGTCGCACTTCCACTTCTTCTCGCCGTGCTTGCGGAAGAAGTGTTTCTTGATGCCGGTGAGGTCGCCCAGCGCGCGCGACGGGTCGTGGTGCACGCACGTCGCCTCCGGGCAGATGTACACCTTCTTCCGCACCGCCTCCTTGCTCCCGCGCTGCTTCAGCTTCCACGGCAGGTTGTGCCCGCGCCGGTGCAGCTGCAGGTTCTGGTCGCGCTGGAACCCCTTCCCGCAGATCTCGCACAGGAAACGGTTTGTAGCCATCAGCGTCGCCGGCGACAGTGCCACCACCTCCGCGTCAGGGTCTGATGAGTATATATTTGGCGTCCGTCCGTCCATCCATCCACGAAAAGGACAGACAAAGAAAGAAAGAAGATGCTCATCATCTCATCATCAGTTGGGTTCTTTCTTGAATACCTCACCATGCAAGAACAACAAGAGCTCGCGAATTCAGGCAAAGAACTCATGTCAGGTAGCACCTACCGGGGTTCCCGGGGAGGCTTCGCTTCCTCTTGTTGTTGGAGGCCGGCGGAGGAGGGGGGTTGGGGCCGCCGGCAGAAGCGGAGGCGGAGGAGGTGAGGTTGGACATGCTGCTCTCCTGATCTGCCGATGCTGCTTCCGTTTCTGCTGCCTGTAGGAGCAATCCCTGCTGCTGCTGCTGCTGGTGAAGATGGTGATGAAACATAAAAGCGAACTTGTAGGGGTTTGATTCAAGGCTTGACCTTTGCTTTTTTGGATGGACCTTGGGTGTGTGTGTATATATATATATATATATATATATCTATCTAACTAGCTAAGGAGGGTGGTTGCAATAAATTGAGACTGCTACTGGGGAGGATTAACTCAAGAATGGAGGAGGTCGGAGAGAGGAGAGAGAGGGGAGGTTTGTCTCTCAGGCAGCCGCTCAGCTCAGGGAATAACGAGGAACAACAACACAGGTATCAAGAAGGGGAGGGGGACAAACAAGGGGGAAACTGGGTGGTCAATGAGTGCAAAGCAAATTTAGATTCTTCCCCTTCCTTCCCCCGTCTCTCTCTTCCTTCCTACTGCCTTGCTTTTCTCTCTCTACTATCCCTCTTTCTCTTTGCACTCAGCACTTCAGCAGCAGTACAAGTGAACAGAAAACAACAAGAGGAGCTGCCTGGCAGCAGCCAGCAGTGCACAGGGGAGGAGGAGAGGAGAGGCTAGAGAGAGGCAAGCTGGAAGGCAGTCATGAGAGAGAAAAGGGGGAGGGCACCGTGTTGGCAGCCATAGGGAGGAAGCGAAGGGGAAGGAGGTCAGTGGCATTTCTGAATAAATGGAAGGGCACCAAACCAACCCCCCCTCCCTCCTCTATCTGCTGCTCCTGACTGGCCAACTGAGCAGTTGAGCCTTTGTTCCATTTCTCGCCATCTCAAGGGGAAAAAGCAAAAGCAAAAACAAACAAAAAATAAACCTTTGCCTTTGAGCAATTACACCTATCATAATTAATTTAGTTTAATTTTGAGGATGACCAGCTAGTAGAAGAAAATGGGACTAATTAAAGATCAGGTACTGTGTATACATTCTGAAGGGAGGGGGGTGCATGAGGCAAGAACAGTGCTGGTAGACTGGCTATCTGTAGATGGTGAGTACAGAGTCGAGATGAGGAGCAAGCGTGCGACTGCGAGCACTTGTCCACCCATTCTTTCCTATTTCCATCACAACCCCCACACACAAGGCCACACTCCTAGCAATGCTACACTGATGTTGAGCTTTCTGTCTTTTCCCTTGTCTCGTTACAAACGTAGATAGATACTTAACTTCTCTCTCTCTGAATTCCTGCTTTTCTTTATGTAACCTGTACACCTACCCGGTCTGTACACCAGAGGAGATCAATCCCCTCACAACAATTAGACAGTAGATAGATAGATTCCTATATATTTTTAACATTTGTTTTATAAATCCCAGGGCCTGCACTGCATGTATATGGTAATACCGATACATATGGTGTACGATACATGTATACCAACCATAATGCATGCATGGCAGTACATATGTGTACTGTACCATTTCCATGCCATGTGATTTATCTTCCTTTTTCTTTTTTTTTCTTTCGCTTGATGAGTCACCTTGGGCCCATGAATATCATGGATGGTCATAATTCAAAAATAGAAATCCTATCCTGTCATGGACCAGTTTGTCCGTGGGATTTTGGTCGTGATCCAAATAGTTTCTTGTATTTGATTTTTAGAAATCGGTTTTTGAACAGAGTGATTTTTAAGATAATTTCTATGAGTCATTTATAGAAGTCACTGCAAGAGCCGTTTTGAACGAAGTATATTCTCAATACGAATGCCTCTTACTCTCTTAATCTCTCTCATTATTAGTTAAAAGCCAGATAACTTTTGAACAAGACCTTTGAGAGCTGCCTGCTTGTGAGTCCAACAGTAATCCTACAGTGCCTCACAAGCTCTCAGCTTGATTTATTTTTTCTCATTAGGTCATCAAAGATGAAGGAGCCTTAAAGAAACTCCCTTTCCTATGCCCTTGAGATGAAAGTACATCACAGGATGATGGAGTTTCTAATGACTAGATGGGAACCTAAGCCTAGGGGTGGGCGTTCGGGTTACCCGATTTTTTCGGGTCGGGTAATTCGGGTAATTCGAAATTCGGGTAATGAAAACTGCTACCCGATATTAGCCCCAAAAAAATACTACCCGCAATTTCGGGTACCCGATAATTCGGGTTCGGGTTCGGGTATACCCGATATACCCGAATTTCAGCAAACTGCATCGAATTTCAGCAAACTGCACAGAATTTGTACATAATTTCAGCAGCAATTTGCATAGAATTTCAGCAGCAATTTGCATAGAATAATATATCACAGGCAGTTGTTCAAACAGAGAGAATCATATACTAAATTACTAATAAAGTGACATGATTACCGGGTAGTTCGGGTAGTTCGGGTAGTTCGGGTACCGGGGGATATTACCCGAACTACCCAAACTAATTTCGGGTAATCAGAATCGCTATCCGAATTTGGGATCGGGTACCTCGGGTTCGGGTATTTCGGGTTCGGGTTCGGGTAATTCGGGTACGGGTAATGGGTAGCGGGTATTTTGCCCACCCCTACCTAAGCCCTAGAACTGTGAATGGCAACCAAAAACCAGACAAACACAGCTCCTAGAACCTAGTGCAGAAAGGATTAAGCAATGGTGATATTCACAGCATGCTTATGTGGTCTGAAAAAATATAGGTTATAATTAAAATTACATTAGAACTATACTATAGCTGACGATAACTTATTTAGCATAATTAAATTTAAAAAATTAAAAAATATATTAGCCTATTACAAATAATATAAACGAATAAAAAAGAACCAACAAAAAAGCTAAAATTTTAAAAATAATAAAATTTAAAAATAAAAAATAAATTAGAAATCAGAAACTTAAGGGCAGCTTACCTCATGGTTGTTGCTATGCTCGCCCATAAGGCATGCAACAGCGCATCGTACAGCGACAGTGGTGCTATACCAGTAGGAGTAAACACATAGGAGGTACCTATACCACTATAGGGTGCTGGGCAAAGGCCTGAGAATTTGGTACCTCAAAAAGATAAGGACGTATTTTCCAAAGTTAGCCGGTGACTGGAGCCTAGGACTTCATGTGAATTGTAGGTGCCCAGGTGTACCCAGGGGCGAAGCGACGTTGTCGCTTGTGGGTGCGGCCGCACCAGAGAAAAAACTAACACAGTTAATAACCCTGATTTTTCACCTTATTTGCACCCCAAAACTAAAGTGGCGCACCCAGGCCCAAACAAATCCCTTCTGTAGCCAGCCCAGCACTAGAAGCCTCAAGCCTACAGCCCAGTAGCCCAACACCCCTTAGTTGCACAGCCGCACCCCCCTCATTTTTCTCTAGCTCCGCCCCTGGGTGTACCTTTTTACTGCAGGTAAATTTTCCTGGTGCCCCCCATGCAGATGCAGATGCAGGACCAAGGAACAAGCCAAGCACTTCAAGAGAGAGGCAAGAAAGCTTTCTTTGTGGTAGTAGCACTAGCCCAGTAGAGCAGTGGAGAGTGCTAGTAGTATCAAATTTGCTCTCTGATCCGATCCTCCTGAGACCACCAAAGATTCATGGACATGCATGATCTGTTCACTCAGACTGAGCATTTGATTGAGCTGAGCCTCCCAAGAAATGGCTGGGCAATCTTTAAGCACAAGATAATGTGGGGGCAAGATGGCATTAGTCAAGCATTTTCAGGATCTTTGATGGGTCACCATGGAAATTACACGGTGCAGAATGACTGAATGAGAGGTAAGAGGGGCCCAGAAATCAGCTAGTTTTCACCTGAGAGGAATTACCAGCCTCTTTATGCATGCTACTGTTTGTGCTGCCAGTTTGCCAGTTATGTGATGCAATATGCGCCCTAAAACAGTGTTATATATTTCCCCTCTTTTTTGAGCTACGGATGGTGCATTTATGTGTTAGATGGGAATCTTGAAAAGAGCAAATAGGCTACATGGGGCTACAGTGCACACGGTAGAGAGAAAAGGGATTTTTTTTTTGCCCCCTTTGGGTCACCAAATTGACTTATTTCTCTTGTGAATTTAGGAGTCAAGCTATTTTTGATCGGTTTTGGACCAGGCTCAATAATCCATCGTCACATTTCATTGGGATTTCTGTGAACTAAGTAAGCTCATGTATCTCTCTAATGAAAGTTGTAAAGAAACTTTTCACTGTTAAGTATGAACAACTCGGTAGAAAGTATGCATAGATTGCTGCCGTTCGCTGTTATAGACAGATAAAAAGGCAGCTTGAACTACCAAACTGATTTTTAGCAAGCTTACACAATGTTTTTATTGTTTACATTTCGTCTCTCTATTTACCTTAACATTTTACCTCTTAAACCCATGTGACCTGTTTGGAATGCAAGTACGTTCCAAATGAAGCCCCATGGAAAAAGAAAGAATTATTAATTTTAATGCAAAATTCCTACATTTCAAACAACATTGAATAAACTAATTAACTGTATGAAAATATTGTGGAATTATTAAATTAAATGCCTTGACATATTATGGATGAACGCATACTTGTCCGCACTGTAAAAAACAATAGTACACGCCTTGATCTTCACCACAAGTAAGTGTGTTTGTGTGTATATATATAATTCAAACCAAAGTAGAAAAGACTGAATTGTATGCACAACTTGTGCTAAAAATAATTAAGTAGCATCACTCATTCGGCAATTGCTAGAGCCAAAACATCAAAAAGAAAAACGAAACTAAGCAGTAGTAAATCTAATGAAAAGACCTGCAATTTCATTTAATTTTCTAACTATGCATGGCGATCGAACTGACCACATCACATAGGACACTTCGTTCCCCGGAGGCAAGCAGGCCACTAGAGCGAACAAGCATTTTCTTTTTTTATTAATTATTATTACCCTAAAAACAAACCAAAGATTGGCCGGAGGAGCCAAAGTGAAAAGTTAATTGATTAATTAATACTCATTACTACAAAAAGAGTCATCCTGAATACCTCATCACAAAAGGTTCAACACAAACGTCAATAAAAAAGTTACCATAGACTGTTTTATAAGATTGACCGTCTAAATTCACTGCGAAAGAAAGAATGTCCGTGATGACCTACTTATACAGACGGTCTTTATCCGAACCGTCTGTGATACACTCGGAACAAAACTGTATGGGATGATCTACTTATTACAGACGGTGCTAGATAAGAACAGTCTGTGATAATATTTCAACTTGCTCGTTCTCGCTGAATTTGAATTTCCTGCTTATCTTGCTAGATTTGCTCTTTAAAATAGAAGGATCGGCTATTCTTTTTTCTCACTTCTCTTCCACTCCTCTCCTCATATCCTCTTCTCCTCATCTCTTCTCTTCTCTCTTCTCACTTCTCCTCCTCTACTTCTCCTCGCCAAATTGTTTCTTAAAAATAGAAGACTTGGTCGGCTCTTCTCCTCATCTCCTCTTCTCTCCTCTCACTTCTCCTTCTCTACTCCTGCTTTCCTTCCCCGCCTCTTCTTTAATCCCATCCATCCGAAGCACCCCGCCGCCGCCGTTTTCTGTCCATCACCGACCACTCTCCGGCCATCTCCGATAAACTCCGTGGCCACAAACGTATTGCTAATGTTCTCCTCTTCCGTTTGGGGCACCTCGCCTTTCACCGCCCCCATCGGAGCGCCAGCGACTGCCGCCCCAAGCCGCCGCCATCACAGTCTTCTTCAACTATTACAGCAATCTCCTCTGACCACTTTAAAGCCTCCAACCGCTCTTAGCCTTCGACCGACTATTGTACCCTTCGACCACATAGAGCCTTTCGACCGACTATTGTACCATTCGACCACATAGAGCCTTTCGACCGACTATTATACCCTTCAACCACATAGAGCTTTCCAACCGACTACTGTAACTTTCGACCATACATAGCTTTCGACCACACATAACTTTCGACTTGGTTACTGTAGATTCAACCACTATAAATCCAAGCCATGGTAAAATTACCTTACTTTTTTTAGCTCTGGTATAGCTATCACAGAATATTTTTACCAAAAATCATCTGTAATAAGTTACTATTACAGACGGTTATAGTTTCGAACTGTTTGTGATAACAGACAATCATAGACGGTTCTAGTTCTGAATCGTCTTTGATACAGTTTATTAAGCGAGGAGACGCTGATTAACCAAAGCATAAATTAATTAAACGGGGTGGTAATGGACAAGATTAACAACACGAGACATTGCGCGCGGAGTAGGTTGCTGTCTGCTGCCGCTGTATTTTATTCCCCTGATGATGGCATGCCGACAAGGGCGAAGGGTGACCCGGCCGGGACATGCCATGTGCCACCTCATCCCTCGTTACATTTATCCCCCCCCCCTCCATTCCTTGCAACAGCGAGGACCCTAACTGCTACGTGCACCTGGTTATAAGATGGATTTTTAGGTTCCGCTCCAATCAACCCGTTTTAAAACACGTCAGCCTTTGAATTTTATCTTTTTTTTATTTTTAGGCTTTTTTATCTTATTTCTTTATATTATCCACGACAATATAATTTCTTATTTCTTTGTTTTTTTAATTTAATTACTCATAAAAACTAACCGTCGGTACGGTACTTTTTACCCATTATAACGCCAAAAAAGCTAAGAAGTCGTGAGCCCACAGCTGTTTGGAGCACCACTAATCTGGATGTTTGGCTTACAGGTGGGCCCACTCCTCCCCGCAAAGCTTGTACCGATTTCTATCCTCCACGGGTTTATCCAACTGAGAAAAGGATAGAAAATATTTCTAGGAATACTGTGATCCATAGCTCACCCTAGCTATCCGTCTCCAGGAAACCCTCACCTAGCAGGAATCAAACATGTGGCTTCCCACGGAACATCAAGCTGTTTAAATAGCACCCGATCTTTCATCCTACGTTCAACTTTCTCGCCCGCTCCAACTTCTTTCAAAGAATATGCAGATATTTTTTATTTAAAAAAATATTGAGCTAAACAACTTTATTACACTGGATCTACACTTCTGGCATAAAACTATTAGTAACTTTGATCACTCAACCGTCACATGATTCACCATCAGAATTTTTGTTTAGCCCAAGGTTTAAACAGGACTTGCTCCGGATCAAAAGTGTTCACATCCTGGAGAAATGGGATGCTCCCAACATACAGTCCCTGTCTTTTGCTTTGGTCCTTTGGGCTACAAAAGCAATCATCTACACACAAGACTTCTTGATCCACCTTTTCCAGCAGCACACCATTCAGGTAGTAGCAAAGTTACAATTCTTTAGCATCCAAAGATCAGATCCAACCTTTCCAACCCAACATGACCAAAAAGAGAACACACATGCATGCATGGACAACAATGATTAGCAGATAATTGGCACAGTGTGGTTGGCTAGCTTTGCTGAATCAGGTCAAGCAAACAGCAAAGGTAGATTTCCTTTGCAAGGTGTGAGCTATCACACGAGTGCAAAATTGTGCAGCAATCATATCCCACAATCAAAGTTCTTCAGATAATTGTAATTTTTTTCTCCTTGCCAACCTATATCAATATCAATCTACTAGAAATTCTAATCATGTATGATTTTCAAAAGGCGGTCAAGGCACAAATGATGAACCCCAATATAAACATGTCTTCATCAAGAAAAGGACCCCCCCCCCCCCGGGCGTCAGTCGCAGTTCTTGAATCTTTGAATCTGGGAGCAGGAAGAACACACCAACTGGGAGAAGAAAGCTCAGGATTCAGCAACAGGAGCCATGAAAGCAGGATCTTCTGATCCACAAGTCAATTGCACGCTCTCCTGAATGACGAATTGTGCGTCTTGCTGTCGTCAAAACAAGAACTAAACAACCTGACAAGCCATATAGTTAGTACAAGATTGGACAGAAAAAGATAATAACACACAAGAGTTTGGTTAGATTGTGTGATGATATGTGATGAACATGAGGACAAGGCACTAGCCAGGCTTCACGGAGCGTCATCATCTTCGTCAACCACTTCTAGAGGCTCTTCGATGACAGCTACCTTGCCTGCAAAATTTTTCAAAGAAAATTGTGGTTTGGTAAGATGGCACTCATGATGTCATTGTTTTGTCACCAAATACAGATTCAAGAAACAGATGTTCAGCACAATATGAGTGAGATGTCACTGACAATTGCCGCTCTCCAGAGGCCTTGAAACCCATAATTGCCCTAATCCTCCTTCTCCTTATCAATAAGCCGGCGACCAATCAAAGTAATCAGCTGCTGGCTGTTGCTCAAAGAATTCATGATAACCTAACAGCAAAAGCAGACAAGAATGGTCAAGGCTCTGATTTATACATGTAGATAAACAAACTAAATAGTTAAGCTCACCTTGATTTAGACATGTAAATACCTGAAGTTTACTACCTAAGCTTCTTATTACTACCTGACAAGGCTGTAAAAGAGACATGAGCAATGCTTAATTCATTCGCAACGCCTGCGCAGACTCTACCTTGTCATTCTTCCTGTGGGCATTGACTCAATCCATAATTGAGAGCTGAATCACTTGTTAAATCACAACAGTTAAAGAACAGTGAAGTACACACTACGTACAGGAACTACCCTATTAGCAATTTAACAAAAGCAAAGTTGTCCCAGGCAAGCTGTACCGGCTGAATTCAGAGGCCTTGGACCTATTTGCTGAGGATGCCAGTTTGATGAAGCAGACGTCCAGAGGAGCTGTTTTGTCAGCCAGCCTGAATGCCCCTGTGCAGGATTAATACAAGTGCAGTGCGAAAGTGAGAAAGACAAGAAACAAAACGGTGTCAAACAGCGAGTCCCGATCGACGAATCAAGGCGCAGTCAAAATCCGGTTTCTTTGAAAAGTAGCTTGTAACATTCTGCTCAGATAGGTGCTATGAAACAAAACCAGCTCAGCAAAAAGGCTTACAAGAGAAATTTTGTACATGTTGCGACCGTCAGCATCAAACGATCAAGACATCAAGATGTTAGAGAGGAGAAAAAGACTTTCTCATTTTCAGATAAGTTTAGGCATACAATTAGCGTTCGGGTAATGTAGCAAAATTCAGGAGACAACTCATACTACATGAAACAATTGGAGCTACTTAGAAGGACACAACTATACAAGTTCATTCCAGTTGTTCAGATTTTTTTTTCCTTTTTTTGCGCAGCCATGGGAACAGCTTGAAAGAAATGATAAGGCCTAAACCTGAAAAAGGAGGCACATGAGAAGTAACATGGTTCTGAAGAGGGACAAAACTAGAAGGGGAGAGAGCCAGAGCTTGACTACGAATAGAAATGGACTAGGCAGAAATGTCCTAAGGAGTCACACAAATATGTATTCTTCCAAAAGAAGAACGACAATCAGCGCCTTTGCCCTCACCATCCTCCCTGTATTTTGTGTTTGGCCTGTTCGATTAGTCAACCGTTGACTGAAGGGAAGAAAAAGGGCAATCAAGAATCAACCCTGCCACAGCTGCTCAGTATGTGTGCCGACGATGACAAGAAGGGTGACTGCCAGAACTACAGAAATCTTGAAGAAGAGTAATGCTTTATTTTTATTAAACTAATTTACTGTTGTAAATGTGAGGTGCAGAATACAGATTTTTCTTGTCTAATGTCATGAATCAGTTGCCAGTATGTTATCTAATGTAATGAATCAGTTGCCAGTATGTTATGTGTTGTCGACAAAAGTTTGCAACAAGTTGTAGCATTGACTTTCGGATGAAGAATCCAACTACTACAAGCTAACACCGATACTTGATAAAATAAGGATGATACACCTAGTGGAAGGAGTATAGAAAACGGTGATAAAGGCAAGCTCCCGAATACTATGGTGCTTCATAAGCATTTTGGCAATTGTACCCTTAAGGTTTCATGTTGAACCTTAAGCAAATGAAAGATATTAATTCATTTTAGCCACAAAATGTTTGCACATTATTTAGTTTTTCATGTGCGATTTCAATTCGTATGAGTTGAATTCGTTGGGCTGCCTAAAAGTACAACTCGACCATGAACATAGCAAATGAAATGCCTGGCAATTAGCAACATGGTTGCTCCAAAATGTACTTTCAGAAGGCAATTAATACAGCATGACACCTTCTGCGTAGCTATTACAACACCCCGTCGTTGTTGTTGCTTGACGATTTTCTGCAGAATATGACTGTAAAGTGCAGGATAATTCATGGCCGGCAATGCAGGCAACAGAGCAGTGTTGCAGTCAGCAGAAGTTGGTCCGCATGCAGGCGCATGGAAAATGGAATATATTGCCGATCGCCATTGTAAGAGGATGCGAGGAGTAGCGAGACACAGAAAGCTGACCTGTTGATACCAGTTAAGGCATGCAGACCGTAGGGATCATAACTCGACGCCGGTGCACCGAGCCGCCAGGAAGTAACGAAGAGGAGATGAGGGAGGCGGCGAGGCACGCCCTCTAGTCCTCTCCGGCTCCGGCGTACGGCAGCCGGAGGAGGTGATCGGGGCCTTGAGGATTGCAGCATGGCCTTGTCTTCACCAGAGTGGTACGGCAACAAGCAGTGGACACCAACAGTAGCGTTTCTTTCTTTCTTCTCTCATTATTTTTTTTTGTTTTGTTCTTGTTTTTGCAATAGATGTCGTACAGACAAACTTTTTTGTACAAAAAAAGTTTTTTTTTCTTCTAGCATAAATGTTGCCATTTTCCTTGCTCTCCACGTGCACGTAGATAGCAAAAAAGCTTGCATGTAAAGTGTATAAAATACAAACGTACGTACGATTGCGGATATTCTAAACAGAGTTTGCTAAGACATGTCAGGATACTTTACAATTCCTGTCCTTTTTATGTTGTTTGAGCCAATCTCGTTTCTGCCAAACAAATTTGATCTAAAACAGCTGTGAATAAAGCTCTTTTTTAATGTTAGTACAAAGATGGTGCCCTTTTTAACAAAACCCCGTTTTTGTTACAACTCAAAGATCCAAATAGCCCTGAAGCTATAACGAAAACATTCATTTCTTTATTTAATGCAGGGACGATAATAATATTACCAAGGAAAGCGGCAAAGTAGGTACCCTTCACCTCCTCAGGCCGGGTGAGGTTGGCACCTGATTGACACGAGAAGATCCAGACGCAACACGTACATGTTCAGGTGCACAAGTCTGCTCAAATCTTTCAAGTCAGTTGCTTTCACGAGCGACAGAAATATTCCAGTAATTACATCTTAACCACTCCTCCCTGTTTAACAATTGCTGAGAGCAATCGGTGCCAAGGAATAGGGAACCATCATACAGAAAAGTAAAAAAAAATTGACTGTTTAGTGAGATAGACAGTCAGAGTCATGTAGTCATGTGATACTGATAGCAGGGTGTAGCGAGGGACATAATTCAGATGCCTGCTTTGTATGGCAAGCTGGAAGCGATAAAACGCCATGTGAGCCCTCTCAGTGATCATGTGCATGTAATTCTGAGTTGATGCAACAACAGCTGAGATTTTGACAGCAAGTAGGCACGGGGCAGGCCGGGCGAAGCTTGAGATGAAGCAACAATCGTACAGTCCAGCTCATACCTGGGGCCTAGGCTGCTGCCCTTGTGCCCCGCGGTCTCACATAGTTTCGCTAGCAATTCTGAACCAAGGGATAGGAGATCCCGGGTACTACATGCATGTAAGTTCCAAACCATGCACTGCACAAAGCTAACACTAGTCTCCAGCAAAGGGCCCATGACTCTGGCGCACATGTGCCCAGAATCATGCTGATCAAAGACTGAAATTTCATCTTATATCTGCCATTATCACGTGGCAACGAAATAAATCTTTTGCCTGGAGAATCTTGAAGCCCTGAAAGCCAAAAGGAAAAGTTGATAGGTCGATCTTTCTTCTTTCTACTTCTGATAAGCTCGGCAGATGCTCAATAACAAAGCAGCTGGAAAAATCGTCTCGCGCACGGGGCACGTTCATGGGGAAGCATCTTTCAATAGACAGCCCAACAGAAAGAAATGTGTACGTACTGAATCAACCTGACGAGAGATGCCTTATAAAGCAGCCCTTGTTAGGAAATGAATAATGACACATCAAGACTCCATTGCTTTACCTTGTGAATAGATGGAGCTTAGCTTTTCCATGACGTCAAACATAGAAATCAAGGCACTTTTCCATGCCAAAGCTGCAGATAAGTTCATCGCTCAATCAATGGTCACAGGAAATAATTAACAAGAAAGATATAGTTCGATATTTCTACAGGGAGGAGGCTATGTGGCTCTCTAAGCACACCAATTGAAGCGTATTGGATGGATATTTAATACAACAGCACTACACACTTTTAAGTTTTGACCCTTGAATTCTGCATTTAGTCCAATAAAGCTTTTATTTTAAGTAACAAGGGTATATTTCATTCATGCTTTACAGACCTGTATTTGTACTAAATGTATAGGTTAAAGTAAAACTTCACTGTAGTAAATCCATGCCCTACACATTACAAGAGCTATGCATAAAAACAATTATAAGTTTATAACATTCTCCTTTCTTGAAAGGAAAATAGTTAAACCCCCTAAAAAAAGCCTGTGTTGTTTCCTTGACTTCTTGTAGAGCAACAAGCAATAAACAAATCCACCGTAAACTCATAGACCCTCAAAACCACAATCCAAACGTCCAAGCGAAACACGTGTGCACACACAAAAAGACTGCAACTACCACAGAAAACTCATAAAGTAAATATTTTTTAAGAAAAAACTTGCAGAATGTATACAAGTAAAAGCAGGGAAGCGGCAAGAAAATGGGAGAGTAGTAGAAATCATCAACATCAAGGTTCAAAAATATGTAAGTACAGTTAACTTTTGTCACACTGAACCTGTTTGTTGCTGTAAGGTCATGATATTAGCTCGTAATCTTGGCAACAGGCCATCCAGTGGAGAACTGGAAAAAAGCCAAATAATTTCCAAAGGCACTTGGACTCAATTTGGCTGAGGTGGGTTCCAAAATGCACTTTTATATAATAATCCTAGATATTAATAGTTCATGTCTTTTTAGAATAATAGCAGTACTATTTTAAGAAGCTCTTCGTAACTAACTATCACACGCAGCATATGTTCAGCAAAGTACAGAAATAAGCTCAATGAGTACTAAATTAGTTTCACTTTATTCAAAGTTTTTTTTCCTTGCGAAATGAGTAGATAATGTTTCACAGCTTGGCATGCTACAATAGTGCCAGACCCAGCTGCAATAGGTTAAGTTCACAATTGGGGTAACTTTGTCTCGGGGTAAAAATGTTGGAACGAATGAAAAGATACTTCTTCGAACAGGAACTGAAATATCCTATTGTAGATTATGGTATAGCAACCCAGTGGCCCAGTCTGAAATTTCAAGTACCAGAACCCGTTACGACTGGAGTAGAGAAGCTAACAGTTCCTACTGTTATGAACGCGGTGGCTAGGGCAAACGGCGGAGTAGAACAGGGGACTCCGTAGGGAAGCCGGCAACCAAACGTTGCTCTGCTTAATCTCAATAGCATGTGGTAGCCCTCTTATATAGATGGGCTCCCCCTAACAGATCAAATCTAATTCCAATCCTATCTCTAATAATATGGAAACTCATATCTCTAATTATATCTCTAACATAAGGAAACTAATCTCTAACTCAAATAGAAATCAATCTCTAATAATAAACCGACTAGGCCTTGGGTCCATCTCTATGACATTACACCCTTCCCGGACATGCAGCTCGTCCTCGAGCTGCTAGGTGGCGGTCAATGGAAGGCCTTCGACGCTGATGTAGAAGACGAATGGTGGCAAGTTGCTGCAGCGGATGGAGATGACTGACCCGAATGGTGGCAGGTTGCTGCAGCGGATGGAGACGACTGACCCGATCCAAGCGGAGCTTCTTTTATAATGCCTTGGAATATAATGCCTGCAAAATAAACTTGTTTTTTTGAATTTTTTTTTGTTTTTTTTTATTTTTTTTTTTGGATTTGGATTTGGATTTTTTTTTGGTGTGGCCTTAACTATCCGGTCGGTTTAACCGACCGATACCCACGAGGCCGAACGCATCGTCGAAGCTCGAAGGCGGCGACTGAAGGCGCGGCGGTGGTTCCGGCGGTGCGGACTGGCGGCGGCGGCTCCGGGCGGCGGTTCCAGGTGGCGGCCGGCGGACCAGCGGCGGCGCGCGGCCAGAGATGGGCCGAGCAGTGGCGGCGCGCGGGCAGAGGTGCCTCCGCGGCGTTGGCGGCCGGCGGAGCGGTTGGCGGCGGAGCGGCGGAGGCGGACCAGGCGGTGGAGGCGAACCGCGACCGGGAGCGACGGCTCCGACAGCGGCGGCGGCAGATCAGCCGACGGCGGTCGAGATGGCGGCGGATCTGGCCACGGCTTGGGCGACCACGACCCGGACGACGGCGGATCTGGCGAGGTGGCCCCGGCGGCGGCTGCTGCGAACGGAGGCGGAGGAAACCCGAGCGACTACGGCGGCTCGCATGGATCCGACGGAGCGGTCGTCTGCGGTGCAGCCGGATGAGCGGCCGTCTGCGGAAGCGGCGGCCCGGGCGAAGGCGGAGGTGGACCCGGCGGCGGCGGTGGCTGCGGAGCTGCTGCAAACTAATCTCTAACTCAAATAGAAACCAATCTCTAATTCCTAATAATAAACCGACTAGGCCTTGGGCCCACCTCTATGACATTTTTTTTGATTTGTTTTTTTTTTGTTTTTTTATTTTTTTTTTGCTAACCGATTTTTTTCGAATGCCTTAAGTCGTCGGTCGATTTAACCGACCGCAACCCACAAACGCAGCCCACGGGCGACGCCAAGGGCGACCGAAGGCGCCGCGGCGGCGGCGAAGAGACCGGCGAAGAGCGGCGGTCGGTGCGGACTGGCGGAGGCGGACCCGGCGGCGGCCCGAGCGGATGCGGCGACGGCGGCCCGGCGGCGGCTTCGACACGGGCGGCGGATCAGGCGGCGACCGGTTCTGGCGGAGGCGACACGGGCGAAGGCGGATCGGGCGGCTGCGGCTCGGTCGGAGATGGCCCGGCAACGGCGGCCCGGAAGGCGGCGGGTCGAGCGGACGAAGCGGCCCGGGCAAATCCTGATCTCGTCGACTCGAAGCGCGGCCACGGAAATTGCGGTGCGTGAAGCGGCGACGGCCCAGGCGACGGAGGCAGCCCCGGCTCGGGCGGAGGCGGAGGGGCTGCAGCGGCGGCTGGTGCGGACCGGATCCAGAGCGGCCCGCGGCGGAGGCGGCGGTTCGGGCGAAGGCGGACCAGGCGGCGGAGGCAAACCGCGACCGGGAGCGACAACTCCGACAGCGGCGGCGGCGGATCAGGCGACAACGGCCGAGAGGGCGGCGGATCTGGCCACGGCTTGGGCGACCACGACCCGGACGACGGCGGATTTGGCGAGGTGGCCCCGGCGATGGCGGCGGCTGCACTGGCCAGGTGCGGCTTTGGCGGAGGCGTACCCAGCGGCGGCGGCTCGGGCAGATCCGGAGCGGTGGCCCTCGGAACCCGCGGCGCGGCGGCTGCACCTCATGCGGGGCGACGGCGGCGGCGGTCAGGCGAGGGAGCCGAGCGGTGGCCCGCGTCTTCAAGCGCTGGCGACGGCCATGGGACCGAGCGGCTACCGGCGGCTTCAAGCGCTGGCGACAGCCATGAGGCCGAGCGGCTGCCGGCGTCCTTGAGCACGGGCCCAGACCGGGCGAGGCCGGCATCTTCGGGTGCAGGACCATGCGGAGACCTAGGGCGGCGGCGCCGACGGCGATGGCTGCAAACCCTAAACTCCCGGTTTGTCCGCCGTTTTTCTCCTGTTCTGTCCGCCCTTCTCCCGATCCATCCGCCGAGACTTCTTCTTCACCGGCAGAGGCAGGGGACAAGCCGTCGGGGGGCAAGGGAAGGTCGGCGCCCTTGCCGTATTCGGTGATCTCAGCGACGGGAGCAAGGTCAGCCTCGTCCTCCTCACCGTTAGAGGGAGGCGAGAGAGGTAGAAGTGCAGGAGGCAGGGGATCAGCCTCGTTCTCCTCGCCTCTAACAGCCAGCAGATCGATGTCTGTCGCTTCCTCTGCTCTACGAGCGGCCTCTTGTTTCTCCTCTTCCCGCTCCTTCAAGATCTTCTCTAAGACGACATGCAAGTTGAGGAAGGCTTCCCCCAACCCTTTGCTGAGGTTGCCGCTGGCCATCTTCTCAGCGATAGCTTTCATTATGGCCAATGACTCGGCAATAGGGGGAATCGCAGAAACCATGGTAGCAGAAGTCGTGGGAAGGGATCGACGGCTCTGATACCAAATTGGAAGAGCCCGGGCACACGACGGAGTAGAACAGGGGACTCCGTAGGGAAGCCGGCAACCAAACGTTGCTCTGCTTAATCTCAATAGCATGCGGTAGCCCTCTTATATAGATGGGCTCCCCCTAACAGATCAAATCTAATTCCAATCCTATCTCTAATAATATGGAAACTCATATCTCTAATTATATCTCTAACATAAGGAAACTAATCTCTAACTCAAATAGAAACCAATCTCTAATTCCTAATAATAAACCGACTAGGCCTTGGGTCCATCTCTATGACACCTACACTCCAAAAATCTTGTCACTGTGGGAAGCATGCAGTCAAACATTTTTTTTTAAATGTTTGGATCGATCTCATGAGATGGAATTCATCATTAAAAAATATTTTCACAATCTCAACTTTTATAACTATGAGAAATATATTGTGATAAAAACTAATGACCAAAGCTGCATCTTGGATACCATGAGCACTGAGAGGTAAAAAAAAACATCAAAAACTTTTACGAGTATGTACAGTTCATCATTGTAGATGGTATCAATAATATGAACTAAAGTAGCAAGAAAACAAAGGAACAGTTGAGGAATCACAGATTAATACTAACATACAAATTTACATATCAACTATGACAATTGACAGGGCAACAGTTTATAGTCCACGTATTTAGTTAACTCAGAAACTTATAGAAGGGTGGTTCATAAGAATCACATGTCAGTTCTTTCATGAAAGTACTTACTCAAGGAGGTATTCATCATACCAGTAAGCTTACATCCAATGCTAGAAACAATTGGCTCCATGAAACTAACGTGCCGGTTGAACAGAAGTGCATTGACTTGATAATAGTCACTCTTCATAAACCCACAGTATATCTTAGCCAAGTTCTGCAAAATAAGTCCTAAGTGAACTTTCTTGGTAACTAAAGAACGATATACATCAACAATATTGTACTCCTGTTGACCTACCAAAACAGCAGTTGCAATATGCAGTTACAATAAGGAAACTGGGGGCAGAGTATCCAAATAAGCTGCACACTCGCATGGGTATGAATTCATCACTGAACAACATCCATGTATACTGAAAAAAGCAAAAATGTGTACTGAATTACCAATGAACATAAACATATGTGTAGTCTACAGGTATCAAAGGCAGAGTAGCATATTCATACTTTCCTCTAATTGCCAGCACCAAACAAGAATTCCTGCAAAATCCTAGAGGCCTCTGAAACTTCATGCTGAGTGATTACTGATCCAGGCACTGCAGTCGAGTCGGTAGGCAAACTAGTTTTCTTTGGCTCTGAACATGGATGTAAAGCAGCTTCTTTTGTTAAGTTCTTCTCTTCTAACAGTGGAGCTGATCTCTGCCCATTTTGCTTGACAACTTCTTTCCCCTCTGCAGCTTGAGGACCTCCAAAGTCGTGATGTTGACTGCCATTTGTATACCTATGCTTCTCAGTGGACAAAGCATCCTGATGCAGAATGCTAGAATCTGGCCTGTCTTTAAGAAACTGTACACCCTTCGGAATACGAGCAGATGTTTTTTGAGCATTTACTGAGACGCCGGCAAGGTTTTTAAGGATGGAAAAATGTTTGGTAGGAGGTGAGGTTACAGGTTGACCATTGCACACCGTTGAGGTTTTCTGGCCACTTGTTTGCTCTCTCCGGTTTGCTTTATCAGACACCAATGGCACATCAGGTTTCTTTGCATCTGGTGTGGAAGGACCTTCTGCAGTTGGCATCTGATAAAGAATGCAGTTTGCTCAGTTCACAGAATTTAGTAGCATTAAAATTTTACACAGGATATTACACTTCTAAATAAATAAAATGATTCGGCAAAGTACATACCACATGAGAAAATTTGCATTTATCACCTCTCACACACATTCCATTTTCCAGAAAATTATGGCAAGGGTACTTCGACAACTCATGATCATAAGGACAATCATCTTTCAAACAAGAACCACGTGCAAAATGTGTGCAGGGCTGCAAAAGAGAAAAAAGTATCATAACAAGGCATACAACAACAACAACAACAAAGTTTTTTGTCCCAAACAAGTTGAGATAGGCTAGAAATAAAACTTCCTTAAGGTCAAAGAAACGAGAGTTTTATAACGAAACATGCAAAGCAAAACCCTAAGCTTGGATCCTGCCATCTGAGCAGAGAGCCTAAAACACCGCCCCTAAATATTCTTCTTATGTCATGGTTCCAGTACGTAGATCACTAACTTCTATGCGCTCCTATCCAAAGCTAATTCTTTAGATACATTCTAATCCGTCAAGGCATACATAAAAAAACCCTCAAAAGTAAGGAAAGGTACAGAAAGAAGTTTGCTAAAAAATACTTATTTCAAATTATTATTATGGTACACTTTGATGCTTTAGCATTATATGCATAAGGTATTCATATCCTGTGAACACCCACCATTTTGTGAACACTTGTGCAAACCCTTTATTCTAAGCACCAATAGGCATCAGTGATTTTATCATCTTGCAAAATTTAAATTTCAAATTTGAAATTGATGGTTCTTGGAAGAGGGTTTGTATAGGCTTGCACAAAATGTGCCTGTTTGTGGGTGGGACGGATAGGACATGCCCATGTACACAAGAACATACACCAATCTCACTATAATACATAATGAATACTGTAGGCATATGATGAACTTTTGTAAAACGCATACCTTAGATTTTGTCAAAGGTGTAGTATCATGGGAGAACTTGCACATATTGCCCTGCAAAGAGAAAAGAAGATAATTAGATAGTTTGTTTAAGTAAACATCAACAACAAATTTAGGTGTCCAGTTTTTATAAATTATAACAGAAGTTGTTTGTCTATTTAGCAAATATAACATGTCTACTGAGAATAAAATGGACAGCTTTACATGAAACAATTAAAAATTTACTTCATTTGCATTTGATATGTCTACACTACCATATTATACAAATACAACAACCAGTGTATCTAGAAAGCAGGTTTCTTGTGATGACTACTACTCCACCTTTCAAAGCAAAGACCTGTGATATGCTATATGCAGTTCATAGCACAACACATAAATTCTTGGTCTAAAAGAAGACAAAAAAATGCAAAAGAGAAGCAGCATTAGATGACTACAACATCTTTTTCAACTGAAAAACAAGTTAGATGGCCAAAAAGGTTCACCTGCTGGCACTTCCCATGCAAGTAGAAGCGGCAATACTGCACTACTTTTGGCTTTGTAACTGGTTGAAGTTTCAGTCTTTTCACACCTTCGGCTATCCGTTGCTGTGCTCTCTTAACTCGTTTATTTTCCTACATGTCAATAACATTGCAAAGCAAACTGAATATTCTGAAGGTAGAAACAATTAGAATGTTCAGTTCAATAAAATATGGATTGAACTCAAATGGTACTGAGACCAGAACATACCGTCTTCTTAGCCTTCCTTTCCTCAGTCAATTGTCGTTTTCTCTTCTTCTCAGGTTTAGTAGTCTGCAAAAGATTGTCACAGAACATATTGATTATCTGTACTTATGTAGTCAAGCAGAAAAAAAAGATGAACAGAAAAGAATTGATTGTACTGTACAGCTAGTTCAGTAACTTTGATGAAGTCATGAAGACAGGCACACTACTGCAGTACTGCATGAAGTGTGAATTTCGTACTCCATACAATGCGTGGGTTGTATTTGTAACACCCTAGCCCCTCTCTGAGCCCAAAGTGTTACCACCTACTCTATAATGTTCCTAACTCCAACTTTTGCCGCTAGTCTTGCAAAGCAATTCTTTTATTTAAATATCAACCAAACGACAAAATCCGGTACACTTGACACTAAACACAACAGAGGTATAAATTTGCTAATTACTAAGAAGGTACTCCACCGTTCAAGGCTAAGTATGTCAACTGTAGATGATATGTGAATTACTGTTGCACGTGAAATAACTGTGCTATCCCCGCCCATGCATGTCACCTTCACCAGACTCCTAAAAAAACAACGATAAAGCAAGAGTGAGTCCGAAAACTCAACTAGCACACGATAAAACAGTAACATCACTTTAGCAACTCAATTGATTTCACGAACCGTAAACTGTAAATCAACTCTATAACTGTAAACTGTAAATCAACTCTGTAACTGTAAACTATAAGTAAATTCTGTACTGTAAACTATATCACTTTCTCTGTCACTTTCATGCAATGCAATGCATCAGTAATGCATCTGTAACTGTAAACTGTAGATCCAATCCGTAACTGTAAATCAATTCTATGTCGTTGGTACATGTTGTGGTAACTTGGATGCTAGGGCAAGAGACTCGCCCTCCGTGAGGAGGCTCTGAGGTAAACCCTCTTTTCTCTATTAATTTCTTGATGCCCTATGAATCAGGCTTACACCATTATATATAGGCCTTTAGGCCATACTTCCTAAACAATAAGTCTTCTCCTTATCAAACTAGGATTCTAACTCTTCTCCTTATCAAATTAGGATTCTAATGTAAACAAACTAACTCAGCTGGACTCTGTTGTGGGCGCCTGCACAGATTGCTTTATGCGGCGTTTATAGTATTTGCCAACAAAAGCGTCCACAACACTTCCGCCCTCCTGGAGAAACAGCTCGTCCTCGAGCTGGAACGTTGGATGCTCCTCTTTGAAGGCCTCAAGTTGCTCCCAGGTAGCTTCCGAATCGGGACGCCCGACCCAACGCACAAGCAGTTCCCATGTGCCACGGTTGAGGCGCGCGCGAGCAACGGAAGCCGGAGTGGGAATTACTCGGCCGCGAACCAGTGAGGGAAGAGGCGCCATGCTAGGTGGGGGGGCGCCATGGTACGGCTTGAGGAAGGTGACGTGGAAGACGTCGTGAATTTTGGCCTTGGGCGGAAGCTGAAGGCGATATGCCACCGTGCCTATCCGTTCCACCACCTGATAAGGACCGTAGTAGCGAGGAGCAAGTTTGCCTCCGCACTTGTCACTGATGCCAGCAGCCGAGCGGTGGTGAAGACGCAACCATACCCAGTCATCCTCCTTGTACTGAACGTCTCTGTGTTTGGAATCATAGTACTGCTTCATTAGATCTTGCGCATGGAGAAGACGGTCGCGGATGTCGGTCAAGAAGGCGTCGCGATCGGCCAGCTGCTTGTCGAGGGCAGCTACCCGTGCCAAGCCGGGCTGATAGCTGGCTATCGTCGGAGGCGGGCGACCGTAGATCACCTGAAACGGGGTCGTATGCAGAGCCGTCTGGTATGATGTGTTGTAGCAGTACTCTGCCCATGGGAGCCATCGTAGCCAGCTCCGTGGGCGGTCGCCGGCAAGGCATCTTAGGTAAACTCCCAGAATGCGATTCGTCACTTCGGATTGGCCATCTGTTTGAGGATGGAATGCGGAGCTCAGACGAAGTTCGACCCCAGAGAGAGCAAAAAGCTCTGTCCAGAAGGCGCTGGTGAAGACCGGGTCGCGATCGCTGACGATGGAGCACGGAATACCATGAAGCCTGACGATGTTGTCGAAGAAAACACGGGCCACCGAAATTGCCGTGTATGGGTGACTGAGGGCGATGAAGTGTGCGTATTTTGAGAAGCGGTCAACCACCGTGAGCACCACTGATTTGCCGCCCACCTTGGGAAAACCTTCGACAAAGTCAAGAGCGATGTCTGCCCAGACCGAGCTTGGTACGGTCAGAGGTTGAAGAAGACCGGCCGGGTGAAGATGGTCTGTCTTGTGTTGCTGGCACACGGAGCAGCTCTGCACAAATTCACGCACCAGCCGATTGGAATGAGGGTTATAAAATGAAGCTCGTAGGCGATGCAGCGTCTTTTGTACTCCTTCATGACCGATGCCATGGGCCGTGGCAAGAATCTGTGGCCATAGTGCTGAAGAGTCCGGCACATAAATGCGGCCGCGGTGAAGGACAAACCAGTCGACCGTGGTCCAGGAGGCGCCTGCACAATCTTGCGCAATTTCTGAGAGTTTGGCCACCAGCTCGGGAAGGTGCGCCGCCTCACGCCGCAGGTCGTCGAACAGCTCCAAGTCAGGACGTGAGAGAGCACAGGCGGCCATCGTGGTAGTGTCCTCATCCCGGCGAGACAACGCATCAGCAACCGTGTTCAAACGGCCGGGACGGAATTCCACCTGGAAGTCATACCCAAAGAGACGGCTCACCCATGTATGCTGCGGGATTGTAGAGAGCCGCTGGTCGAGAAGGTACTTGAGGGCGAAGTGGTCCGTGCGTACAGTGAAGGAGCGCCCCCAGAGGTAGGGGCACCAATGGCGCACCGCCTTGACCAGTCCTATTAGCTCGCGCTCATAGGCAGCTAATTTGGCATGCTGTGGTGCGATGGCCCTGCTGAAGAAGGCGATAGGACCGGCGCCTTGGTGGAGGACAGCACCAAACCCAGAGCCCGATGCGTCACAATCGACGGTGAATCCTTTGGAGAAATCTGGGAGCTGCAGGACGGGACCAGTCGTCAATGCTGTTTTCAGCGCCATGAACGCGTCCGAAGCCGCTGAGGACCAGCCGAATGCATCCCTTTTTAAGAGCGCGGTCAATGGGGAGGCAATCGCGCCGTAGTTGCTGATGAAGCGGCGGTAATAGCCGGTGAGGCCGAGGAAGCCTCGCAGCGCCTTGAGAGTTCGAGGTTGAGGCCATTGCTGGACTGCTTCAACCTTGGATGGATCCATGGCCACCCCGTCCATGGAGATAACATGGCCCAAATAAGCCACGCTGCGCTCGGCGAAGGTGCACTTGGACCGCTTGAGAAAGAGCTTGTGAGAGCGAAGGGTGGTGAAGACCGCGCGTACATGCCGCAAGTGTTCCGACCAGGAGGAACTGAAAATCAGGATGTCATCAAAGAAAACGAGTACCGAGCGTCGGAGAAAGGGCCGCAGCACCTCGTTCATTAGAGCCTGGAACGTGGAGGGTGCGTTGGAGAGGCCGAAGGACATCACGATGAATTCGAAGTGGCCATGATGTGTGCGGAATGCTGTCTTGTCGATGTCTGCCGGGTGCATACGGACTTGATGATACCCACTTCGGAGATCCAGCTTGGTGAAAAAAGTAGCCCCCTTGAATTCGTCGAGGAGCTCGTCGACGACCGGAATCGGGAAGACGTCGCGCACGGTTTTGGCGTTAAGGGCGCGATAGTCAACGCAGAAACGCCAGCTCGCATCCTTCTTGCGCACCAGAAGAACGGGGGAGGAGAATGCCGATGTGCTAGGTCTGATGATACCTTGGCGGAGCATATCAGCGCACTGTTTCTCGATCTCGTCCTTGAGGAGCTGTGGATAGCGGTAGGGGCGCACCGCAATTGGTGGAGTCCCAGGCAGCAGTGTGATGCGGTGGTCCATGTGGCGTTGTGGAGGCAGACCTGTTGGTTCCGCAAAGATGTCGTCAAACTCAGTCAGGAGGAGTGACATCAAGTCCTGTTGTCCCATGGCATTGAGCTGAGGCGCGGTTGACACGGTTGACGCATCCAAACCATGCCATTTGACACGGTGAGTGTTGCGCCAGAACGCCATCGAATGTCGCTCAAAGTCCCAGAGTATGGGACCGAGCGTCTTGAGCCACCGGCAACCAAGGACCAACTCGTAGTCGTCCAGTGGTAAGACGTAGAGATCGATGCCGAACCGCTCTCCCCCGATGGTCACCGGAACTTGCTGGCATACGCCTTCCGAAGGGACACGGTCGCCGTTGGCCACACCCACGGTAAGGCCTGGGCGCGGTTCTGGCACCAGGCCGAGGCGGCGTGCCGTGGTAGATGCGACGAAGGAGTGGGTGGAGCCAGAATCGACCAGGGCGCGAAGTGTCGCCGCGGCAATGGTGACCGACAGCCGCATCGTGTCCGCGGTCTTGATGCCGGTGAGGGCGTGACGCGAAATCTCGACGTTGTCGTTGGAAGCCGAGTCCTCATCGACGGCGTCGTCCCCAAGGATATCTTCATCCAATTCCATGAGATAAAGGCCCTTCATGGTGCACTGCTTGACGTGTTCACGGGAGAACTTCTCCGGACAATTGAAGCAGAGACCATCCATGCGGCGCTGCGCCATCTCTTGAGGGGAGAGACGTTTGAAACGCGTGCCTGGGGGCGGAGCCATCTTGGTCGGAGCCGGAGGTGTGGGAAGAGGGAGCCTGGACGCCGGGGCGCCGAACGGTGTGCGCGGCGTGGCGATGACCGGAACAGCCGGCGCGCGAGGCGCGGACGCCGCCCGTGGGGGAACCCGGGCCGCAGGATGGGTCTCCTCGTCGTCCAATTGGAGGCGTCGTTCGAAGGCCCTGGAGAGCGCCATCGCGTCATCGAGGGTCGCCGGACCTTGGAGCTCGACATCGGTTTGGAGGGGATTCCGGAGGCCGGCAGTGTATATGTCTATTTGTTGCTGCTCGGTGACGTTCTTACAGCGGGCCAACAGAGGCAAGAATTGTGCTTGGTATTCTTCCACCGTCCCAGTGCGGCGGAGTTGCATCAGAGCGCCCAGCGCATTGGAGCGGACTGGCGGACCAAACCGGCGCTGCACACGATCGACGAACTGCGCCCAGGTGGGCACACCGCTGTTCTGCTCCAGACGGTAATACCAATCTTGTGCCCCATCCTCCATATAAAACGAAGCAAGCCATACCTTCTCCTCTTCCGGTGTGCGATGTGCACGAAAAAATTGTTCAGCCTTGTGTAGCCACCCAACCGGATCGGCGGAGCCATCGTAGCGTGGGAATCGCAGCTTGTGGTTTGATTGGAAAGGAGGAAGCGGCGGCTCTGGCACAGGTTTCGTCACTTCGTGGCCGCTGTAGGAGCCGCCGGTGTCTAGCTTCTCAGACTGCAGCCGATTGACAGCCACGGTGAGGCGGGATTGGTCGCCTTTCATCGTCGACATCTCAGTCTTGATGGAGGACAGATCAGCGAGTATAGCGTCCATGGCGGCCTTGAGATCGGTTGCTGTGAAGGAGTCGCCCATGATCAGGTCGGATGATGAGGAGTGCTGCGCAGTAGCGGACGAATCCGGGCGCCGGGCGCAGAGCAGGGGCGGATGAATCCGGTCGTCGGGCGCGGAGCAGGGGCGGCGCCGGGCGCGGAGCAGGGGCGGCGCCTGGCGCGGAGCAGGGGCGGCGCCGGGCGCAGGCGGAGCAGGGGCGGCGCCGGGCGCGGAACAGGGGCGGCGCCGGGCGCAGAGCACCGGGCGGAGCAGGGGCGGCGCCGGGCGCGGAGCAGGGGCGGCGCCTGGCGCGGAACAGGGGCGGCGCCGGGCGCAGAAATCCGGGCGCAGAGCAGGGTCGCGGGATCGGAAGTCTGATACCAAAGATGTTGTGGTAACTTGGATGCTAGGGCAAGAGACTCGCCCTCCGTGAGGAGGCTCTGAGGTAAACCCTCTTTTCTCTATTAATTTCTTGATGCCCTATGAATCAGGCTTACACCATTATATATAGGCCTTTAGGCCATACTTCCTAAACAATAAGTCTTCTCCTTATCAAACTAGGATTCTAACTCTTCTCCTTATCAAATTAGGATTCTAATGTAAACAAACTAACTCAGCTGGACTCTGTTGTGGGCGCCTGCACAGATTGCTTTATGCGGCGTTTATAGTATTTGCCAACAAAAGCGTCCACAACAGTACAGCAACCACCAAATCACATTTATGAACTGTAACCCAGAATTTCTAGGTTTCCTCCCTGTCACCTGTTCATTTCCTGCAAATGCGATGCAATGCACATCTATATGCAACTTATACCGGTATAGTGGAGTTGCTTCACCCGTCAGTGAAACCCCTCTACCTTCATCCCTGGAGGTGCCTACCGAGATAGGTCTCGATTTCCCCACCGTTGTGAGAGGCCTACCGTCGTAGGTCCATGAATGCAATGCATAATGTGACGCTGCTTATACCGGTATAGTGGAGTTGCTTCACCCGTCAGTGAAGCCCCTTTGCCTCCCATCCCTGGAGGCGCCTACCCAAGTAGGTCCTGTCATTCCCACCGCGTGGGACGCCTACCGTCGTAGGGCTTTCATGATGCTCATGGTACAATGCAAATTCAACATTCTTCAAATGTTGATACTCAATCATAAGCATCACTCATCGCAATACAATCAACAGATAGGCCGTGATATCATTTCATAACACAGCATAAATCATGGCATAAAACAAATACCAGGCATTCATTACAATCCACTATTCTACCATGCACTTGCCTGGTTATCCCTGTGGACGATGCGTGGAGGAGCGTCAAACCAAAACCTCCACTTGGAAGCATCACCCGAACACTCAATTCAATATTGTAATTCACACCAGCATACAAACAACATCGATTCTATGCATATAGACAATCGGCAGCATTCCTACGCGTAAACCCGATAACAACAACCTCTCTCATCGGACACCTTTCCGATACCCCGGTACCCAAACGATCGTAATTTAATGATCGTCGTCTATAGTTGCAGATAAATCTTATTTACACGTCTACCATCTTTTTCTCTTCATTTTTCTCCTCTTTTCTTTTCTTTTTTTTCCTCTTCTTTTCCCTTTTCCTTCCTCCCCTTCTTTTCTTTTTTTTTCTTTCTTTCCTATTCAGCCAACCGAGCGGCCTCACCCACTTGGTCATCGCTTCTTCTTCTGCTCTCTCTCTCTCTCTCCCCTAGCTATTTCCTCCGCTCCCGATCCAATTGGATCCGGCACCGCGCCACCTCGGGCTCTCCCCTCGGCTCGGTCTCGATCCAGCGCTCGGCACCGCGTCTCAGGCACCTCGGCGCCTCACTTCCCCTACTCATTTCTCCCCTCACGCCGTCGGTCCCACTGCGCTGCCACCTTAGCGCCGCCAGCTGTGGCGGTCCTCGCCTCACAGCCGGTCTCTCGCCGGGTTTGGGTCCTCACCACCCGAGCTCCTCGCCGCCCCTACTGGTAACCCTAGCGTGCTCGTCGGTCTCTGGACCCGTGGCCTACGGTCTGGATTTGGCTCCTCACCTAGATGCGCTTTCTTGCGATCCTTTCTCATTACCACTTCCTTTCTATGTTGAGCTTGTGTTACTATTTTGATTTGATTTGGTTTTTAGCTCAAGAAGGGGATGGGCATGGAGGTGAGCTGCCTTGGCTAGTCACGGCCGAGCTAGAAGCCGCCCGCACGCCGGGGGAGTGCGCAATGGCGGTTGGGTACTTGGGTGTGTGGCTACGCCGATGGTAGTACGCCGCCACCGATCTTCGTCTACGGTAAACCTTCTCGGTACTATTTACTCCCTCTATTCTCTTCCTCTACCTCTGGTTGGTGCTCTCTGTGTTGGTCCCTTGGTGCCCTAGTGGTGCTCAGTGACAAACTACTGGTGACTTTCTGTCTATAGCCATGCAAGGTTTACTATTGAGAAACTGATGCTATTGCTATGAGTAATTTGTGGGCTACCTTTGCCGGTCGATGTTCGAGTTGCTTTGGAAAGGAATTGGGAGTTACTTGCGGCTGTCGCTTTCTCAGTTGTTTGGGTATCGCCTGGTGGTGACCTCCTAGGGTTGACGGTCTCGTGGCCTGTGGTCTAGCCTCTTGCCATCGCCATCGCCCTGCTCCTGGTCGGCTTGCCTTGCTTCCGTCTTATGGCCGCTATATGGCTATGGTTTCTCTGTTGGGCTTGGAATGAATGGGGAAGGAAGAACTGAGTATTGTGTTGGCTATTGTCGTGCTCATACTTCCTTCTCCCTTATCCCTTCTTTGGTTGGCTGTGCTGTCTGGCTTGTGGTCGTGCCTTCTCAGAGGCGTGCGCTATTTTTTGGAGAGTGTTGTGCTGGCTTCACTGTTCTATATGGGTTACCGGCTAATATTATGTTGGTAACCAAATGGGACTTTGCCTCTTTTACTTGGCTGGCTTTGGCCTGACTTCACCTTGCTATGTTGTCCTTTTACTGTAGCTGTGGACTGTGTTTGGATATTTGGGGACAATGGGTTGGTTTCCAACGTCCTTTAAATATTTCAAGTTTGTTTATGCCGAGTGATGACCCCCATGATTGTGAGAGATGCCGACTGGCCCCCGGACGGTCAGGTATCTCCGTGAACGGACTACCCTGCCCGAAATTAATCTCTAGGGCTCTGACGGTAATTTCTTCGCTTTCCTTCCCTTTTCTTTCTCACGAGTATTACAGTATTCTTCTAAGGTGAGGAATTTTCAAGCAAACTCACCAGCTAAGTAACCAGTCAAACACATAATTAGACAAGACGAAGCAACAAATGAACAAATGGCTAATATGATATGTTCGTACCCAATAATGGTTAATAAAAAAAGTGATATATTCAGTACCTCATCATCAGGCAACGGTGTCTCATTCCAATCCACAACTTCATCATAACTGACTGCTTGCATCCTGGCAACAGGGATTTGTGCATCATTCTTGATATTACCTTCCTTGTTCAGTACAAGATCACCATTTCCTTTAATTTTAGTCGCTGAATGCAAATTCTGACTCCGTACATCAGGGTCACAAGATTCATTCTCCCCTGGCCCTCTGCTAACAAAATCTTCTTCCAATTTCTCAACATCTGCATCTTCATCTCCAAGCCCTGAATTGCCAGACTCATCTCCATCCAAATGCTGCATGTCACCCTCAATCTCTCCTTCCTCAAACCCACCACCATCAACCGACCCATGATCTGAATTGTCCACAGGTCTGCCTTCTTCAATCGCACCTCCCAATTCTTTCTCCTCCTCAGCTACCTTGCCATCATTCTGCAGGTCGCCTCCAGAGACCCCACAACTCTGCACTGACATTGTGCCGCCACTGGCATCATCAATTATCCCCGAGAAGTTGGTCATCATCGCATCAAGGAGCAGCTGTTCGTCATCATTGCCCACCGCTACCTCTACCAATTCCTCATCCTCCACCTCCAAGCAAGCCTTCATCGACCTCAAAGCCTCGTCTTCCCCCAGCAGTCCAGCTCCACCCCCTAACTCCTCAACAACAGCATCGGTCTTACCGCAGGTGCTTCCCGCAACAACCACCTCTTCTACACCGCCCACCCGCTCAACCCCGGCGACTTCACGCTCCGGCGAGCCCTGCGGCGCCACGCCCGGGTCGGCAATAGGGTTCGCGGCGGCGGCCTCGACTCCCGCGGGTGCGGGGGTCTCGCGAGAAGTGCTTCCCACAGACGCCTCCTCCTCTACATCCTTCCCCCGATCAAACTTGGCGTCTTTAGTCGGCGCCGATCCCCCCTGCGGAGGCTCGCCGGAGTCGCCGACAGGGTTCGCGGCGGCGGCCTCGACTTCCGGGTGCGCGGGGACCGCATGCCGCGAAGGGTGGAGGTGGAGGCAGTGGGAGAAGAGCCGGGATAGCGTGCGGTAGGACGCGCTGTCGAGATGTGATCGCCGGAGAGTGAGGACAACGGGGGCCGGGGCGGCGAGGATACCAGGGGGGGCCGATTGCGGCGCGAGGGCGCCCTCCATGGATAACGGGTTGGCTGGGTTGGAGTTAGGGTTTAGGGTTCCGAACGGCGCTTCGCCCCGCCGTGGGAGCTCGGCGGCGGCGGAAGAGGAAACCCACTGCAGCGGGAGACGGAGGCGGCAAATAAGGGAGTGTGGGCCAGAATATAATGCCAGCACTACCCAATAAGCTATTCGGCCTAGTGGGCCTATTTGGGCCCAGGCCCACTGATGGCTTTTTCGTGTAAATACTTAGTATTCATTGTATTGCTCAGGTCATTTTTTTTATTAAGACTCAACGGCAGCCTAAAAAGCCCAGAAAAACATTGTATTGCTCAAGGTCGTCAGGATCGAGATCTTGCGTAGGATCGATTTCGTATTGGTAATGTCCGATCGTATGATTATGATCTAAACTAGAATCGCGCCTCTTATTTTATAGGCGGCAAGATATACAACATTATTTTACAATGATGATCCTATATAGGCTTAGGATCGAAATTGTCTTACGGGATTCCACGATGCGGATCACGGTACCAACAACCTTGGTATTGCCTCAAAGATCAAATGTTGGGTTTTTCCTAAACATTAGATTGATTTTATAGAGCGCATTCGGTCTACTCTTTATTTCTGTCTTTTTTATGGTGCCATTCATAATTGCATATGAGCCTAGAGGTAGAGATATATTTATAAACTCTACTTTCAAGTGTCGCAAAACGACTCATCTATTTTCAATACACCGTGAGACTCTTAAATTATGTCATCAACCACGATCAGACATGTCGATTTTATGAGTCTAAATTATATTAGTCTCTAGTACACATATGCAAGTCATACGCCACGATCAAATTGTTTACGAAATTAATTCTAATCATATCATGTGAGTCAACAGTTTGCAGAGTCGATCCTATGAAACAAATCCAACTATTTCACTCGTTATTTTTACTATATAGGACGTTAAAATGGGGCACCATGGTGCTCAGGCACCATGATTTCAAATGCATCAATTCCATATAAATTCGGGTATATTTTTGAAAATATCAGTTTTACGGTATACACTCATCTATAACAATTCAAATGAAATGTATAAGTTTGAAAAAAATATACTCAAATTCAAAAGTTTTGAACGAATTTAGATCACATACTTTACTGATTTATATATATAATCAGCATATACCTACCATCAAACTATTATAAAAAAAAAGGCAACTACAATTCGAAATTTAGTTCAAACTTGTTTGAACTAGTTAGTAAACTAGTTAAACTTGACATCCAATAAATTTTAAAATTTTTTGCACACGATACATACCTATTACATTAAATTTTAGTAGACTTGATCTCAATAATTATGTATATCATATTTCAGCACAGCCATCATCGGCACCTCGAGTTAAATTCTACATCAAACTATTTTCTATCACTTGCATCAATAATATGAATAATTCAACATTGAGTTAAACTAATAATAACCACAATAAATATTAAAAGCTATGTAAAAATTTCAACATCTCCCACTTGACCGAAACATTTCAATCAATAAACTAAAGTCACATGTCTTTAACATGCTTAGAAAATAATTCCTAACTTACTGAGTTAGTCAGTGGATCTTCCTTCAATATATTTACTTTTATTATGAAATAAGTGATAGGTTGTAATACACTTTCCACAACTTTAAGTGATGCAAGAAATATCTTTAGCCATACACCTTCCTTTGTTGCTTCAGATGCATCAATATATTCAGCTTTAATTGATAAAAAGAGTAATTGTATCATGTTTCTTACTACACCAAGGAATATCACCTCCTGCCAAAGTAAATATATATAACTAAAAGTTGATTTTCGGTTATCCAAATCCTCTTGCCAATAAACATCAGTATAATCATGTAGTTGAAGATTATGACCATGAAAACATAATGAATAATCCATAATTCATTTAACATAACACAATATATATTTGATTTGTTTCCAGTGTTCTTCCACATGATTTTTTTGATATCTACTAAGAATTCCAATGGCATGGCTAAGGTCAGGTTGTGTAACTAATATGGCATACATAAGACATCCCAAAGCTAAAGAATAAGAAATTACATTCATTCTAGCATTTTTCTTAGGAGTATTTGGATATAATTCCTCACTGAGTTTAGTTCTCTTCACAATAAGTACATTAACATGTTTGTTGTTTTTCATAGAAAATTGTTTTAAAAGACTTCCAAGATATGTCTTTTGAGACAACCCAAGAATCCTTTTATTTCGATCTCTATGTATTTCAAGTACTTCTGAAACATAGGAAGATTCTCTCATATCTTTCATATCAAATTTAGAGGATAACCAAGTTTTCACTTCCATCGATGTATTTTTATTATTAGAAGCACTAAAAATATCATCAACATATAAAGACACTAAGACAAAATATTTACCTATAATTTTTGTATATATGCAATGAACACCTTCCATTATTAAAAAAACCATATGACATGATAGTATTATCAAATAGAATATACTATTGACATGAAGCCTGTTTAAGACTACAAATTAATCTATTCAATTTGCAAACCTTATTTTTTATTTTCTTTTTCTCTAAAACCTTCTGATTGTTTCATGTATATTTCCTCCTCTAAAAGACCATCAAGAAAAATAATTTTAACATCCATTTGGTGGAATTTAAGGTCATAATAAGCCATCAAAGCACTTCTCAATGTTTTAGTATTAATCTTACGTATGATTTATTTGGGTTCAGAGGAACTCTTGAAGACCTGGCTACAATCACACAGACAAAAGACATAAGGATTTTTATATAGGTTTGGACCTTCTCCTAGGAGAATAACAACCCTACTCCTGTGTGGCTATTACTCAATGAATTGATTACAATGAAGAAAGTAATGCGGAATGTCTTGCTCTACTTCTATTCTCCCTTGGGCCTATCCCGATCTGTCCTTCCACTTTCCTCTTTCCCCCCTCGACGTCCTCATATAGCTTGCAAGGCAGTGGTAGTTTTTTCATGCCAAGAGACGCCTTAACATTTCAAATGGTAACCATCTGACAGGAATTATTTGAGATGTGGTATCTCACTCATCGTACGGTTGTTTATATCAGAGAGAAGTTATGTGTATTTATTCTCTGGAATAAACACCCATGCTAACCGCCTCATCAGACAGGTCCACGATGTAAAAGGTTGTCATAGGTAGGTCAGTCGGAGTTTGGCTTGATCGTAAGAGGATCTACGACTACAAGGCGGTCACAGAATAACTTACAACTATGTCATGGTCATGTAAAAACCTACGACTATGAGGTTGTCAGACCCGAATTTTTCAATCCAGAATCTACTATGTTCACTGCACTATTCCCTGGATCAGTAGATAGTGCACACAGGTACAATGCTGAATCACATCATACATCGCATAACCATTAATAATATTACAGAATTAAAATACACCACATCGGGTGAGAGTTTACATAAGGGGCCGCTTACACCAAATGTCGTCATTACACCAAACAGCGGAAACAAAAGCAAAAGTAAGACCACACCACAGGCAAGTGACTGGGGGTAATGTGTGCATTATATATTATCCAGACTTAGACAATATACGTGCACACACCGCCGTAGGTCAAACTTGTCTATGATCTGAAAGCGTAAACCACGCCCTAATTTCCTTCGTTGCTTCTTCCTTCAGTAACAGGGGCGTCCTCATGAGCATAGTGATCTTGAATACCTGTTTCTGTTTGGGCAGGCGAGTGTGAGCACAAATCCACCGTGCTCAGCGAGCCAACACACCAAATGCAATAATTAACATGCTCAGCTTATCAAAGGAAGGCTTGGGCTTATTTTATTTTGCGTAGAGTGCTTTCGAATACAATTACTTAAAAATCCCTAAGACCTAGCAATTTTTAAACACATGACTTAAATTTGTGAAGTAGGATTATCTTATAATCGACACAGATTCCATCCACCGTTACATGGCATCTGCACCATATAGCATTTTTCAGCGTTATAGCCGCTTAACTTACCATTGGGACGACACCCAGGACAATTCAAACCAGGACCATCTGCAGTCCTTACATTTTTTCATTATCACCCACAAAGATTTTTGAAATAGAACTATATCTAGTTAAGTCCCCATGTCTTCCCTTGACCGTGGGCACGGCTATTCGAATAGTTTTCACTCTGCAAAGTTTGTACACTTTCACCACAAGAGACAACCAACTCGTTGCCCCACACGATTCCTTGGTCATGTGGTTGAGTAGACTGTCACAGTAGCTATTCAGATTATCTAGCTTCTTTCACCATCTCACTCTATGGGCCGTTCCCACTTGCGGTGGGTCCCATACGTTGCACGGGATGTTCCCCACGGCTACTAGCGCTATTCGAACTCCACTCCTCTCAACGCTAGCACGACTGGGAAACTTCACCCTCCACTCGATGTCCCTTTAGGCCTCCCCTTGCCCTTGCAATATCCACACCTATCCCCTACCGGTGAGATGGTTCCGAAAGTTTCGATAAAACTACTTAGCCAAGTTGCATTTTACAGACTTGTGGTTGTACTGTTTTACACGGGATAACATGACAAGATTCGGTCCTTAGGACTACCTGGATGGTTCTACCACATTTCACAATTTGTGCGTCCACTGCACCTCATGCCAGCCCCCATACCATCCACCCAGGTATTAAAGCAATACTGAGGTTTTTCAAGAACGTAAAATAACATGTCCACATTCTCCAGTCTTTCCCACCAAGACTGCCCAAATCATTTCATAATTGCAAGTGATAGTTTTGGAGTATTTATGTACCCCCGGTTATCTAGCCATACTAAGCAACACAATATTTATACAGACTTATTTGCGAAAGTTACACCATTATAATTTTGCTAGGGCGACAAGGTTCATATGTCCAACATTTCAACGAAGTATTACTATCAAGCATAATATTAGGTGTATAACTAACATCTTTAAAAGTGAACGTATTATACCACATAAAATAGCAGCATGCATGTGGATAATTTAAAAAGAAATTAAATTTGCATAAACATGGGTTCAACATGGTCAAAGTGTTAACTCGCCTTGGTCACAGTGGTTTGGGTCTGGGTTGTCTTGAGCTTCTAGAGTTGCTGCCTCGACTTCTTCCTCCTGAGCTTCGTACGCTATTTACCGTGCGCAAAATTCATATAAAAAGAAAAGCAGCAAATTAAACAAAATATCACCAGATATTCAAATGAACTCTAAAAATTATGGTTTCAGTTCCATTGGATAGATCTTGAATTTAGAAATTTGTTTCACCCAATTTGGAGTTAAAATGAATAAGTTATGCTCATTTAAAGTCCTCCCAAAAATTATCAAAACCCTGACAGGTGGGTCCCACTGGGTATTTCAGATTTTATATTTCTTTTATCTTTTTATGCTTGTGTGTCTATGACAGGTGGGGTCCTCATGTCTGTGAGACCCATTGTTCACGGTCTCTGGCAAGTGGGACCCCTCTGTCAGTGGTCATACATGTTATTGGTCACTGACAGGTGGGACCATTTGGACTCTGGACCCACACGCCAGCGGTCAACACTGACAGGTGGGACCCAGATGTCAGCGGCCTCACAGACTGGTAGCCGCTGACGAGTGGGGCCCGGCTGTCAGCGCGCAAAATTAAAAGAAAGGCTCAACCTCAGCGCTACGGAGCCGGGGGCTCGAACGCGCGCCGAGGGAGCCAGGGGGAAAGCAATAACACTGATAGCCATCTGATCACTCGGGTGTTGCTTACCCATATAGGGTAATTTTACCTCTTGAACCAACCGGTAGAGGGGGGTTGGGCAGAGGAAGTTTGGCCGAGGGAAGGCAGTGGCGTCGCCGGTGAGGAGCGACTAGAGGGTCGGGGGTGACGGTCAAAACGGAATGCCGGGGTTGTGGTGGTGGTGGTGACGGAGGCTGAGGGGCACCGGAGGTATGGCGGCGGTTCGGGAGGCCGCTCGGTGATGGCGAGCTACAGGCGGTGAGAAGCTCGGGCGAGGCCGGGATTGTATCCGCGGCGAGCCAGAGATGGTGTGGTGGCGGGGAATTGGACTCTAATGGCTTGGATCGACAGATCGAAGTTCGCCGGAGTTGGGGAAGGAATTGGGCTCACCGGCGTTTGAAGGGGTTTGGGCGCAATTCTTTTCGGTGGAAGGTTGTGGTAGAAGTGGCGATGCGAGTGAGGGGTTCTCCGAGTTTTATAGGAGTCGGGGCATGGTCAATTGCAACGGGATCGTGCGCGCACGTCGGGGCATCGGCGCTATCGGGCTGCGCCTGGCAGGCGGCGGCGTCAGCGGGCGGTGGGGGTATGGTCGCACGTTTCGAGGAGCTCCCGCACGTCATTGCCCAGTTGAGCTCCCGCACCGTGTCGCCCGGCTTTTGACCGGAGGCAAATGGCGGAGAAGAGGCCAGGCGCGCGGGGAAAAAGGAGGAGGGAGAAGGAGGTGCTGGCGGCTCGGGTCCACCCACCAGAGAGAGGGGGCGTGAGGGAGCGTGGCCCGCTTGGCAGTGGGAGAGAGCGGAGGAAGCGGGCCGCTGGCGGAGCATGCGTGTAGGAGTTGAGCCGCGGGGTGGGAGCGGGTAGGGGTGGGGCTGGGCCGGGGTGATAGCCGGCCTGGTTTCATTTTCCCCCCTTTTCTTTTTAATTTCTTTTCCTGCTCTCCTAGCTTTATATTTTATATTTTAGCACTAATTTTTATAGGTGCCAAAGTTTTTATTATGTACCCATGTATATATGCATGTTGGCATTTTTCAATTGGTTTTCTTCCTCATCATTATACCATTATTTTCAGAAATAAGATTTTATGTTTTGGGCCCAATTCTCTCCCTGTCTTTTATGGATCATTTTTTCAGATTCTTATTTTAAATTTTTAATTCTCTATTGTTTAAACATGTTTGTTTTCTTCTTGACCCTTTTAGCTTCTTGGAACTTCAACCAAATTTTCAGAAAAATGTCATAAACTCCAAATTCAAATATAAACATACTGCAAAATAATTCAAAAGCTCCACATTTTCAGATTTACATTTTTCAGGGTGTTACAGAGGTGATAATAGGAAAGATTTATGACTGAGGAGTTGTCGTAGAAGAGCTTATAACTAAGGAGTTATCATAGAATAGATTATGACTATCTTGTGAAATCTCTCCCTTATAGATAAACGGTATACTCAAGGAGTATAATGACATAACAATATCATTTACAGATAAATAATAATTTGGGGATTGTTATATCCTCGTCAGCATTAATAATACGAATTAAAGTAAATTTAGCAACAGGAGAAAATGTTCCACAAAGTCCATTTACAACCTATGGGCTTATGGTTGTTTGGTAGATGAATAAGTTCGCATACTTTATTTTTTTTTATCGAGTTTAATTCTTCTCGTATTGCTTCAACTCATAGTTTTGATTGTGAGCAGTTTATTACTTCTTTATAAGTCTTTGGTTCTTCCTCTAAATCTGAAATTTTAGAATGGGCTTCCCCTAAGAACTAATAATAATCATCTAAATATTGTGGTGTACTAAAATTCCTTCCACTTCTCCTAAGCATGTTAGTGTTCGGAGTTTGATTTGTATTTCTTCAGGAATTGAACCTCCTTAGCATGAGAATTAATACTAGATGTATTTATATGTGTTTTTGGTGGAGTTGCCAATAATTTCAACCCTACCCACTTAGCACAGTGAGATGTGTATTGATCTAAAAATATTACATCCCTACTTTCTATCAGTTTATCATTTTTTGGATCATAAAACCTGTACCATTTTAATTCCAAAGAATAACCAATAAAAATTCTTGGCGTACTTTTAGGCTGCAATTTTATATGGTTTTGATTTGGCACTCTAATTTTTGCATTACAACCCCAAATAGCTAAGTGGAGAAATGGTGATTTTCTTCCAATCCACAACTCATAAGGAGTGACTGTTATAGCCTTAGATGGCAAGGAAGATCTGAATACATTAAATCCTTCCGACTTATGTTTAAGAAGATATACATATCCAAATCTTAAAAAATCATCAATGAATGTGATAAAATAAATATTTTGATCTCTAGTGGGAGTAGACATTTCACTACAAATATCAAAATAAATAATAGTAAGAGGGTCATTAGATTTTTTTGCCTTTGGAAAAGGTGCACGGGTCATCTTACCCATTATACATGCCTCACAAATATCAAAATCCTCCCACTTAAAGTGCAGAATCCTAGAATTAATAAGATTTTTAATTCTGTTTTTAGATATGTGACTCAGTCGTAAATGCCATAAATAAGATTTTAAGCACCCCTTATCTATCATTAGTATTCCTCATTATGCAGTTAGTCTTACCAACTAAGAAGTTAATTTTTTCATCATTTGATAGCTCATCAAAAAATAAAGATCTTTATGATAAGTTTCAGTATACACTAATTTTCCATTGAGTAATATTTTTACTATTCTTTTTCCGAACAGTATATCATAACTAATAAATTCTAACTAAGTAACAGATATTAAATTCCTTCTCATACTAGGTGAATATAAAGTGTCATGTAGTAATAATTTTCTTTCATTTGGGGAGTTTTATGGCATAATTTCCAATTCCAATACATCAACTTTATCATTAATGCCTAAAAAGATATATCTATTTCCCTTTGGAATTGTTTGCGTAGAAGTAAAAGCTCTATGATCTCTAGTAACATGAGATGTAGCCCTAGAATCGACAACCCAACTATTTGAAAAAGTAATAGTAAGTAAAGATCCAGTGCATACAAAATATTAGACATACCATTAGACGTAGAATTGCTTTTACGCTTAACTGGTTGATTGTTTTTATTTTGTTGCTCATTATGCTTCTTCTTTTTCCCGCAGTTAGCTCTGAAATGCACATACTGACTAAAATTGTGACACTTGAAATTCTTGTATTTATCATTCCTTTGAGCTAAATTATAATTTCCACGATCATTCTGATCGCATTTCTTGTTAAGCTTTTCTTTCAAATCAGTATTAGGCTTCATCTTTTTCCAGTTCTTTTTATTATTACCTTTTTCCTCTCCAAGGTGTAACTCGAAATTATAAGTATTTCTTTGCTTTCTCTGAGAGAGTTTTCTATCTTCTTTCATGAGCAAATGATATCTCAAAGTGCCATCCCGCATGTTGAATATCCTTTCAGAATGATAAAAAGATATCTTAAATTGTTTCCATGAATTTGACAAAGAACTTATAACAACTATGACCTGCACTTTCAGAAAAATGATACTCAATATTTTTCAATTCCTTCGCTAAAACACATAGTTTATTGATATGCTCATTAATTGAAGTGGTATCATACATCTTAATAGAGATAAAGCGATTAACAAGATTAAACACTTTATTTTTCATGCATTCTATTCACCCTCATACTTAGCAGCTAAAGAATGAGTCATTGATCCCTACATAAAAATACGTATTTTATTTTATTATCGCTAGTCCAATTCTCATATTTTTCTACATAATTTCCCTTTTCTCAAAAGAGGCATTTTCTCTCTTCCGATCCGTTCTTATCCATGACATAATCAATATGTTTTTAGTAGAAAGTAAAAACATGATTTTTTTTTGTGCTATGCAATTTACAAGATATAAGTAGTTTTAAAAAAATTATATTGATTGTTATTGCAAGAATAAGTGATACATATTCTGTAGGCTTTAGATATGGAGTGGATGCGATAACGCGAGTGGTGAAGCTTTCGGCCCGTAGACCAAGAACGAAATTGACGCAGCATGTAGTGCTTTGATGCTTTGATTAAGGAGACCACAGGACGCGGTTGTGCTCATTCAGGCTTTAACTTTTAGTTTTTTAATTTTATCTCTTTTAATTTTTGATTTTTAGGTTTTTTATTTTTTATTTCTATGTATTGTTTGTGTTGATATGATTTTTTTTATTTTTTAAAGTTTTAAAAATCAATTACGCTAAGCTACAGTAAAAAACTACTATAAAATCAGAAAAGCTAAATTTTAAGTTTTAAAAGTCTAAATAAGCACTTTAATGAGGAGGGGACGTGTTATGATGCTTCGATTCTGTTACAACCAAAAAGTAACCAATGTACAGACACCTCTTACTGTAAAGACATCATTTAGAACAGACACATCTTTTGCTGGCACCCCTCATCATCTATATATATGTATCAATATGTACAGATTCAATCAGATGAATGAAACCATCTTTCTCTCCAATCACTTGTTATCAATACTCTTGCAATACGTTATCAGCACGAACGCTCATATACAAGTGCAAACAGAGAAGAAGCATTCACGATGAACTCGGTGGAGAGCACGGCCGCTCCACTGCACGGCGCGCGTGGCAGGCACCACGGTGCGACGCGGCGCCCGAAGCGGCGTCGACTGGTGGCGCGCCGCGCCCGAGGAAAAGCCGGAGTAGCACGGCCCACCCGAGCCGGCGAGCCCTTAGCCGGCGGCGCGGTGGCGCGCGGCCGCCAAGGCCCAACGCGAGGTGCGGCCCGCGGCCCGCAGCCGGCGGCTCCCCGAGGCGGCGCCCGAAGAACTGACGTCCGGCCCCACATCCCGTGGCGGCGGCGCTGCAGAGGCCCGCGACAGGCCGGCGCGGTGGCGCCCGAGCCGAAGTGGCCCGCGGGAGGCGGCCGGCGCCCGTGGCGACCAGCGGTAGCAGGCGCGGCCCGACCGGCCGGAGGCACCCGAGCCCGACGTGGCCGGTGCGGCCGGCGCTCGGCGCGGAGGCGCCGGGAGCGGCATGGTGGTCGGCCCGGACGCGCGCCTTGACCGGAACGAGCCCGAAGCGGCCGGCGGTGGCGCAGCCCGAGCCCGTGGCGACGCTCACGGCCGGCGACACGGTGCGGCTCCCGCGGCCGGTGGCGCCCACGGCCGGCGGCGCCCGAGGCTGGCGGAGGCGGTGCCAGAGACCGGCGGAGTCGACGCGGCAGCGCCCGTGGCCGAGGCGGCCCGGCGGCCGGCGCGGCGTGCAACCGGCGCGAGGCGGTGACGCCAACGAGGCCCGGAGGCGCAGCGGCGTGGCGGGGAGGCGCGGACGACGAGGCGCCCGGCGGCCTGCGGCGGCGTCCGGCTGCTTGCGCCCGCAGGCGGCAGCGGCTTGACCCGCCGGTGGCGGCGCCCGCGGCGGGTGAAGGTGGCCGGCGGCGACGGCGTGGAGGCGGCGGCGCCCGACGCTCCCAGGCGGAGGCGGCGGCCCAATGGGCAGGGCGGCGGCGGTTAGGGTTTGGGGGGAAACCCTAAATTCCCCCCCTACCCTCATTTATATATTGCTGCCCGAAATGGGCTTTTAGCCTAAATAACCTCCACTTCCCCACATGGGCCCAAAGGCTGAACGGGCCTTAGCCCAGGTTTTCGGGATTTTGCATTTTCCCCCTTGTATTGCATAGAAAATGCAGAAATTTTCTTTTAAATCAATTACTATTGTAATTTTTGCAGTATAGTCCTTTTGCTTGTTTATAATTGTACCCGTTAATCAGTACTTTTATAAATTAGCATTTCAATCCCTACAGGATCTGAAAATTATATAATTGTTCAAATAAATGTGCATGCACATTTCTATAACTTTTACATATTTAGGATTATTTTATTGCAATTTATTTACAATAGGAATTGCGACCATATTTAAATTTGCTATCTTTTGCAAATTTAAAATTTAAAATTCCCATTTAGTAAGTACCACTGTACTTAATAATTTGGAATTTTTTTGCAAAATATTATACCTACCATAAATATCATAAAATCACAATTTATGGCACTTTGCTTGTACGCTATGCCATACAATAAATTGGTGTTCACCACCAATATTGTGATTACACGTTATTATAAATATAACCTCATGTTATATTTAATTTGGGTATATCTTCATTCGGATTACAATACTCATATTGTTTCCACATATTTTGCATTTTATTACAATATTACCATATACATTAATTTACCTCATGTAAATTAATTATTTATGGTGTACTTTTTATGTAAGTTTTTAAATAGCTTACCATACAAGCACTTAATATTTTTTTTATGCAAATGACTTAGGTTGATTTTCTCTCGTTTTGGAATAACACAAAGTTTCTTAACTTTGATATTGGCCATACACAAGGTAGTACCACAATACTATTGCGGGATTTATTCCTCAACGTGCGTACCCAATATCAAGTTTTGAAACAATTTGGTCTACACTTTTGGGTGACTACCTTTATTTATTTTCCAATTGGCCATACACAAGGTAGTACCATGGTACTACTGTGGGATTTCATTCTCAACGTGTGTACCCAATTTGATTATAAATTATACAAGGTCTACACCTAAGTGATTACCATGGTTCTTTTTCACATTGGCCATACACAAGGTAGTATCAAAGTACTACTGTGGGATTATCATCCTCAAAGTGCGTACCCAATGTTGAAAAATGAATTAAATAAAGTTAACACCATTGGTGATTAACTATGTTATTCCACAATAGGAGAATGTCCCTTTATGTATGTCAAGTTTACCTTGATTACTTGCATTTCGCATTACTTATTTAACATTGCCAAAGATTTTAACAAATCTGTGGTCCTACATATGTAGGCACAATGGCTGCTAAAGAGTTTGAGGCTCTCGCTCTTGACGGCCACAACTTCCCCACATGGGCGATGGATCTCAAAGTGAGTCTATCGTTGCGCGGAATGTACCAGGCAATTGCAGCCCCCCAAGAGGGTGTAGCTCCTTTGGCTGAGCCTCTCAAGTACAATGCCTTATTTATCATAAGGAACCACATCCATCCTGATCTCAAGGCTGAGTATCTGATGGAAGAAGACCCACGCGCTCTGTGGCTTGCTCTTCAAACACGGTATGAACAGCAGAAAGCAGTCATCCTACCGGAGGCTGTCAATGAGTGGAACCACCTCCGCATACAGATTTTAAATCTGTGGGAGAGTTCAACCATACTGTTCATATCGAACATATTTGGTATTGAAAATGAAGTTTGTATGTATTCTATATACTACTATAAGAATTTCATTAAATTCTTCTTTGTGTATATAGATTTTTGGAGTCAATCCAATTGAGGAGGAATTATGCCTTGTGGATAGTGATACCACAAACTCTATACTTAGGGACACAAAATATTTCCTAACTCTTACTAGGAGGAAAGGAAATGTTTTAACCATCGCTAGACGCGATGCAACAATAGTAGGCTCTGGTCGCGCCTCTATTACTCTCCCTATGGGTACACAATTGGAAATTAAGGATGCACTATTGTATCCCGATTCAACACGTACTCTACTCAGTTATAGAGATATCCGTCACAATGGTTTCCATGTTGAAACCCAAAATGACAACAAAGAGGAATATCTCCTCTTAACCAAAAACAACGGATATGGCAAACAATTACTAAAAAAAAATCCATCTTTAAACTCCGGATTGTACTATACATACATCAAACCCGTTCAACATATTGCGTACAAAGTAATTTTCCAAACCACAAACACATTCCAAATATGGCATGATCGCCTTAGCCATCTAGGTATTGGAATGATAAGGAAAATTATTAGCAATTCAATTGGTCATACATACCTCAAAACAAAATTTCCGGAATCCTCAGATTTTGTGTGCACTTCCTGTGCCACCGGAAAATTGATTTTAAGACCCTCTTATCTTAAAATCAGAGCTGAACCACTTAAATTCCTTGAACGCATTCAAGGAGATATATGTGGTCCTATACAACTATTGTGTGGACCGTTCAGGTATTTCATGGTTCTCATTGACGCATCTACTAGATGGTCACATGTGTGTCTTTTATCCACACGAAACCATGCATTTGCTTGGTCAAATTATCCAATTACGAGCATATTATCCTGAATATCGAATTCAATCAATTCGAATGGACAATGTTGCTGAATTTTCATCCCATGCCTTCAATGACGATTGTATGACTCTTGGGATACAAGTTCAACACTCTGTTCCATATGTTCATACACAAAATGGTTTAGCACAATCTCTTATCAAGAGAATCAAGCTCATTGCAAGACCATTATTACAGAATTGCAACTTACAATATCATGTTGGAGTTATGCAGTTTTACACGCTGCTGACTTAATACAATTGCGTCCAACTGCTTATCATAGCACTTTCCCGCTACAATTAGTACGTGGAAATCCACCAGATATTTCCCATCTGCGAAAGTTCGGTTGCGATACATACGTACCGATCTCACCACCGCAGCGTACCTCAATGGGACCGCACAGGAAACTTGGGATCTATGTTGGGTATAAATCTCCGTCAATCATAAAATACCTCGAGCCCCTAACAGCGGACCTGTTTACGGCCCGGTACGCTGATTGCATATTCAATGAGGAACATTTCCCGGCATTAGGGGGAGACAACAAGTACCAAACTGAATGCCAGGAAATTAATTGGAATGTACAAGGCATTCCTGCCTCAGACCCACGTACCAGAGAGACTGAACTTCAAGTTCAGAAACTCATTCATTTGCAAAATATTGCAAATAACCTGCCAGATGCATTTACTCATTATAAGGGTGTCACAAAATCCTATAATCCTGCCAGAAATGTACCTGAAAGAGTGGAGGTACCGCAAAATACCACTCAACTCCCAGTTCAAAATAAGAGGGGGAGAAGTACGGTACAAATGGCGGATACAGCTTCTAACAAGCGACAAAGGAAAAGAATGTAAATGCAGATCAACCTCATGTTGATAGACACCAAAGGATCCTTGAACCCAGATCAACAGTGCACTCAATTACTGATCCTAGGACATCGGAATACCCCGACTCAAATGTTTTGGGAAATAACATTAAGTCATCAGGGGTCCAAGAAATTTCCACTAACTATACTGATTCTGGAGAATCATACGATCGTAAGACTACAATTGTCGACATTTATTTCTCCACAACAATTGTAAACAACCTTCAAAATGATCCAGATCCCAAGACCATGGCAGAGTGCAAACAGCGCTCGGACTGGAATCAATGAAAGGATGCAATTCAAGAGGAGTTAGCCTCGCTCAAGAAAAGAAATGTATTCACCAATGTAACACATACACCTCCCAAAGTATCCCCTGTCGGTTTCAAATGGGTTTTCGTCCGCAAACGGAATGAAAACAATGAGGTGGTGAGATACAAAGCAAGGCTTGTAGCACAAGGGTTCACGCAGAGACCCGGCATTGATTTCAATGAAACTTATTCTTCAGTAATGAGTGGAATAACATTCCGATACTTAATCTCATTGGCAGTACAAAATCATCTATCTTTTCAGTTGATGGATGTAGTGACCGTATATCTTTATTGGTCACTTGATTCGGACATATACATGAAAGTTCCCGATGGAATTTCAATTCCGAATCCAAACGCAAATCGCACAAATCGCAATATGTATTGTGTAAAATTAAACAAGTCTTTACACGGCTTGAAACAGTCGGGAAGAATTTGGTACAACCGACTAAGTGAGTTCCTAACCAAAAAGGGATACTCCAACAATGATGATTGCCCATACGTGTTCATTAAAAGATCATCGACAGGATTTTGCATTATATCTGTGTATGTTGATGATCTTAATATCATTGGTAACACACAAGATATAGATGAAGCACGTAATCATCTTATGACGGAATTTGAAATGAAGGATTTGGCTAAAACCAAATTTTGCTTAGGTATACAACTTGAGCACCTTCATACATGCATCATAGTGCATCAATCAGCCTATGTCCAGAAAATATTGGGGAAATTCAATATGGACAAAGCATATCCATTGAAAACCCCCATGGTTATTCGATCTCTCGACAGGGACAAAGATCCATTTAGACCCCGAGATGACAATGAAGAGCTATTGGGATCCGAGGTTCCATATCTCAGTGCCATTGGAGCGCTTATGTACCTTGCAAATTGCACCCGACCGGATATTGCATTTGCGGTAAATCTACTTACTAGATATAGCGCTGCTCCAACCAAAAGACATTGGGTAGGAGTGAAGAATATCCTTAGATATCTTCAAGGCACTAAAGATCTCGGTCTATTCTTCCATAAGAATAAAAATGTGGATTTAATAGGATATACAGATGCTGGCTATTATCAGATCCCCATAATGCCAGATCTCAAACAGGCTTTGTATTTTTACACGGTGGAACAACCATCTCTTGGAAGTCTTCAAAACAGACTCTAGTGGCTACATCCACTAATCATTCTGAAATAATTGCATTATATGAAGCATCACGTGAATGTGTATGGCTTCGCAGAATGATTAACCACATACAACAATCATGTGGTATAGGTGTGTAACATCCTGATTTTCAGAGTCTTTTTGAAGCTTTTAAAATAAAATTCACCATTTGAATTTTTCTGGAATTAATTAAAGCTTAATTGGAATTTTATTAAATTGAAAGGATTTAATATGATTAAGATAAACATTAACATTTGCCAATGTTATTTTATTTGAGTTCCTTGAGCCTCAAGTAATTTTCTGGAATTTTATTGGTTTTTTTTCTGGATTTATTTGCTATTTTCTAGAGCTCAAAAGGATTTATTTGAATTTCTGGAAAAGAAAAAGAAAAGAAAATCCCAAACCGGCCAGTGGGCCGAAAACCCACCAGCCGGCCCAGCCCAGCAGGCCGCCAGCCCAGCCAGCGCGCGCCCGCTCACGCCACGTGTCGCGCATCGGCGCCCAGTCCGCGCCCGCGCCTCTCGGTTGGATGCCAGCCACGTGTCGCCCATCCGCCGCAGCCGCTTCGCCCGCGCGCCATCCGTGCCGCCCGCTCGCCCGGAGCCACTGACAGGTGGGGCCCACCTGTCAGGGTCCTCGTTCCCGACCGGGACTCTCTTCCCCGTCCCCGTTCCGAACTCTGCCACGCCGCCGCCGTCTCCGCCGCGGACTCTTCGCCGCACCCGACCCGGCCGCCTCAGCGTCCGCGTATAAAAGCGCCCGACCCCTCTGCTTCTTCACCGTCCCTCCGCCGCCGCTCATCGCCGGAGCCGCCGGTGCGTCACCGTCGCCCGTACGCCACCGGTCGCTTGGCGTTCGCCGCTCGTCGCCGGAGCTCGCCGCCGAGAGCGCTCGCCGTTTAACGCCGCCGGTGAGTGTTGGAAATATGCCCTAGAGGCAATCATAGAGATGATGATATTTCGTTGTATCCATGATTTAATAAATGTTCCTTGAATATTGCCTTTGTATTGATTAACAAGTATGTGACTTGTTTGTGAAACTCTTTACTTGTATGGTTATTCTAAAGTTGTCCCTAGTCGAAGTTCATATGTGGTCACACGTGAATAATGGATTAGCACATGTATCGGTTGATGACCATGTTTCACAGGTCATAGACATGGAGATGTCAAACCAATAATGTGGACACATGTTTAGAACATGGGGTTGGACCGACCCAACATGAGACATAACGATTATACTTATGGTTCTCTCTCTACACAATGTGTACGCCTTGTCCTTAGACCTGAGATTGTCGCATGTACTTGAGATGTGAATCGACCTACTTAGGGGCTATCAAACGCTGCTCCGTAACTGGGTAGTTATAAAGGTAGCTTTCGGGTTTGTCATGAAGCATGCTGCGAGGCATGGTCAGTCGAGATGGGATTTGCCCCTCTCTACCTGAGAGAGATATCTCTGGGCCCCTCGAGTGATCGGATCCAGAAATGCATGGCCATGCTACTTAAGGTTAAGAGTTAACCTAGTAAGGGATTCCGGATCACAGGATCGAGAAAGAGTGGTCAGCTTGGAGCTCGACCAAATATCGTGAGGCAAAGGGATTGGCATGTACATAAAGTTGTGATGGTTCGTTCGATATGATCTTTATGTATGTTTAGGAGTTGGCACGTCTTGCTAGAGGCCGCTACCAACTATTGACCGAGTAGGTAAACTCGTGTCATGTCTAAACATACGTGAACCCATAGGGTCACACACTTAAGGGCTGAAGCCTAATTCGGATTGGATCCGGGTTGGACTGGGTATTGAGTCCTAATGGGCCTCCATTCGCTGAAGCCCATTATAAGGACGTCTATAAAAGGAGGGCTAGGGCGCACAGGGTTGGGAGAATTTTTTCGTGACCTCCTCAAACCCTGGCCGCCACCCCTCCCACGCCCTGGGCGCTCGCTCGGATCTAGTAATCCGGCGTGCGTCGCTTCCTCCCGTACGTGTGGATACCTTTTGGCGGCGCTGCATCTGTAGCGTTTGGACGAACCGCAAGAGAGGAGTTGTACGTTGGACGCCGCGACGAGGACGAGGAAGTAGTACGACTACTCTGCCCCGACGTGCTGCATCGACGTAGTACGACTACTCTGCCCCGACGTGCTGCATCAATTCCGCACCTGCGCGTCTAGTGGTAATTCCGTGATCTATAACTGCAGTGATCTTGGTTTACGGGCATAATTTTTATTAATTTGCGCTAGCGTAGCCTACCCGTAGTCCTTCAGTGGTATCAGAGCCATTGCTGTCATGTTATAGGTTCGGGTGATTTGCATATGGCGATATGTAAGTCGTTATGATCGATGTGATCGATTGTATAGTTCTGGTAATGGATAGATCTGGTTTCCGTGATCATTCTGCTAAGGTCGTGCCACAACATACCCCTACCGGTCGGTATCACCATCGGGGTAGACAGTGACACGTAAAACCGATTGCGGAATGCGAAGATCAATATGATTGGTCGAATCGGAACCTAGATTAATAATCGATATTCCGTGATTGTGCTGCTAAGGTCGTGCCACAACATACCCCTACCGGTCGGTATCACCATCGGGGTAGACAGTGACACGTAAAACCGGTCGCGGTACGCGAAGATCAATGCAAATTGGTCGAATCGGAACAATAGTCGATTTGGGGTAAATATGATTTGCCGATCAAAATCCTAAGTAAAAATTGCATAGATTGGATCTCTGTTTTTTTTACGAATCTATGCATAACTTGTTTTTGCAGGATGTATGTGACCAGTATGGCCTAATGTGTATGTGATGCATTTTATAATATTTTCATGACCTGCGTGTCGTGGGTTCGGCAACACGGCTGGAGCCATAGTGTTGTCAAAGTATTGTATTAACGGCCTGCGTGCCGACTTGTGATGATTCCTTGTATCCATGTATTTGATTACTAGCTGTTATGAGTAATAGCTTATATTAGTACTCGGAGGACACATCACTCGGAGGGATGGCACACATTAACCATGGAGATGGAGATCATCATGGTGGACAGATTCTATGGCGATGGAGATCACCATGAGAAAATGGGCCATACTGAGTCACAACTGTGTGAATGCTATTCCTGTTTGTTTTACTCCTATGCATGTTTGAATGGTAGAAGTATAACGATCCCTCACAAAATGTTAAGTTAAACATATGCCCTCCCAACTAAACCCTGCACCATCCCATGTCTTGTAAATTGATGGTGGGTCTATAAAATTAGGGCACCATCGACTTTCCTTGACTAGATGGGTTTGTATCGGATACATACATGCATAAGGGTTGGTGAACTTAACAAGGTTATCATAAAGGTTATGGGCCTTGGGGCATAAAGGTTGGGCGCCGAGGCATAGAGATGTCACCCAACAACAAGAGTCATATAGAGATATGATTAGTAAGGTGTTACTTACCGAATTACCTTGTCTCCTAGCGGTGATGCAAAAGCTCACTAGTAGACTAGTTAATTGCGGATCTTGAATTGCTAAGAATCAATAGAGGGATATTGATTTTAGTGGGAGTACATTCTATTAAATTTGTTTAATACAGTTTACTCTATCATGGTTCTATTTGTCTTAGTATTTTGCATTTTCTGTTGTAGATCAATGGCATCTAACAACCGCGCACACCCTTTTGCTTTGCGATCGATTCTTGAGAAAGAAAAATTAAATGGAACAAACTATTCGGACTGGGTCCGTAACCTGAGAATTGTTCTCAGGGCAGATAAAAAGGAACACGTTCTAGACACCCAAATCCCAGAAGAACCTGCTGACAATGCGACTGCTGCTGTTAAAAATGCCTACAAGAAAGCATGTGATGACTCTCTTGAGATTAGCTGTCTTATGCTTGCATGCATGGAACCTGACCTTCAAAAGCAGTTTGAGGATCAGGAAGCGTATGATATGATCATGGCGCTTAAGGACATGTTCCAGACACAGGCCAGGACTGAAAGGTTCAATGTGTCTAAGGCTTTTCTGGAATGCAAGTTAACAGAAGGTGCACCCGTAGGCCCACATGTGATCAAAATGGTTGGTTACAGTCAGACTTTGGATAAACTTGGTTTTCCAATTAGCCAAGAGTTGGCAACTGATTTCATTTTGGCGTCTCTACCACCTAGCTATGGACATTTCATTTCGAACTACCATATGCATGGGGTGGAAAAGGGCCTTAATGAGCTTTGTGGGATGCTCAAAACAGCAGAGAGTGACATTAAGAAGTGTGCAGGGCCTAGCCATGTGATGGCTGTGCAGAACAAGTCTAGCTTCAAGAAAAAGGGTAAGAAGCCATGGGCAAAGAATAAGGGCAAGGCTAAAGATATGATCTCAAAGCCAACGCCTAAGCCTAAAGCTGGACCTGGAGCTGAGACAGTATGCTACTATTGTAAAGAGACTGGCCACTGGAAGAGAAACTGCAAGAAGTACATGGATTCTGAGGAATGCAAGAAGAATGCTGGAAGTAAGACTTCCACCCATGGTACACTTGTCATAAATGTTTTAGACATTTTTCTTGCTGATTCTCCTATTAACTCTTGGGTATTTGATACCGGATCAGTTGCTCACATTTGCAACTCGATGCAGGGGCTAATAAGAAGTAGAGGAGTCGCAAGAGGTGAAGTTGATTTTCGCGTCGGAAATAAAGCAAGGGTTGCTGCGTTGACCGTTGGCACCATGCAACTTCAGCTTCCTTCAAGATTTATTATGGAATTGAATAATTGTTATTATGTTCCTAGTATGAGTCGAAACATTTTATCTCCCTCATGTTTGATGAGAGATGGTTATTCATTTGCAAGTAAAGACAATGGTTGTTTGATCTCTAAAAATGAAATGTTTGTGGCTTTTGCGCCCATTGTGAATGGGTTATTTATTTTAAATCTTGATGATGCGCCCATCTTTAACATAAATGCTAAAAGACTTCGACCTAATGATTTGAATCCCACCTATGTTTGGCATTGTCGTTTGGGTCACATAAGTGAAAAGCGCATGAAGAAGCTCCATGATGATGGTCTTCTAACTTCGTTTGATTTTGAATCATACGAGACATGTGAAGCTTGTTTGCTTGGTAAGATGACCAAGTCACCTTTCAAAGGTTCTTTTGAGAGGGCTTCAGACTTGTTGGAAATCATACATACTGATGTATGTGGACCAATGAGCACGACTGCTAGAGGTGGATTTCATTACTTCATAACTTTCACTGATGATTTTAGTAGATATGGCTATGTCTACTTAATGAAGCATAAGTCTGAAACTTTTGAAAAGTTCAAAGAGTTCCAGAATGAGGTTGAAAATCAACGTGCCAAGAAAATTAAGGCTCTGCGATCTGATCGTGGTGGCGAGTATTTGAGTCATGAATTTAGCAATCATCTGAAGAGTTGCGGAATTGTTCCACAGCTAACACCGCCCGGAACGCCTCAAAGAAATGGGGTATCCGAGCGGCGTAATCGGACCTTGTTGGACATGGTTCGATCGATGATGAGCCAGTCAGATCTACCATTATCATTTTGGGGTTACGCTCTAGAAACAGCAGCTTTCACACTTAATAGGGTACCGTCTAAATCCGTAGTTAAGACACCATATGAGATATGGACTGGGAAGAGTCACAGTTTGTCTTTTCTAAAGATTTGGGGATGTGAGGCGTTTGTCAAGCGACTACAGTCGGACAAGCTCACACCCAAGTCGGATAAATGCATTTTCGTGGGATATCCGAAGGAAACCTTTGGATATTACTTCTACAACCGACTAGAGGGCAAAGTGTTTGTCGCTCGAAGTGGTGTTTTCCTAGAGAAAGAGTTTCTCAACAGGGAGACAAGTGGAAGAACGGTGCAACTTGAAGAGGTTCAAGATGAACCAATCGGGGAAGACTCGACGAATGATGCCCACGTGGCAGAACAAGTTGAGGAACCCATGGCAAAGGAAGCACCACCACCACGAAGGTCGGAAAGGCTCCGCAATGCGCGAGATATGTTATTGTTAGACAATGATGAGCCTACGACCTATGCGGAAGCAATGATGGACCCAGACTCTGAGAAATGGCAAAGTGCCATGAGATCCGAGATAGCATCCATGGGAGACAATCAAGTTTGGAACTTGGTTGACCCGCCTGATGGTGTTAAAACCATAGAGTGCAAATGGATCTATAAAAAGAAGATTGATATGGATGGAAATGTTCATATCCATAAAGCTCGACTTGTCGCAAAAGGTTTTCGGCAAGTTCAAGGAGTTGACTACGATGAGACCTTCTCGCCTGTAGCGATGCTTAAATCTATACGGATCATTCTAGCTATTGCTGCATATTTCGACTATGAGATATGGCAGATGGATGTCAAAACGGCTTTCCTTAATGGAAATTTAACCGAGGACGTGTATATGATACAGCCCGAGGGTTTTGTCGATCCAATCAATGCTAGAAAAGTATGCAAACTTCAAAAATCCATTTACGGATTGAAGCAAGCATCTCGGAGTTGGAACATTCGTTTTGATGAAGTGGTCAAAGGGTTTGGCTTCATCAAAAACGAAGAAGAATCTTGCGTTTACAAGAAGGCAAGTGGGAGCTCGCTCGTATTTCTAATCTTATATGTAGATGACATATTACTGATTGGAAATGATATTCCTATGCTCGAGTCCGTTAAGACCTCACTGAAAAATAGTTTTTCAATGAAGGACTTAGGGGAAGCGGCATATATTTTGGGTATTAAGATCTATAGAGATAGATCAAAAAGGCTAATAGGATTAAGCCAGAGTACTTACATTGACAAAGTGTTGAAACGGTTCAACATGGAGGAGGCAAAGAAAGGGTTCTTGCCCATGTCTCATGGCATAAATCTTGGCAAGACTCAGTGTCCTTCGACAACTGATGAGCGAGATCGCATGAGTAAGATTCCATATGCTTCGGCCATTGGATCTATCATGTATGCTATGATATGTACTCGCCCAGATGTTTCCTATGCTCTAAGTGTTACGAGCAGATACCAGGCTGATCCCGGTGAGAGTCACTGGACAGCGGTTAAAAACATCCTCAAGTATTTGAGAAGAACTAAGGATGTGTTCCTAGTCTACGGAGGTGAGGAAGAGCTCGTTGTAAATGGTTACACCGATGCAAGCTTCCAAACCGACAAAGACGATTACAAGTCGCAATCGGGTTTTGTGTTCATTTTGAACGGTGGTGCGGTCAGTTGGAAGAGTTCCAAGCAGGAGACTGTTGCTGACTCTACAACGGAGGCCGAGTACATTGCAGCTTCTGAAGCAGCAAAGGAAGGTGTTTGGATAAGGAAGTTCATATCTGAACTAGGTGTGGTTCCTAGTGCATGCAGTCCTCTGGATCTTTACTGTGATAACAGTGGGGCCATTGCGCAAGCCAAGGAGCCAAGGAATCACCAAAAGAACAAACACATACTGCGGCGGTTTCATCTCATTCGAGAGATCCTCAATCGAGGAGATTTAAAGATATGCAAAATACATACGGATTTGAATATTTCAGATCCTTTGACGAAGCCTCTCCCACAGCCTAAGCATGAGGCGCACACAAGAGCTATGGGTATTAGATATCTTCTAGATTGACTCTAGTGCAAGTGGGAGACTGTTGGAAATATGCCCTAGAGGCAATCATAGAGATGATGATATTTCGTTGTATCCATGATTTAATAAATGTTCCTTGAATATTGCCTTTGTATTGATTAACAAGTATGTGACTTGTTTGTGAAACTCTTTACTTGTATGGTTATTCTAAAGTTGTCCCTAGTCGAAGTTCATATGTGGTCACACGTGAATAATGGATTAGCACATGTATCGGTTGATGACCATGTTTCACAGGTCATAGACATGGAGATGTCAAACCAATAATGTGGACACATGTTTAGAACATGGGGTTGGACCGACCCAACATGAGACATAACGATTATACTTATGGTTCTCTCTCTACACAATGTGTACGCCTTGTCCTTAGACCTGAGATTGTCGCATGTACTTGAGATGTGAATCGACCTACTTAGGGGCTATCAAACGCTGCTCCGTAACTGGGTAGTTATAAAGGTAGCTTTCGGGTTTGTCATGAAGCATGCTGCGAGGCATGGTCAGTCGAGATGGGATTTGCCCCTCTCTACCTGAGAGAGATATCTCTGGGCCCCTCGAGTGATCGGATCCAGAAATGCATGGCCATGCTACTTAAGGTTAAGAGTTAACCTAGTAAGGGATTCCGGATCACAGGATCGAGAAAGAGTGGTCAGCTTGGAGCTCGACCAAATATCGTGAGGCAAAGGGATTGGCATGTACATAAAGTTGTGATGGTTCGTTCGATATGATCTTTATGTATGTTTAGGAGTTGGCACGTCTTGCTAGAGGCCGCTACCAACTATTGACCGAGTAGGTAAACTCGTGTCATGTCTAAACATACGTGAACCCATAGGGTCACACACTTAAGGGCTGAAGCCTAATTCGGATTGGATCCGGGTTGGACTGGGTATTGAGTCCTAATGGGCCTCCATTCGCTGAAGCCCATTATAAGGACGTCTATAAAAGGAGGGCTAGGGCGCACAGGGTTGGGAGAATTTTTTCGTGACCTCCTCAAACCCTGGCCGCCACCCCTCCCACGCCCTGGGCGCTCGCTCGGATCTAGTAATCCGGCGTGCGTCGCTTCCTCCCGTACGTGTGGATACCTTTTGGCGGCGCTGCATCTGTAGCGTTTGGACGAACCGCAAGAGAGGAGTTGTACGTTGGACGCCGCGACGAGGACGAGGAAGTAGTACGACTACTCTGCCCCGACGTGCTGCATCGACGTAGTACGACTACTCTGCCCCGACGTGCTGCATCAATTCCGCACCTGCGCGTCTAGTGGTAATTCCGTGATCTATAACTGCAGTGATCTTGGTTTACGGGCATAATTTTTATTAATTTGCGCTAGCGTAGCCTACCCGTAGTCCTTCAGTGAGTCCCGCCGCCACCTCGGTCGCCGCTGGCCAGACCCCGCCGCCGTCCCAGACCTCGCCGGCCAGCCGCCGCCGCTACCCGCCCGCGCCTCGCCGCCCGCACCTCGGTCGCGCCCCGCGTCCCCTCGGCCCTTGCGCCGGCGTGCGTCAGCGCTGGCGTCACCCGCGACCCCTCGCCTTCCTGTAGACCTGGTCCCCGTGCACCGTGCCTCTGCCGGTGGGTCCCGCAGGTCCACCGTGCACCCGTGAGCCGAGATGGCCACGTCAGCTGTGCCCCGTCAGCCTTACCCGCACACGTGTTGCCACGTGGTCGCCACGTCAGCCCTACCCGCCGCGTCAGCAGCCGCCGCCCCCGCACTGTTTCGTGAGCCGGGTTCACCGTAGACCCGTTCTCCCGTGCACCCGGTCCACAGCACAGTACCTTTTCCAATTTCCCCGATTTTCTTTAGATCCAATTTTTTCAAGAGCCCGTTCTCCCTCGTCCTAGCTCCGATTGACCCGATTCTTTTTCCTAAATTCATCTAAAATTGAGCTCGACCTTTTGGTTCAGGTTTGAAAGTTTTTGGAGTTCATTTGAATTTTATTTGATTTTATTTTGTCTTTTCGTCTCGTTTTCTCTCTCGTTAGATCGCGTGTTCGAGGGAGCGGAAGTTGGATTTGAAGATCAAGAGCCCTCAGCTGAGCAAGGCCAAGGCAAGTCGTATTCTTTGATCATGTTGAACCTAGTTTTCAAATCTATTATGTATTATGTTGCTTTAAATTATCATGCATTGCTACTATATTATAAAACCCTTGTATTGGTAGTTATACTCCCAATTGGTTATTTCCCTCCATGATAATTTGACTACCATGTTTCCATTGACACCTTAGGATTGGGAATTATTTAGTGATACAATAATAGTTGTCACATGGGGTTATGTCTAATTGCTTAGCCAGGCTTATCATTAGCACGTTGGGTCTGTCATCACATGTGGTTAATTAATCTTGACTTAATGATTTACTTGAACATGGTGGTTAGCCACAGTTAAAAAATTTGTATGTCATGACATGGGTAGTGTCATGGGCATTGGTTATACAAACTTGGCTTTCACTTGGGCGAATGATCGTGCAGTAAAGGGGGTGCTGGATGCACATTGGGATGTGGATGTTTCGCCTGGGTAACTCTTAAGGACTTAACTTTGTGCGCCATTGATCTGAGTTTTATCGTGCAAACCACATGTCTAGTATGGGATAGACCTGGCATAATAATTTGTGAAGTCTCAACTTTGGTTTCACCACTGATGTTGTTGTGGCGCAAGGGGGGGCAATTATCGACTAGGGGGTTACCCTACTCGACAGCGAAACCTTAGCGAGTGGGATCGGGTTGAGATGGATCATTGTAAAAGCCTTGTTGTGATTATCTTTAACGTGAGGATTATCACATCGTGTGGGTACAGTTGTGCAACCTCTGCAGAGTGTAAAACTATTCGAATAGCCGTGTCCTCGGTCATGGACAATGCTCGGTGATTTCACACGAGGGGTAGAGTCTTTATGAAATTTTGGTTGGTTTGAGCTGGGAAGTTCACTTGTGGTTACATTCAGTTCCTTTGGTTATCTACTTAGTGTCTGTTGTTAAATTCGCTTTTCAATCTATTTAGTGTATTTACCTTAAATCGTTGCTTTATGCAAAATTAACCTTTCAGCCATCCATTGTTAAGCCTTGCATACTATATTGCATTTATTTGTTACAAACGACTTGCTGAGTACCAATGTACTCACGGCTTTATGCCCATGTTGCTCAGTTGAAGAGGAGGGACCAGATCAGCAGGAGTTGCTAGAAGGAGGCTACTACGAGGACTTCACCGATTAGGACTTCGCTCCCCAGTCGATTGCCTGTGGGCATGTCGAATGGCTACTACGTTAATTTTGGATTTCCGCTGCTAGTTTCTTTAAAGCCCTTCAGGCTAATAATTGTAAGCTTGGCCATAAGGTCGTACTCTGATGGTTATTAATATAATTCGGATTTTTCTTTAGAATATCGTGATGTGGATGATATTTGTCTTTGTTTGCGCTGTGTGCACTAGCGTGATCCTGGAGTAGTGCAGAATACACAGTAGAGTCCGGATTTGTATATTCGGGTCTCGACAAGGTGCTATCGCATCATCTACCATTATCTACGAAGATAATGCTGCTTGCGTTGTCCAAATGCAAACGGGTTACATAAAGAGCAATATCACAAAACATATTGCACCTAAATTATTTGGGAAAATCTGTTGAGTAGCACTGAAAATACACCGTTTCCGGAAAATACCACTAAAAGAATCGGGTTCCGGATATTACCACCAAAAACTTCAAATTTCTTCGGAATCTAGCATTTTGGACAAAAATGCCCCTCCCCCTCCCCTCCCTCACCTTCTCTCCTTGTGGCGCCACCCCGTCCGCCTCCCCGCCCCCGCCTCGTCCTCGCCGCCGGCCTCCCCGCCTCCTCCCTCCTCACGCCGTCGCCTACCTCCACCTCCTCCTCGCCCCCGCCTCCCCGCTCCTCTCCCCGCGCCGTCTGCCCCCTCTTCCCCCACCTCTTCGCCGCCGGCCTCCCCGCCTCCTCCCTCCTCACGCCGCCCCGTCTGCCTCCGCTCCACCGCACACCGGCTGCCTCCGCTCGCCAGCGCAGCCGAGCCGCACGCCGGCCACCATCGCCGCGCCTCGGCCCGCAGCCGACCGCGCCGCGGCGTGAGGAAGGAGAAGGCGGGGAGGCCGGCGGCGAAGAGGTGGGGGAAGAGGGGGCGGACGGCGCGGGGTGCCGCGGGGAGAGGAGCGGGGAGGCGGGGGCGAGGAGGACGCTGCCGCTCGGGGCGCCGCGGGGAGAGGAGCGGGGAGGCGTGGGCGAGGAGGAGGCGGAGGTAGGCGACGGCGTGAGGAGGGAGGAGGCGGGGAGGCCGGCGGCGAGGACGAGGCGGGGGCGGGGAGGCGGACGGGGTGGCGCAGGAGGAGAGAAGGTGAGGGAGGGGAGGGGGAGGGGTATTTTTGTCTAGAATGCTAGATTCCGAAGAAAATTGAAGTTTTTGGTGGTAATATCCGGAACCCGATTCTTTTAGTGGTATTTTCCGGAAACGGTGTATTTTCAGTGCTACTCAACAGATTTTCCCAAATTATTTTACCCACATGAAATGCAAGAGAGTGGGGAAATAAATATTCTGCAAACTAAGTCTTGTGATAATCTCGCGGACTTATTCACCAAGTCATTAACAACTTTCACATTCCAAAATGTGTTCATGAAATTGGTATGCGAAGACTACGTGATTTGCAGATATCAGGGGGAGAAATCTCCTAAGATTTAACCCGTTCAATACAAATATTGTACTCTTTTCCCTTTATGAGTTTTTCCTCTAAGATTTCTCATTAAGGTTTTTAATGAGGCAATATGACAACGTAATCATAAATATATTATATCTCTATTTTCCCCCACAGGGGTTTTTAAGGAGATATAATCATATATATGCCATATCAAAATTTCTCCTTAAATTTTCCTATTGGGTTTTAAAGGAGTTTTTCATGGCATATCTACTCTATCGGTTCTCCTCATATTTTTCCCTACAGGGTTTTGGAGGAGTTTTTACAAGATGATGAATCAAGATGATCATATGAAGATACATTGGTTAAGGGGGAGTGTTACAACCAAAAAGTAACCAATGTACAGACACCTCTTACTGTAAAGACATCATTTAGAACAGACACATCTTTTGCTGGCACCCCTCATCATCTATATATATGTATCAATATGTACAGATTCAATCAGATGAATGAAACCATCTTTCTCTCCAATCACTTGTTATCAATACTCTTGCAATAGATTCCACTACGGTGCTTTGATTCTGGAAGTGACGCCTTGGTAAAAAAAAACGCAGCAGTCCAACGGTATCAACTTTTCTTCACGCGGGTGATGATGAGGCGCGCTGGAGCCGTACAGGCGAGATGGTTGCGGCTCAGGTGCTGTGCCCCTGCACGCGCTAAGTGCAGGGTGCGCCTAGGAGCCACCACGTGTCTTCAAAAATTCAAAAAATTTCTGAAAAATTCTAAAAAATACTTACAAAATCCGAAATTGTAAAAAGTACTTTTTGTAGTACTTAAAAAATACTTTTTAATAAAAGTATAAATCAAAAAAAATTAAGTACTTACAAAAAAATACTTTTTATTTGTAAGAAAATACTTTTTACAATTTTAGAATTTTAAGTATTTTTTTAGAATTTTTCGGAAGTTTTTTGAATTTTTGGGGACACGTGGCGGCTCCTGGGCGCACCCTTGCACTTAGCGCGTGCAGGGGGCACAGCACTTGAGCCGCACCCGGCGAGATGAGGGCTTCACGCGCGCGGCCGGAGGACAAAGATGGACGCCGTGCGAGACGAGGCTTCGCGCACGCCCTGAGGGCAGAGAGAACGCCGAGCTTGTCTCGCTTTGATATTAATAGTAAAATTTTTAAACCTTAGATTAATTTTATATGACTTTGTTCTAACTTTTACTCGTTGTCTTTTTTATGGTGCCGCTTACGGTTACATATAAGTAAAGAGGGTAGAATCTATTTATAGATTCTACTTTCAGGTATTATAAAACGACCTACCTATTTTCGATACACCATAAAACTCATAAACATGTCACCAATCACAATCAGACAGATTAGTTTTATAGGTCTAAAATACATTAGTCTCTAGTACACATATGTGAGTTATGTGTCATGATCAGATTGTTTACGAGGTCAATTCCAATCTGATCATGTGGATCAACAGTCTGTAGAGCTGATCCTGCGAAATAAACTCAGCTATTCCGTCCTACATTGTACCCGGGTTAAACATATAGATGCATATTAAATTCCAGTAGACTCGATCTCAATAATTATGTCTACTATATTCCAGCACAGTCGTCCTCGACTTCTCAAGTTAAATTTTGCATCAAATTATTCCCTATCACTTACATCAATAATATAAATAATTTTATATTAAGTTAAACTGATAATAATTATAATAAATATTAAAAACCATATAAAATTTTCAACATCAAAATGATACAATTGTCCAGAATAGAGTTGAGTCACTAAGGAGTGACCTAGCTTAGTCGGAGGCTACATGGCTTACCGCCCTTACAGAAGAGGTAGGTATTCACGCCCACACTAAGGTGGTGATCGGTTCGGCTGAAAGCCTCATGGCTTATGGATGAAAACACTGTAGCTGGCTGAAAAAAAGCACTGTAGCTGACAGAGGCTTATTTACCATAATTAAATTTAAAAAAATTTAAAAATAGAAAAAACATATTAGCCCATCACGTATAATGTAAACAAATACGAGGAAAAAAAGAACCGGTAAAAAAACTCAAAAAAAGCCAAAAGTTCAGAAAAAGACGAAATTTATGAATAGTGCAAAAATAAGCTGAAGCCATATTGATCAGGGCCTTAAGAAAGAAGGGAAAAGACAACAAAGAAAACAAAAGTTTACGAAGGCACAACTTCAATTTAAATCTGAAATTTGAATATTTGTCCATAATTTGGACTAATAAATCACACAGTCCACAATTCAGATGAGGGGATCCATCAAAATCCCTTTTCATTGTAATCAACTCGAAGCTTCTTTTTTCTTTTACGGGCAGCTTATAGGGTGGTAACAAATTCATGTCCCTTCACAGCCCCCTACGGTCCAATCCTGGCTCCGCTCGTATGGAATTAAGATGAAAAGAAAAGGGAACATCATTCATCCATGTTCCCTTCTATTCCAATTTTCATTTTGAACCATCCGCTGTGCGACAAAAGATCAGACAATTTCCGTATCCTAGAGTAGTTCTTTCCTCAGCTGCATTGCACGGACAATACAAACAACATCACGACACTTTGATGCATCCAGCAAAATTTGAAAGTTACAAACTATCATTAAACCTTTTACAAACTCCTGGTTTGAATTGCCAGAGTGGGTTGCTATATTTGAGCTCAATGTTCTGAGCTGACGCTATCGACAGTAAAGAGAGAGCCAACAGTAAGATATGTCAATTGAAGTGGGCTAACTGATATGCGAATATCAGATGGCAGAACGTAATATGAACAATCCGCTATTCCACTGACAGATTCTTTTATTCTCACACCTCTAGTATTCCACGAACTGCTTTGGCTCCACCAGATATGGGCAGTCATCAACCAAACCGCAAGGCCTTCCAGTGAACTCCTCGACATCGAAGCCAATCTCAGCATTGTCCTCTTGCTCCATTTCAGTTCCAGGTATTGCATCCAGCTCTTCCCATACATCATCACAAATATGGTCAATGCTCTGAACATTCCGCTTGGGCATGGGCTCATCTTTCCCATCTGTGCCACAGTCACTGCTCCCTGCAGAAACATCAGCCTCCGTCGCAAATGCAGTTTCCATGCTTTTCTTCAGTGGCACATCGACATGCTGTTCTTCATTTTCCATCAGCCGCTGTCTTTTTGCAGTGCCTCCTAGCTCTTTCTTCTTGGCATAGTTGAGCAAAACCTGTTGCATGAAACCTGGGTTGCTGACTACCTTGGCGAAGAAGGTGATGACCTGCTGTTGCTTCCTTTCATTGTTTAGGACCCTCTCCTGCATGGCAATGAGCTGAGATTTACAGCTGCTGTACTGCTGCTTAAGCGTGATGACTTCTGCTCTGAGAGCTGCACTGTCTCTCTTCAAACTCTCGACCTCACTGAGAGCCACAGGCTGTCCAAAACAAATGTTCTGTCCATTTCTTGGTTTTAATTCAATCTGATGCTTGGAAGCACGCTGCCTCTTGATATTCTTTAGCAAATGTTTCTTATCAGCTAGAAAGGCTTCATTCGCAAACTCCCACCGATCTGGATTGACCTTTCGGAATCCCTGCATAGGAACAGCAGGTAGAAGTCACTAACATTTAAAGAACAACAACAATCAACAGTTCGGTGTAGCCAATCTCTCTCACTACCCCATCAGCATTGGACCAGTGTCTCCCAGAAGCTAAAAGGCTCAGGCAAGAGGTTAGAATATAATGTTTCAATTTTTTTTGCTGGACATTTCAGTTACCAGCCCAAATTCAGTGGTTACCTAATCTACAATATTTATCTACGGTGAAAAAAGTAGAGGACAATTTTTTAAAAAATAAAAAATATAGAGATTTTGAAACATTATGGTGCTGCCATTTAGCACTAGACACAAATAAGCCAAAGAACCTAGAACACACTGCAAGATGTAATTACTTAGTCACAAGAACAGAGAAAGTGCCCTGTGGCTCATGGAATCAGAAAGGGCCAAGTATGTATAAAATCATGTAGCTCCACATCATCAAAAAGACAAAAAAAGAACAAAGTTCACCTAGATCATGTTATCATCACCTTTCGCTTTTAACTGTTTGAAGGTTGGACAGGTCACGAGGTATCTGGTATTCTGGAGTGGTGGAACAGAATTTGAGTACGACATATGAGCTAAGTGGACACTTGTCATGGCCAGAAACAGGCACATTATCCTCTTTACTGTAGGGAATACATAACATATTAACATCGGTATCGTAGATAGCAACGTGGACAAACTGAACATATGTGACATGCACATAGTGGAGCAGATGAAGGCTAAGCACATGTGATTTATTACAAGACTACAAATCACTCGCCCGAGAATCCCATAGGATGGATGAATACAACGAAGTGGCATGACTTATGCATCATACAAGTATAGCACCGATGGACATTTCAGCTGAAAACGTTGCTGACGATACCATTTTTCATGATAAAGAGTTGAAATTTCCGGTATGCAACAACCTAAATTAGAGGGGGGAAACGAAACTGAATAAATATTTGGGATGGTTCTATACCAATTTAAGCCTTATCTTGGCCATATTACGCATGATTTAAAATCTGCGCAAGCTTGTGGCATGCAAGTGCATCCACCCCTGTTATCACGCCACTGATTTTGACAAAACAGAATGCCTGAACTAGCGTATCAAGATGTGCGCACATTTGCCGGCACGATCCGATCACAACATTCGGCAGGCAGCTCGTACATGGAAGGAATTCGTTCAAATCAGAATCCAATCTCAGGGGACACAAAGCATACAAGATAATCGATGGCCTCAAGAACAGCGCGCTCAAAGCAGCAATTGGAACCGCGAGAACCATGTTGGTTAAAATCTAAAACGAGCAGGTCTTAACTGCGATCGCAGGAACATCTGTGTGTAGGAAGGAGTGTACGGCTGGTGGGTGGGTGATACGTACGTAGGTGTTGAGCTGCCTGACGAAGGAGGAGAAGTTGGCGTGCTTGAAGAAGCGGGGGAGGATGACGGCGGCGAGCGCGTGCGGGTCCCACACCACGAAGCTGCTCCCGCGGCCGTCGGGGCCCCACGACACCACCGCGTCGGTGGCCGCGTCCGCCACCATCTCGTACGTCTTGGTCACGAACGGCGCCGGCCCCGCCTCGCCGAGCCCCTCCATCGGGCGCGGCACCAGCGCCGCCGCCTCCCTCACCCACTCCGCCTCCGGCTTCACCTCCCGCTTCACCACCGCCGCCTCCCACGCCATTGCTCCTTCCCCGACGGCTCCTAGACCGCCGCTGGTGGTGCGCTTCGTCTTGGAGCCGCTGTGACGGGGTATGAGCGGGCAACTGGAGGAGGAAGCCATCTGGCGGTGCGGTGCTGGGTTGGGGTTTTTAAAACCGCTTAACTTCAGGCGAACTGGTGCCTAGCCGCCTAAGACCTAAGCAAAACATGGGCATAAAAAAATCGCAAAAAATGGTTATATATATAAAAAAAGAATAAGTCTACTCTATTAATGAATTATATCACTGATCTAAGTTTCAACCATTAACTACGAAGCTAGGTATCTAAGGTCAGTCTCAGTGGGAGTTTCATCTGCATTTAATAGGCTGCCACATAGGCATTTTTGATGATATGGCAACATTTTTAAGAAGAGAGAGAAGAAGTGAGTTTCATCTGGATGAAACTCTCTTGGCACGATTACCAACTCTATATGAGTCATGAAATTAAATGTCTATGAAACAATAGAATGAAACTATGCATTGAGGATGGATGTTTCATCCATGTTTCATTTCATTTTACATGATGGAGCAGTCTTGAAAACAATGCCATGAAACTCTCCACTTGTCGATATTTATTTCTCCACAACAATTGCAAATAATCTTCAAAATGATTCAGATCCTAAGACCATGGCAGAGTGCAAACAGCGCTCGGACTGGAATCAATGGAAGGATGCAATTCAAGCGGAGTTAGCCTCGCTCAAGAAAAGAAATGTATTCACCAATGTGATACATACACCTCCCAAAGTATTCCCTGTCGGTTTCAAATGGGTTTCGTCCGCAAACAGAATGAAAACAATGAGGTGGTGAGATACAAAGCAAGGCTTGTAGCACAAGGGTTCACGCAGAGACCCGTCATTGACTTCAATGAAACTTATTCTCCAGTAATGAGTGGAATAACATTCCGATACTTAATCTCATTAGCAGTAAAAAATCATTTATCTTTTCAGTTGATGGATGTAGTGACTGCATATTTTTATGGGTCACTTGATTCAGAAATATACATGAAAGTTCCCGATGGAATTTCAATTCCAAATCCAAACGCAAATCGCAATATGTATTGTGTAAAATTGAACAAGTCTTTATACGGCTTGAAACAGTCGGGTAGAATGTGGTACAACCGACTAAGTGAGTTTCTAACCAAAAAGAATACTCCAACAATGATGATTGCCCATGCGTATTCATCAAAAGATCCTCAACAGGAATTTGTATTATATCTGTGTATGTTGATGATCTTAATATCATTGGTAACACACAAAATATAGATGAAGCACATAATCATCTTACGACAGGATTTGAAATGAAGGATTTGGGTAAAACCAAATTTTGCTTAGGTATACAACTTGAGCACCTTCATACAGACATCCTAGTGCATCAATCAGCCTATGTCCAGAAAATATTGGAGAAATTCAATATGGACAAAGCATATCCATCGAAAACCCCCATGATTGTTCGATCTCTAGACAGGGACAAAGATCTATTTAGACCCCGAGATGACAATGAAGAGCTATTGGGACCCGAGGTTCCATATCTCAGTACCATCGGAGCGCTTATGTACCTTGCAAATTGCACCCGGCCAGATATTGCATTTGCAGTAAATCTACTTGCTAGATATATCGCTACTCCAACCAAAAGACATTGGATAGGAGTGAAGAATATCCTTAGATATCTTCAAGGCACTAAAGATCTCGATTTATTCTTTCAGAAGAATAAAAATGTGGATTTAATAGGATATACAGATGCTGGCTATTTATCATATCCCCCATAATGCCAGATCTCAAACAGGCTTTGTATTTTTACACGGTGGAACAACCATCTCTTGGAAGTCTTCGAAATAGACTCTAATGGCTACATCCACTAATCATTCTGAAATAATTGCATTATATGAAGCATCACGTGAATGTGTATGGCTTCACAGAATGATTAACCACATACAACAATCATGTGGTATAGGTGCTATTGCATCACCTACCATTATCTACGAAGATAATGCTGCTTGCGTTGTTCAAATGCAAACGGGTTACATAAAGAGCAATATCACAAAACATATTGCACATAAACTATTTTACCCACATGAATTGCAAGAGTGTGGGGAAATAAATATTCTGCAAACTAAGTCTTGTGATAATCTCGCAGACTTATTCACCAAGTCATTACCAACTTCCACATTCCAAAAATATATTCATGGAATTGGTATGCGAAGACTATGTGATTTGCAGATGTCAGGGGGAGAAATCTCCTAAGATTTAACCCGTTCAAATATAAATATTGTACTCTTTTCCCTTTATGAGTTTTCCCTCTAAGGTTTCTCATCAAGATTTTTAATGAGGCAATATGACAACGTAATCATAAATATATCTCTATTTTCCCACAGGGGTTTTTAATGAGATATAATCAAATATATGTCATATTATTTTCTCCTGAAATTTTTCTCACTGGGTTTTAAAGGAGTTTTTCAGGGCATATCTACTCTATCGGTTCTCCTCATATTTTTCCCTACAGGGTTTTGGAGGAGTTTTTCCAAGATGATGAATCAAGGTGATCATATGAAGACATATTGGTCAAGGGGGAGTGTTACAAACCAGTTACAAACCAAAAAGTGCCCAATGTACAGTTACCCTAAATGTAGAGATGTCTTTTTCAAACAGACATCTTTTATGCCATCCCCTCATCATCTATAAATCATTGTACAGATTTAGAATGACATGAAAAAAAAGTTCATTCTCAAACACTTGTTAACGGGCGCGATCAACATGGCTGCGCTACAGTGCTACGGGCTTATTTGGCACTATTCATAAGTTTCGTCTTTTTCTGAAATTTTGGCTTTTTGTTGAGCTTTTGTGTCGGTTCTTTTTTTCCCGTATGTGTTTGTATTATACGTAATGGGCTAACATATTTTTTATTTTTTTAAATTTAATTATGCTAAATAAGCCTCTGTCAGCTACAATGCTTTTTTCAGCCAGCTACAGTGTTTTCAGCCATAAGCCATAGGGCCTGTTTGGCAACGGCTGCGGCTTATGACTTTTGGCTGAAATTTTTGAATTTTGGCTGTTTACGGTACAGATTACGGAGAGACAGATACTCACTTGCGATTTTGGCTGATACAGATGTTGGGCTTTTAACGTGTAGATCATTTAACTTGTAAACCTCGTCTTGAGAAAATACTCTGTTTGAAAATTAGGTACTGTAGCAAAAGCCAAAAACCGCCAGCTTCGGAGGAAAAGAACAGGCCCATAGTCTCTCTCAATACTCATTTCTCACACACGACTGTCGACACACGACTCGACAGCGTAACAGAGCCTCCACGTCAATGGGAGGGCCACGTTGCATCTGGCGCAACCATCCCCATCCATCACTAAACTAGTGTAGATTCTTTTTTTATTATGAGTTATAACTATAACTTATGATTTTTAATTCTAATATAAATCTTTGTATAAAGAAATTATATATTGATAAACCACTTCAAAAGCATGTCCTGATACTTTAAAACGGCAACAAAAAATCGTTTCATTTATTTATATTAAAAATAAAAATTATAAGTCCTAAAAAAAACCTCGGCCCCAATGCAGCCATGCCCGACGAACACCCACCAGCTCCGGCTGGTGTTTCTGGATGGGAATGCTTTTGATGGAAGGATTTCCAGTGAAAGCCCGAAAATCCAAATGAAAGTTGACACTTTCCATTTTCGAAAGAGTTCAGTTTCCATTCGAAAGTTCCAAATCTCAGCTGAAAAGTTCCAGATTTGTTATATTGAATGTTTTCTAGCTGAAGTTTCAACCTTTGATTTGAAAGCCCTAATTTGAAAGTTATTTGAGTCCCAGTTGGAAGTTGTTCAAAATTTTCCATTGAAAGTTTTTGTAGTTGGAAGTTCAAATCCTAAGTACAACCCGTGCTATGTACATGCGTCTCGGATACCTCCCGTATCAAGTACTTTTATACCCACGATCTGTTTTAACACTCGAATTCTCATTAAACAAACTTCACATTTCTCCGAATGGCGTTGTCTATAGACGTGACCGGGAATCAACATAGAAATATTCAAACCCAGGTGCTTTATTAGTCTTAACCGCGGACAACTAAGGAGCCTAGCTAAAGGTGCCACTCCGTTGATCTAAAATAAATTAGTTTATAATTGAAATTGTACTGTAATCAGCTAAAATTACATTGTAATTGATGATAACTTATTTGGTGTAACTAAATTTTAAAAAATTTAAAAATAGAAAAAACAAGTTAGTCCATCACGGACAACACAAATAAATATGGAAAAAAGAATCGATAAAAAACTTAAAAAAGCTAAAAAGTTAGAAAGAAAAAATTTAGAAATAGTGAAAAAACTAGAAGTTTAAGTTGAAATGAGCGGACAAAAAAGAGTGGAGCCTAACCGTGACACGTGCAAAGATGACGACGTAGAGCTCGCGCGAGGTGCCAGCTTGGGAGTCGATGGAGCGATGACTTACGAAGGCACACGAATGGATTCATCGCCACTAGCGTATCCGCGTGTTACGAAAGCACCGGCAGCACACTGCGCTGGGGTGTCCACGTACAAACATAGCTGAAGCCACGTAGCAGCAGGTATCGAGCATACAATAGCCAACGAAGCAGAACCAAACGCAGCCTGACGTGCGTCGGCCCTGCGCACAGATAGGGGTGGAAAAAAAAAGCTCGTTAGTGGGCTCGTTGGTTCAGTTCAAAATTGTTTCAATTATACTTGTTAATTGGTTAAACATTAAAATGAGTTGATTTCAAATGAATTTGAATTTTGCTCAGGCTCGGCTCGTTAGCTCGTTTCTAAAAATACTTTTAAATTATCCGTAAAATGATATTAAATCAAAATATGCTAATTTTAAAAAAAACTCGATAAAACGAGCAGTTGGCTCGATATCCACCCCTCACAGAGCAGGCAACAAAAGTCCTCGTCCTACGTTTCTAACCCCGTTAATTGGACCGCTCTTTTCGATCTTCTAGTCAATGTTGGCTTCGGTCATGCCTCGTCATTCTAAGTTTCTAGCCACGTTGATTGGTATATTTTCTTCAACCTTTCAGCCAACTTTTTACTTCAAGCCATGACATAGAAGTCTTGAAAACTTGATACAAACAGAGCTTACTTTCTTCAGCCTGACTTCACCAGGATAACCAGCCATGGCATAGGAGACCATAGGTAACGGGCCTTTTCTTCGTGGTTTCTAAAATTTGCCTTTTGATTTTTCTATAGCAACTAACTTTTAAATATAATATTTTTTCAAGACAAGATTTATAAATTAATTGTAGTATATATTATAACGAATTTATTTATATCAGCCAAAACTACACGCGAATTTCTGTTACTCTGTATTCTCTCCTATAAACAACCTAAAAATTATAAACCACAACCATAAATTATAAGTCAAAACAAAAAAAGGACAGCTCAAACCACACGGTCTCTATCAAGCAAACTCAGCATTACAGTCCGATGAATCCCAGAACAAAGTTAAAAGCTCGTGAAGCCACGCGTAGTAACACTGACAGTGTGATAACAAGCAAATGCGAATAGCAGCCGTATTACCATGCGTACAAAACTTGGCCCTAAGCGCTGTAAACCATGGATGTTTGCTTAGGAAATGGATGTTTGTTTAGTGAAGAAGTTCACACAGGCTCCCCTGATTTTGCTTTGAAGGCTCAGTAGAAGTGGAACGTAAGAATGACTGAAACTGAGATGAGACTGATGATAATGAGCTGTTTATACCCATAGCTAAAGAGAAGGTTGCTTTACCTCTGTTGCCTATTCTGTTGTGCCGATGATCCATCTCAAACTGTGAATACAAATCTTCTAATTCAACTTTGACATCATCATGCTCTTTTGCAGCTTTTGAGGGCTCATACATTTGGTTGAAGCACTAACTAATGAACCTTATCTTAAACCTGGGATCAAGAATAGTAGCAAGGACCATGACATTGTTTTTTTTCTTCCCAATACTTGTCAAACTTATCCAACATTGCACCAGCCATTTTCTTCAAATACTCATCTCCAGAAGTAATTGCGGCTCTTAATGCAATCTTGACATTAACTATATAAGGATAAAAAATATTTGCCGTTGGATAAGTTGATCCAGAAAATACACTAGTCACTTCAGATAAGGATTTCAATATTGGTGCAATTTTTTCATAAAATAACTAATCTTCGCCCGAGGGTTGCCATTGATAATTTGCATTCGTGTCGGCATAACACACTAAAACATCCTTATAAACAATGCATACTGACAACATTTTGTATGTGGAACTCCATCGTGTAGACACATCAAAGCTCAATCCAGGGCCAATTTGCAAAACAAGCGATGAGCAGATTTGTAAGAATTTGTGCATACGAGATGGAGACTTCTTTATATACTTTACTGTTTCCTTGAGCTTGTTAATCAAAGGTTCTAATGGTTGTAGGCCATCATTAACAACCAAATTCACTATATGAGCACAACATCGAACATGAAAATACTTGGCAATGAACCGAGCTGATCCTCTAGCAGCAAACTTGGCCATTAAACTACGTACAGCAGCAGTATTCGAGGAAGCATTATCAAGAGTAAGTGTGATAATCTTATCCTCTATCTTCCTTTCAACAATGCAATCAAAGACAGCCTGAGCTATGACAACCCCACTGTGTGGAGGATCCAACTCAATAAAGTTCAGCACACAGACATTGCATAACCCAATTTTTATCTATATAATGTGCCACCAAACACATATAGCAAATGTTTTGGTTTGAGGTCCACAAATCACAAGTTAAACTAATATGTGACACACTTCTGAGACTCTTTCTAAGAACTTTCCTCTCTGATTCATAAATCTTGATGCATTCATTTCTTATCGTCTTTCTACCAATGAACTGATATAATGGATTTAAGTATCTCATCAAAACATTAAACCAAGTATGCTAGATCATCCTAAAGGGATACTCATGGACAATTATCATCTTAGCAATAATTCAACGAGTTTCATCTTGATCATATTCTGTAGGAGTAGAAACAAAAGGTAAACAAGTCTCACCACCCATGGTAGGAACGAAGTTGAGTTTCGCTTGAGCTTTCATCTTAGCCACCTTGTTCAGATATGGCGTGCACTTAGGTATATGACTCATAAGATGTGAAGTTGCACCCCCTTGTTTGTAAGACATGAGTTTGTAGCAGAACCTATGCTTTGCCTTTGTATCAACCTTTCCTTTCTTTGTTTTTGATGGAACATTCACCACCTTTAATATCTTCTAACAATCTGAACTCTGTTTCTGTCTACCACTTGACTTTGGAGATCCTTTCCTCTTTTTTGCCCCCTCTTCTGAGACACTGTACCCTCTTTTGTTGTCAATGCCACAGTGGCTTCTTCAGCACCATTTGAACTTGAAGAGTTCACATCATCTATGTTCTCATCAGATGGTACACCACCATGAACATCACCAGCCAAAGCCTCCCAATCCAAATCCTCGCTCGATGACTGTAATAAAACATTGCACAATTCAAAAACACAATTGAATAACAATAACATATACAACATATGTATGAAACATATACAAACTTGGATAAATAATACATTATCCCATCTGCACTCTAACACTGAAAGGAGGATAAACAATACAAATCCACTCATACTTAATCTAGTTTCCTTGCATCATGCACACCACATAGAAACTTGCTCGAGTGATAATTTTACTCAATTTTATGCAAATATCACTTAATAAATCTGTGATTGATACCATACTAACACAAGCCATTTTATTGACAACACTGCATTTCATTGATAGAAGAGGGAATTTACAAAGTTACAACCGGCTACAATTGAACTAAGATCGAAAATTGAACAGATTGTTTATACCAACGAATGAGTAGTTGATTCAAAATCAGCGCCATTTCCAATTTATATCATGTCAGCCCTTTGCATTCATTGAACCCCAGCATTTCGACACCGCGCCCCATCAATTTTGTCTACAGTGATACAACTCATCAAAGTGTAAATTGGAGCAGAGGTCTTAGGTCTGCATCGTAGATCAAAGTGTAAATTCGACCACACTCACCGAGGCTGCTGGTTCGACGAGGTCAGGAAGCGGCTGGGAGTTGAGGAAGTGTCCACCGGTTGTAGTTGCACGCTCGCCCGCTATTGCCGAGGGGGAGGCCCTGACGTCGGCCGCCTTCTTCCCTCGAGCACGAGACTCCATGCTCCGTTCGCGGCCCATGTGCGTCGGTTGGAGGAGATTGCGGCGGATGGAAGGACGCCGCCCGCACGCGTGGGGAAGGAAGGGGATGAGGGAGGATCTACGTCGGGGAGGATGGGGATTAGGGAAGGACGGCGGCCAAGCGCGTGGGGAAGGATGGCGATCGGGGAAGCACGGCGGCCGAGCGTGTGGGGGAAGGACGGCGATCGGGGAAGGACGGTGGCCGCGCGCATGGGGAAGGACAGCGGCCGCGCGCGTGGGGAAGGACGGCAATCGCCGATCGGGGACGGACGGTGGCTGTGCGACTAGGGAGTATTAGGGTTTGGGTTGGCCTTGTGGGAGTGGCGACTGAGGAATGGGACTCGCATCGATCGATCGGAATCGGACTGGGCCGACTGGGCTGGTCTTCGTGGGCCAGCTCGCATGAGCCAAACGAGCAGCTCACGAGCGGCTCGAGCTTGGCTCATTTTGGTCACGAGCTAGACACCGGGTTCGGCTTGGCTTGAAACATCCAGCTCGTTACGAGCCGAGCCGGCTCGCGAGCCTCAAGCTAATTGTCCACCCCTAGTCCAGTCACTTAACAGCTAGAAGACTGGAGGCTATTTCTGTAAAAAAATTAAAACACAGGTATATTTCTGTATTTTCGAATAAAAATGCACCATTTTTTTAATAAAAAAACTCACAAATGAACTATCCAGAATTGCAAAACAAAACACGCGTATTTCACAAACGTTTCAGACCAGATTTTAGATCTCAAGCCTACTATCACATGCTCATGAGTTGAGGAGCTCTCGAACTCCGTGAACTCTCTATTATCGTTTGGTTGGTATAAGGGTATTCATGATTTCAAATGATCCATAGACAATTGCGTCAAGTTTTGCGTTCTGTTACTCTGGTTGATATGCAAACTACAAAAATACATACAAGAAACTTAAAAAAGTACATAATACATTCCAACTCTTGCATGTTTCTCTACACAACAGTGATCATTAAACTTCCATAACTGAGGTAATTCTCCGAACTAGATTATAAGAAACATCACTATATCAAACTGCAAGCAGCACTAACGTTTTGAGAAAGAAGTTGATTAACCCCCGGTCCATTTTATAGATAAAATAACAGACAACTACCAGCAGTAGTCCTTGTGAATCACATATACAAAATATATGCACTCTTAATATTTATTTGTGTATGATTATCGATAGCAATCAGAGAGGTAAATAATTGTATCGTCTAACGGAATCTTTTTTTTTTACAATCTCAATATCATCTGATGTCTAACCTGCCAACAAAAACAAGGACGCAAAAAAACACAGCTAATAAATAATAAAAATATTATTTTACGTCTCCTGTTACTGTTGTTCTTTGTGCATATCAAAGAGAGCAGGCTTGTTGTGCTTTGTTTTCTATACGCGTATAGCAAAAGGCAATACTTTACCTTCTTTCCCCATGGGCTGCGTGCTCCTTTTGATTAAGCGGCTGACTTTGGCTTCTCCTGTGTGCCAAAGGGCAGCACGTGCTACTGCTTTCTGCTGTGCTGAAGAGCTACTGCACAGACCTAGAAGCGAAGGCTTGATCTCGCTGCATGCTGATATCACGTTCTGACCGACGGAGGAAACCGACCGAGCAAACGCCTCATACGCACGGTGATCAAAAAGATGAAACCGATGTGTTGACTCTGGATGACTACCGCGTCGCGCACGAGCTCTGGAACTCCGGATCGAAGTCGCCACGACTCCGCTGCGTCGCGCACGGACTGAGGAAAGTAGACGAAGCCGACGCCGCTGGCTCTCTCGGCGATGCATGTGATCGGCAGAAAGCCCAATAAGCCGACGCACGGAGTTTCGATCTGGTAAGCTACGTCAAAGGCAACTGAAAACGTGAAACGAGATACGCCACCGCCAGATTTTTTTCTTTCAAAACAGGGTTTCCCAAAATTCCAACTTTTGAAATTTTCTTGTATTGTTCAACTCATCACGTGTCAAAGCCTCTACAACCGCACCTCTCATAGTTTCTCCACACCATCCACCTTTGATTTCCACGTGCCCAAGCATGAGTCTGACGATCTCGTGACATCCTTGATCATCTGAGTCTCGGATCTCCCTATCCTAGTCCCGGTCCACCTTATTATCTGTCGCGATCGTCTCCATACTCAACCTGTATATGCAAAAACCAAACAACGTTTTTTCCGGCACAAGTTCTCTCCCACTTGACCAATATCAGTCTATACACACGTGACACACCACAAGTAATTTCATAACCAACATTGTCAATTATTTATCATCTATATTGTCAATTATTCATCATCAAAAATCTTAAATCTAGCCACATGCTCTAACAATTTGTCCGCATATACAGTAGCAGTGGACCAGAGCAGACACAGCCACAACATATCATCTTGAATGCAACTTATCCAAACTATCGCGCGATTCACAACAAATGCTAAACAGGAGACTTCTGCTCAGCCTATAATAAACTAACAAATAATTGCAGACACCAAAAACGTGTAATTCAACACTTGAACCATAATGAGATCGCAGAAAACTAGGCTGGCCGTGGTCGTGCACCAAATCAATCAGGGCAAGCAGGCACTTAGTCGAGTAAAGATTTCCTAAACCGTCCTCACAAGATCTAGCAAATGGAGCACACTAGTAACAACATCATCGCACAGAGAACAAGCGATAGGGTGGAAATCAGGTGTCGGTTACGAGTCTTTATACAGCATTCTGTGATTCTACACAGATGGAATCGAGTCGTAACATTTCTCCCTATTTTATACATCCCCCACTCACCATTCATCCAAACCCAACGACACAAGCAAAGCACAGCTCGCCTCATTGGTTCGAGCTATGGTGAACTGGTCTCGGACCAAATGGGCCGAACGGTGTGGAGTAGAGCCCACGTTAAATGGGCCCAAGTGAGGTCCAGGAAAGTCTAAGCCCAGATTGGGATTTCTCTCGGGGGAAAAACAAAAGAACAACCCTCGTTGCAGGGATTTTTTTATTAATAATCTATTTTTATTTGAAATAAAAGAAATATGTCCACGCAAATTTTTTTTACAACAATAGGCTCCAGTCGCCTAATCGTCGGACGACTGGAGCTTATCGCTCAACGGCTGCGCGACAAGCAAGCAATCCGTTGGTCGTTGGGCGAATTATTGTAGTCGCCGAATGGTCGGGCGACTGGTTGTAGTCGCCCATTGGTTAGGCTACTGCGCTTCCAACCGCCGAAGGGTTGGGCGACTAGAAGCGAAGATAAAAGGACCATGCGGCCGAGTGGCCTGTCGCGTGGTGAACAGAAGCGACAGAAGGAGAGGAGAGGGAGAAAAGGAGACGGAGGAGGAGAGGAAAAAGAAGAGGAGAGAAGAGAGAAGAGGAGAGGAGGAGGAGAGAGAGAAGGAGGGGAGGAGAGGAGAAGGATGATAGGGAGGAGAGGAGAGGAAGAGCGACTCTTGTGAGGTAATTTTTTTGTTATATTTTAAATTTTGTATATGAAGTAGATTGTTTATTTAGTGTTAGTATGAGTAGAAAATTATAGATGTAGATAAAAATAGTTCAACTTTAGTATAGAAAATTTAGTCAATTTAGTTTTAGAAAATTAGCAGCCTACTAGCCTATAGTTGTGTAAAATTTAGTGAACATAGTTGTAGAAAATTAGCATCGTTAGTAAATTGACATGCGTACAAAATTTTAGCTGTAGAAAATTCAGTCAACGTTACGTAGAAATTAATTGTCCGTAGAAATTTGTAGTTATTAAAAATTCAGTCAATATTTTTGGAAGAATTTCATAATTTGCTTTGTATAAAATAATAATATGTAATATTTATGATTAATTACGAATGAATGTAATGTCGTTAGTATGTTGGAAAAACACGTGTACCATTATAACTGGTATATAGGTATTTAAATTGATATACCATGTAAATTGTCGAAACCATTAGGAATTATTTGCAGTAGGGGACAGCTCGAGTAGCGAGAAAAGAGCGGCGTCGGTGCGCAGTCTGCCAATAGGAAGTTAATGCTATGAGGTTAGTGTAGTTGGTTATGATAGGCGAACGATCGGTGAAAAGTGAATTATAGTACATTAGTATTTTTGTAGTATGCGATGCGATTTGACTAGTTGCAAAATTGAAAATATATGCAGGCATACATTAGCAATGCCGATACCCACTACATTGAGAGTGCATTACGGTGTTGGAACCGTTCGTGAAGGTCCGAATGGTGTGTATTTGAGCGGTTTTGCGCAACCCACTCTGGTACACCCGGACAACGAGAATGCTCGAATCGCAGATGTTATGCATTGGCTTACCCGTAGTTTTTTGTTGGACCCCGAGGTATACAGCATCGTCATACAAGGGCTTTGGAACTAGTCTCCCACGGACATCAAATGGGAGTTGAGAATATTGATGCGCACTGTTGTATGAAAGGGGTTTATGCAAGGGTGCCAGCGCCGTGGATATGAGTACGTGATGCTTGTGCAACCATGCCCAGTCGAAGCTATGCAAGGTCATGTGGACAGCCATCATCTGGGAGGTGCAAGCAGCTCGGGCGGCCTACATGTTGACGAACAGAAGGAAGATGTTCGTGATGAGCTCGATACAGTACATGGAGGAAAGGGAGAATGGTCACACCATGGTGAGGGTACAGGACAAGCCAATGAAGGGGAGCATATGGACTATATAGTGCATTAGATGGAGTACGATGACCAGACGGCTTGGGCTGAAGAGGAAACTGTACAAGAGGACGACGAGGACAGTTTGGATGAGGACAAAACTCCCGTCTCGTAGGAATGGAACTAGTTTGATGCTAAGGGTGTTGCCGCACATGAAGAGCATGAATCACCATGGGAGTATCATGGGACAGAGCTTTGGTTACATTCAATATTTGCTAACAAGGCATCGCTGCAGGATACCATCAAGCTGTGGGCCCTATCTATGCAGCGGACTTTTTGGGTCGTGAAATCTAGCTAGGAGTACTACACCGTGAAGTGCGAGTAGGCCTATTGTCCTTAGAGGGTGCACACATGTAGACTCAAGTATGAGTCTCACTGGATTGTGTCGAAGGTGCAACCGTACTCTTGCATTCTAAGTAGTGTTTTGGCGAGGCATCATAACCTAACATTTGCCTTTATAGCCAATCTGTTGTATAGAGATATAATGGGGAAGAAAGACATGGAGGCCACGCACATTGTGGTAGCTATCGAGAAGAAATTCAAATATAAGATTAGCTACGCGAAGGCGTGGCATGTGAAGCAGAAGGCGTTAGAAAAATAGTTTGAGTCTTTCGAGGCAGCGTACGACAATCTTCCTCGTATGCTTTAGGTGTTGTAAGACAGGAACCTGGGCATGTATATCGCTGTGAGGGACAACCTCCTACAAGCCCGCCAGGTTATGCGGTGTTGTAGAGAGCCTTCTTAGCAATTGGTGCATGCATCGAGACATTTAGGCACATGCTGCCTGTGATCTCAGTTGATGGGACCTTTTTGACTAGCAAATACAGGGGCCAGATCCTGACGGCCATTGGAATTGACGGCAACAATCAAATATTATCGTTGGCCATCACATTCGTGGAAAGTGAGAATTATGAAAGCTGGTTGTGGTTCCTTAGACATGTGAGGGTTAGAGTTGTCGGCGCTTGTCCTGGTGTGTCTAATCCATGATCACCACATTGGGATTGTGAAGCCGAAAGAAAACTTTAGGAAGGCCCCGAGGAGCCCTTCCTTTGGCTGGATATGAGGAACAGATGGTGCATTCATCACCTAGGGGCAAACTTCTTCAAGCAGTTTTCGAAACAGCCATTGATGAAGCTGTTCAAGGGGCTGGCTAGGCAGAACCAATAGAGAAAAATTGATGTTTTGTGGGCATTGTGGACGAGCACAGCAGGAAGCACGTCGACGAAAGGAACAAGGGGCTGGTCATGCCTGGGGCGACATAACCGGAATGCCTGATAGCACTCAATGAGCCTAACACAACTGGTCCGAGGAGGAGGAGCTTACGAAACATCAAGTGTTTCTTGCAGTGGATCGAGGGAGAATCATTGGAGAAGTGGGTTATTGCACGACACCGACGGAGCAAGGTACGGCATAATGATGACTAACCATGTGGAGGTGTACAATTGGGTTCTCAGGGGCCTTCATTATCAGTCCCTTGTCATCATCGTGGAAGGTGTTCTGCACAACATAATTGGTTACTTCAGGGAAAGGCATGTGAATGCCGCACTTCATGCGGCCAACCCACGAACATTGTACTCATCGAAAATTATGGTATACATGGAGATGAAGGCATAGAAGGGCCAGTTGCACACGGTGCACGTCATAGGCAACAAGGAGCATCGTTTCGACATGGTACTCTAGGATAGAGCTAGATTTGGGATGGCTCGTGCCCTTGTTATGCACGAGGTATGCCTCGGAGATCATGTAAATGAACTTAGCTGCTCATGTAACAAGGTGAAACTGTTACACAAGCCATGCTCTCATGTCCTCACTGCATGCAGGACCATGGGCATTGATCCTTCGAACTTCATGTCAGAGTACTTCAAGGAGAGGGTGATGCATGTGTGGTGTGGCGAGCTCAGGGGTTTACGGTTGTGGGGAACCTTGCCACCTTGGATATTGCAGGGAGGACCTGAATTCTGAATGTTGACATGCTAAAGGGTGGGAAGGGTCGGCGACAGAGCTGACGTACTAGAAATGATATGGACGAAGCACAAGCTGGAGCACTTGGTGCACGCTGCAGGTGATGCGGTCAGGAGGGGCACACATCTAGACGATGCAAGGCATGTGCTAGTCAGTAGGCAGAGCAGTATGGTTTCTACAACTAGTTGTTGGAGACTACACATAAATGTCCATTGTAAACTGTACTTTGTTAGTTGACACTTTTGACATGCGTACTGTCATACCAAATGTATCGTATATTGCATGTACCGTTTGTACAATTGCTATGTTACTTCCCTCTTTTCAGTAATGTAGTTGGTATTGTGCTAGTAGCCTAGCATTGCTTCCTTTGTTTACGTACAAGTTCTATTTACTGCTGCTTTACATGCGATGTTTTTTGTTCCATATAAATACTAACTTGAATTCATTTTGCAGATATGGCTCGTGATCTTCATGGATTGGACTGGCCTTATGGCCTGTTGGATGAGCACATTGACCGGCTGCATCACGCTTCCCATCGTGTCCCGCCTCCAGGGAGTGTAGAGGAGACAGCTGATTTGGGAGTGGTCCAAACATGCACACCTCGAGTTGCGTGGAGACTAGACCCCCGCTGGACAGCCAGATGTGCACTCCACCAGCATTGTACTATTTCCATAGGTAGGTTGCGTGCTGACCTTTATTTGCTTCGTGGGCTGCGGGATGCTGGGCTACTCCCTCTCGCCCGGATGGTGCAGGCCACCGACGAGGACAGATCGGCCTTGCCCACGGGTGGGGATGACAGCACGGAGTGATCGCGATGCTTCCTGTTTGACCGCTCTCTGCTGACAGCTTTGGTAGGCTGAAGACGCACACTTTCCACCTCCTATTCGGAGAGATGGTGCCTACTCTATAGGATGTGTCTTTGCTGCTCGGCCTTCCCATCATGGGAGCTGCTACCTTCCTACCGGAGGCGTTGACCGGGTAGCGCACGGACCTACTCGCCAGATCTGAGGGGGTCCTTCCGCCTGGTGCCGCGGAGGAGTACTACGTCTTCCTATCGGCTTAGACACACGGGTCATTGTTGAGGTGGCTTTCACAGTTCAGGGTACGTTCCTGGCGCGCTTTCTGTTCGATCTTGTATGCTCTCATTTCCACTATTCTGTACTAATAATGTAACATCCCAAAAAATCCAAAATTTAATTTAAAATTAATTATTTTAAAGTGTTTGGATTTTATTTGGCTTTTATTTGATTTTCTGGATTTTCTGGAGTTTAAAACCTTTTTTAAAATTAAAAAGTATTTTAAAGTATAAAAATTAAATACCAACATTAGTTGGAAATAATTTTATTAAGTCCAAAATATCTCCAGAAGCTTCTGTGAATTTTTCTGGAATTTTTGGAGGTATTTTCATATTTTTCTGAGGCCTAAATAATTTCCTAGCCTTCTCTGAAAATAAAAATCAAATTCTAAAATAAAAAATTCATCCCCTCCCTCCGGCTGACGCGTGGACGGCCCAGATCCGCCCACGTCGTCGCACGGCCCAATCCAGGCCGCTTCTCTCTCTCTCTATCTCCCTCCGCCAAGCGGGCCCGGCCCGTCAGCCACCCCGCCTTCCCCTCCCCTCGGGCCGGCACGTGGCCATCCTGATGCGCACCACGCCACCCGCGCATGCCATCTAGCCGCCCGCTCTCCCCCTCTCTCCCCTCTCACTGCCCCGCGGGCCCCGTCCGTCACCCGTCTGCGCCCCGCTCCCACTGCCACCCGAGCCCCGCCTGTCAGACCCGTTGTCTACCCCGCGCCACCTTCCTTCTTTCTCTTTCCCCTTTCCTTTCTTGCGCCGGCGACCGAGTCGCCGAGGATCCCGCCTTCCCTTCCCCGGCTCCCTCCGGTTTTGGAAACCCCGGGCACCTCCGCGACCGAATCCCCTTAATGCCGCGCCTCCTTTCCTTCTCTGCCCCCCTCTTTCCTTTCTTCCCTCTCCCTTCCTTTTTCTGGCCGCCAGCCCCGGCGAGCAATCGCCGCGCCCCTGCTCCCCCCACCCTATAAAAGCCTCCCATCGGCTCCGCCTCTCTCCGCACCACCTCCCACCGCTCTTTCCCTCTCTTGCCGAGCCTCGAGTGCCCCGCACCGAGAGCTCCCCGTGCACGCCCCGGCGAGTACTCCGGCGAGCAATCGCCGTCGCCTCGGCCTTCCCCAGAGCCCGCCGCCGCCACCCCGAGCATCCCCGTGGCCGTGCGGATCTCCCCGACACCTCGGCCACCTCTCCCTGCCGCCGGATCGCCGCCGCACCGGAGTACCCGTGCTGCGCTGCTGCTCCCTCCGTCGCTGGCCATCTCTGCTCGTCCCCGAGCCTCGCCGACCCCACCGTCAGATTCGCCTTCGCACCGGGACCCCGTTTCGGACTTCACTCGAACCACTTCGGCCACCCCTCGCCGCCGGCGCCATCGCCTCCGGTCACCTCTGCCCGGCCCCCTCCAGCAGGTACCCCCCAAAGGGATTACCTACCCTGTATGGGTAGGCAACGCCTCCCCGACCGATGGGTTAACAACACTATCCCTCCCTTCCCCCGGTTCCCTCGGCGCGCGTTCGAGCCCCGGCTCCGCACGCTGAGGTTGAGCCTTTCCCTTATTTTTCCGCACTGACAGATGGGCCCCACTCGTCAGCGGCCATCGTCCGCGCTGGCCACTGTCGCCTGGGCCCCACCCGTCTGCGCTGGCCTCTGACATATGGGCCCAGAGCCCAATGGGTCCCACATGCCAGAGACCGAGCACAGTGGGCTCACTGCCAGTGGGTCCCACCTGTCATAGACTCAGAATAAAGCAATAAAATAAAAGATTAAAAAGTAAATCCTGCCAGTGGGCCCCACTTGTCAGAAATTTAATAATTTCTGGATTTATTCAAACAGAGAATTTCAAATGAGCATAACTTTCTCATTTTAACTCCAATTGAGCCATTCAAATTTCTAAATTCTTCTAAAATCATAATCTATTCAAATATGGCCTCTATTTGAATTTTTGGTTTTATTTGAATTTTGTTTGTATTTATTTGCTTTGTTTGCTTCGTCTTTTTCACGCGTAGATTCCACCGTTGTCGAAGATCTCTCCACTCTGCAGCAAGAAGACCCAGAGAGCGTGCAAGAAGGCAACTCTCCTTTGACCATTTTGAACCCATGTTTATGAAATATTTTTAAATTACTTTAAAGTTATGTGCATCGCTATTTAATTAGAACTCAAATTTTGGTGTTAAGGCATTAGTTAAATCCAACCTTGTTATGCCCTCCATTGAACTTGAATGCCATGTACCTTTGTAACCCTAGTATTACCTTGGTCTCAATAATGAGAGTTACATAACTCTTTGGTAATATTAGAATGGTAGTATAATGCTTAGTCATGCTATTTAATTCTTTTGTAGTCTTGAAATGGGAAATCATATGTCACTCAACTGGTATTTGTATGTAGAAATAAGTGGTGACTGGTGTTGCCATTGTTCTTTTAAAAATAAAATAAAATGTGAAAGTTGGTTTAGACTAGGGTGGATGGTTGGTTGGGATCTTGTAAAGTGAATGTTCCACCCTAGTCAATTAAGGACCGACGCTTGTGATTGTCCAGACTGAGCACTACCGTACAACCCCGAGTCTATATGGGTATGACCTAGCTGATTAAATCATGATAGTTTAGTTTAGGTACCACCAGTGGAAAGTGGGTGCCAGGGAGTTACTGGTTATTCATAGTGAGGGACAGGGATTTACTGTACTCATATGGCGCAAGAGGGGGCTTCGGACTGGGTGGATGGAACCCTTCTGCGGTGAAACCTCAGCGGGTGGTGTCTAGCTAGACTAGAGTGAGGATAAGGCTTTGTGATATTTTATTTGTGTCTCATGCCAAAGGAAGCGTGGTGACTATTAAGGTAATTTATCTCTTGGGGGTAAAGTTGTACAACCTCTGCAGAGTGTCAAACTATTCGAATAGCAGTGCCCACGGTCAAGGGCGGGCAAGGAATGCTTCACATGGTAGATTTATGGTTTTGGTTTTAAAATCAAAGTTTTGGTATTGAACTCTCGGAAGGGAATCCTGGCGGTTGGAGCCAGAGAGGGTGGATGTTACCCGTAGTTTTAAAACCTTATTGGTTAGGTAGTGTTGGTGGATGAAACCTTCACTATAAAAAGTTTGTTAATTTCAGTTAATCAAATTACCTTGTTCAATCAATGCTTTCGAAATTATCTAGTAGTAATTGAAATAAAATATTGCTTTGTGCAAAAGAACCATATAATCCTCCTTTGTTAAGCCTTGCATCTATTGCATTTTCCCCAAGACTTGCGGAGTACTTTATGTACTCACATGCTGCACTCCAAAAATAATACTCAGAGGAATACGAAGCTCAAGAGGGAGACTACGACTACTTCGCGGGTGGATTCGACGAAGGATTCCCGGAGTACTTGGTCGCGCTTCCCCAGTCAATTGCCTGTGGCGTATTGATGGGTCTCCGCTGAATTTATTTTTGCTTCCGTTGTGTTTTATGATTGTGCGAGGTCTTGAAACCTCAAATATAATAATGAGACCTGTCGGTCAGTACTCTTTATATTTGTAATAATGCGTTGTTGGTTATGAATCATTTGTATTTAACTGTGTGCACTAGCTTTGATCTAGGACTAGTGCTGTATTACACAGAGGGTCCGGGTTTGGAAATCCGGGGTCCCGACAAATAACTTCTTGGGTTGCATTCAGGTTGAACAAATGGATCCGGAGGCAAACGAGCAATATGTCTCGCGACACCTGGAGGCGTACTTGCTATGGCTGTTTAGTTGGGTGCTCTTTACCACCAGCCATGGAAACATTGTTGATGCACACCTGATAACTAACGCTAGGGCCATCACCAACAGCGATGCCCCCAGATCAGCTGGGGTTCACCGCACTTGCCGCGGCCTATCGTGGCTTGTGTGATGCGTGTGCTAGGACCAAGGCAAACTCTGTCTTCGTGGGGTGTCCGCTGCTACTGCAGTTGTGGTCATTCGAGCGCTTTAGCCTCAGACAGCCCATGCTCAAGGACATGACTCCGTACGGGGCAGAGATTTACCCTACGGGTGATGTCAACTAGCCTACGATGGGTTCTCTCTAGCGTCGTCGATGGGTAAGTAGTCTGACAATCAATTATTTCCTTCATATTAATGATGGTCGTACGTAACAGTTGTTGTTCCTTGTAGGTACAGTTCACGCAGATCCAGGTCACGTGGGCATATCTGCCCTTTGTGGAGCAGTTCTGATACGGGGAAGGGGTCCCGATCTTCTCAGTGAGGAACTGTGGATAGTTGATGCGAAGTAGACAATGTCACTAGTTGAACACTCGCGCCAATGCACGAACCCTCAACTCTTCGGAATACGCCCAAAACACACCGGATAATTGTTCGTCGCGAGACCACAAACGACGAACGCCAAGTCCCCAATTCCCAATGGAACGACGGCTTGACCTTGAATTGCAGAACGAACAATGGATCGCCTAGTTCTCTCTCAAAGTCCTCGCATGAACTCTGGTGTTGAAAGAACAAGCAATAGCTATATTTCAATCTTATGCATAAAATTGGTCTCCCCCTAAAGGCTGCCAATACAAGGCTTATATAGCCCCTTGGGATGTCCATATGGTCCCCAAACCAAGTACAACTCAACCCTATATGGTTTTGGATACGAACTCTCACAAAAAGGAAACTATATTTTTCACCCATTATATGGTTTCAGTCATAACTTTTTATCCATGATGAATTTGAATGCGGGACTAGATCCATTGCATAGCCCTTGAAATTATCTTTCCAACAAGTACAAGAACACCTGAATCGGACATCATTTGTGAAAGTTATGACCTTTTTAGTAACTGCCTGTCAGGCTGTCCCGAACCAAATCCAAATTGAATCCTGAGTTGAATCCGAGTTTGAATTGGGTTGAGCACGTGGGAAGTCCGAATTTAGCTTGAAAATCTTATTCAAAACTTGTATTTTAAGTCCTTGGGCTCCTCCCTTTTGCTCTCCCAAGTCTTCACATAAGTCATACCTAAGAATACATAAAATACTAGCATGAGGTAGTATTCCAAGTTCATCATCAATTAAAGAAAATTCCTTAAGAAACAAAACCACCTGTTTGTTTAAACGCTTGGCTCTTGCCCTAGTCATTGGGCTCTCTGGTTCTTGGTTATTCTCATGCATGCTTGGAGTGGACGATGTATATGTAATGGGGGATGTCCTCATCAGTATGTGCATGACCACCAATAGGAGAAGATGTATAAGTGTTAGGGATGCCCTCATCATCCTCCCCCTCTTGAAAAGGCGTCGTCCTTGATGCTGGATCATCACCACCAAAGAAAGGTGATAAATCAGCAACATTGAACGTAGAGCTCACGCCATAGTCATCGCCGAAAAACTCCATCTTGTAGGCATTGTCGTTGATCTTCGCAAGCACCTTGAAAGGCCCATCACCGCGCGGTAGTAACTTAGACTTGCGACGTTCTGGAAAACGATCCTTGCGGTAGTGTACCCAAACCAAATCACTTGGTTGAAAAACCATCTCTTCACAGCATAGTACTGGACCTAGCGCTCTATCGCTTCTTTTGTCTTGAGATGCAATTTCTTCACATATTCAGCTCGCTTGGACGCCTCCATATGAGTATGGTGTTGACTCGGAAGCGGCAACAAATCAAGCAGCGTAAAGGGCATGAAACCATAAACTACCTCAAATGGACACATCTGCGTAGTGGAATGCACGGCCCGATTATAAGCAAATTCCACGTGCGGCAAACAATCCTCCCACTCGCGCAGATTCTTCTTGATCATGGTCCGGAGTAGCATCGAAAGTGTGCGGTTCACCACCTCTGTTTAACCATCAGTTTGGGGATGACAAGTTGTGCTGAATAACAACTTCGTCCCTAGTTTACCCCAAAGCGTCTTCCAGAAGTAGCTCATGAACTTCACGTTGCGATCCGATACAATAGTATGTGGCACACCATGTAGCCTCACAATCTCCCTGAAAAACAAGTCAGCAATATGCGACGCATTGTCGCTCTTGTGGCACGGAATAAAGTGTGCCATCTTCGAAAAATGATCCACAACGACAAAAACAGAATCACTCCCCCTCTTAGTTCTAGGCAGTCCTAAAACAAAATCCATACTAATATCCTCCCATGGGGTATTGGAAACAGGTAAAGGGGTATACAAACTGTGTGGATGCAACTTCGATTTCGCTTTGTGGCAAGTAATGCATCACTGCACATACCTCTGCACATCTCGCCTCATCTTAGGACAATAAAAGTGATCGTTCAGCATAGACAACGTCTTCTCACGTCCAAAATGTCCCATCAATCCACCTGCATGTGATTCCTGCAGTAATAGCATACGCACGGAGGATTCTGGAATGCATAATTTGTTAGTGCGAAATAAAAACCTATCATGGATGTGAAATTTATCCCAGCCTTTTACCTCTTTGCAACATGCATAAAGGACAGAAAAATCATGGTCATGAGCATATAAACCATGCACACTCGCTAAACCAGGAACGTGCACTCCTAATTGAGTTAAAAGCACACTTTTCCTAGAAAGAGCATCAGCTACCACATTTTCCTTTCCCTTCTTATATTTCACAATGTAAGGAAACGACTCAATGAATTCGACCCATTTGGCATGTCTACGGTTTAGGTTTGCTTGGCCCTTTAAATACTTCAAAGCCTCATGATCAGAATGAATAATAAACTCTTTAGGCCATAAAATAGTGTTGCCAAGTTTTTAACGCACGCACTAACGCATAAAGCTCTTTATCATAGACCGGATAATTCAATTGAGCACCATTCAGTTTCTCACTAAAATAAGCTACCGGTCTACCCTCTTGCATTAAAACACCGCCAATACCCATCCACTAGCATCACACTCAATTTCAAAAATTTTAGTGAAATCAGGTAAAACAAGCAACGGTGCTTCAGTCAAGCGTCTCTTAAGTTCAGCAAAAGCATTTTCTTGCACTACCCCCACACAAATTCAACACCCTTTTTAGTAAATTCATTCAAAGGGGCAGCGACGGTGCTAAAATCCTTCACGAAACGCCGATAAAAACCAGCGAGACCATGAAAGCTCCTAATCTGACTTACGTTCACAGGAGTTGGCCAATTTTTAATCGCTTCAATTTTAGACTCATCTACTTCAACTCCTTGTGCAGAAACAACATAGCCCAAAAAGATGACACGATCTTTGCAAAAAGTGCACTTCTCTAAGTTACCAAATAACCTATTCTCACGCAAAACGTGTAGAACTTGTCTAAGGTGGTCTATGTGTTCAGATTCAGTGCGACTGTAAATCAGAATATCATCAAAGTACACAACCACAAATTTACCAATAAAATGCCTTAAAACATGATTCATTAAGCGCATGAATGTACTAGGTGTATTAGTTAAACCAAAAGGCATGACTAACCACTCGTACAACCCAAATTTCATTTTAAAGGCTGTTTTCCACTCATCCCCTTCATGCATTCTAATTTGATGGTAACCACTGCGCAAATCTATCTTAGAGAAAATAACAGCACCACTCAATTCATCTAGCATATCATCTAAGCGAGGTATAGGATGACGATATCGAATTGTGATATTATTAATCGCTCGACAATCTACACACATACGCCATGAACTATCTTTCTTAGGAACTAAAATAATAGGAATAGCACAAGGGCTTAAGCTTTCACGGACATACCATTTGGAGAGAAGCTCTTGTACTTGTTTCTGAATTTCCTTTGTCTCCTCGGGATTGGTGCGGTACGGTGGTCGGTTCGGCAACGACGCTCATGGAATCAAGTCGATTTTATGTTCTATCCTGCGTATTGGTGGTAGCCCCGCTGGTACCTCCTCTGGAAAGACGTCGCTGAAATCCTGCAAAACAGAAACAACACCACTAGGAAGAGAAGTTATGTCGTTAGTCGAAAGCAATGCATCTTTGTACAGCAGCACGACGTGCACCAAATTAGGATCCTCGCTGAATTCTCTCATCTCTGATTTGGTGGCTAACATCACTAAATTCTTCTCTCCCTCACGTTTCTTATTACTACCAGATGGTTCTCTCGCTCTTGTGCACTCTCAACGTGCATATCAATTTTCTGCATGGAGGAATTGACAATCTGTTGCGGTGTAAGCGGCTTCAAGATGACATCCATATTGTTCCATCGAAATGTTTAACGATTTGTACGCCCATCGTGAACAGCGGAACGGTCATATTGTCATGGCCATCCCAAGAGCAAGTGACACACTATCATAGGCACAACATCGCAGTCCACAGTATCGGTGTACTTCCCAATAGAAAACGTCACACACACCATATAGTTCACCTTCACTTCCTCTTTGTCGCTCAACCATTGCACATGATAAGGACGCGGATGTGGCAAATACTTCAAACGCAACTTATGACACATATTCTTGCTAGCCAGATTGTGACAACTCCCGCCATCAATGATCACCTTGCACACCTTACCCTTATCAAGCTTTACCCATGTCTGAAATAAATTGCACCGCTGTTCGAGTGATGGCGATGGCATCACACTAAGCACCTTGGGCGTGCAAATAATGGAATACTGCTCAGTGTTAGGAAACTCAGGATCACACTCACATTGTTCTATGTCATCAGTGTGCAAGACTGTCTGTGCATTAGGCGACTCATCATCACCAGTGAAACATAACCGACATCCTCTGTGATAAGCATAGTTCTGACATTTGGGCAGTCCCTCTGAAAATGGCCAACGCCCTTGCACTTGTGGCAAATAATGTCACGTGAACGGCCTGTTGTAACAGCCCAGATTTTGTGAAAATAAAAAAAAATAATAAAAATTAGTTAAAATAAAATTTTGAATTAAAATAAGTATTTTTGTGCCTAAAGTTTAAATTTGGATTTGCCTTGAATTTCTGTTTTTGAAAAAGCTGGATTTAAAAAGCATTTTCAAAAAAAACCTAAATTTATTATTAAATAGAATGATATTTTTATTTTCTATAAAAATCTTATGTCAAACTAAATATTTGCATTTATTTGGATTTTATTTGGATTTTCTGAGTTTTAAAATCTATTTTGAAAATAAAGTATTTTAAGTATGAAAATATAATACCAACATTAGTTGGAAATATTTTTAGTTAGTCTAAAATGTCTCCAGGAGGATCTCTGAATTTTCTGGAATTTTTGGAGTTATTTTCATATTTTTCTGAGGCTTATTTAATTTCCTATGCTTTTCTAAAAATCCAAAATCAGAAAATAAAATAAATTCCCCTCCCTTCCATCCGACCGCCACTTTGACAGCCCGGATCCGCCGCCAATCTCGCCTACCCCCTCACATCGGCCGCCACGCGTCCGGCCTAGATCGGCCCACCCCCGTGCGCCGGCCCATCTGCGCCATCCGCCTCGCTCTCCCCTCGGCCGCCCGATCCGGCCCCGACAGCGTGGCGCCATCTCAGCCGCTCCCCTCCTCTCTCTCGCTGACCGCCTGGGCCCGCTTGTCACGGGCGCCTTCCTCCTCCGGCCGCCTCCCTCCTCCTCCCGTGCGCCGCCTCCTGCAACCGTCGACCCGCCCTTCCCGGCCGCCACCTCCCTTCTTCCCCGCGTGCGCCGCCCACTCCCCCACCTCCTCTTCCGCGCGACGCGCTCCACCTCACCCCTAACCGACGCCCACCTTCCCACGTTTTCCCCCGCAACCACCGCCGCTCGCGCTCGCTCTGGCGAGAAATTCCCGCCGGACCGTTGCCCTCCGCCCCCTATAAATGGCACCCCCGTCTCCGCCTCCTCCCACTCCACCTCCCCCGCCACTTCGCTCTCCCTCCTGGCCGCTCCACCGCCGCCGCGTCGTGCTCACCCGTCTCGGCCGCCGCCGCCAACAACGGCAAGCAATCGCCGCCTCCTCGCTCCCCCTCGCGCCCTGCCGACGGCACCCCCGGCTCCGCCGTGTCACTCCCAACCTCCGCCGCCCCTCGGCCGTGCCTCCCCGCCGCCAGAAAGCCGTCGCCGCCGGAGCCCGAGCCGCGCCACCGCCCTCCTCGTCGCCGACGCATCTCCGTCCGCCCCCGGTACCCCTCGCACCCACCACGCGACTCCCCGTGCTCCCCTTGTCCTCTCCCACTCCTCGCCGCCGCCCGCCGCGCCGCCAAACGCCGGCGAATCCCCGGTCCCTAGCTCCTCCCCCGTCGGCCTGTCCACGTCAGCTCCACGTGTCCGCGTGGTGGCTGACATGGCGCCACGCCAGTGCCACCTCGGCCTCCCTGGGCCCAGTCAGCGCCACCGACAGCCCCCTGCCATCTCACCCCTCCCCTCGCCCGTGGACCTGATCCATGGACCAGGGGGCCACTGTCAGTCGGCCCTTCCCCGGGCTGACGTCATGCTGGCGCAGTTAATCCGAATTTCCCGTTGGAAAATATTTCAGCCAAAAAAAAATCCCTGCTGATGAAATAATTCAGATTTTCCTTTAGGAAAATAATTCCAAAAATCAGTCTTTTTCTTTTTCCTTGATTTTAAACTTCCCGGAGCCCGTTCTTCTTCGTCCTAACTCCGATTGAGCCCATTCAAATTTCTAAATTCATCAAAAATTCCCCTCTATCCATTTCTGGCCTCAATTCAAATATTTGAAGTCAATTTGAATTTATTTTGAATTTGCTGGGTTATTTTCACGTGTAGACTTCGACGATTCGGGAAAATTCGATGACGAAGGTCTGAATCAAATTCAAGGGCAAGGCAAGTCACACTCCTTGATCATGTTGATCCTAGTTTTCAAAATAAAACTATGTTGTTTTAAACTATATTGCATGCATACTTTTATCCAACGTATTTCAATTCAGTTTTAAATTTAGTTATTGCCTACTTGTTAATTCCTCCATTGTTATTGAATCCCTTATACCTTGTCACCCTAGAATCAAACTCTAGTTAATACATTAGTGTTGGCTAGAGAGTTTATTAAAATGCTTAGCCCAGCGTAGTCATATTATTTGTTTTTGGGATACCATTTCACATAAAAGATAACCCTGTTTACATAAAATGATACGCTTTTAATATGTACTCTTGACTTTGGTGAGTCAAGGAGGTTTATAAAATTATTTTGAAAACAAATATAAAACTGGTTTAGACTTAGGCGATTGGTTAGAGTGGTGGGTGCAGGCATGCCCTGTTGGTTGGAGCCGCAGTGGTTGACTGTCGTGCACAGGGGTATGTGCTTGGGCCTAAGTCAGATTAAGGACCGGTCTGTGAGCTACTGTTGCAAAGCCCTAATCGTACTACCACATGGCTGGTATGGGACAGCCCTGGCTGAATAATTTGCAAAGTCCCAACCTGAGTCAAGTTGTAGGTTGAAAGTGAGCGTGGTTGGTGCCATGTGAAGTCTCACTTGGACGAGCGTGGTTAAGCCATGAGAAGTCTCGTCTAGGCTCAAGAGGGGGTCCCGGTCAGGTGGATTCCTTACTGGGGTGAAACCTTAGAGTTGGCTTGGCCAGGTTGAAGGCTTTGCATTGTAAAGGCCTTGTCATGACTCCCCACCGCACACCTAAGGAAGTGTGTAATCTAGTGGTACAAAAGGATGATCGTGTCTTGTGGGTAAAGCTGTACAACCTCTGCAGAGTGTATAATCTATCCTGGATAGTCGTGCCCACGGTCATAGGCATGCTGAGTAAAAGTTTTTCATGGATTAGATTTTGATTTTCAAAAATGTTTTCGAAAACCTTGCGGATGGATGGAATCCGTGAGAGATTGAAACCTGGTGGATGGATGGAATTCATCAGAGTTGCGTAGTGAAAGCGTGTGGATGGATGGAATCCATACGTGAGCTTTTGGAAAAGATGGTCCGGGTGAGATGCCCGTGGATAGGTTGGTGTTTGGTCGGAGCCGGCACTGACGGTATTATTTTCGATTACAAGTATTGTTTTTACTTACTGTATTAAATTCAGCAATTTCAATCTACTTATTGTATTTCTTAAATGCTGTTTTATGCAAACTAACCCTATAAGCCTTCCATTGAAGTCTTTATCATTATGGTGCATTTTCCGTGTGACTTGCGGAGTACAAGTTTGTACTCACCTTGCTTTTTCCACACAGAGAAGGAAGACGTCAACTACGGTGAAGATCTGGACGAGTAGGCCGCGTCTTACTGTCGTTTGCCTGTGGGCAGGCTTGGGCTTTGCTTTCATCAGTTTGCTTCCGCAGTTATTTCCTTTATTTATTTTGCCAATGGGCGTTGATGTAAGACTTGGCCATAAGGCCGTATCTTTTATTTAATATAATCAGTTATTTGTGCTTGGTATTTATCTTTGTTGTACTGTGTGCACTAGCTGATCCTGGACTAGTGCGATTTACACAGAGGATCCAGGAGTCGTTACTCCGGGTTCCGACACCTGTTGACCCCATAGATGAGGTCGCACTAGCAACTGACGCCATAGGTCGACGCACCGGTGATGGTGTACTCTCCAGCTTCTTACTTGCGAAACTGCGCATCGCCGAATTGCTTGCAGCCGAAGTGCTCTTGTTTGGTTGGCTGTTGTTATATGGCTGTCCCGGACTGGCTGAAGAACGTGACCGGGCTGCGAACCATGCGTCTTCAATCACTTGTCTCTCGGCTTCACGTGCTTGGTGCAGCAACTCAATCATATCATTATAGGGATGGTGATTGACAATGTGTTTGACAACATGATTCATGCCAGCTAGAAATCTCGCCATGGTCTGTTCTTCATTCTCGCGGACATCTGCATGTATCATGATAGTCTCCATTTCTTTATGATATTCATTAATTGATTTCATACCTTGTCGCAGCCCTGTCAACTTCTCAAATAGTGAGCGCTTGTAGTGGCGAGGTACAAAGCGTGCCCGCAAATGCTGCTTCATCTGCTCCCAGGTGATAATCGGCAACTCATGGCGCTCCATGCACTTACGGATGAACTGCTCCCACCAATGTGTGGCGTAATCATCCAAGCCATTGGACGCAAGCAACAGCTTCTTCTCATTGGAATAGTTGTTCATCCGAAATAACTTATCAACTTTCAGCTCCCAAGTGAGGTATTGTTCCACATCTGTACCACGTGAAAATATAGGAAGATTAAATTTGGGCTTAGCGACAAGATCCTCGGCGTCGTCGTGGCGAGGACGCTGCATGTTGTTGCGGTGGTGGCGCTATCGGTCATCGTAGTTGTCGACGGGGAAATCGTCATCCCGATGCTCGACCGCGTCAGCCCAGCTACGAGGTGCATGATGCACACCTCCTCCGTGGGCACCCTGTGGTGCACCTCCACCCTGGCCACCGTTGCCTCGGCCAGGCCCATGTGCCTGAGGGCGTGCCGCGGCTGCCATCCCGATGTTTGGCGGCACGGCCATGCGACGCGCCTGTCACTGATGTCGCTCCTCATCCAGACGAATAGCACGCTCCTCCTCGGTCTCATTGTGCAGAACGACCGGAGGGCCGTGCACACTTGTATCATCAGCTGGTGCACCCCCACGTAGATTGTGGTGTGCGAACATGGCACGTAGCTCCAGAAAGTTATTGTTGATGGTCGTACGCAATTGTGTGACCTCCTCCCCGAGGGTGTTCAATCCAGTCTGAACTTCCCCGAGCTCATCGCGCACGCTATTGTCACCATCATGAAGTTATTTTTGTAGCATCTCGTGCAACCGAGTGTACTCGGTCCACGTAACCAGTGCCTCCGGATTAGGTGGATCCTCCTCGTGACCTGACATGGGAATGACTCACAAACAAGAAACGAGGTTATATCCGGGTTAGTAAAATAAAAGCTCTATATATGCTTGCAACTCACTGTCCTGAAAACAAGACAAGCTTACCGTTCCAAAGTGAATCAAAGACGGCAAATCACAATTGTGACAGCAAACGACCTCAACCCGGTAATGTATGAGCGTAACCAAGAGCAAGGGAGTACACAAACGGGTGTAGGTGGAGCTTGGACAGTTATGTGGATATCCTATGCAATATGATATTCAAGGTATTGTAAAGCTAAGTAATGATCCAAGCTAGAGTATTTTGCCTATGTGCTGATCAATTGGTTTAAGCGAAGTGTATGAACGCACACGCAACGATAAATGGGACTTAATGCAAACAAAGGAATGAGCTAGGGAGAATCAATCGGAAATAGAGATGAAACTAGCTTGTTTTGCACCAAGTACTAAGAGAGACGCTAGCCAATTGCAACTGAATATACGAGGGCACAAAATTGCTCTAAAAAAGGAGTTGGAAGCTCTATCTTCTCGTTTCCTTTCCAACGGATCAAGAAACGCCTCAATCGGAGGTCGTATGAAAACGTTACGTGTTTCTCTCTCTTCTTCTTTTTTTATGCCGCGGCTCTTCCTAACTGTGGCTGCAAGCCTCACAAATCAGCAAGGTATAATCAATTTTAATGAGCAGCCCTAATTGCAATGTCAACAGCTAGTCTCAAGATAAAAGGATATAAGTGAAGCACAAAGACACCAAATGTGGTTCGGCCTGCTATGATGTAGTGACTGAAACAGAAGTTAGAACAATTGGACTCGGATTGTGTTTGAGCTAGAGGTCGAGTCGGACTCTAGTCCCACCAAGGAGTTCGGATAAAAAAACACAAACCGACTCGGATTGTGCTCTCAAGATGGCGCACGATAAAAGATGGAAGCTTTTTTTGCTGCTAATTGAGGGAATCAACCAGCAATTTTGTAGGGTTTATGTGAACACAACGATTAAGCAACGCAAAAGGAAACACATGGATCAACACTAAAACAAAACTCTAATGGACGAAGACTTAACAAAACGCACAAGAAATAAACAGATTAAACCATGGTTTTGGTATTGCAAATTTTGGTTTAATGGATGAAAGGACAGAGAACGAATCTAACTACGGGTAAAGAAGTTCTCACTGAGTAAACCTAGAATCTGATACCACATGATACGGGGAAGGGGCCCTGATCTTCTCAGTGAGGAACCGTGGATAGTTGATGCGAAGTAGACGATATCGCTAGTTGAACACTCGCGCCAATGCACGAACCCTTAACTCTTCGTAATACGCCCAAAACACACCGGATAATTGTTCGTCGCGAGACCACAAATGACGAACGCCAAGTCTCCAATTCCCAATAGAACGACGGCTTGACCTTGAATTGCAGAACGAATAATGGATCGCCTAGTTCTCTCTCAAAGTCCTCGCATGAACTCTGGTGTTGAAAGAACAAACAATAGCTATGTTTCAATCTTATGCATAAAATTGGTCTCCCCCCAAAGGCTACCAATACAAGGCTTATATAGCCCCTTGGGACGTCCATATGGTCCCCAAAACAAGTACAAGTCAACCCTATATGGTTTTGGATACGAACTCTCACAAAAAGGAAACTATATTTTTCACCCGTCATAACCTTTTATCCGCGATGAATTTGAAGGTGGGACCAAATCCATTACGTAGCCCTTGAAATTATCTTTCCAACGAGTACAAGAACACCTGAATCGGACTCCGTTTGTGAAAGTCATGGCCTTTTTAGTAACTGTCTGTCAGGCTGTCCTGAACCGAATCCGAATTGAATCCTGAGTTGAATCCGAATTTGAATTGGGTTGAGCACATGGGAAGTCCGAATTTGGCTTGAAAATTTTATCCAAAACTTGTAGTCTAAGTCCTTTGGCTCGTCCCTTTTGCTCTCCCAAGTCTTCACATGAGTCATACCTAAGAATACATAAAATAGTAGCATGAGGTAGTATTCCATGTTCATCATCAATTAAAGGAAACTCCTTAAAAAAATAAAAGCACCTGTTTGTTTAAATGCTTGGCTCTTGCCCTCGTCATTGTGCCCTCTGGTTCTTGGTTATTCTCATGCATGCTTGGAGTGGAAGATGTATATGTAATAGGGATGTCCTCATCAGTATGTGCATGACCACCACTAGGAGAAGATGTATAAGTGTTTGGGATGCCATCATCAAGTTCGCTTGCCTAACAGCTGATAACGTGCGCTGGGAGCCGTACTCACCTGCGGTATTGTAGAGCCGCGCTCCTGACGGTCTGTCCTCGCTCTGCTGGTGCGACCGGGCTTTGTAGCTGACGTGTCTGAGCTCATGGATGACATCTTCGTTGAGGACTACGCGGCACATCGTGTGATGCGCCAGTTTGGCCTACGTCAGGTCGTTCCAGTACCAGTCGGACGACCGGTGCTAAAGAGCGTCCATGTGCGAGTGACCACCTCTCAGGAATCTCCTTGTACTGCCTATTCATTTGACGACTAGTAACAAAATAGTCCTATAAGAAAGTACTCTAGGAAGGGAGTAAAATACGGCATGGACTGGATGGCGAAGATTGATGAGTGGACAGCGCAGTGGGAGAGCGTGCTTGACGACTGCGTGGAGGAGGCCACCCCCTATGACAGCAGCATGTACACGGAGTACCTGCACTGGTACCAGCCTCGGACATGTACCAGGCTCGTACATGTCGTTGACCAGCCCATAGCACACATCACCACACCGATAGACACCTACCCTGCGCATCTCATGCGGGACGCTCACGTCGCGGTACGTTACATCAAATTTGTAAATATTCCCCAGTGGCAATGTCACTAAGATGATTGACTATTTTGTGTTTTTTCTACAGGCTGACGTCAGTGCTGCGATTTGGAGGGAGTCTCGCACCATGGCGGATAGGATCGCTAGTGGTGCAGAGGTGACACAGGAGGAGGCAGTGCACGCTTGGCATCGTGTGGAGGCCTTGGGTGCACGTGTAGTCACCCTGTTGTCTTGCACGAGGTTACCGAAGGTCAGCACACCCACGCTCGGTGCACACACGGTGCATCCACCGGGGCCGCCCCGACCGGCATGGCACCACGTGAGGGGCTCTGCTTGGGCACATCCTACACCACCACAGCCTGACGAGGCCGGGGGTCAGCCTGGGCACGGGCTCCTACACTACCAGGGCAGCAGTTTGCCCATCATCCGTACATCTCCAGCTTCCCCACGCAGGGGGCGTACTCCGTGCCGTACGTCCCTCCCAACACCATGGCACTAGTTGAGGGTATGCTTCGCCTATTGTCAGTTTTATCCCATCGCTTTATCTGACGAACTAACGATATTTGCATTGTAGGTCTTGTCCTCCCTGACCAGGGATGGGGGGGTCTCCCTGAGCCAGGACGACACTGACCAGTACTTTTTAGACTGGCTTGGCCAGGTGATGGGCTCCACACCTTGGGCCACCCCCTGGAGGTTCTCTTCAGGAGTGTCCTCACCGGTGCACTGGTGGCCACACAGGCGGCGATGCAGTCCACTCCACCAGCTCAAGGACATGTGCGACAGTTTCCTGATCGTTTTACCATGTCAGGGCGCCGTCACCCGGCACTGAGAAAGACGGCCAATCGGGGCCATATGGGAGGACGTGGATGCGGAGACAGAGGGGGCCAGGGTGGCGGAGGGGGGCTGGGGATGCTGTTGGGGGTGGTTAGTGATGCCTGTGCAATTGTTGTTCATGTGCTGCTTACGTTTCTTGTTTACTTAGTGATGTTTACAGTACTATGGCGAGCTTAGTTGTACTTCTTTTTACCTTGTCGATGCCCGTACCACTAAATTGATGGCAATTGCACCAACGACTGCACCACTCGAATAGTGAACTGAATTGATGGCAACCACACCGACGTACAACAACCTTCCTCGTATGCTTCAGGTGTTGCAGGACATAAACTCGGGCACGTACATTGTTGTGAAGGACAAGACATCTACAATACCACAGACAATAGGGAAAGTATTATGGTACATCCTTATCTGTGTGTGCCTACTGGTAGAATGAGCCTTGCGCTACCCACATGGAGTGTTGCAGAGAGGGGCGCCTTGGACGTGGCTGGCCATTGTTGTAGTGGCAAGCACATATACAGTTAGGGTTCGCGCAGTAGCATGTCGGATCGTACGAACTTTCTACGTTGATGACCTCCTCGTTGCCCCTTTTGCACTGCATCTGCTGACAGAGGTCATCGTTGTGCTCTTCGAGACTTTCAATTCATGCCTCCAAGTCAAGGATTTGCTCCCACAACGTATTCACGTACCTCGCAACGTATCGTTCATGGGGAGGATCAATCCATCGCACGAAGTCGCATTTGGCCATCTACTGGAAAGGAAGGTTAACATTGAAACTCTATTAGCAGTAATACAAAATAGATATTTGCCTAATTGTACTCCAGAGTGTGGGCATTAGAAGAAACATCGCCCGCCTTCCAAATGACCTTCCGCCACCTATACGACCGCGTCCTCCATGTGTCTGCATTTCAGCCACACTGGCTGAGCACACCTGTTTGGCAACACATGGTAGTTAACACCGAAGTCCTCCCTCCTTTCGAGCGGAAGGACTCCCTTTGGTGATACATGTTCGACTGGCCCCTTGATGTCTGCCATGGTATGTTACTCTAGAATGAAGAAGATAGTTCTTCCTACTAACAAGGGGTGGGACGTGTATTTTATAGTTCATAGGGTGTCGTAGCGTGCTTTGTGATAAACCGCATCATGTGCAACCTTTGTACAGTGGCTACACCAAATGGGGTAGCTTTGTGTAGAGACAAGACCACACGGGGTAGATTTTGCGTAGCGACAAGACCACACGGGGCAACTTCCCACACTAAGAAGACAAGACAGGGTAGCTTTGCGTAGTGAGAAGACCAAACGGAGCAGCTTTGTGTAGCGACTACACCAGACGGGACAGCTTTATGCAGTGACAAGACCACACAGAGTAGCTTTACGTAGCGACAAGACCACACGGGCCAGCTTTGTATAGTGACAACACCAGACAGGGCAGCTTTGCGCAGTGACTACACCAGACGGGACAACTTTATGCAACGACAAGACCACATGAGGTAGTTTTGCATAGTGATAAGACCACATGGGCCAGCTTTGCATAGCAACTTTTTTGAAAGACAAGGTAACACTCTGCCTCGCAGGCACTTACATGAAATAAACCACACCATACCAACCTTTTGGCTTATAAAAGGAGGTGGAAGAGATCTGGGAGAGAACACTACACAACCAAACCCAACACTACACCGGATCTTGCTTCACCACATCGGTATAGACAAGAGGCAAAAGAAGCACTGGGACAAGATGATGAAGCAATGGGAGTAGACCCACGAACTAGTGAGGTCTGCTGCTGCCTGCGACGAATAAGCAAGGGCTGTTGCGGCCTGGGCCGAACAAGTAGAGCGTGCTAGGAGGTCAGCTGCCCGCAATGACGTCCCCCGTAGCAATAGCCCCATCCCGAACGTTCTAACCGAGTGTTCGCCACAACACCCGCTCGAGGGAGAGATGCCACCCCTCTGTTAGTGCATGGACCATGCAAGTTTTTTAATTCTAACCAATGGCTTAGCTTGGGCATGCGTTATTGGGGTTGCGCAAACTACTCCTATGACTATCTCGACCACCATCGGGATACGAGCAGCCATAGCCAGCCGACAAAGACCAGTTACTGTATGTTCCCCCTACTATTTCTCTTTTAAAGTAGCACTAACAACCACTCCTGTCTAACCGCAGTCTCCAGAACCGCTATGTGGCTACCACAAGTGGATTGACCTAGAGATCCACCCACATGACTAGTAGGCTCTCGACTTCGAGGAGTGTGATATCAAAAGGGCCTGCGAGATCCGAGAGGAGGAGTGTCGCAATGACGAGAAAACTGAGCATATACGTCAGGAGGCGAAAGCTTATCTCCAGGCATGCATAGGCAGGGAGCGTGAGACTTGCGAGAGGGAGTACGAGAAAAAGAGGGAAATGGCGGCCATGTCAAAAGAGGCCGCTGAGGAGTTCTACGCCGAGCTCACAAGGAAGAAAAAATGGCCCCGGTCGACACAGTAGGTCAGGCCATCCCGCACTAACTAGTCCCCTGAAGGTCGAATTTAGTTCAATTCCAAAAAGACGTATACATATCGAATGAGTAGTTTGGTTTATTGCATTGTGCATGATGCTCTTTCTTATGCATATAACCAAACCCTACGCCCCATGTTACTCCCAACTTTACTATAAAGTCTATTTTAATTCGGGCAACTGCATTTCCTTGTCTTTTCGCATTCAATTATTTGCGTAGCAAGTCATCCAACAACATTGACAAACAAGTTCTCCTCTGTGTATGAATTTCCAATTACATCACAATATCACTTATCTTTGTACTTACCAATCATTGTTATTTCAATCATTCTCAAAAAATATTTCACGAAATTTCTTACACTATAACAACATATGACGATCGCAAACTGTTATTGCGAATCTAACAGATTATCTACCATTCATAATCTACAAAAATCACAAATAAATCAACCGATATTGCCTCCCGTTTGCAATTGCTGAACAGCCAAGCGAATACAAATCTAGTTGCCGAGCCGTTAGGCGACAAGCTCCAGTCGCCCAATGGCTCGGCGACCGGAACTTGTCGTCCAAAGGCCCACGGACAGCTTGAGTGTCACGTGGCCGTTGGGCGATAGGTTCCAGTTGCCCAACGGTTCGACGTCTGGAAGCCATTTCTATAAAAAAAATATTTGCGTGAGTATATTTCTATTATTTCAAATAAAATGCAGATTATTTTTTTAGAAAATTCTGATCCCAAGCTAGGCAAACAAGAACCCCATCTGCCGCCGCAGCCTGGCGCTTGTTCCGACACCTCCGCCATGCCTGTCCAAAAGCTAGTGCCGCCATCTAGATCCATGGCGCCCAGCGCCTTGACCCTTCCACCTATCGGTGATGTGCCACCCAGCCGGCGCCACCATCCCGCCACCCACCTTCCCGTAAACAGATCGGGTGCAGTGGGTCGCCGGCCCATGGGGAGGAGAGGAACGCGAGGAGTCCATTGCGCAGCGCATGCAAGCACCTGCGTAATTTTTTTTTGGCGAAATGGCAGGGGTTCTGCCTAATGCATTGAAAGAAAGGATTACATGTGAATTTCAACAGTAAATTCATCGTGAGGACAGAGGGCATGAGATGTTGCTATTTGTTTGTTTAGAAAACAGGCAAAAGCGCCCAGCTTTATTCAGAAAGCTAGACATTTGTTTTGCTGGGGATTCAGCTTACAACAGGACCAACCAACAAAACAACTTGAGAAAACAACTCTTCACGCCCTAAATCAGGATAACAATAAAAAGAAGCAAGGGAGGCAGACACAGCAACCATAACAGCCAATTACGGCCCTATTCTTTTTTTACTTTTTAGTGGTTTTTAGACTTTCTCAGTAATTACTATTTATTAGACTAATAAATTATAACTCAAAAGAACAAGGCCTGCATCAGATCAAACTGAGCTCTCAAAACACGGAAGCACTCGTCTCAGCCTAGAATCAACCCGCTCCTGATCTGGACGCCCCTGCACTACTCGATAGCACGCGCATTTCTGCTCGCAAACACTCCAGCTGCTCGCCGCCACCAAGTTGTGTTTTCGAGGAACCAGCAGTCTCCAGCGCTGCAGAAATGATATGGTTCGGTGAGCAACTAAGTTTGGAGAGGAGCAGACACGTCCCTGGAACACCGTCTCATTGCGAGTAAGCCACAACGATCAAACTGCAGATGCATAGATAATTATCCTAAAAGTATTTTTACACCTACTGACATTCAAACAGTTGAGTGAGAAGGCAGCTCTACTACCAGAGCCTGAGCCCAGTCCAAACCATCTCTAATAAAACTCCAGAGAAAAATTGCCATGAGGCATTGGAAGAAGATGTGATCTGAAGTTTCTAGACCTCCACACAATTTACAGTGTAATGATCCTGACCACTTTCTTTTTTCCAGCTCTACTGCTGACTGAATTCCTCCATGAGAAGTCATCCACACAAGGCTTTTCACTTTCAGGGTTATCCAGGCTTTCCACATCTCCCATCATTACACCTCTGAAAGACAGAGCTTTGTGTAGAGATTTTGTAGAATAGTTACCAGACTTCTCAAATACCCATCTAATATGACAATCTTCTTCATTCAATGTAATCGCTTGCATTAGCGGCTGCAGATTGTTCCATTCATCCAGCTCCTCAACTCCAAATGATCTGTTAAAGCTCAAGTCAAAACATCCCTCTTTATTCATGGTCTTGGTGTCTAAAAAACCAAGTTCTCCAAACTCTTTTGGTCTTCCTAAAGCCTCATATTTCATCATGTGATATATAATTCTTGTTCTTGCCAACTCCTTCCAAGAAAATCTAGCTCTCACATGTCAATTTTGTGGTGAGTCCCATCTATTAGCTTCTGGAATCCCATAGCATATATTGGCACGCTAATTAAGCATGGGTTTATTAAAATTGATACCTCTCCTGAGGATAATTGACTAGACTGCCACGCATCAAGTCTCTTTGCTATCTTTTGGGGGATGCTATCATGTGGCTTATAGAGGATATAAATAGTCTTAGGAATAAGAATCTCACAACTACAAAAAGCCTAATACTAGACGGCCAATCACAGACGGTTTGACAAAACCGTCTGTGATTGACACTAACACAGACGATTTTAATTTGGACACCGTCTGTGTTAGTGGCGTCGGATAAAACGAGTATCACAGACGGTTCTTACCGATGAACCGTCTGTGATACTAAAGTATCACAAACGGTTTTTATTAAAAACCGTCTGTGATAATCTGGGATTATCACATACGAGTTTTTATTAAAAACCGTCTGTGTTGTGTAGACTATCACAGACAGTTGTTGTTAAGAACCGTCTGTGAATGTTCACAGACGGTTTTTAACAAGAACCGTCTGTGATGTCCCTTTGTCTGTCATATTCTGTTCATGATCAGAGGTTAATATATAAGTACACATTGCTTCTAATAACTTAACTACAGAACTACTGAGACAAGAGATCACAAATTAAAGGCAAATTTATTAATTTCAATTAGAGGCAAATTTATTACAAAAGTCGCACAGGTAAAGAGTTTCCCAGATTGTAATCTTTTGGGCTTCGTACGCTTCTTCCTCGACTTTGGGACTTGGAGGATCAGCCACTGACTTCCCGAACGCCGTTAAGATTGTCCTTATCCTCAGCACTTCCTCCTCCAGCCTGGGCAAATAATCAGTAGCATAGCCCATAATGTCGTAGAGGATAGCATGAAAAGATTCCTCAGAATCTACCGTTTCTGCTTGATCGGCAAGGCTATCCATCAGTCTCTCCAATGCGTGTAGAGCTTCTTCCGCTTTGCACACATTGTGGAGAAGAACCAGTGTAAGGGCTGTTTCCCTTTCTTGAGCGGCAGCGAGACGCCTCCGTCGACGACGGATGATCAGGTCGAGTTGACGGATGCAAGAAAGTCGGGGAAGGAGAGCAGGGCGTGTGCGGAGAAGCTGCTCCAGATGCAAATTGCTGGTCGCCTGTGTAAGGTTCCGGCCAAACAATTCTTGATGAACAGATGAGAGGAAGGAGATGATCACAAAATAGTAGAAGCCATATTGTACGTACGTAGAAGAGACCTGTATTAGGCGCGCATATTTAACCTTTAGCACAGACGGTTCGTATACCCAAACATTAATGATATAGACGCTTCGTATAACGATCGAGAGACGTTAATTAGACGATCGAAACACGAAGCGTTCTGACATAAAGCTTATGACAGACGGCTTTTTTTTTTATAAAAAATCGTCTGTGATAAGATTTATCACAGACGGTTTTTAAACTTAGAACCGTCTGTGATATTAATATCACAGACGGTTCTACGTCTAGAACCGTCTGTAATAAGCCTCCCTATAAATACCCTCTGGCTAGGGTTTTCCCCGTATGCTGCAGTTATATTCTACATCTAAATCCCGATCTGTCTCGTCGCCGCTGCCTCCCCGAGCCCTCGCCGGCCGCCTCCCCGAGCCGTTCGCGTTCGAAGACCGACGCTCGGCTTGCCTCCACGCCCGGCGCCTCCGCTCGCCCGTCGCCTGCGGCCGCCTCCTCGAGCCGTCCGCGTTCGAAGACCGACACTTGGCTCGCCTCCACGCCCGGCGCCTCCGCTCGCCCGTCGCCTGCGGTCGCCTCCCCGAGCCCTCGTCGGCCGCCTCCCCGACCCCTTGCCGGCCTTTATGTGATGCTATGATTTGCTTTTTAAAAAAAACGATAGTAATTGAGTATAAATATGTTGCATGGTGTGGAGCCTTGATAGAACTTTGTTTGGAGACCTTGTAGTAATAATATATGCCACATAGACCTTCAAGGGGCATGAAGCAAGTGACATACTAGTGTATCCTGTTCAATGAACCTGATACACTAGTTTGTGTCATTTGCTTCATAGAACTTTGTTTAGAGACCTTGTAGTAATAGTATATGCCACATAGACCTTCAAGGGGCATGAAGCAAGTGACACACTCTAGTGTTCCCGTTCAATGAACCGGATACACTAGTTTGTGTCATTTGCTTCATAGAACTTTGTTTAGAGATCTTGTAGTAATAGTATATGCCACATAGACCTTCAAGGGGCATGAAGAAAGTGACACACTCTAGTGTATCCTGTTCAATGAACCGGATACACTAGTTTGTGTCATTTGCTTCATAGAACTTTGTTTAGAGACCTTGTAGTAATAGTATATGCCACATAGACCTTCAAGGGGCATGAAGCAAGTGACACACTCTAGTGTATCCTGTTCAATGAATCGGATACACTAGTTTGTGTCATTTGCTTCATAGAACTTTGTTTAGAGACCTTGTAGTAATAGTATATGCCACATAGACCTTCAAGGGGCATGAAGCAAGTGACACACTCTAGTGTATCCTGTTCAATGAACCTGATACACTAGTTTGTGTCATTTGCTTCATAGAACTTTGTTTAGAGACCTTGTAGTAATAATATATGCCACGTAGACCTTCAAGGGGCATGAAGCAAGTGACATACACTAGTGTATCCGGTTCAATGAACCTGATACACTAATTTGTGTCATTTGCTTCATAGTATTAGCAACTAAAGTTTGTCACCCGTGCATTCTTCAACATCATCGCCGTATGCGTCCCCTTATATATGTACACACCAATTCTAAGGTTTGTCAATCTTCCCACATTTATTTCATACTTGTTAGCTTATATATGTACGCGCATTGATATTCCTATTGACAGGTTGCGCCCATCTCTACAACTGCATTGAAACAGCCGGACTTTGCAAAAATTCGAGGAGAGTGCGCTTGGTTTTTGTGGTCTAAAGTCATAAGACCAGATGGAGAGTTCCATTGCGCACAATGATTTTTTATTGCTCTTATCACTCTGTAATTGTGAATTTGTTAATGGATATTTTATTTCATTTCAATTAATTCATTTGCGAAATGGATGCCTTATGTCTGTGAATGAAATATGATGTGAATTGGATGCTATATGTTTGTCAAATGAATTGAGATGTGAATTGTATGTATACATATACTTGTTTATCTGCTTGTTTCAGAGGGCATGGCTAGCATTTCCTAAGGCTAGCCAATAAACACAAATAGATTTATGGGTAGAAAAGAACATCACAGACGGTTTTTAGTTACAAACCGTCTGTGATGACATATCACAGACGGTTTGTAACTAAAAACCGTCTGTAATATATCAATATCATAGCCGGTTTTTAACTAAAAATCGTCTGTGATAATCAGCTATCACAGACGGTTTTCAGTTAAAAACCGTCTGTGATATTGATATATCACAGACGGTTCGACAACCGTCTGTGATAACCTTCGATTATCATTGACCCATAAATTCAGACGGTTCAGAAAACCGTCGGTGATGACCTTTTCTGTAGTAGTGAAAAGAAATAGACTCCCAGTTGGCAATGGAAACAAAGACTTACTCAGAAACTGAAATCTACTCGGAGATGAAACGAGTATCAGAAGATGACAGTGAAGAGTTATAGTTGAAAGTGCCTCGAGTAGCCACATCTGGCTCCAGCCAGCGCAAACACGTTTGAACACCACGACTGGTACAAGTCAGTGCAGAGTCCATCATGAACTCAAAGATAATCCTAATCATAACCTCTGACCGGTTCGCATTACCAGCTAGTCGTACTGGTCGAATTATATCCTTTTGAACAAAATCTGGTCAGACTCTTCAAGTGGTTGAACCCGATAGATTTAGATCACAAAATATAATAATCTCCACCTTGAGCTGAATTCCTCCTGTAGTGAAAAAGAACCAAATAACTTCTCAAATAACTTGTAAAACACTTTTTTTATGTTATATGTCTAAAAAGACTAATGAGTAATACCTACCAAATCTGAGTAGAGCTCAATTTAGTGGTAGGAAATAACTTTGTCATCATATAAGTTGGTTATCATGAGTATTAATCTTGTAAATTTTAACATTACCTTGAGAAATAACTCATCGAATGAAGTGATATTTGATATTAATGTGCTTTGTTCTCTCATAGAACATTTGGTCTTTTGTAAGACAAATAACACTCTGACTATCATAGTGAATATTGGTGCAAAATATACTTTCACAAAGCTCAGTGTATAGACTTCTTAGCCAAACAGTTTTTTAAGGCTTCTGAAATAACTATATACTCAGCTTCAGTGGCCGAAAGAGCAATAGTAGTTTGCATATGATGTTTATAGTTTACGGCATAGCCTTCAACAGTGAATGTACGTTAGGACTAGATTTCTGAATCTGAACCCTTTATGTATAACCGCACTAGTCCCAAATCAAAGCTAGTGCACATAGTTGAATAATAATGCTTATATAACCAACAATAATTTATTCCACTAATAAAGAGTACCGGCCTTATGGCCACTTATTACAAATGAGGCTATAAGACCTCATAGACTGACAAACTCAAAGCGGAAGCAAATAAAATAAACTCTGAAGATAACCTATCAATACGCCACAGACTGTTAACTAGGGAAGCGCGACCTGGAACTCCAAGAATCCTTCGTCAAAGCCACATGTGAAGTACTCATAGTCTCCTTCTGTGTCTTCGTATTCCTCTGAGATGTTTTTGTATATAGCAAGGTGAGTACATAGAGTACTTCGAAAGTCTTGGGAAATACAATTATATACAAGGCTTAACAAAGAAAGGATAATATGGTTCTTTTGCACAAAGTAGCATTTCATTTCAATTACCATTATATATTTTTCAAAGCATCAATTTAACAAATTAAATTATAATAACTAAAACTAGATAATTTATGGTGAAGGTTTTAGCTACCAACACTAGCATTAAGGCTCTAACTGCCAAGGTTCAATGAATCAGGTTATGTCTACTTGACTAGCTCTATCTGCCAAAATGATCATCTAAGAGCTCTAACCATTCCTAGATTCCCAAAATCTCATTTAAAAACAAAACCATAAATCTATCATATGATAGCGCACCTTGCCCGCCCTTGACTATGGGCACAACTACTTGAATAGTTTTACACTCTGCAGAGATTGTACAACTTTAACCACAAGACATGATTGTCCCATATTGCCACCAGATAATAACACTTCCTTATGTGTGTGATGGGGAGACCATGACAAAGCTTTACAATGTGCCAACCCAACCTGACTCCGCTCGCTCAGGTTTCACTGCTGAAGGGTTCTATTTGCCCAGTCATAAGCCCCCTCCAGCAGAATCTAAGCTAGGTCGTTGTAAATTAATTAGCTAGGTTGTACCCATTTAGACTTGTGATTGTTCGGTAGTGTTCTGTTTAGACAGTCACAAGCGTCGATCCTTAATTGACTAGAGCAACACTTTTACAATACAAGATCTCATGCTCAATCTGCATCAATCCAATCTTACCATCCACCTAAGTCTAAAACCATTTTTATCATTTTATTTTTCTTTATAAATAGTGGCAATTCCTATTGCCACCAAGTTTTCAGAATAAAATGATTAGAACATATGATATCAATTTTCCACCCCTAGGGTTATAATGACAGATTAGCTTGTCTAAGCAATTCTACCATTCTAAAATTTATCAAATAGTAATGTAATCTCAATATTGAGATAAGGATAACCTTAGATGATAATCGTACATGCATATCAACATCAAATGAGGGTATGACAACATCGAATCAACCAACAACCTCAAGATAGAAGTTATCGTTTTATGTTAAACAGTGATGCATTTAAATTTAAAATAATAAATAGTTTTGATAAAACATAGGTACAATATGATTAAGGAAAACTTGCCTTTGTTGACTGTGGCTGGGGTTTTTTCTTGTTGGTCGAGAACTTCTTCGACGACGTCAGATTTTACGTGCAAAACAAGAAAGCACAAATAAATAAATACAAATAAAATCATAAAAATACAAAATATATATAGGAAGGTACATTATGAATTTAGAAACTTGAATCACTCAATTCGGAGTTTGTACGAAGTAAAAAGAGCGATTGAAAGATCGATCGGAGAGAAAATGCTTTAAAAGGAAAGGGAGGGAATATTCTATTTAGGTTTGGCTGAAATATAACAAAATGCTAACTTGTGGGGCCACTTGCATGAGAGATAGAGAGGGAATGAAGAGCTAGCTTCAGAGGAACAGAGGAGGCTTATACAGGTAGGGGAGGCGTGTTAGGATGTGGGCGTCGCCGGTAATGGGAGGGGCGGGAGGCACGGGGATAGGCAAAATAGGTTGCTAAGGACCCAAGGAATATGTGAGAGGTGGCTGCATGGCCGAAGACACAGTGTGGTGGCCAGGATGGCGCAGGGGGTGGTGACCAGAAGCGGGCTCGCATGAGCGGTGGTGTTCCGGTAGAGAATGAAGGGAAATATTGCGAGCACTGGCATGGCCTCAACCCAAGAAACGCATTGGTGAAGTCGGCTTGGCCAGAAGATGGTCGGAACGGGCTAGCGATGGTGACGGGCATTGGAACCATGGGGTGCATTGGTGGTGGACCTTATCAGCGATGCCATTGGTGAACCAACGTATGGAACTTGTAGAAAAGATGATGGTGTTCGTGCAATAGCAAGGAATTGGATTTTACTTAACCTGAGGCGACAAATCGAGACAGGAGATGATGTGGATTGGTTTCGGGAAAATTCGATTCCTATGAAATGGCTACATGAAAAATCAAATTAACTTCGCATGAGGCTGCAAGATACTTGAGAACATGATGTGATGTGAAATAAAATCAAAGAACTTCATCGGAGTGCTCGGAATGCGAGTTAGGGCGATGAACAAACTTAGGAACGATGGGCTCTTGGTGACGCCAATGTGCTCTAGTTTGAGGTTTGATAGAGATTGGAAGGGGTTGAGAGAGGTTATGGGGTCATATTTAAGGTCTCTAAATTGATGTAAACAAACTCAAATTTGTTGGCTCGGTTTTGAGCCTGTTTAGATACCAAACGAGATAAAAGGAAAAATTGAAGAATAAATCGCAAAAAAATCTAGAAGGGACTGATAAACTGATTACTTGTGTTATTTGGGATGTTTTCCATGTAGGGATGAAGTGGTTAGGCGGCCCTTGGCCTAGCTTGCCATGGATTTGCTTAGTCAGCTAAGGAACAGAGAACAGACATGTCTGTTCGGCCAGGAAGAAAAGAAGTAGAGCAGGAAAGAGAGTAGCAGGATGGGGCATTTCGGCTAGGAAGAAGCCAACCGAACAGGAAGAAAGAGAATAAGGAAGGGAGGAAAGAAAAAGAAAAAGGAAGGAGAAGGAAAAGGAAAGAGAGAGATGGCCATGAAAAATGGGTTCGGCCCAGAAAAATTAAATTGATATTTTGAATTTAAATTTTGAATTTTGGAATTGGATTGAATTTGAACTAGAATTTGAATTTTGGATTGGAATTGGAATTGAGATTACCTTCTAGGATTACACATCAAATGCAATAAAATCCCAATATTTTATGTAATTAATATGAAAATAAATTTTTAAAGAAAGCCAAAATTTGGGATGTTACAATATATAACAAGTAAGATATCTTCTCTTATATAAATCTCTAGTAAAATCAGACATATCCAAACAGTCCAGCACTGGTCTTTCCAAACTACAAACAAGCATTAGAAGTACCCCTCAAATATCTAAAGATCCACTGAATTGCTCTCCGGTGATCTTTCCCTAGATTTGCCATATATTTGCTAACAACACTCAAAGCATGAGATAGGTTAGGGTGAGAGCAGACCCTAGCATACATAAGTGATCCGACTGTACTTGCATATGAAACACTTAATATGTATTCAACTTCTTCAACTATTTCGGACATGATGCTGAAGAAAGTTTGAAGTGTGCAGCTACACAGAGTACTAGTAAGTTTAGCCTTGTGCATGTTGAAACGACAAAGAACTTTTTCAATATACTCTCTCTAACTCAGGTATAACTTTCCAATCCAATGGTCTCTGAAGATTTTCATATCAAGATTTTTTGCTGCACCGAGATCCTTATCTCGAATTCACTACTTAATTGTACATTTAACTTTGATATTCCAGTCTTATTTTTTGTTGCGATCAATATATCATCAACATATAGGAGCAAGTAAATGGCTGAACTGTTGACGGTCTTCAAAAAAATACAGTTATCATAATTATATCTCATAAAGTCTTGAGAGATCTTAAACTAGTCAAATAGCTTGTACTATTGTCTAGGTGATTACTTCAACCCGTAAGGAAACTTCTTCAATTTGCATGCAAAAATCTCATTTCCTGAAACAACAAAACCTTCTGGTTACTTCATATAGATGTCTTCTTCCAACTCACAATATAAGAATGTGGTTTTAACATCTAGTTACTTGAGCTCATAATCATGTATATATAGCTCCAATGCTAAGTAAGGTCTGAATAGAACTATGCTTCATGACCGGGGAGAAAATATCTATAAAGTCAATACCTATTATTTGGGTGTTTCCTTTAGCAACAAGCTTTGCCTTGTACCTGACCTGATCGTTCGGAGATGTGCCTTCCTCCTTCTTGTAAAGCCACTTGCAGTGTATGGGATTCTTTTCAATCGGGGGATTGACCAACTCCCAAGTAGAATTTTTCTCAAGGGATTCCATTTCTTCATGCATGGTAGTCATCCACTTGTCTGACTCATCAGAGCAAATGGCCTCTGAATAAATTGAAGGTTCAGTGGTGCCTTCAATGTCTTCTGCCATGTTTAGAAAATAAGCCACAATATTGGCTTCTTCAATTAATCTCTTCGGAGGCTGGATTTTTCTCCTTTCTCAACCAGCTGCAACGGATTATTGATTCTGACTAATTCATGTTGGAAGATGACTGGTTGGAGCTTGAATAGGGATAACCTATGTATTCTCCTTGTCGGCCTCTGGTGAGAATCCTGAATCAAAAAAGTGCTTCACCTGCATGCTGGTATACTGCAGCTTCTCAATGGAAGCATCACTGGTCGAAATTCCTTTCAAAAGAGTAGACACATAGAATGTAAAACTTTAGCTCACGAACACCTTTCGGGTCTTAGGATTACAAAACTCATAGCCTTTAACTCCAGGCTTATGGCCCAGGAAGATGCACTTAATGGCTCTTGGCACAAGTTTACCTTTATCAGAATAAGCATAGCAGGATAGCCAAAAATTCTTACGCTCAAGTAGTCTATAGGAGAACCAGACCACATATCAATCGGACTTTTCTTGTTAATGGAAGTGTTCAGTGATCGATTGATTAGATAACAAGCAGTGGAAGCCTCTTCAGCCCAAAAACTCTTTAACAGAATAGACATAGACAGCATCAGTGCACATTTTCCATGATGGTTTTGTTCATACACATGGCCACACCATTCTGCTGAGGTGTTCTCAGTACTGTGTAATGCCTTACGATGCCTTCCAATCGGCATAAGGCTTCAACTTCTACCAAATAGAATTCCGGGCCATTATCTGTTTGAAGTTTCTTGACATGCTTGTCAGTTTGTTTTTCGATCATAATCTTTTACTCTTTGAATGTCTTAAACACATCATATTTGTGCTTGGTGAAGTATGTCCAAACTCTTTGAGAGTAGTCATTGATAATGGTTAGCATATAATCGGCACCTGCAATGGATGAAACGTGGGACTTAACTCATAAATCAGAGTGAACATAATCCAATATGCTTTTGAAGAGTGATTTGCAGAGCTAAAACTCACATTCTTCTGTTTAACAAAGACATAGTGTTCACAAAACTTTAACTGATCAACGCCTTGACCATAGAGCAGACTTCTTTTGCACAACTTTAAACTGGCTTCGCTCATATGCCTGAGACCCATATGTTATAGATTTGTTCAAGCAATATTGGATAGCCTGGTTGAGGCAATAGCAGCCTTTTTGACCATGGTAGTACCTTGAAGATGATAGAGGTTTGTTACCTTTGTATCACCTTTTATCACAACAAGACAGCCTTTGGAGATCTTCAAAATTCCACCTCCACCTAAAAACTGGTGTCCTTGGTATCAAAAGTACTCAACGAGATAAGATTCCTTTTCAAATTTGTAATATGTCAAACCTCTGATATGGTTCTAATGGTGCCATCGAACATCTTGATTTGGACAGAACCGATGCCTGCAATCTCACATAGAGTATTATCTTTCATTAACACTAATCCACTCGGAATAGCCTCATAAGTAACAAACTAGTCATGATTTAGGCTCATGTGGAAAGTGCAGGCTAAATCAAGAATCCATTAATCATTGATTTTGGAATCACCAACAAAGACAACAACAATCACCCCTTTAAAATCTTCTTTTGTGATAATGGGATCCTTAACTTCATCATCTTTTTTATCTTTCTTAGAATTATTATACATCTTCTCCTTATTCTGGAGTTTTTAGCACTCGAAGATATCATGTCCACCCTTCTTGTAGTGATGACATGACTTCTTGGTCTTTGATTTCGAACGACCTTTGTATCTACTCGAGCTTCTACCTTTGGAAACACTGGTCAAAGACCTCCCAATTGGTCTACCCTGAATGTACAAATCTTCTGCATTCGAACCCAAACTCTCACTTGAAACCATACTTTTTATCTTTTTTTTGGCATGTAGAGCTTCATAAACCTCCTTCTGAGTAAGAGTATCTCGACTGTAGAGAATTGTGTCTTTAAACATAGAGAACGAAACATGCAGTGAACAGAGCAGAACAAGATCCAAATTCTCATCATCATATTTGATCTCCATGGCTTCAAGGTGGTGGCCACATCTTTAAATGTGGTCAGATGATCTTGCACCGATCCACCTTTGATCGTGCAAAATTGCACACCCGCAAGTGCACGGGCCGCCGCTAAGATAGCAGCGAGTTGTCGTGTTCTCCACAGGGACTAAATTACTGGTATCACTGCCCCTAACCAAAGCTAAATCGCACGAACAGGGAATTTGACTCTAACTGCAGAAACTAAACAACTAAACGCCAGAATTCAGAACTGCAAAGAGTGGAAGAAAGAGAAGGGAAGAGCTGAAGGTGCTAAGAATAAGACTATCTGGGCAGGAAAACCAAAGAACTAATCCTGTTAAGAGAGAGAGAGAGAGACTGAAGAAAGACTAACTAGAAATAAAACAGGAAGAGCTAAGGGAAAAGGGAGAGAGAGAGATCAAAGGAGAGAAAAGGCTAAGAGTTGGCTAGGCTAGCAGAAGAGAAGAAAGGATGCGTAGATAAGAAGAGAGCACGGGATAAAACAGACTAGAGAAGAGATTTAACAGACAGAAGAAATCTTTGAGAAGAGAGAGAAACTGAGAGAAGAGGAGAAGAAGGAATGGACTGAAGAATGAGAGAAGAATAAGAGCTAGACGTGAAGAGAGTAAAGAGAGAAGGACTGGAGAAAAGAAGAGAAAATAGAAACCTGAGAATCTAACTCTACTGAGAGAAGACAATAGGAAGACTAGCTAGAAATAAGGGAAGCTGAGCAAAGGGGAGAGAAAGAATAGAGAAGAGAGGATGACTAGGAGACAGGTTGGCTCGCAGAAGTGAAGAAAATAACAGAAATCTGCTAGATGAACTCTTGAGTTCTAAGAGAAGAGAAGAAGAGAGAAATAACTAGGGAGGTAAGAAAAAAAGAACTAGAAGGGCAGAGAGAGGAGAAGAGAAAAGATTGTAGAACTACTTCTACCGAAGAAAATACAGACGAAAGAACTAAGGGAGAGAGAGAGATCAGAGAAAAGAAGAATGCTCTCGAGACTCACAGACTAACGGAAGAGATTGTCTAACAGAAGATCTCTTGAGAATAGAGAGTATCTAGAGAAAAGAGGGAAAGAAAGAAGGGGCTAAAGATGGAAAGAAGACTAATAGCTAGACGAAACGAGAGAGTAAGGGAGAGAGGAACTAGAGAAAACGCACTGCAGAGAGAAGACAGGAAGGGACTAAATAAGAAGAGAATGCTAGACAGAGAAGAGGCGCTACCGAGAAATGAGAGATCGAAGGGAGGAGATGACGCTAGAAAGAGCCCTGGAGAACGAGTAACATGCTACTGCTATAGCAATCCCAATACAGCAATCAAAAGGTAAGATTACAGAAGGAAATAAATCTAGCATTGCAACTAATAAGCAAACTAAACGACTTAAGAGATCAAGAAAATATATCTAACACATGAACAAGCAGCAAATAATACATCTAGACTATTTTCTTTTTACTTTTCTACTAACAGATCCTAACAATAAAGCAAGCACAAAATTAATCCTAGCTTTAAAAGAGAATCTAAAAGACAAATAACATCATCATCAAAGCAAAATATTTAAATTACTAGCAAAGTCAAGAACTGAAATGAAACTACTAGAGCATCAGGCGAAAATCATGAATCTAAACAGGAAGTCGCATCCACAGAAGCTTCTCAGATAAACAAGTTTATGAACAACACTCATAACATCCAGATCCGCAAAATATACCACATGCACATCACAGATTTAACAATATGAACATCTCATGAATAGCCATATCAACACTAAATAATAGATCGAGATGATACAACCCAGTTTAATGCAGATCGGTTGTAGAAGACAAGCCGTAGAGGATGCAGACAGTAGGGAAGCAGAGGAGGAGTAGCAGATCTGTGCGTAGAGGAAGCAGATGAAGTAGATCCCGCGAGGTGATGAAGCCGTAGAGGTAGCAGCTCCCGCCGTGTAGATGTCGCGGGGTTGAGGTTGCGGTGCAGATGAAGGAGATCTAGCGCTTGGGGCTGCAGATCGGAGAAGAGGAAGCAGATCCGCGCCAGCCACCGTAGAGGAAGCAGGCCGAGCCGTAGGAGTCGAAGATCCGGCGGTGGAAGGAGTAGATCTGGGCTTCTTCCTTCTCACATTCCAAGATTCGGCGATGGGGGTGGTTTAAGCGGCTGCACAATGGGATGAGGGATGTAGGGGGCTCGAGTTAGGAGGAGCTGGGGGAAGTGAAGCTCGTCGCCGGCTATGGCCGATCTCCGACGACGGACATGGGAGAGGCGAGGTCTCGGTGGCGGCTACGGAATGAGGAAGGCGAGCAGATGGTTGTGTTTTTTTTTGCTGAGTTGCGGGTAGGGTTTTCGGATGTGGGGAGTGTTACCGGCCTGGTGGATCGAAGGGGCAGCTGAAGCTTTTATACTTGCGGCGCGGTTAGGGTTTTTGCGGGGGCGCTAGGGTTTCCAGTGGGCTGGTGGCTAGGGTTTGCTGCAGTTTTGCTTTTTGGCCCTTCCCCTTTCACTATTTTGCAACCCTAGCACTCCATGCTTAATTTCTGTAGATTGTGCGCCTGGTTCGCGCCGCCCTGCAAAATAATTGCAAACGCTGTAAAAAGTCCCAAAGGGAGGGCAATTTGCATATAATTAATAAATTTATGGCCAAATTGAGCTATAATCAACAGGATATTGATATGAGAATATACTACAAATATGATGCACATCATATACCCCCAAGCTTAAACATTTGATTGTCCTCAAGCAAAAAATATTATGATATCGAACCCGGGACACAAGAAAGGCTGAAATGATCTAAGTGAATTTGCTTGCAGCTAGTAAGTTAGCACTCAATAATTCAAATGAGACTGATTGATCTACTTTTATAAGCTGCTCAAGATCAGAACTAAAATTCCAGCAAAGACATCAAAGTGATACTAGAGTTTTTGACCAAATCAAGTTACTCATAAGTGCTGAATCGCACTAAATGATCACATGGATTCAACCAGAATTGAAAAATAATCAAGACTAGATATCACAGTCAAGAATAAGCATATCCTAGAGTCATACTTAGGCATTTACCATTCTAGATGAAGAGACTAATGTTTGCGTGAAAATTATGAAAAAGCCCACACTTGAGCCAGGATACTTTACTTTTGCTGATTTTTAACAAGTTTCAAACACAACATGGGCACAGATGCCACTTATTCCATTCCTTGGGCAAGTTTGCCACTTATTCACACATTCAAACTTCATTTGGGCAAGACAGCCACTTATTCAACACCTTTTTTTTCAATGTGACAAAGTCACTTATTCAACTCACACTTTGCAACCCAAAACAGAAATAAAGATCTTTTCTTTCTTTTCTTTTCCCCTTTTTTTAAGCATCATTAACCGGTTTTCATCATCTCTAAGATTTAGATAAATCAACCATGTTATTGGCTCAAGTTAGGACTACCACTTTCACAAACTTTTCATTCAAGCAAAAGCATCAACGTCTAAAATAAAGTATTATGCCCAAGCATGAATCCTAGGATATGATCATTTTAGAAGTGATAACTAGAATCAAAACAGTCCGCAAAAGGTAAAGATACATGTGTAACTTGCAATGAATCAAAAAATACTAAAGGATCACAAGATTTCTAAGCCAACACAAGATTTCAATGAATATAAGAGTAGACCAATTTGGATATCACACATAATTGATATTTACCCCAGTTCACTTAAACAATTTTCAATGTGATAACTTTGGATTAAACCAAGACAGCCACATATTACAGACCAAGTATTCAATCAACAGTATATACCAGCACATATTAATGATCAGGACAGTCACATATAATAGTCAGAAATCCATCATGAGAATGATACTAGCCATAAATCATCAACTACACATCCATTCATATCAGAGCCCATGAGTATGACAAAAGAATCATGCTAAAGCATTCCTCATCAATAGATAGATCCCTCCCCCAAGATTGAATAAAACATTAACTCCAGAATGAACATTTTAATGATTGGAAACAGCTAACCGGGTGCAAAAGAAGAATCAGACAGTATCTCATCATCCCTCTACCTGCCATGCCTGGATGAGTGCATGTACCTGAAAATGGCAAAATAAAAGGAAAGGATAAACCGACAAAAGATAAAAGTAAAAGAGCAAAACTGAAGTAAAACAGTAAAATGCTCAGGTTGCCTCCTGAGAAGTGCTTGTTTTAGGTCTTTAGCTTGACCAACAAAAGATAATCAAGTAGGCTCAAAAGAAATTGGAGGATCAAGGTCAGATTTGACTTGATCTCTAGCACTGTCCTCATCACTGAGTTCAGGAAAAGGTTCTCCAATAAAATAGTGTTTCAATCTTTGCCCATTAACCTTGAAAATGCCCCCAGATTGACTCTCAACCTCAAAAGCTCCACTACCTAGCACTTTCTTGACTACACAAGGCCCAAACCATCTAGACTTGAACTTTCCAGGGAACAAATGGAATCTAGAGTCAAAGACTAAGACAAGCTCTCCAGGTTGGAAATCACGCCTCAAAATGTGACTGTCATGAATCTTTTTAGCTCTCTCCTTGTAAATCCTTGAGCTTTCATAAGCATCAAGTCTCAACTCATCAAGTTCACACAGCTGCAACTTCCTATGTTTCCCAGCTAGACCCATGTCCATGTTGAGTTTTCTAATTGCCCAATGTGCTCTATGCTCAAGCTCAACAGGGAGGTGACAAGCTTTTCCATAAACCAACCTAAAGGGGGACATGCCAATAGGTGTTTTGTATGCTGTCCTATAAGCCCACAATGCATCAGGAAGCTTAAGGGACCAATCTGTCCTGGATTTGGACACAACTTTCTCAAGAATCTGCTTTATCTCTCTATTGGAAACTTCAACTTGCCCATTAGCTTGAGGATGATAAGGTGTGGTAACCCTATGATTATGGACTCCATACTTGGCTAGAAGGGCTTCAAACTGACTGTGGTTAAAGTGAGATCCACCATCACTTACCACAACACGAGGAATTCCAAACCTAGGAAAAATTATCTGCCTAACACAAGCGGCAAACAGATTTTGAATCAGCGCGAACAGTGGGTATAGCCTCAACCCATTTGGACACATAATCCACTGCCACAAAATGTGCTTGTACCCTTGAGAAGAGGGTAAAGGTCCTATGTAATCTATTCCCCACACATCAAAAATTTCCACCTCAAGGATACCATGCTGAGGCATTTCATGTCGTCTTAACATGTTCCCTGCACGCTAACAGGGATCACAAGACTGAATGTATGCATGAATATCCTTGAACATGGTAGGCCAATAAAATCCAGCTTGAAGAACCTTTGCTTGGGTCTTGGCAGTACCCACATGACCACCAAAAGGAGCAGAATGGCAGTGAAAAATCACATTTTGAACCTCCTCATGAGGAGCAACGTCGAATAACCCCATCTGCACAATGTCTATACAGATATGGGTCATCCCAAAAGAATTTACGTGCCTCATGAATAAACTTCCTACGCTGCTGATAAGAGAGACCAGATGGGACTGCATTGCATACCAAGTAGTTCACTATGTCTGCATACCAAGGGGTTTTAGACTGAACAAGAGAAACTTCTGAAAGTTGATCTCCAGGAAGAGAATCTTCAATTGGAAGAGTAGAGACTGGACCAGAATGGGGCAATCTAGAAAGATGGTCAGCTACCAAGTTCTCAGCCCCCTTTTTATCCCTAATTTCCACATCAAACTCTTGCAGCAAAAGAATCCAACGAATGAGGCGAGGTTTAGCATCCTTTTTACTCAAAAGATACCTAATGGCTGCATGATCTGTGTACACTATGCATTTTGAGCCAACTAGGTAAGATCTGAATTTGTCAAAGGCAAATACTACAGCTAGCAGTTCTTTTTCAGTGGTTGTGTAATTGATTTGAGTGTCATCTAAAGTCCTGCTAGCATAGCAAATGACATGCAAAGCCTTGTCATGCTGCTGCCCCAAAACAGCCCCTACAGCAAAATCACTAGCATCACACATAAGCTCAAAAGGAAGATCCCAATCAGGAGATTGCACAATGGGTGCAGAAATGAGGGCAGCCTTGAGCTTACTAAATGCATCCATGCAAGCCTCATCAAAAACAAAAGGAACATCAAAGCCCAAAAGATGAGTGAGGGGACGAGCAATTTTAGAAAAGTCCTTAATGAATCTGCGATAAAAGCCTGCATGCCCCAAAAAACTGCGAATACCCTTAACATTGACTGGAGGGGGCAGGCGCTCAATCACCTCTACTTTTGCTCTATCCACCTCAATGCCTCTAGAAGACACTAAATGACCCAGGATTATCCCCTCTCTAACTAGAAAATGACATTTCTCCCAATTGAGGACCAAATGGGCCTCAAGACAGCGCTGTAAGACAGTTTCAAGGTTGACAAGACAGCTCTCAAAGGTCTGTCCATAGACAGTGAAATCATCCATAAAAACCTCCATGATTTTCTCAATAAGATCGGTGAAAATGGACATGACACAACGTTGGAATGTCCCTGGAGCATTGCAGAGCCCAAATGGCAGCCTACGGTAAGCAAAGGTACCATAGGGGCAAGTGAAAGTGGTCTTTTCCTGATCTGATGGATGTATAGGAATCTGCAAGAAACCTGAATATCCATCAAGATAACAGAAATAAGAATGACGGGCCAGTCTCTCTAGCATTTGATCAATGAAAGGCAAGGGGAAGTGGTCCTTGCGTGTGGCCTTGTTGAGCTTTCTATAGTCAGTACACATGCGCCAGCCCGTGGTTGTTCTTGTAGGAATTAAATCACCTTTTTCATTGGCAACCACTGTCATGCCTCCTTTCTTAGGCACAACATGAATGGGGCTGACCCACTGACTATTTGAAATGGGGTAGATGATGTAGCACCAAAAAGCTTAAGAATTTCTTTCTTGACAACCTCCTGAAAGTGAGGATTAAGCCTTCGCTGGTGCTCACGAGTAGGCTTAGCATCATCCTCAAGGTGAATGCGATGCATGCAGGTGGCTGGATCAATGCCCTTCATATCATCAATTGAATATCCTATGACAACTTGATATCTACGAAGGATCTCAAGGAGTTGTTCAGCCTCTAAAGGAGTCAAATGGTCACTAACAATAACAGGGAAGGTCTGATCTGGTCCAAGAAACTCATATCTAAGGTGTTTTGGAAGTGGTTTTAGCTCTACCTTAGGGGTTGTGGGCTGTCTAAGGTAATGGGTGTGAGCAGGCTCAACTGGACCATCAATAAGTGCCACATGATGAAAATTAACAGCAGTACACTCATTATGCGTCTGATCCTCAAGTGGTTCTGCATCCTCAACATTTTCATATGTCTCCATGACACATTTATCAACCAAATCTATGGAGAAACACTGATCTGTACAGTGAGGAAGATGAGTGGGATGTTTCATATCAAATGCTAGCTTCTCCTGGCCAAATTGGAGAGTAAGCTTGGCATCCTTCACATTTATTACAGCACCTGCAGTGTCTAAGAAAGGTCTTCCTAAAATGATAGGCTCACTTCTATCTTCCATCTCTAAGACAACAAAGTCTACAGGGATGGCCAGGGTACCAATTACCACAGGGACATCTACTAAAATTCCAGCTGGGTGACGATATGTGCGATCAGCCAACTGCAATGTCATGGTTGTTGGCTGCAGATCTCCCAAAGGAAGCGCGTCACAGACTGAAAGAGGAAGGACACTAACACTAGAGCCTAAGTCACATAGAGCCCGAAAGTTCTTAGAGCCTATGATGCATGGAATGCAGAAGCTACCAGGATCATCTAACTTAGGAGGTAGCTTATTCTGAATGATTGCACTACACTCCTTAGTTAGAGTGACCACCTCAAGCTCATCCATACTCCTCTTCTTGGTAAGCAGCTCCTTGAAGAATTTGGCATACATAGGCACATGTAGGACATCATCTAGTATAGGAATGGTGATCTGAACATATTTCATCATCTCTAGGAACTTAGCAAACTGCTTGTCCTCATTTGACTTTTCTAACCGCTCAGGGAATGGCAATTTGGGTTTTGTGGAAGGGACAGCTGCTGTAGTGGATGATGAGGGAATGTCGAGTGTTTTGGCTGGTGTTGTGGAGTTAGGTGGGTGCAAATTCTGCTGCTGTGAGTCAGGATTAGCTTGCTGGACAGACCTAAAGACAGGGGCACATACAGGGGTGGTGTTGGAAGAAGAGGTTCAGATGTGGTCTTGCCACTCCTGGTTGTGATTGCTCCACAATGGCCACGAGGATTTACCTCAGGTTGTGCAGGAAGCCTCCCAGGTGTGCTGGATGAAGCCTGTGATACTTGCAAACTCTCCACACGACTAGTCAAATCAGTCAATTGAGTCTTTGCATCATTGTATTGAGCTTCCATCTTAGCTACATGTGATGCAAGGAGCTGTTCAATTCTGGTCAACTGATCTGATTGAGTAGTAGGTGGAGGGTTAGGAACATGCATCATTGGCTGCTGGAATGAGGCATGAGAAGGGGCTTGTTGCTGCCTAAACCCTTGAGCTGAAGTACCCACAGGAAATGAGGAAACACTTGGATTAGTGTTCTTGTAAGACAAGTTTGGATGACGCCAACCTGGGTTATAAGCTTGAGAATATGGTCCATTTGACTGAGCATAGTTGACTTCAGATGATTCAGCTGTGGAAGTTAGAGGGCACTCAGCTGGAGTATGCCCCTGAGATCCACAAGTCTGACATCCAGTGGCTATATGGGCTGAAGATGAGGGCATGAGCTGAGCCATTTGACGTGTAAGAACCTGAACCTGAGCAGATAAAGCATCATGAGAGCTCACCTCATAGATACCAGGACGTGGAGGAGCAGAAACTCTCTCACTGGACCACTGAAAATGGTGGGAGGACATACTCTCAATTAATGTGAAGGCTTCATCTAAAGTTTTGTTCATTATGCCTCCACCTGCTGCAGAATATACAAAGGCTCTTGTGTGGTGTGTAAGACCTTTGTAAAAAATCTGCAACACCAGCCACCTCTCAAGACCATGGTGGGGACACATCCTAAGCAGGGTTTGATACCTCTACCAGGCGTCATACAGACTCTCACCCTCAGATTGTGAAAACCTAGTAATCTGGTCACGCACTTCAGCTGCCTTGGAGGGAGGAAAATACCTCTCAAGAAAGGCCTGCAATAGGTGTTCCCATGTGTCCTTAAGATGCAGGGGCAGAGAATGCAACCAAGTCTTAGCACCATCTCTAAGAGAGAAAGGGAACAATGAGAGCCTAATAGCATCAGTTGTGACTCCATTGCACTTCAAAGTGTTGCAGTATTCTAAGAAGGTGTGAATGTGTTCATTGGGATCCTCAGTGGGAGAACCTCCAAATCTGGTCTACTGGACCATGGTGATTAGTGCAGGTTTGAGCTCAAAATTGTTTGCCTGAATGGCAGGTTGGACAATTCCAGGGGCTATACCTTGGTCTCTAGGAATCCATAGGTCACGAAGAAGAGGCTGGGGGTTTGGATCTCCCATTTCTTCTTGATGGGGAGGTTAATTTTCTCTCTTCAACTTATGAAATGTTCGCTCAATCTCAGGGTCAAAAGGAGCTAAGGAATGGTCTCCACTCCTGCGCATAAGCTGAGAAGTCGGGCCAAAAAAAGGAGGAAGGAAACTAAAGAAATGACTTAGTCTATGGTCTAGCGCGATCACCAATATCTAGTCCCCGGCAACGGCGCCAATTTCTTGATCGTGCAAAACTGCACACCCGCAAGTGCACGGGCCGCCGCTAAGATAGCAGCGAGTTGTCGTGTTCTCCACAGGGACTAAATTACTGGTATCACTGCCCCTAACCAAAGCTAAATCGCACGAACAGGGAATTTGACTCTAACTGCAGAAACTAAACAACTAAACGCCAGAATTCAGAACTGCAAAGAGTGGAAGAAAGAGAAGGGAAGAGCTGAAGGTGCTAAGAATAAGACTATCTGGGCAGGAAAACCAAAGAACTAATCCTGTTAAGAGAGAGAGAGAGAGACTGAAGAAAGACTAACTAGAAATAAAACAGGAAGAGCTAAGGGAAAAGGGAGAGAGAGAGATCAAAGGAGAGAAAAGGCTAAGAGTTGGCTAGGCTAGCAGAAGAGAAGAAAGGATGCGTAGATAAGAAGAGAGCACGGGATAAAACAGACTAGAGAAGAGATTTAACAGACAGAAGAAATCTTTGAGAAGAGAGAGAAACTGAGAGAAGAGGAGAAGAAGGAATGGACTGAAGAATGAGAGAAGAATAAGAGCTAGACGTGAAGAGAGTAAAGAGAGAAGGACTGGAGAAAAGAAGAGAAAATAGAAACCTGAGAATCTAACTCTACTGAGAGAAGACAATAGGAAGACTAGCTAGAAATAAGGGAAGCTGAGCAAAGGGGAGAGAAAGAATAGAGAAGAGAGGATGACTAGGAGACAGGTTGGCTCGCAGAAGTGAAGAAAATAACAGAAATCTGCTAGATGAACTCTTGAGTTCTAAGAGAAGAGAAGAAGAGAGAAATAACTAGGGAGGTAAAAAAAAAGAACTAGAAGGGCAGAGAGAGGAGAAGAGAAAAGATTGTAGAACTACTTCTACCGAAGAAAATACAGACGAAAGAACTAAGGGAGAGAGAGAGATCAGAGAAAAGAAGAATGCTCTCGAGACTCACAGACTAACGGAAGAGATTGTCTAACAGAAGATCTCTTGAGAATAGAGAGTATCTAGAGAAAAGAGGGAAAGAAAGAAGGGGCTAAAGATGGAAAGAAGACTAATAGCTAGACGAAACGAGAGAGTAAGGGAGAGAGGAACTAGAGAAAACGCACTGCAGAGAGAAGACAGGAAGGGACTAAATAAGAAGAGAATGCTAGACAGAGAAGAGGCGCTACCGAGAAATGAGAGATCGAAGGGAGGAGATGACGCTAGAAAGAGCCCTGGAGAACGAGTAACATGCTACTGCTATAGCAATCCCAATACAGCAATCAAAAGGTAAGATTACAGAAGGAAATAAATCTAGCATTGCAACTAATAAGCAAACTAAACGACTTAAGAGATCAAGAAAATATATCTAACACATGAACAAGCAGCAAATAATACATCTAGACTATTTTCTTTTTACTTTTCTACTAACAGATCCTAACAATAAAGCAAGCACAAAATTAATCCTAGCTTTAAAAGAGAATCTAAAAGACAAATAACATCATCATCAAAGCAAAATATTTAAATTACTAGCAAAGTCAAGAACTGAAATGAAACTACTAGAGCATCAGGCGAAAATCATGAATCTAAACAGGAAGTCGCATCCACAGAAGCTTCTCAGATAAACAAGTTTATGAACAACACTCATAACATCCAGATCCGCAAAATATACCACATGCACATCACAGATTTAACAATATGAACATCTCATGAATAGCCATATCAACACTAAATAATAGATCGAGATGATACAACCCAGTTTAATGCAGATCGGTTGTAGAAGACAAGCCGTAGAGGATGCAGACAGTAGGGAAGCAGAGGAGGAGTAGCAGATCTGTGCGTAGAGGAAGCAGATGAAGTAGATCCCGTGAGGTGATGAAGCCGTAGAGGTAGCAGCTCCCGCCGTGTAGATGTCGCGGGGTTGAGGTTGCGGTGCAGATGAAGGAGATCTAGCGCTTGGGGCTGCAGATCGGAGAAGAGGAAGCAGATCCGCGCCAGCCACCGTAGAGGAAGCAGGCCGAGCCGTAGGAGTCGAAGATCCGGCGGTGGAAGGAGTAGATCTGGGCTTCTTCCTTCTCACATTCCAAGATTCGGCGATGGGGGTGGTTTAAGCGGCTGCACAATGGGATGTAGGGGGCTCGAGTTAGGAGGAGCTGGGGGAAGTGAAGCTCGTCGCCGGCTATGGCCGGTCTCCGACGACGGACATGGGAGAGGCGAGGTCTCGGTGGCGGCTACGAAATGAGGAAGACGAGCAGATGGTTGTGTTTTTTTTTGCTGAGTTGCGGGTAGGGTTTTCGGATGTGGGGAGTGTTACCGGCCTGGTGGATCGAAGGGGCAGCTGAAGCTTTTATACTTGCGGCGCGGTTAGGGTTTTTGCGGGGGCGCTAGGGTTTCCAGTGGGCTGGTGGCTAGGGTTTGCTGCAGTTTTGCTTTTTGGCCCTTCCCCTTTCACTATTTTGCAACCCTAGCACTCCATGCTTAATTTCTGTAGATTGTGCGCCTGGTTCGCGCCGCCCTGCAAAATAATTGCAAACGCTGTAAAAAGTCCCAAAGGGAGGGCAATTTGCATATAATTAATAAATTTATGGCCAAATTGAGCTATAATCAACAGGATATTGATATGAGAATATACTACAAATATGATGCACATCAACCTTTCACCAACTTGAGCAAGTAAAGCTTCCGCTTTAGTTGTATTTTGCTGGTCAGATCTTTGATCATGCAGATCTATTCCGACTTTAGCTATAACATAGTAGTGGTCTTCTTCATAACTTCTTAGAGGATATTGTTAAAAATATGAAGATGAATTTGAGTGACAGCCTTACGATATCTTCTTTGCTTCTCCTCAACAGACCATGAAGTAGGCATCTTGTTGATTCCTAATAACATGTCATCCAAATCGAGCTGTGATAGAATAACTCACATCTTGACTTACTAGAGAGAAAATCTTGTGTCATGATCCAGCAGTGGAAGATCATACTTCATTGATGCCATGTTGAGTATACCCTAGAATGATCAGGCGAAGAACCAAGCTCTGATACCACTTGTTATAAAAGGCATGGTGAGATATGAAAAATAACAAAGAATAATCATGATCACAAGACAAAGATTTAACATGGAAAACTCTTGTAGGAAAAAACCACGAATGCACAATCAGCAAAATCACTATACGGAGAAGTTACAAAATGCTCTTGGTATATTACATTTGTAGATAACTTGTGATGTTCACATTATCTATCATGCGACTTACAGGGGATATAGATAAGCCTTGGGAACAAGAATCCTAGACAAACAAGGAACAAAGTCCTAGTCGGCAATGAAAACATAGATCTACTCGAAAACTAGAATAGTAATTTATTGGAGAAGGGAACAACACCCCTCTCGGAGATGAAACAGAGTCCCAGAAAATGACAATTAAGAGTTGTAGTTATAAGTCATGTTTGACTTCAGTCAGTGCAAATACTTTTGGACACTACGACTAGTGTAAGTTAGTGCAGAATCCATCATGAGCTTGAAGATAATCTCAATCATAACCCCCGACTAGTTCACATTAATGACCAGTCAGTCATACTAGTTAGCATATATCCTTTTGAGCAAAACCTGATTGGACTCTTCAAGTGGTCAAATCCGACTAAATTCAGATCACAAAATACAACAGTAGATAACTCATGAAGTACTTCACGTAATACTACAACTCCTTCAAGTATGTTTCTACCCGAAATAAAAGTAGTTTGAGCCAAGCCAATCACTTTAGGAGCAACCATAATCAACCTCTTTGTGAGTACTTTGGTTAAGATTTTAAAAATGACATTAAGCAGACATATTGTTCCATACTACTTGATTACATTAACATCCTTGATTTTGGGATCAATGCAATAACCTTATAGTTAAGTCTACCTAATTTCAATTTCCCTGACAGGAGGTCATCAAGCATCTCTTTGATATGATATTTCACCTAGTTCTAGAACTTCCTGTAAAATAGTACAGGGAAACCATCTAGTCCAGGAGCTGTATTTAGTTTCATCTCTTTAATAGCGATCACAATCTTCCAAAGTAAATAGTTTAATCAATTCTTCATTTTCTTCGTTAGAAACTAGCCATGGTTAGCCCCAATATTCTCACGGAGATGAATTTGTGGTTCTTCTTCCCTACCAAACAACTTTTTGCAGCAATTGTATATGTGTGCTTTCAGCTCTTTAGGGTCAAACAATACATTCTCACCATCTTCTAGACATAGAATGGAACATTTATGTTTTCTTCCATTGGCAATGCTATGGAGATAAGATGTATTAGAATCTCCTTTAAGAATCCACTGTTCTCCTCCCTCTTCTGCCAAAATAACTCTTCAGTATAGCACACCTCTTTGAATTGGTCTTCTAATTGATATTTCTTATCCCATTCTTCTGTTGTCAGCTCTCTTTGATCCCTTTTTTCTATCTAGATCTTGAATCTTCTTAAGTGACCTCTCTTTAAGCATTCTTGTAACCCTACCAAAATTTTGCCCCCAACCTCTCATAAATTTTCTCAGCAAATACTGTTGTTGCTTCCAAAAATCAAACACTGACTCTCTTCCTCTGATTGGCCCATTTACTCACCACCTTTGTTGTCACTAAATATTTCACAATCCAATTCCAAATTCTCCATATTTCATGATCTGATAATGCCAAATTTATGATTTATTTGTCACTAACCCTCTTGACAAGACTTGTTTTTGTGCTGGAGCTTTGTCTCCAGTTAATACGCCAAAAAATTGTGCCAAAAATATATCAAAAAGCCGAGGAGCAATTTTTTGGAAAATACCATGGGCCTTTACAGAGATAACACGAGGTGGGCCCATGTGCCTAGGGCTACGCTATTTGGGGCTCCAGCTGGCGTTGTGGCTGGCGCGGCCTCCAGCTCTATACCACTAGCCTTTCCTCACTTCTAGAAGCCTCTAACCGCCTATCTCTCAAAGATAATCAGAAAAAGGAAATTCAAGAAAAGGAAAAAGAAGAGGTTTAAAAGGGAAAACAGATGCAAAATGGCAAGGATAACTCAGAAACGAAAAGAGGAGAGGTCAAGGATCGTAACCAACCTGAACTCAGGGCAGCACCACCACTTGCATGACCCCAGGATAAATACCGTGCCCCCACGCCTAGAGGATCCAACTTCTACACTTCCCTCTTGATTTCTGTCAAGTTTTCGGCTCTTGGCCTGCAATCTTCCATGTTTCAATCGATTAGATGAGGATTAGTCTAGGTTTAGCTTGGTAATTAGTGCTCTAATTGGGATTAAATCCTCTAGTTTCCTTCTAATAGCCAATTAATGCTGAGGTTCTGGAACCTTTCTTCTTCATCTCGTTGAGGCATGTGTGAGTAATTCCCTCTCTTCCCTAAGGTGTGGGGATCTTGCTATAATTTACGACTTATGGATGATCTATTAATTTAGCAATACTTTATGCTTTTGTTGTGTCTTCTTGATATTGTATTTCATCCTCAGTTGGTAATTAGATATATATGATTATTAATTGCACATACCTAGATGTAGATACAATGTTTAGATCTAGTGTGTGGATCTATATCAAGTTGTGCAAGTCTTGCCATTGTTTATTAGCTTGATGTACCCATGACAGGGGTGAACAATGAAAGGCTGGTGTAGATTTGTTGAGTGGGAGCCAACATAATATGAGAAGTGCTAATTACTATTAGATCAATCTAGTCATGATTTGTAGTAAGTGAACCTAGCTTTTGGGGAAGATCTCAATTAACTTGGATAATCTTGTTCATCTCTTTCATTTAATAAATCTTCTCTTTAATGTTACTTTAGTTAGTAATAAATTATTCTAAATAGTAAGTGTATTCGTTGCCTCCCTGTGGATTTTGGTACCTTATAATACTCCTAGGTGAAAAGCTACAGAAGACCAATGTACTTGCAGGTTTTAATTTGTGTTTTGTATCTAGTGTCAACAACCTTCTCATGAAAACTCTCATCTTGAAACTAGGAGTGTTCCATTGTAAATTGTCTTGATCTCACTTTGTGATTCAAACCTAGATCAACAATTAAAGGATTATGGTCTGAACCTATCCTTGAAAAATTAACCAAGCCAAAAGAAAAATATGGTCCCATGAAGAAGTAACAAAAACTCTATCCAACACTTCTCTTATTGAAGCTATTTGTTTATTTGTCCATGTAAACTTTCCTCTAAGTCTATGCAACTCTCTCAAATTATTATCAACAACAAAACTGTTGAAGTCCTCCATCCATCTCCTATTTTGATCTACTAGCAAGATTTTTCCTTATTTGATCTGATAAGATTAAAGTCACCTCCTATAATCACTAGATTGTTTGAATTACACAACTTCTGGTTCAACTCTTTAATAAAATTTGCTTTCCAATGTTGTCAAAGTGGCCCATACTATAGGATTGAGAACAGTGACTACAGGGGGGAGGGGGTAAATAGGAGCTAACACAATTAAAACCTTTTGCAAATATTTTCCTCAAAAGAGAAGACCATGGTTCTTGCACACCAATAGCTATAAGGAGATATGAAGAACAAAGCCTAACCACTCATAAAGAAATCTTAAAAAAAAACCAAGCCAAATAGATCAGGACATGTTTGGGCAGTTAGATCGAAGTACAAAGTACGGTCTAACTAGCCTTGGGCGGTCCGAATGGCCTAGGGGTGATCTGACAACTCTCTCATGGTAGAGCTAAAAACAACATGATTTCAAATATAAAAATCCATGTAATTTTTTTATCCATTCGTTCAAATCACTTGAAACTTCACATACACCTTTCATAGGATGTTTGGAATGTATTCCAATTAAAAATCAAGAAGATCATTGTCAAAGTTTTGACATTTTTTTATTTGAAGAAAGGTTGCACCGAGACTCCCACTTGTCCTAGAAAGCCTAATCACAGCATGAGCACAAGACAAATGCCCTTAACTGAAAGAACCTCCAAATCACCTTTTCTTGAGCCGAATCAGACTATTACAAGAACTTGCTATGGAAAGTGCCTAGATGGATGGGATCTAATCTCTACGAGATATCTTCATCACTTACATGTGCTTGGAACAAAGAAAGATCAAGAGAAGAAGAAGAAACACTAAAGAACCAAGCCAAATAAAGAAATCAAGACTTTGATCAAATGGGAGAAAGACTTACGAATTTTGGATATCTATTGATACTTTGAGATGAATGTTACAAGCACTTCCTAGCCACTCCTAAAGCCTAAGGATGATAAAAAATTCAAGACAAAGAGCCATAACTCATCTCCCAAAAGTTCTCTCTAAGAACCTTAACTTTGCTCCGCTTGGCTTCCTAGAGAGCTAACCCTAACTCTCTCCACTCACCCTCCTTATATAGTGGAGGCTTACAAGAAACCATAACCAACATATCTAATTGGGTTTCATCCTCTCTTACATGGGCTAACCCGTTAATCTAATATCATATCGGGTTTTACACTCACACATGCACACCTCTCAAAGTGTGACTTGCACTTGGCTCCAATAGCCTGAATTCACCATTCCATGGCCTTTGTGAAGATTCTTTGACCTAATCCACTTAGACCACCACCGTAGTTTCACATAATGCCACTTTTCTGGTATTGCACAATTTACAAATATGTCCCTTTACCATCCGTTCACAAAGCTCTATGCTTCCTACGCCTTGAGCAACCCTATGCTTCATCTTCAACTCCATGTGATTTCAATGACTTGCCACCAAGCCTCTTACATGTGTGAATCCCACCTAACCATCCTCGCTTGCAAATAAATTCAAGTCAATTGGCATGCCACATGCCTTCCCATGCACCATGACGGCATCCGGTTTCTCTGACCATTCTGGACCTTAGCTCCTCCCTACGCTTAGTCTCTATCCACTTTGTCATTGCCTGTCATGTCCACCACTGGTAGCTCTCACTCTGATTCCTTGTCTTCCTAGCTTGTAACCACTATGCTAGCCTCAGTGATCTTTTGACGGTATCTTGATCAGTTTAGACCTCAGCTCTCCAGCTTAGTTCTGAACCCTTAATAGCTTTGGACCTAAGCTCTTCGAGCTTAGTTCTGGTCTCATCCATCTCACCATGACCTAACTCTAGAGTTCTACAACCAACACCAACAAGCAAACCATTACATAGCACCGCACAATACAAAAAATCATCAATTTACACAATTGGTGAACCAAGAACCCTTACCTTCACCTCAAAGTATCTCCATATACTTTGACACATAGCGCATGGTGCCCATTGACCAGTCGTCACGTCTTCACATATTTGGACTCCTTCGAACCATCTCTACATTTATTGGCCTCATCACTCGACGCACCATATGTACTAACTCGCATCTTCATGATCTTTGTCTTCTTTGTGCTTTCCGCTTGAGCCACGCAGACTTACATAGACTTATTTGACCACATGGACCTCAGCTCTCCTGCCTAGTCCTAGTCCTTTGCCATTAACCGCTAACGTTCTCCAAGCTACCTATACATCCAAAGACCAAGCAATTTCTCGAGCACAAGTTCTATGCACTTGATTCACATTAGTTAAAATAATACATCATGCAACTCAACACAACCCATCAACGGCACCCATGTTGTGCACCCACACAAACCACTCAAAAACCATTTTTTACTGTTCTTTGTCGTAGCCACCGATCTAACTGCTCTCCCCATAGCGGTCAGACCGTCGGCTACTGGCCGATCTAACCGCTTAAGAATACCATAAAACACTTTCTCTAGAATTTTGGTTAACTATATCTAGTTTTAGCTTTCGTTTTCAATTCTAGTGGCACAAAGTACAAACTTATCCTTAAACAAGACTACACAAGTGTTTTGTATTCAATTTTCAAAAGTCTATGCCCGGTCTGACCGCTTGCTCAACGGTGATCAGACCGATGTCTTCGGTCAGACCGCCACTCTATGACCGGTCTGACTGCTTACGGCCTGACAGAATAGAAACTTTGAATATTACAAACTCTCAAAATCAAACTTAAACTTCGATAATGTTACATATCAAAGTTAAATACTCGTCATATAATATAGGATGACCTCTATAGTCTCACACATACACATTGACAATTTCCCAGACCACACCCGAGGCTTCATCTCTCAGCACCATGCTTGTAAGAAGTCCCCTGATCCATAGAAATCGACTCAACCAACTCTTGATGTACTCCCAGAAGTATACCTCCTGAATGGCTACCTCCTACTTTTTGGGAGTTGTTCGTTCTGCTTTAACTGAGCTACTTACTGCCAAGCAAGACTTTCACAATCCTTTCGTGTTGAAAGGATCGGGATCCTAGCATCGTACATGATCAAAAGCCACAAACATTATTCTAAGGATCCTACGTAGGATCGGGATCGAAACGGTCCCACGGAAGTCGGTAAAAGATCAAGATCCAACCATGTTCTTGCTGACTTGGGAGTTGGGAGAGGGTCAACGCTGGTGACACGTGTATTTTGCAGTGCGAGGAGTAGTGCATGGCATGAGACGGCATATATATTCCAGCACGCGGAATATTTGCTTTGATGGAATCAAATGTTAATCCCAGAAGCAAGCTAATTTAAGCTCTATCTTTTATCTGCCGGATTAATCGGTCTAATTGATCGATGACATCAGAGAGATGGAACCATGGGGTTAGATTATCCTCCCGTGCACGCCCTCCTCGTATTAACCATCCTTCTTAGTCCCCATTACGTACGGCGAACAGCCATGACACTTGGAGATTACTTGTCTGCATCACCTTACATGTTCATGGCATGTTTTTGATCCATGCAGAGATATACAGATTTTTTTTCCCAGAAGTGGATGTCACCATCAATCCGTTCTTGATAAACACATGCCCTCCATGACTCAGCGAGTCAGTGATGCCTCATTGTCTGACGATTTAATGCCTGAAAGAACAGGTACAAACGTGTTCAGTCTCCGATTGGCTGTAACAGCAAGCCATGATGCAGGGAAAGTTCTTCTTCATGTTTCATAAATCCATTGACGTAGGAAGTCTTTAACGTCTTGCTACTGGCTAATTAAATGCAGCTGAAATGGTCTGCCGCTTGTTCTTCTTTCGATCGTCTCGTCCTCATTGTCTCCCAATTAAAGCACCATTTCTGTCACTTTTCCAGTTTTTAATCTCTATTAAGTATTTACTTTTTAGTGATAAAGGAGAGAGGTTTGGAGAAATTCGAACCGAATGTACTTGTCCTGTCCTTTTCGGCGTGTTGGAGGTGATAATTCTGGGGAGTGCATCAGATTTTTCATCAAACTTACCACAAATTCAGATAGTTGTGTCTTACTGCAAGGGGGTTTGTTTCTGAAAAAGGACAAGAATTTTGCTAACGTACTACTAGTTATCATCTTCTGGCATATGGATGATGCGATATTTTGTTTGAACAAGAAACATCTTAGCAAATCGGAACTCGATTAGTTATATGAGGTAGCCAGATTAAATTAATTGAGGCAGATCAAACTTCCGAGAAACATGTGAGGTATCTGTGAAGACTCAGATAAAATTATCCATTAAGTCTGCATTGTGTTGTGCTGCTGAAATAAGCTAAAGGAAGTGTACAAGATAGGCTAAGAGGAGACTCCTTGTGTAGCACTCAGGCTTCAAAATCCCAGCGGTTCCCGGCCGGACCGGTAACCACCGGCTACCGTTTCTACCGGTAGAGGCCGATAACTGAAAAAACTGGTCGGTATCAATTTTTGATTTTCGAATTTTGACCAGTTTTTTCTGGTTACCAATCGGTTTTTCTGGGTTACCGGCCGTTTTTTCCGATTACCGGTTTTAAAACATCTCAAAATTCAAATTTTGATTTTTAAATTATGACCGGTTTTTTGCCGGTCCGGCCGTCCGCCAGGATTTCTTTTGTGTTCACCTTTCTTTTGTGCAACCACCTCTCACCGATAAACATGATTGTGCTGGTTAACTCAACACAGGATATACCTAGAATCATATCAAAGAGAGAAAACCAATAGCTTTGACTTCATGTTGTTGAGTCAATAAAGAAAAGAAATGAAATGATCATTTTTATAAGTTATAGCCAGGAAAATTAAGAATGAGAAGCTAATGGGTGCGGGTTGGGGTACCCAAATCCGATCGGTTGACATGATTAAATTGTGGCAGCGACTAATGCTTCCATAAAAGGAGGATCATTTTATTCCTCTGCATATCCCCTCTCTGTCTCTCTCCTCCTCTCCTTTGCAAATCCTCTTCATTTTCTGATCATATCAAGGAAGGTAGGTAAGATATGCATATATATCTCATGCCCGCACGCTTATATATTTGTTTCATGTTGTCTTTCTTCCTTTCTGTTGGTAGTTCTCTATCTGTTTAGTTCAATGATGAGAGGTGTTGTTTGTCAAGGGCTAATGACATAGGTGCTGTTCCTGTTTACCGGGTTAGATCAGTTGCTGTTGGTGTTTTCTTGTGTAATCATGCTCTTTTTCTTGATTTGCAACAAGTTTCAGCACATTTTGTTTGGATTGTTCTCTCAAATTTCAGTAACTATGAGCAAAGTGGTCTATATCATGAGGCAATAGAGACCATGTTTCAGAACAGTCATGGATGGCTCACTTTTTCTCTAGTTCAGACAGCACGAACTAGTAGCAGTTCGAAGGAAATTGCGGTGCTTGTTGTAGTTTCTGTGATACAAGCTTGACAGTGCTGAAGCATCATGAACTGCATTAATTTTCTTTTCATAATAAGATCTGAGGCAACAACAATTGATCATTGGATTTGATAAACGGGGTGATAGGTCAATGAATTTATGATAACCGATTATGTTAAAAAATATCAATCAATACAATTAGCATTTAGCTTTCTTAAATCCGCTGCTGGTAGATTGCTTACATTTGCTCCTTTCTACATGAACTATTGTAGTGTAAGAGGAAGAACAAAACAAAATGTTTTTTCAGAAGAAGAATTCAAAGAAAGTGAAGGACTCCAATGGATCGCAGAAGGACAAAGATAGCCGTGGGAAGAATGACTTTTTCGATCGTGCCAAGGGAGGACTTGGTGCCCTTGCAGGAAGTCTCCAGTCAGCGAAGAATGGTTAGTCATTCCATTCTTCTTTAGCCAAAAATATGTTTACAAGAATTCCGTCCAGCTTCAAACAAACCTGTTCTTCCTTTGAGTTCTCCAACGTCTCAAAGTATTTTTCATGACAGAAAGTAACTGATGGCAATAGCATGCCAACTTGTGAACAACAAAAGGCAATATGAGTGGTTTGGATTTGAAATTTTGTTGATGAAATATGAAATATTCATTTATGTGGATTTTAGATTTCAAGTTTAGATGCTTTGCTAGTTGCAAGATTGTCTTCATATAGATCTCAAGGGGCTGACATTTTTGTGGCACACGTCCTGAGAAAGAAATGAAAATAGAACAGCTAATACACTTTTCTTCATGACGAGTAATAGGCATACTACATTTCAAAAACAGAAAGAATACTTGTTCTGAAAACGGCTCTGCATTTAGACCAGCACAAGGAAAATTCTGATGCCCGCATGAACTTGCCAGTTAAACGGTTAGAGATGACAGCAATACTTAATCAAAATAGAAGGTTTCAAAGTTGAAATGAATGAAGGGTTGTTCGTGCCTTGCATATTTCTTTCAAATTAGCTGTCCTAATTGCCAGCTGACCATGATGCACTTTTAATATTTTTCTGCTCCCTGACCTTTTGGAACCGATTGATAGACGCTGAAGACAGGGCAGAAAAGCTTCAAGAGGATGTGAAGGCAGGCATTGAAACGATCTTGCACAAGGGCTCAGGCATTCTTGAGAAAGCGAAAGAGGAGATTGGGAGTAATTCAGAGGCCAACCGTTCAAGGGAACAAGGTAAAATTGCACTCAATTGAGAGTGACTTCAAAGGAAAAGTTCTGCAACCTGCAATATTTCACGAACTTTTTGCATGTAATTGATGTGGTCCTAAGTTGATGCTCTACTTCAAAAAGAAAAATATGATTTATTAGTGGAGTTAAACTATCATCTTTCAATTAGATAATAAAAGTTATAAACTGAAACTGACTTTTAGGTCCACAAAGAAATATGCAGCACGTAGTACATACTGAAGAATGGTTTTGCTTCAGTATGAGCAGTCATAACAAAGCTACAGTGTACAGTACAATGGGAAGATGAGCTCCGGCTCTGACAACTTCGGATGTGATAAAAACCAGTAGAACATGGGATGTAGCTAATCGATGAATCGATAGAAAATTTTCCTTATTAGGTGAGATGTCCTTTTCAGATATGGCCCTTTCGAAGGAAATCGACAAATCATGTAATTAATAAAAAATGATGAAGCAGATGGTGATTACAGAAGTTAATTCCAGCCACAATCCTATATTAGGTTGATTCAGATCATGAGAACGAACCATTAGCACATTTGCAAATGAACCATTAGCACATTTGCAATCAAAATATCACACAAAACGTAAAAGAACACAAAGTGTTCTCTAATGATATCGAGATACATTCGACCCAGTGCAACAAACCATCAAATTCAAACTGAAATTTGACAAGGGCAAAGCGAAATTGGTCAAAAAAATAAAATTATGCAAACAATGTTTTCAGAATACTTTATTCTAATAATCACCTGAATGATTACTATTTTGACGGTCCAGCCACCAAATTGCGGTTTGTATTTGAGCATTTCATAGCTTGCAAGAACTGCATTTTTCGTACTTAGCTTTACTTCGAAGTAAAAGCACCTTTATGCACAATGATTCTATAGGATGTTGGGCATGTGTGATTGAGAATGTACCTGATATCATTTTCCAGCTTGTTTTTCTCCACAAAGGGCCATTCATAATATGAAACCGTGAAAATTTCCAGACTAATATACAGCTGACCTCACTACCTTTCATATTCAGAAGATCATTGCGAGCTGAATACAGCGATTATCTGAATTTTGTTCTCTGAAAAGACAGTTACAGCTCAAGAACCATGTTCTTCTGTCCTTCTAGTTGGCCATGTGCCAGATGGTTGGTTGACCTTAATACACACGCGTATTGTGCAACCAAATCCTTAATTTAACCCAATTAATCCAACCAAGAAACCACAAACCAAATCCTAAATATCTCAGAATCCAACTGTTGTGTCCTATATTCTTCTCTTCGGTACCATGGATCAAGTAAAACTAATAGAAAACATAGAAAAGGAAAACAAAGAAAAGCGGTGACACTCTATAACACAAAATTGCATCGTGCAAGCCATAATGCAAATCATCTTCGACCAACCACAATGAATGCCTGCAATTTACCGTTGTCTATTTAGCTGTCAATCTCCTGCACTGTCTGTCCAACCATGTATCATGTATGATGCTCCTGTAGTGTGTGTGTAGTATACAAAGCATTAGCCTGGTTTAATCCAGATCAAGGGGCTCCATTAGAGCCCTAACACAGACATCCAAACCCAATAACTCAGAATTATTCAGCTTCTTGTACACGTTTAAAGCTTTGCGCCTTTTAGTTTTCTTCTGTTAAGCTTCCCCATTTATTGCAAGCTTCACTGTCCTCCAAATCTGCAGTTTTCAAGTGGTAAAGGTCTCTTCTTTCTCTGTAGTTTGATTCAGCCAGTAAGATGGGAGATTTTTGCTCTTGCAAGCTTGCGTCTCTTCCTTTCTTTGCTTTGTATGCATGATTTTGATGCATGTTTTTGTAAGGGGATTTGACAATCTTCCTTATTCTTTAGAAGAACTTGGTCCGTTCCTTTTTAATTGATCAGTAATTGGATAATTCTTTCCCCTACTCTGTGTTCCTTACTGATGGTTCTCTAATTGGGGTGCGCTGAGTACAGTGACTAGTGTTTTATTAGAAAAATTGGAGGAACTGTGACTAGTTAGTGATTCTTGATCACTCTAATTTGTTGTTGATTACAGTTTCTTGTTTTGGCTTTGCTGTCATATGCACTGTAAGGATTTCTGGTTTCTTAGTTTGTTTCCTACAATCGTATTCTTTACGGTGTTAGCACCAATGCCTGAGTTCCGCTCCAGGCACCCCCAAATTCAGCTCTTGTTTACCTCTTTCTTATGTTCCAGGAATATTCATACATCAAAAGTTGAGAGTTCGGATTAACCAAAACTGCTGTTCTTTAAGACTTTAACTACTCTAAGGTTCATATGCAAACTTTGTTATTTGCAATTTCTTTATTGTATGACAGACATCAAATCAATACATCATAGTTTATGTTCTCTTGGCATTTGTAATTAGAAACGAACAGTATCTTTTTATATCAGTTACCTGTTGGTTGTTATCTTAGCAGATGCAATTGACAAACTTGTTCCTGTGATGCCCCTGAATTAAAATGCTAAGTATAGGCTTTCTTTCCTTTCTCTCCGTTTTTTAACTACATTATTTTCCCTGAGAAGTATTTTTGTCAATTTCGTAGAACAAGGAAAGAAGGATATGGAAGCTTTCAGTTCAGTCCTCGACAAGGTGAAGAGCCACCCAGAAGTCATGGAAAAGGTCAAGGAAGAGGTTAAGAGCATCGCTGAGGTTTTACATCTGAGAAAACATGGTAAAAACTTTGGATCTAGCCTATCTCTAGGACTAGGAGAAGCATAATTTATGACAATTACCTGGTTGCTGTATGACAAGCGGACAATTCACCATCAAACAAGGAAGCATTGATTTGTCCAATCTCTGATTATTCACAACCTGATTATAATGATTTTACAATTTGCATCATCGTTACTTTATACAGAATCCAAAGAGAAAGAACCTGAGGCTGAGGAGAAGACAAAGGAAGGCGAGACAACACAGAACATCGATGAAAGTGCCTCTGCCAACAAGATCGAAGTTCCAAGCGTCATGGAGCAAGCTGTGGAAGAAATTCAGGCTGTCGTCGCAACGGTGCAGCAGCAGCAGCAGCAGCAGACAGCCCGAGCTGAAACTGAAATTCCAATTGAGGCTGCTCCTGAAACTTCAGCTGAAGGAGAAAAGCCTGAGGAAGCAAAACCAGAGGTTGAGAAAGATGACCCGACGAAGCGAATCGATTTCTTCGGGTTCTTCGCTATGCTGTTTGAGAGGTTCTGCTCCCCAGCTGACAAGAAGAAAGAGTGAATGGTGTGGCAAGTCACCTGTGGATTTATTTTAGTCTGTGTTTGTTGAAAAAGATTGAGAATATAGTGATGATGAATAATTGATATTTAGCTTATATTGAAATTTACGTTTGTTAAAGTTTCGGTTGATGCACTACGGTAAACTGGAATTGTTAGAATACTCAGATTACGTGGTCTAACCACTTTGTATTGGGCGGTCTCACTAGCAGATTTCGATCACGGATGGTACTCGGCGGTCCGATCGGTCTTGTGTTGGAGGAGTCCAATCGGCAGATCAACCACGGTAAAATGACCACGGCAAGTCAACCACGATAGGTCGGCTATAGTAGATCGACCATGGCTGATCGACTACGGCTAAACAACCACAGTAGAACAACCATGGCTGGTCGACCATGCCTAGTCGATGACGTAAGCTATAGTGAACCGGTCATAAGCTACATTGAACAGGTCGGAGGGCGTAAGCTACAACAACCGGTCGGAGGTCGTAAGCTAGAGTAACCGGTCGGAGGTCGTAGGTATAGTGCTTGGTCATAGCTACAGTGTCTGATCGGTGGTCATAACTATAGTGCTTGGTTGATGGTCGGTGCTACAATGAATGGTTGATGGTCGGTTGTTGTAGGCTTCGAGTGCTATAATTCTTGTGACTTTCGAGTACCCCGAGTACTTGTAATCTTCGAGTACTCATGTTGGGCTAGCGGTATGACTGGCGTGTGAATGGCGGTCAGATCAGTCTTATTGAGTGGTTTGAGATTGATTTTTGGAAAGTGTAGATGTTGAAATCGTGGATGATTTGGTTTGTATTTATGGATGGACAAGGGTGTCTTATGCATGTGTGGACTAATGTCGGTCAAGTTGGAGATAACTTGTGCTAGGAAAAAAGTTCTTTGGTCTTTGTATGTGCAGGTTAGTCATGGAGACGGTCATGATCTGTGACAAGGAGGACCGGGACTAGGAGGAGAAATCTGGGGTCCAAACAGTCGAGGATGTCATGAGGTGGCCGGGCTCACGCTGAATCTTGTGGAGATTAAAGGTGGATAATGCGTGGAGAAACTACGAAAGGTGTGGTCCTAGAGGTTTTGACACGTAATGAGTTAGAAGGAGTTATAGACGGTATCCATAACTAGAAGGTTTAGATATTTTGAAAAACTCATGTTTATAAGGGTCTCGGGTCCCTTGATTTTCTGAATGAGATAGGATTTTGTGTCTGTGTTGATGAGGACATGATTTGGAGCCCTAGCATATAAAAGTAGGGAGAGATTAAGGGATAACCGGGGGCTTTTCATGACTTTATGGCTTTTGAGAGAGAAAGCTTTTGGTTTTCTGTGCTAGGGTTTGAGGGATGCCGTGAGGGCACTTTGTAGCCACAGATCATAATTTAGAAATAAAGATCAGATCTATTCTAGAGAAGTTAGTCAGCATCGCAGCGTGTTTTCTAGGCGTCGTCTTTGACTCGTTCTCGTTATGAGTACGTAGTGTGTGGTGCATAGTGTTCCTCCGTCGACTTCATTTTTCTCGATCACACGTTGAGTCGCTCGCTCGATCACCACCAACAGTATCGGAATGGATAGCAAACCAGAGCACATCAACTCGAAGGTGCTGATTTCTTGAAGGTGCAAGTGATTGATAGATTCTACTCCCAGTGTCGAAGATTTCAAGTACGTGCAAACCGGTCGAAGATCAAAGTATGAAGCAAATGTAGTTTACAACTAGTAAGGAGTTTTTGATAGCTGAGCGATCAAGCGAGCGGTCAAAACCATTGTCAAAGTTTACGACTGGTAAGAGTTTACGACAGCTGAGTGGTTGAGTGCCGAGCGGTTGAAACCTTCATCGAGCATAAGAGATTCCAAAAGGCAAAGACAATTATTCACCTCCCTCTGATTGTTGTATTCGGTCCTACAAGTGGCATCACACAAGATAACTATGGCATTAGAGAGATATGTGAACTATCCCCCGTGCTAAGTGGTATCAAAGCGGGTTACTATAGCATTAGAGAGGCTGCTGCGTCGAGTTCTTTGTCTTGGTAAAAATGAGAACGATGACTTCACAGGCATGTGCTACATGGCAAGCAACAACGACGACGACAACTATAGTGATCTCAATGAGGTAAGATCGTCGTATGATTAGCCTGAAAATGGTTTGGTTAAACTTGCTATTGAATTGAAAAAGATTAAAAAGAATTGAAAGAAAATAATTTTATTGTTGAAAGCTTGAATTCTGATATTAATAGACTTAGAGTTTCTATTCCTAATGATGACTCATGTGAGTCTTGTCAAGTTTTATATTCTGAGTTGGAGACTGTTATATCAATTAATGAATCAAACTTGGTTTAACTTAGGGATGTAACTGATAAATTTAATGAATTAAAATTGGTACATGACTCTTATAATGAAAAATTAAAATTTTCTAATGATGAAATTGAAAATCTCAAGTTTCGTTCTCCAACATGTTTATAGTCAAGTATTTCAAATGCTCAATCTAAAAATTGCTCTAATTGTGAATTGCAAGAAGTTAGACTTAATTCATCTCAGGAATCAATTCAACAAATGCTTTACCATGATACACTTTCTCGCTCTAACTGTCCTAAGGTTAACACTAAAATAGAAGTATTGACTAGACAACTTAATGATTTTACTGAAAAAGCTAGATTGGCTCGATCTAGTCCTTTTAAGAATCTTGCAAATAAATTTGTTAAGTGCACATCTTGTTCCTCACTAGTTAAAAATGAGTATCTTAAGGACACTTTAGAGAGATTTTCTTCTGACAAGAAGAATTTGAATATGATTCTGGACAAGTCAAAAGCAAGTATAAAAAATCATGGTCTACGATTTAATTTTATTGAGCATGCTAGGAATAATCCTCGTAAGGTTGTTAAGCTTCTTGAATCTAAAAAAATTGAAGTAAAATCTAGACCAAAACAAATTGTGTTTAAATCTGCTGGTATAGCAAAGGATTCCTCTACTAAAATGGGTGTTGTGAAGTCAATAGATACGACTTCTCAAGTCAAGTATCAATGCACTCATTGTGGTAGAGGTAATCATTTGGTTCAATTTTGCTTTCAAAAAGCGAAGAAAGAAAAGAAAGACAGGCTAAAAAAGGTTTCTCGTTCCAGAGTGGAGTTTGCACAAGCTCGTTATCATTGCTTTAGTCCATCTAATCAATTTTCTGTAGGTTCGAGACTTTTTGTGATAGGATCGGCCAGACCAATGATTTACATGTGATCAGACCAGTCACGGGTGGCCAGACCGCTCGATGATCAGACCGGCACTTCAACGACGGTCTGATCTGAGTCTTACAGTGGCTAACTCTTCACTTAAATCTTTGTCTGCTGTTGCACCTGTTCATCGTGTGTCATAGTACTAGATTCCTAGATCTTATTTCACTAACCCCAGTATTGGAGACTGATGTTTTCTGTGATGTAAGAACAACTAACATGGGATGGAGAACATACACTTGATTGGGTTTCCGTCTTTTATGTCATTGCTTGGTTGGAACTTGATAGTTCTTCACACCCTTTGATGGCTTCTAAGAGATTTCACTTTCTGAGAGACCATATAGAAAGGGTGATGTTATTCTACAGATTGTTGAGTTTAATTTTTAGATTGCTCATATTATCTCAAAACCGCTTGATTCTTCTCGTTTGGCTCATTTGCGAAGTGTTTTGTGTGTGTTGCATCTTTGGGATTATTCTGAGGGGGTGCTTGTTGTTTAAAATTTTTCAAAAGCCTTATTTATTATAATTGTTAGATAATTCATCAAGTCCAAGTTATTGAAATAAAATAAGTTGTAGAGCTATCTTTATCATATCTATTCATATGCTATGTATCTTTGATCATGATTGGTTGTAATTAATTAGCTATGCTTGCACTAAAATATGACATGGCAGAATACTTTGACTAGATTGATTATAGATAGTACTTTGTGATGTCTATCTAAAAGGATTAACTTGATTATAAATCTTGGCTATGATGCTCGTATGTTTCTTATTGCAATCTTTTTATGTACACTCAATTTGGCATGTTAATAAAAAATGAGAAAAAGAAAATTGAAAAGATGTACGCTTCAAGCATGCCATGTGTAAACAAAAAGAAAAAGCACAAAAAGTGCACAAATAAAAAGAAGTATGTTTCAAGCATGTCACCATTTGAAAGAAGTATTCTATAAGCATGCCATCATAAAAAGAAGTATGCTACAAGTATGCTACATACTTAAGAATTGAGTGTAGAGCAATAGGTTATTATATGAGACTGCTAGCTCATCTAGACTTAAAGTTTGCTTCACTTCTAAGCTTTCTCTTTTCTTTGTGATATCTCATTGTTGTTTTTATAATTGGTTTGGTCATTGTTGAGATGCATGTCACTAATCTAAATTACTTAATCATACTAAAGACTTATTCTGACAGTGCTATATGATATATGACTTTATATGATCTAGGTAGCTCTACTAAAAAATATGGCTTAGTTAATTTATTAATTCAATGCAAAGTGACTTGTATAATTTATAAAGCTTCTGGATGTTTACTCTCATTGCTCCTTAGAATTATTCTTTCTCTGAAGTTTTTGATGATTACATTGCCAAAGGGAGAGAGAAATGGGAGAAAACTGGAGATAATTGGAGAGTTTTTGGAAACTTACAGAAATTTACTAAATTTGATTCTCCTGTGCTGATCGTGAGTTTTAGAGAAATTTGCTAAATTTGCTTCTCTTGTGTTGAGAGGGACTTTTATGAGTTTTTGCCGAGAGTTTGCTGCCGTGGTTTGTTAAATTCTTTTCTCTACAGCTTTGTTTTCATAAATTTTGCTTTTCTTTCAAAACTCAACTCATTTGAGAGATTTTGAGATGTTGTCAATGTATTCATCAAGGAAGAGATTGTTGGACCATGTAGATAGGTCGGGAATATGGTGATCATGAATAATTGACATTTATGTTGCATTAAAAATTTGTGTTTGTGAAAGTTTCGATCGATGCACTATGGTAAAACGGAAATTGCTGGAATACTCATATTACGTGGTCTGACCACTTTGCATTGGGCGGTTTGACCGATAGGCTTCGACCATGAATGGTAGTCGGTGGTCCGATCGGCCTTGTGTTGGGAGGTCCGATTGACAGAATGACCATGACAAGTCGATCTCGGTAGGTCGGCTATGGTAGATCGACTACAGCTAAATGACCACGGCAGAACAACCACGGCTGGTCGACCATGCTTGGTCGATAATTGTAAGCTATAGTGAACTGGTCATAAGCTACGGTAAACCTATTGAAGGGCATAAGCTACATCAATCAGTCGGAGGTTGTATGCATAGTGCTTGGTCATTGGTCATAGCTACAGTGTCTGATCGGTGGTTGTAGCTACTATGCTTGGTTGATGATCGGTGCTACAGTGACTGGTCAATGGTTGGTTGTTGTAGGCTTCGAGTGCTACAATTCTTGTGACTTTTGAGTACCTAGAGTACTTGTAATCTTTGAATACTCGTGTTGGGCCAGCGGTATGACCGGCATGTGCATGGCGGTCACACCGGTCTTACTGAGTGGTTTAAGGTTGATTTTTGGAAAGCAGAGATGTTGAGGTCATGGATGATTTTGTTTGTGTTTATGGATAGACAAGTGTGCGTTATGCGTGTGTGGACTGATGTCGGTTAAGTTGGAGAGAATTGTGTTAGAGAAAAAGTTCTTTGGTCTTTGCATGTGTAGGTTGGGCGTAGAGATGGTCATGGTTGGTGACAAGGAGGACTAGGATTAGGAGGGAAAAATCTGAGATCTAGGCAGTCGAGGATGTCATGAGATGGTCGGGCTCACTCTGGAGCACGTGGAGATCAAAGGTGGATGATGTGTGGAGAAGCTACGGGAGGTGTAGTCCTAGAGAGTTTAACACATGATGAGTTGGAAGGTGTTATGGAAGGTGTCTATAGCTAGAAGGTCTAGAGATTTTGGAAAATTCGTATTTAGAAGGGTTCCAAGTCCCTTGATTTTTAGAATCGGACAGGATTTCATGTCCATGTTGATGGACACTATTTGGGGCTCCATCGTACAAAAGCAGGAAGATATTAAAGGTTAACCTAGGGGCTTTTGGTGACTTTACGACTTTTGAGAGAGAAAACTTTTGGATTTTTGTGCTAGGGTTTAATGGGTGCCACGAGGGCACTTTGTAGCAACAGATCATGATTTAGAAATAAAGATCAAATCTATGCTAGAAAAGTTAGTCGGTGCTGGCAGCGTGTTTTTCGGGGCCGTCTTTGAATCGTTTTGTTACAAGTACGTAGTGCGTGGTGTATAGTGTTCCTCCGTCCACTTCACTCTCCTTGATTGCGTGCCAAGTCGTTCACTCAATCGCTGCCAATAGCATTGGTAGGGAGAGTAGACCAGAGCACGTCAACTCGAAGGCGCTGACTTCTTAAAGGCACAAGTGATCGATAGGTTCTATTCCTGGTGTCAAAGATTTCAAGTATATGCAAACTGATCAAAGATTACAGTATGAAGCGGTCGTAGTTTACGACTGGTAAGGAGTTTTTGACAGCTATGCGATCGAACACTGAGCGGTTGAAATCATTGTCAAAGTTTACGACTGGTAAAAATTTACAACAGCTGAGTGGTTAAGCGCCGAGCGGTTGAAACTTTCATCGAGTACTAAAAGATTCTAAAAAATGGAGACAATCATTCACCCCACTTAATTGCTATATTCGGTCCTACAGTGTTCTTGAAAACTGAATGGTGTGCATGGTGCTGTGGATGGTGTACAGTTTGCTGTTGTGTTCTATCTTCAGAGTTGGCCTACTTTTGGTTTTACCCTTAATGTCGATGGATGTATGGCAGAGAGTTTTACTTTGTGTAATTCCTGTCACCCTTGTCTACTTGGTTCTTATTACATGCTGAAATCACTGTTTATGTACACTATTAACGTCAGTATTGTAGCAGACGTGTTTGGCATGATTAGACAAATTAGGATAGAGATATTAGATGGTTTACTATTTTATAGATATATTTTATTTATTAGAGATGAGTTTTTTTAAAGATAGAAATTATTTCTTAGGAGTCAAAATTGAGTTATCCCTATAAAAGAGCTTGAATATATCTATTATCAATCAAACAATGAAGATAAATTAATCTAGCCTCTTCATAAAGTTCTATCATTCAAGTCTATAGTCAAATATCTCATCTCATCAAACCGACACCGTCCAGCCTTTCTCTCGATGGTGTTTACCCCAATAAATTGAGATTCATCACCTTTCTATTTATGTGAATGAAAAACAATTATTTATTTTGAAAGGCTTTCTGTGTTTCAAGACCTGTAATTCCTTTGGTTCTTTTGTGGAATAAAGCTGAATAGCAGGTTCTGTAAGCGCAAAGATCCTGCTGTAGAGTACTTGTTTTCCACAAACATACAAGGGAATTCAAATAGTTCCAAACAGAAACAAAACTGGGAAAATTTTAACAAAATGAAATAGAAAAAGGCCTACAGATGATCTGTAGTAGCCGAAACTCGATCTCGGCTTGGAACGACGTCCGGCACGGCAGATCACGGCGCTCTCTCCTGCAGCACCGCCTGCACTGTCGAGGGTATTGAGACTCTCAGTCACCGCCCGTATCACGGTCCTGCGCCTGCTTCCCGCACCATGCGAAGCAAAGGCTCTGATGATGAAGATTCACTCACACTACTACAGAAAGCCTATAGTAGACGCCTCATCACAGACGGTTTTGTGAAACCGTCTCTAATGAGCACTATTACAGACGGTTGTAATTTGGAGGACGTCTGTGGTATTTGTGGCGGGAAAATGGATTATCACAGACGGTTATTAACTATGAACCGTCTGTGATACGTTTGTATCACAGACGGTCTGTATTAAAAACCGTCTGTGATAATCCCAGATTATCACAGACGGTTTTTAAATAAAAACCGTCTGTGATAACCTTGTTATCACAGACGGTTAATAATTAAAAACCGTCTGTGATAATTCACAGACGGTTTTTTATTAAAAACCATCTGTGATAATGTCAGTAGGCATTTATTGCGCTGCTCAGACCGCATCTGTCTTCATTTCGATCCAGATCTAGCCACTGCTGCGCACTTTTTCACTCGGGAGGAAGCTAGGCGATTTCAGGCCTTGTTAATTTGGTGGGAAGAGGCAGAGATTGAGCTTTGAAGATTCATACTTTGCTGGTTGTTCTAGATATGGTTAGTAATGCAATTTATTTTTTCTTTAATTGCATTACAATTTAGTTCTAAGTAATCCATGAGTGGTTATTGAAGATGGTTAATTTGCAAAATTGTTGGTTATATAATAGCTGTTGTGTTTGTAATATGAATCTAGCAAATAAAGTCTCAATATAATAAATGTGGCCGGTATATATGTAGTTATAATTAGTTAATCTAGATTTTAATACTAAGTTGTTATATATGTACGTAACGTAGGACCGAAGCTGGATGTATGCCGCGAGCCGTGTGAGTGAAGAGTACATTAATGGCGTTTCTGCTTTTATAAGAGCTGCCGAGGAGGATATGTTGAATAAGGGGGCGATATATATGTGTTGTCCATGCACTGACTGCGAGAATGTGAAGATATTTAAGAACCGAGGGCAAATTGAATCGCACTTGATTCGGAGGGGTTTCAAAAAGGATTATACGTGTTGGACCAGTCATGGCGAAGTGAATGATCATATGCCGCCGGATGACATCGCCGGTGAAGTGAATGATATGCCCCCGGATGACATCGCCTGTGAACTGAATGACATGCCGCCGGCTGATGTCGATTGTGGGTCAGATTCGGATAGGTTGCACGATGATAATCTGGATCAGATGCTTCGCGATGTTGAAGAGAACTATGATGAGAGAGAGTATGTTAAATTCCGTGGCTTGATGGAGGACTCAGAGAAACCTTTGTACACGGGATGCAAGTACACGAGGTTGTCGGCCGTGCTTGAACTGTTGAAATTGAAGGCAAGCAACGGTTGGTCGGACAAGAGTTTCACGGCGCTGCTAGGTCTTTTAGCGGACATGCTTCCGGAGGGAAATGAGTTGCCTAAAACCACGTATAAAGCCAAGAAGGTTCTTTGTCCGTTGGGAATGGAAGTAGAAAGAATACATGCATGCCCGAACGATTGTATCCTCTACCGTAAAGAGTATGCAAACATGCATGTATGTCCGGTGTGCAACGCATCCCGATACAAACGTAACAATCAATCAGTTGATGGCGAGGGAACAGAGGCGAAGAAAGGACCTCCTGCTAAGGTGACATGGTATTTTCCTATAATTCCCCGTTTGAAAAGGTTTTTTGAAAATCCAAAGGAGGCAAAACTGCTGCGTTGGCACTCGGAGGAGCGCAAGAAGGATGGAATGATAAGACACCTTACTGATTCCGCGCAGTGGAGAAACATCGATAGGAGTTTTGCAGAGTTCGGTGCAGAACCAAGGAATATAAGGTTTGGACTGAGTACAGATGGAATGAATCCTTTCAGTAGCATGAGCAGCCGACATAGCACATGGCCCGTGACTCTCTGCATCTATAACCTTCCTCCTTGGTTGTGTATGAAGCGAAAGTATATTTTGCTGTCGATACTTATCCAAGGGCCAAAACAACCTGGGAATGATATCGATGTGTTCCTAGCACCGTTGGTGGAAGATCTAAAAGTAATGTGGAACGAAGGGGTACAGGTATGGGATGCGTACAAACGAGAGAACTTCACTCTGCGCTCCTTATTGTTCTGCACCATAAATGATTATCCTGCCCTTGGTAACCTATCGGGCCATAGTACAAAAGGTGCCAAAGCTTGTACTCACTGTTTAGATGGTACCGAGAGTGTGTGGCTGAGACACTCACGCAAAACCGTCTACATGCGTCACCGCCGGTTCCTTCGGAGGGCTCACCCATACCGCAAGATAAAGAAACAATTTGACGGAGAGAAGGAAGATGGTTCAGCTCCAAGGGTCGACGATGAACAACGTGACGAAACTAGTTACGTACGCATTGATCATGATGAAGGGCTAATTTTTAAAGGAAATAAGCAAGTACAATAAGAATGTATATGTGAAAATGTGTGATGTAGTCAATTTTGAGATGTATATGTGAAAATGTGTGACAATTTTGACATGTATATGTGAAAATGTATGATGTAGTCAATTTTGAGATGTATATGTGAAAATGTGTGATGTAGTTAATTTTGAGATGTATATGTGAAAATGTGTGACAAAATGTATATGAGTATTGGCATTTATGTATATGTGTGATGCACATGTGATGGTTGATATGAATGCAGCTGGTTGGTGTTGTATATGAATGCAGCTGTTTGGTGGTGGATATGAATGCAGCTGTGCTTATTGGTGTTGTCTTAATAACTACAGTCGCAAAGGCTTATCACAGACGGTTTTAAACTTAGAACCGTCTGTGATATCAATAAAACAGATGGTTCTAAGTTTAAACCGTCTGTGATAATATGACTATCACAGACGGTTATACACTTAGAACCGTCTGTGATATTTATACTATCACAGGCGGTTTTAGACTTGGAACCGTCTGTGATATTAATATCACAGACGGTTTTTGAGTTAGAACCGTCTGTGATAACCTCCCTATATATACCCTCTGGCTAGGGTTTTCCCTGTGCGCTGCGCAGTTATTCGATCTAGATCCAAGTAAATCCCGAGCCCGTCGTCGCCTCCGCCTCCCCGAACCCTCGTCGGCCGCCTCCTCGAGCCCCTCGCCGGCCGCCTCCGTCGAGCCCCTCGTCGCCTCCGCCTCCTCGAGCCCCTCGTCGCCTCCGCCTCCCCGAACCCTCGTCGACCGCCTCCCCGAGCCCCTCGCCGGCCGCCTTCGTCGAGCCCCTCGTCGCCTCGGCCTCCCCGAGCCCCTCGTCGACCGCCTCCATCGAGCCCCTCGTCGCCTCCGCCTCCCCGAACCCTCGTCGACCGCCTCCCCGAGCCCCTCGCCGGCCGCCTCCGTCGAGCCCCTCGCCGGCCACCTCCCCTCGATTACCGACTGCATTGTGAGCACTTTCTGTGATGGACTAGGGTTTTGAGCATTGTGAGCATTGTTTACTGCAGTAGCTTAATTAGTTTGCTATTTGGTACATATTGCTATTTGGTACATTAATTGTTTACTACAGTTGCTCGATGATGATAAAATCATATACTGAGATTGGTTCATTCAGTGCTTGAGCTCTAATAGCTGTCGGTTCATGCAGTTTTCAGGTTATAGCATGTTATTAAATTGATCTGTTAGGATTTAATCTTGACAAGTTAAAAGACTGAATTATTGGGCAAAGTTAACTTGTGTGGTCTTGATCTGTATGAATACTGCTGTTTGAATATATGCATGCTGAATATATCTTGATCTTGAGATTTTAGAGTTTGTATCTAGAGCTCAAAATACTGAATTCATTATTTGGCATAACCAATCAAGGAAGAGTATATGATTTAGTAGCGGGACGGCCAAGATTAATCTTGTGCAACCCTACAATTTGAGAGCACATATTCATGTTGAGACTGTTATTGATTCTATTATTGATGCTTGTTGCTTGTTGCTTCATATTGCTACCATTATATATGTATATATGTAGGTATGTATATGTATATATGTAGGTATGTATATGTATATGTATGTATATACACATATAGTATGTAGTATATAGTATAGGCACATAACCCCTCTCTGTGTCCACATCACCCCCTCCCTTCTCCCCCTTCCCTCTACTCCTCTCCTCTCTTCCGAACATTGAGCATCATGTTTCACTTTTCATGCTTCCTCACTTTGAACATTCTCATCTTATCTTAATAGACCCACAAAATGAGCAACATGTCACCCGCGCATTCTTCATCATCATCGCCGGAGGCGTCCGCTCCAACATCAAGACGCCAAGGAAGAGGGCTATCAAAGAAGCCTCAGAGCCGACAGACCATCACAGCGGTAAACGCAGCTGGGGTCCCTATCCTTCCTAAGCAAGCGGTAAACGCATTCCGAACCATGGTCGGAATAGTTGCACGACAACGAATTGAGATCACATACAATTCGTGGAAGAACGTGCCTGACACTCGGAAACGTGAGCTGTGGACCGAAATCTTGGCATCGTTCGAGTTCCCAGAAGAACACTTACATGCTGTGGAACGACAAACCTACCAAGCGGCGTGCAAAGCATGGAAGAACTTCAAGAGCACGCTTGTCAGGAAATACGTGGAGACGGACAAAACGCCTTTTACTAAATACCCATTCCTGGAACCACAATGGGAAGAGTTCAAGGCGATGAAAACGACCGAAGAATTCAAAAGTACAAGTGTGGCGCACAAGGCCCTCCAGGCAAAAAACACGCACTCCCACAGACTTGGCACAGCTGGGTATGCGGGTAAAATCCCGCAGTGGAGGTTGGAGGATGAGCTGGCAGCTGCAGAGGACATCGCCCCGCCGTTTTCCAATATCCCGGATGACCGCGCTCGAAATTGGCTTAGAGCAAGGTCATCTACAACGACATCGGGGGACGTCTCCTTTCGAAACCCTGCAGACCAGCAAGTGTCCCAGCGCCTGGTAAGATATCGATCGAACTACGTAGCTTATAATTACTCCACAACTTCGTACGAATTGAAATGACATGTCGTGCTCTTGCAGGAAGAGCTGAGTTTTGAATCTACCCTGGGATCATTCCAGGGAACAAGGGAGAATGATATGCTCTCCGTGGCCCTGGGAAACAAGGAGCACCCGGGTCGTACGAGAGGCCTTGGGCTTTACGTTCCTTGGAAACATGGTTTCCAAGATGACTCCGGAATGTATCGGCGTAGGAAGAGAAACAAAGCCGAGCGTGAGGAGCAGCTACGAGAAGAGATCAAGGAATCTCTTCGAGAGGAGCTATTTGCTCAGATGGGTGAAGTAATCAGAGAAGAGGTGCGGAAACAGACAGAAAGTCAGCAGGCCGCCACCGCCGCTGCTATGCTAGGTAGCCCGCACAACCGTCCGAGTAGCTGCGCGTCCAATCCGACGCATACCCAGTCCAAATTTCCTGTGGACGACATCCTGGTAATAATTATTACCTCTCGAATGCTTGCTCCATTGGTAGGCCTATTCGAGTAGCTAATTTTGTATCGTTATGTAGGAGCCTACGAACTGCAAGCTCCAAGTGAGATATGGCGCCATTCCCTTGTACGCTGCTTGGGGCCAAGCATATTCGTCTGGTAACGGGGCCATGGTGCACGGCCAAGCTTTAGCGCCAGGCTTCGCAAAAGTTAATGTGGATGGTGTGTATGTCAATTTTGAGGTGGTCCCGCTACCGAAGCCCCCCAACGACGAGATCGTGACTCTAGGACAGGCCATTGGAACATTCATCCAGTGGCCCAAAAGCGACATCTTCCTGGAGGCTTCTTCACCGGTGGCAGGACCAGAGCAACATGCACTAGTGCCATCTCCAGTACAAGACCAGTCGGTTCCACCACCGGATACTACAACGATGCTATCTCCACGGGCCCTATTCTCGCCAGAGCAACTTGCACCGCTGCTACCTTCAAAGTCGACTTCCGTGAAGTCGACCTATAGCCGAGGCAGCAAGGCCAGCAAGGGCAAAGCAAAGAAGACCAATGATGATCTTCCGTACCACCCTTTGGCCCGCAAATTCGTGCTTGGCGAGCCGTTGCTCGAGCAAAAAGCCCTCCAAAAGCTACCATATAGTTGCATGCAATTGCACACGTGGTATATGCAGCAGTCCAATAAGCCAGAGGGAGAACGGACTTCAAGTATCACTGTCAAATTCTCCGAGGAAGATTTACACCACAATCTTCAAGAGTGTACATTCGTGGTCGCCTTTGAGGATTTATTCGAGCTGTTCATGCTCAACGCTCTTGACGTCTCAATCGTTCGATGCTGGACGCTATAAGTGTGTACAATCACAGTCTCCGTTAATGTCATACCGATAAATGCCATATCTAATTTTTTTGCTTTCGTGTGTATATATATAGACACATGCTGATTAAAGCTAGAGTATCGAACTCATCAGCTGGTTTCTTGGACCCACAATTGGTCGCCAAGACTACCATCGACGTGGAGGCATCCCTCGTCGAGAGGTACATTGCATCAGGCCTGCTGAGTTGCCGCAATAAGGACTATGTACTTATGCCCTTCAATCAGAGCTTTCATTGGATTTTAATAGTAATTGTACCAAAATGGAACAAGGTATATTACCTTGATTCCCTAAGTAAGAATAAAATGGACTTCACAGTTGTCAGCCAAGTAATCGATAGGTAAGCACATATTCCCCATACATATCTACATTGTACTCTTTCTTTCCTTCCGAATGATTAAGGTTAACCTTTTCGAATTACGTAGGGCGTTCGCGATGTACATTGAAAAGGGAGGTGACTCGAAGCGCGGGGCCAACGGCCTGCTGACACATGTTCGAGATTTTAAGGTATTCGCTATTTCACATTAATTAATCCTATGCAACAGATGGTACTAATGCCTTTTGAACTAACACATTCCATTTTTTGCAGTGCCACCAGCAGCAGCCGGGCAACACATGTGGATACTACGTTTGCCAACATATGGAACTACTCCTCGATTCCTCGAGGGTCACCAATCGCAAGGTTTGTCACTCTTCCCATAATTACTTCATACTTATCACGTTACATATATATGTACATTGATATTCCTATCGACAGGCTGTATCAATCCCGTCAACTGCATTGAAACAGTCTGAGCTTCGAGAGGTTCAATCAGAGTTGGCGTTCTTTTTGCTGACTCAAGTCATACAGCCAGAAGGACGGTTCCACTGCGCACACTGATTTCTTATTGGTCTTATCACTAAGTGTAAATGCAGTGTAGATCTTTTGTAACTGTGCATTTGTTAATGGATATTTCAGTTCAATTCAATTAATTGATTTGCGAAATGGATGCATGCTTTATGTCTGTGAGATGAAGTGCGATGTCAATTGGATGTTTTATGTCTGCGAAATGTACCTGAAAGCAAATGAGATGTGTGAATTGTATGTTTTTTGTCTGTGATTATCTGCTTGTTTCAGAGGGCATGGCTAGCATTTCCTGAGGCTAGCCAATAAACAGAAATAGATATTGGTTTAGGAGCAAGGAATATCACAGACGGTTTTTAAGTAAAAACCGTCTGTGATATGTATCACAGACGGTTTTTCATTAAAAACCGTCTGTGATTATCGGTTATCACAGACGGTTTTTAATTAAAAACCGTCTGTGATATCTGATAATCACAGACGGTTTTTAATTAAAAACCGTCTGTGATATCTAATAATCACAGACGGTTCGAAAACCGTCTGTGATAACCTTCGATCATCACTGACGTACGCGAAATAGAACGATGAAGTTTGCTCTGAATCATCATACTTCTTATTCAACCTTTGAACTATATATACACACATTAACGCCCGGCAGTTCTCCAGACGCAACGGTGAAGCATCGCGCTGCCAGACTTTACACGGAAACGACGCGACGCATGACGCGCATGGAAATGCTGCGACGTTCCGGCAACCGGCGCGTACGTATGTATGAACAGTAACTGTATACATGAACAGTGCCATACAGCACGGGATTAATTCTATCATTTCACCCCCTAATCCCGTGCCACTGCTACCACACCCAGCTGCTACCCGAAGCCGCCGCTGCATCGGCCGCCCCGCATGGTGCCGCCGCACGTGCCGACCGCCTCGGCTTCTGCCCGCATGCGCATGACGCCCGGCCGTCGTGCGCCACTGGCCCGATGACGTTGCGCTCTGCCTCGCCGTCCCACAGCCAGCCTCGCCCTTGGCCCGGCCTGCAACCGCACCCGCGTCCGCACGCGCGTGCCGCCTCGGACTCTCCGCTTGCCGCCCGCATGCGGCCACCTCCACTCGATCCCCACTCGGCCACCGCCCGGGGTAGCTATGCCCGAAATGGCGCACCACTATTGTACTTGAACCAGCCTGCAGTCGCTCAGCCCCGACCGCTTGGAGCCGAACTGCTCATGCCAGTGCCACGCATCGTCGTTTGTATGCGCCTGAAGCGAAATCAGTCGAGCGAGCGTGAGGGAGATCTCGTACAGTCGATTCTCTGATCGCCGTACCTTGGCGAGAAGCTTCCTCCTCGGATCGCGCACCCGCAGTACGCCGTCCTCGATCAACACTTGGCACCCGACCTCGTCGAGTTGTCCCAAGCTAATGATGTTGCTGCGCAGACGTGGGATGAAGTACACATCCAACAGCAGAAGATGGTGTTCACCCCCTACAGCAAACATGATCATGCCACACCCGAAGATGTCCACCATTGATCCATCACCGAACTTTACCGAGTTCGCGATGTCGCGGTTCAGCTCGAAGAAAGTTGCGCCGTTTCCCGTCATATGGTTCGACGTGCCCGTGTCGAGGTACCACACACCGTCGTCCTGTCCGTCGGTGTGGTTGTCGGTGTCACCCAACTGCACCATCGCGCATTCTTCGTTGAGGAAGAACCGTCCGCCGACGTGCACAGGTGCAGCACGCTCTGGAAGCCGCGCGGGCTCCGGTGAAAGAGAGACCACCTGGGCCATCAAGAGGGACGGCTTGAGATCACCATCCACCTTGGCTAGCAGCGCTGCGGCCGCCGCCTCATCTCTCTTCTTCTTCCGGCACTCCTGGGCTCAATGCACAGTTTTCCTGTAGTATTTGCACGTATACTTGTCGATGACCTTGCTGCTATCGTCCTTGCTTGTGTCGTCGGTATCGCGCTTGGGTGGCTGTGTGCCGCGCTGTGGCAGTACCGAGCCGCCGCTCGTACCACTTGCGCTGGCGCCAGGGCTGCCGACGCGCGCACCCTCCTCGTCGCGCTTGCGTAGGCGACGGATGAGATCCTCCTCCTTCGACGAGAGAAGCAGCCGAGAACCAAACTCTGCGGCCACTGCTCGTGCGTCGAGCCGCTGCTCCACGGACCGAAGACGGCCTGTGATCTCCTCGATGGACAACTCCTCGATGTTCAGCAGCGTCTCGATTGAGATCGAGACTTGCATGAACCGATTAGGGACCACCTGGAGAAACTTGCGAACAACCTCGGTTTCGTCGATCTCGTCACCGAGAAGACGTAGATTGTTGGCGAGGCCCGCAACTCGCATCGAGAAGTCATCAACGTTCTCGCCTTCCTTGAAAGCGATGTTGTTGAAATGGCGCCGAAGCTTCTGTGTGTTTGCCACGCGCACCCGCTCGACGCCCATCCGCATGACCTTGACTGCCTCTCACGCCTCCTGCGTGGTCTCCTTATTGCCGATCAAACTCAGCATCTTCATCGAGATCGAGCGAGCGATCGCTGCTAGTGCCAGCCGATCCTTGCTATACTCGACGTCGCCGGGTTCAATTGCGCCCCACAGGCCTTGTGCCTGCATTCCTGCAAGTTGATGCACATCATCACCACCCACTCCGGGTAGTTTGTCTTCATCAGCGGGTACTGGACAGACGCCGCTGACTCCTTGACTTCGCCACCGCGGTGGCGCCCTCGGCGCAGCGCAGGCGAGTGTGATACCCGTCGTCGGGGAGGGGGTGATGGCGAACGATCACCACCGCCACCAGGAACCGATCGAACGGACATGATAGCTCTGATATCACTTGTAGTAGCCGAAACTCGATCTCGGCTTGGAACGACGTCCGTCACGGCAGATCACGACGCTCTCTCCTGCGGCACCGCCTGCACTGTCGAGGGTATTGAGACTCTCGGTCACCGCCCGTATCACGGTCCTGCGCCTGCTTCCCGCACCATACGAAGCAAAGGCTCTGATGATGAAGATTCACTCACGAACTCACGTACGCGAAATAGAACGATGAAGTTTGCTCTGAATCATCATACTTCTTATTCAACCTTTGAACTATATATACACACATTAACGCCCGGCAGTTCTCCAGACGCAACGGTGAAGCATCGCGCTGCCAGACTTTACACGGAAACGACGCGACGCCTGACGCGCATGGAAACGCTGCGACGTTCCGGCAACCGGCGCGTACGTACGTATGAACAGTAACTGTACACATGAACAGTGCCATGCACGCACGGGATTAATTCTATCATGATCCTGGCAGTGCCCAAGAAAATAATAAAATCAAATGAGGCTGTAGAGAACAGATTAATAAATTTGTTAGGAACCACATAGTTCATCCTTTCATCTTTGCTGACCTCTGCTTCCACAATATCATTCAGGGGGTAGTTGATGTACAGGTAGAAATGGTTCAGAAAGGAATCTCTAGTCACAGTTTTTACTAATATATACGTATTGTCGACGTAGGGCAATCTCGGATCCAATGCTTGACCAAATTTTAGTACACAAGTAGCACGATCGATATGCAATCATATATTCATATCCAGGTCTACAGCAACTCAACTGAGCATAGTGATAGGATTTATAATGAGAACCACAACAAAAGTAGGCCGACACTGCTTCATGTGTTACCAGCCGATGGGCGAGATCTCTCGGGGAGGTACTCTCAGCAAAGTCTTCATCATGTCATATGTTGTGAAACCGATAGCAACAGAAGGGACGACCTGAGAAGTTTTTTTTTTTTTTGAGACAACTCCACATTTAAGATACAGTTAGAACTTTTTTAAAAAATGAACATCTCAGCCACCCCTATTCATTAAAATATGAACATAACAGAAACGAAATAAAGGGCAAACAAGGATAACTGTTTAGATATACAAGAATCTGTTACTATTTGCACCTTGCAATTGTTGTAAATATTGCGGTATAAGCATGCATTTATATTTAATTTTAGCATAATTAATAAAGACACAAGCATGACATAAAAAATATATAAATGACTTAATCAACGTATAATCATGCGAACTCTTTGATCATTGAAATATACACCTAATAAATATACCATGTAAGAGTCTATAATTAGCATATACACATGTAAACAATTTAAGTCATTGCACCGGAATGTTGATCTCAACAAAAGCATAACATGTATGACCAAATTCAGCATGTTAATAAGATTTTGAATGACATGTATTGCTCTCAAAAGGCTAGTTGCACAAGATTTAGTCTTAGCCATCTTCGCCATGACAAAATGAAGTCTTAATTATATATAACAGCTATAGATTAGATTTTAAGCTCTAATTAAACCTTGCTATTAAAAGAGGCTAACAGATCATGAACACAACTTGCTGACCAAAATAAATGACCCCAAATCAACCTAACATTCATCTATCATGAATTTTATTGATTAAACAGGGTTCGGCAATTAGCTAAAGTGACCGAAACCAATCACAGATTACAGAACTAATGTAACATAGTGAGCAACAAGTAGTGTAATACAAAATTCAATGATCAGAGCATATAAATCAGCAAGCTCAAGATCCATCTACCATCACATTCATATATAATTTCGGCAATATGTCATTTTATCATGGAGCAATCTAACACACAGAACTTCTTTGCAATTTCTAATCAGAGATTAAACACAGATATCTGATATAGATCAAGCAAAGAAAGTAAGCAGTCTGAAAAACTCACAATGCCAGTGATACTCGAAATCACCGAGAGGCAGTCGAACAAGGCAAGGCACGTAGGCTACGCTGTCCCAGAAAACCAAGCGCCTCGCTATGCCGCGCAAGGAGACGATTGCAATCAAAGATATAATGCCACACTCCAATCTCGGGTAACCGAAGTAGAAGTCGAAGATCGGGGTGGACACCGCACAAGACCAACGAGTGCTCCGACCACAGAGCAACCGTGAACACCAAAAGATCAAACTTCAGTTCTTCCCAGCAAACCACAAATCCACCTGAACCAGCCTTTAATGAGAAATCCCCAAACCTCCTCACTACCAGATTTCAGACGAGAAGGTGCTAGGAAATCACACATGGAAATCACAAAGAAGGCGACTCGGGCTCCAAGGTCACCGTCGCCGGTGACGTGCAGGGTAGATCGGTGCCCCAAAACCAGATCAAGGACCGGTCGGGAGAAGAGGATCAAGGGAACAAGGAACTTACTGCTTCGGGGGTCTCAAGAAGAGAGGAGAGGTTGCCATTTATAGGGGAGAGAAGTAGAGGCTGACAGGCTGCAGCCATAGCTGGCGCCGAAACGCTCGCGCCGGTGGTGCCTCCGTCGTCGCCGCTACCCCTTAACTCGGCTAGTCAAATCCTCCCCCACTACACACGCCTGAGACGGCTTCGGCCTTATCCCTCTTCTATCCCACTAACAGGTGGGACCCCCTCTCCTTTCTTCCGTTTTATCAAATTGGGAAATTACCAATTTGCCCTCAGAAGTCCGACAACAATTGTTAATCACACTTTTTTATTCCACCTTTTCCCTTTAGAAACTCAGGCAGACATATTACCTTATGAGCCTATTCATGTTGACTCTTGCTAATGATTTTTGGCTACGGGTGATGAATAGTAGTGGCTGATAGAAGTGGCTGATGAATAGTAGTGCATTATATAAGAAAGACGGTGCAACGAAAGGCATTACAATATTCAGACTACCATGCGACTTATGGAATTATGCTATAATAAAATATAAAGTATGTTATAATATATGAAAGCAAAAGGTAGTGTCTGATGAATAGTAGTGGCTGATAGAAGCGATTTATAAAAGTTAGAACGTTCGTATTGGCTTCTACTTCTAGAAGCAAAAATCAGAAACAAAATTCAATATGAATATACCCATAGTTAAGACTCAACCCAGCGAAGAGTTGTCCCCACCCCTGCCTTGAATGATGAGCAAGAGGCCCAAAAATGTTCCTCTTATACGGAAGGCGTCATTTGCCTTTTTGTAGGATCGTAAGGGCCTTCTCACCCCAAAAGCTAGCCAATGAGATGAAAGACTCCCCTACTTTTAAGTTAGGTCTCTTACCCTTCCACAACCAATGTGGGACTATTCCAACACTTTTGGGACTGCTTGCTCTGAACCTGAACGTAGGACAGTTCACGAGCTAATCAGACATTGCAATCCAAACTACAATGTGCAGATTATCCAAGATTGGAATGTGAGTTGTACCTGCATTTGTCTTCGGAAAACATTCAGTGGATAAGTGAGGGTTTGTCCAAAAACACCAGCTAAAGCACCACAAGAGAGCTTCAATACGACAGATCTCTTGTAATCTTCTGGAACTCAAGATTTTATGTCTTCATATATGTAATATTTTAGGCCAGCGTATGGAAGAATACCAATCAGATTTGGGCCTGACAACATTGATTAGAAGAACTTTGTATTGAGGAACCATCGATGGTGACCAGTCCGATCAATTTCTCTGTTTTATGCAAAACAAGATCAATCACAGAAGACAAAGAATAGTAGGTTGAAACACAGAGAGGTAGAGAGAACTCCTGATATTTCTTTATTGCTTTCTTTCTGATTTCTGTATACAAATTTGCCTATAGTGCTCTCTATTTATAGTCTAATGGTGAGGAACCCACCATGGATCAAGGCTTCAAACCCAAGCCCAGGTTTCCTAACACTCCCGCTTGGCACTCATCCGACACATTCATGCCTCGTCAAAACTCCATAAAAACCCAGTAGGAAAAATTTTGAGAAAGAGTATGAGAGACCATGTGGAGATAACCCCATGTTTGTGATGAGTAATTGACGTTTGAGTTAGAGAGCTTGAGTTTGTTTTGTGTATTTCATGGTTGAGTACATTTCACTAATGCTAATGTATGATTATGCTGTTTCGAGCGGCGCTATGTTATGTTTTCTTGTCTGTGATGGCTACAGGACTTTAAGGCTAGGTCGTGGCGATGCATGGATGGCCGAACTAGGCACAGGCAGTGCTAAGGTCAAAGCAGTCGGGAGATGCCGAAGACGGCGAGGACTCAAAGTGATTGCGAGATGGGGACAGCAAGAAAAGAGGAAGCTTCTAGGAAGGTGCAGGAGGGGCATTTCGGTAAAATGCGCAAGGCTACAAAATGGAAGCGGATCTTGTTGAAGCTGATGGGTAAAGTGCTGTAGCAAATGGGTTGGAGACCAGGTAGTAGAAGACTATAAATAGAGGAGGTTAGGGTTTGGAGTGGGTGTCCTGGTTCCCTCCTCTCCTCTGCATGTGAGGGTCTTTTCTTTTTGTCTCTTGCCCATTTGAGAGTCTGAGGGTTGGTCTGCATTTCTTGTTTTTCCTCTTTGGGTGAGTTACTCATGATGTGAGTCTGGCTGGGAGTTGTGTGGAGTTCTTCTTTTCTGTGTTTGTTCTCAAGATGTAAGAGATGGCTGTAGACAAACATACAATCATTCATGTCTCTGTATGAATTTGAGATGCCTTCTGTTTGAGATGATCTGATTTCTCTTCAGTTTCCTCCTGTGTTTTGGTGTTTGTTCTCTGTTCTCTATCCTCTGTTCTTCCCTTTTTTGTTTCGTTGAATGGAGTATTCTGGTTGAAGTAGCTGCAAATCATTTTGTCTCTGGACTGGGAATCCCCTCAAAGCCCCTTGGCTAGCATATTTCTGAGCGAAAAGATTTCATTTACTACCTTCTTCCCGAATGTCCATTTGCTGCTCTTCCTCTATTCTTAGGAAATCTAGGGTTTACTGTTCATCGTGAGCAGAGCAATCTCATTTTCTGGATTTCCTAGCAGAAAATTGAATTAGCCTTTGTGTTGTCTCCTCCTGAGTCTATTTCCTATGTGATCTAAAGACTCTTGTTCAAAAGATTCAAGAAACACAAGCTTCTCGGAACTCAATCTCTTATTCTGCTTGTCATCTCAGTTTTCGGTTGAGAATTTCAGCTGATTGATTTTCTCCTCTGTCTGTTGTCTCTTTTCAACCGAATTGTTCTCTATTTGGATTTTCATTTTTCAGAGATGATCTACTCTCCATTTTGAAGTCCAATTTATTTGTCCAGAGAAGAACAGCAGCTGCTTGATCTTTCCTCTGTTTTCCTTTTTCCCTTGCAGTATTTACTGTTTCACGGTTTTTGGTTCGTTTTCAGCTAGCAGTTTTTGGTCTTCTTCAGAATGTGTGACTGCAGTTCCTTTCGGTTTTGCTTTGTCTTTTCTGTTAGCTTTTCTTTTTTGCTTTTAGGTGTTGTCAATCCATTTTCGGCCAGAGATCTGCCTCTCTGTTATCGGCAGCAGTTTTAGTTTTTACTGTCTCTTTCTTTCAGTTTGCTTTCAGTTTTGAGTAGCAGTCAACTGCATGCTTCCTACTCCTTTTGTTTCTCAGCCGAATTGATATTTTATTCAGTCTGTTCACTTTCTGAAATGAGCTGGCTATTTAGTTTGAATCTCTAATTCCTTTGCCCTAAGACGAGCAGCAAACGTTCAGCAATTTCTCTGTTGATCAGTTTCACTTCTGTAATCACTGTACCTCAATTTTCAGAGTGCAATTTTTAGACTGCAGTTGCTGCAGATTTCTGTTTTCAGTTTTGAGAGTCTGCAGTTTTCTGTTTTCATACTGCAATTTTCAGTCTGCAGTTGCTGCTACAGTTCAATGCCTGAAGCTTTTGGTCAGTTTTCTTTGTAGATTTTAGTTCTTTGTTTTCGGTAAAGCTTGTTTGCAGCAGCTGGTCTTTTCGGTTTGCAAAATTAATTTCGGCTACCAGTGAGCAAAATCTATTTTCTTGCTTCATAGCTTCTATAGCTATCGGAGAGGAAAGTCGCGTGGATACTTGTGGAGGTTTGAAGGCACCATTCACCCCCTTCTATTTCCATTTCGGTCCTACAGAGTACATGATATATGTTATGCTGTGTTGCACGAATTGCCTCATTAAAAACCTTGGTCGAGAAACTTCAGGAAAACTCGTCAAGGGAAAAAGAGTACAATCCACCCAATTTCCGTTCAATCTTCAGGACTTATCCTTTGGGTACTCAATCTTTATGATCAAGGTTTAATAATGGGCTTGAAAAAATTCTCCCCCTGAATTCTGCACTTCTGTAAGTCTCATCATTCCAATTCCTCGTACGCATCTTTCAAAGATATATGCCGGGAGTGATTTAGTGAATAAATCTGCTAGATTCTCACATGACTTCACTACAAGAAATCCTTCTTTCTATGACAAAAATCCTCATGACGGGGCAAATTTTTGTCATATAATATATCATAATATGACGCAAAAGTCTGTAGCGTCATAAAATCAGGACAGCCAGAACTATTTATGACGAAACTATTTTGTTTGTCACATAAAGGTACCAAGTGTCGTCACAAAATGCAAGTCGCCAGGAGCCGGTTGACGGTGGCATTTTTATGACGATATGTGTTGTTTTTATGTGACAGCTGTGGAGCGTCACTGTTTGTTATTTCAAACATGACGGCCCCCAACGTCAATATACCCCCAATAGGAGGTGGACCCTTGACCCCTCTCTGTTGACCAGTTTCATTCCCCATTTCCCCAACTGAAGACGGCGGCGGGCGGCCTCTGGGCGGAGCCAGCTCCCCATCTCCCCAACTGATGGCGCGGCGGCCTCTGGGCGGAGCCAGCGCGCAGATCCGCTGCAAGCCCGCCCGGCGGAGCGCAGATATCCGGTGACCGGCGGCGACTCCATCTCGTTGGTCGGCGGCGTGCTCCTAGTCCCTAGGTGCGCCATTGTGGTAGTGTCGCCCTCATCCCCCTCCCTGTTCCCGCTCCGTTGCCTTTCCCCGTCGCTCACCTTCCCCCTTTCCAGTTGATGTGTGAGGCCTAATCAATCCCCGCTCTCTCAAGTTCTCATGTCGCAGGCGTCGTCATCTACCGCTCGCACTCGGCGGTCAAGCGCAGCTAGGGTTTCCCGGCAACCCGCACCCCTTGCTGTTGTTGCTGCAGTGCCTCCACCCACTGCTGTCGAGCTGCAGGCGCCGATTGATGATGTGACTGGGTTGCCGTTGATAATGTGCCCGGATTGCAAGGACGTGAGGGTGTTTGCTGCCACTACCACGCAGTCTGAGTATAACGTTGGAAGGAGATTTTTCAAGTGCCCCAGGAAGAACTATTGAAATGTCAGTGTTATAATCATTTTGCATTGCCCAAATTTCATTCTTGTTTGAATGGGCATGCCTGAGAATGGTAGTGTTTTTAGCATTCAGTGGCTGCACTATTAATGTTAATTTGCCTGTTGTTTTAATTTGGATGCAGGGGACATGTACTAGGTATTGGTTCGAGGAAGAATATGTGGTGTTCCTTCATGATAATGGTTATCTACTGTCAGCTTCCTCGACCATTGCAGCAGCTTCGACAACAGAAGTTCTTGAGCTGGTGGAAAAAATTGATAGCTTAGAGCAGAATCTGAACAAGGTGAAGGAAATGGTTGGCAAGAACAGGGAAGGCATGGGAAGCTGCATTTGTCTTGTGTGTGGCTGTCTGAATGTAACATTCCTGGTGTTGGCCATCCTTTTGGTTGTAACTGTAGTGTTGAAGTAGGCAATGATGATGAAGTAGGACATGTTGTGAAGTAGGTTGGATATGTTGGCCACATTTGATATGCTTTTGGCTACGATGATGAAGTAGGCTAGGACATGTTGTATTGAACCTGTTATCCAGGATGTATTTGCAGTTGGTATGAAATATGTGCCTTTGTGCTGTTGGACATCTCTTGTGTGCATGGATATGTAACATGTCTGTGTGATGAAATATGCACCTTTCTGATGTATGTTGGAATTAAATATCCCTTTTGCTTTGATGTGTAACCTGTGTGTGATGAAATTTTGGCAGCATGTATGTAACTTCCAGCATATATATATCATGACAGATCCTGTAATTTCCATGACACTGTCAGGTTGTCATAAAAACCCAGAATTTTTGTAGTATATATCATCTCAATGAATTCTGGGCAGCATATAACATATCCATGATATTTTGGCAGCATATAGCCTGTATATAACTTCCAATAGGTTACATGTGCATGGAATAGAATTCATAAATCAAGTTTAACATTGAAACAGAATCATTGCATACAAGGTCTTACAATTTCATAATGCAGATACAAATTTCAATAGCATAATTCAGATACAACATAATCACTAATAGAAGTTCATGGTTCACAAATAGCTCCAGAAATGCAAAGGTTAGTCATCATCACTGTCTTCTTCTGATATACTCGCTTCGTCTTGACTATGGTACTCAAGGAAGGTTTCATCTTCGTCGTCTGTTTCATCACCTTGAGGTGTTTGTTGATGTCGACGGATGCTCTCGACAAGGTCTGCACTAATAGGGCTGCCTGGTTGATTATCCATGTGCAACAAATCCATATTAGGATAAATGTCTCCCACTGTACAATCTCCTGACGAAGTATTGTCCTCTTGGTATGCCTCCTGACATCTCATCTGTACTTGTTCATGGATTGGTTGTTTTCCGTCGGACTCTTCAACATCAAATATATGTCGGTGGCCAAATTCTTGTACCACTCGCCAACATGGACCTAACTTTGTATCTTCCAAGAAAAATACTTGTGAAGCTTCTGTGGCTAGAATGAAAGGATCATTCTTATACCATCGGCCTTCGATGTTAATGCTCTTGAAGTAACCATCATCTTTCATCTGGTATGTCCTTCCCTCAAGATTGTACCATTCACACCGTAATAAGATAACAGATCTATCTCCTTTGCTGTTCTTAGTGTAATTCAACTCAATAATGTCTGTGATTGTCCCATAGAAGTCAATAGTGTCATCATTGTGAGTACCTGCAGTCTTGATAGTAGAGTTTTGTGTTTTCCTGTGTGCCTCACGAGCCATAGTGTGGTACCGTACCCCATTGATTATACAGGCTGTGTATGATCGCACACGTCTATCCGACCGACATGCGAGTGAGGACAGGTCTTCATCAACATTTGTTGTGCCTTCGTATTTCAATATGGTAATCTGCAGGAAAACACAGAGAATTGGTGAGTTTGAAAATTTATTGTATCATAAATGATTCAGTCAGGTTGTAAAAGTTGCACGCACATGTTTCTCGAACCATGCAGCGAATTGTGTTGACATCATTTTTTCAATATTGTTGACCTGTTGTTGTTCCAATTCTGCCCTATACATGCTGCAAAGGAAGAAGTTAATTAGTTTATTGTGACACTAATATTGAATAAAGTTGGCAGAAATGAAATGACAGCAATTACTCACTCTTTGTATTCATCAACCTCTTCGCAATTATTTAGAACAAACCAAACCATGGAGTCATAGTCATTATCTTGGTAATGAAGTTTTGAAGCACCCAACAGGTTAATACCATGACCAAAAATAGAGTAATCATTGGGTGAGATGTTCTGTGCTCCATCTAAGTTTCTTTCAGGCCTAGTGAACTTAGTAATAATTTCACTGAAACATGTTGAGCATTGGGTCATACACTCATAGGCAGTGTATGCCTCTGCAACAGATCCTTCAGGTCTTGCTTTATTGCGGATGAAACGCTTAAATGTGATGCTTTTTTTTCTAAAATTTTCTAAAATCATGATCTATCAATTTATTGCGTTGATTTTGGTCATCTTTTCATGTGACAAAGTTTGAACAATTCAAAATTTGAATTTCAAAAAAATGACAACTTTAAACCAGATTTTGAAACTCCAAATGATTTCAACTAAAAAAGTCATGAAAATAAAAGTTGTAGAACTCATCAAGATCTACAACTTTTATTTTGGTCATTTGTTTATCCGACAAAGTTATAGTAACCTTATTCACAAATTTTACGTATGTCTCTTATAGTTTATGAAACTATAAGAGAGATATGTAAAATTTGTGAACTATGTTACTATCACTTTGTCGGATGAACAAATGACCAAAATAAAAGTTGTAGATATTGATGAGTTGTGCAACTTTTATGTTCACGACTTTTTTTGTTTGAAATTACTTAGTACCCCAAAATTTTGTCCGAAGTTCTAATATTTTGAAATTCAAAATTCAAACTGTCCAAACATAGTCATATGAAAAAATGACCAAAATCAAAGTGGTAGATCTCGATGCGTTATACAACTTTGTTTCTGACATTTTTTCCAGTTGAAATCATTTATTACCACAAAAATCTATTTGAATTCCTAATACTACTAATACGGTCACTGACATAGCGGACCCACCGTGCCAGGACCAAAAATTGGCCAGCGCAGGCTCTGCCACCGACATAGCGGACCCACCGCGCCAGACCAAAATTTAGCAGCTACACCTCGCAGCTCTCCCGCGCTGATTCGCTCACCGACACATGGGACCCACCACGCCTCCTGCTCAAGAAGGCCAAAATTCCCCTCGCGGCCGCAGCTTGCCTTATCCTCTTGGCCGGTCAGACAAAGGGGAAAAATCTCCACTCCCCGCGGACCATGGCCTCCTCCTCCCTCCCCTCAACCTAGTGCCGCCACTCGCCCATCCCGCCGCCACACCTCCGCCGGTGCCCGGATCTGCCCATCCCGCTGCCACACCAACGCCGGAGGCCGGAGCGGCCCATCCCGCCGCCTGTAGCTGCTACGTCCCCAGCCAACCGCGTCACGCGTGATCTCCTATCCACAGGTTAATGACTTTGAATGCATAGATTAGAACATGATGAATTTTGCTGAGATTACAGTTCTTTTCTTTCTAGTTTCTGATTTTGCCTTGTAGCTATGGCAATTAGCAATTTGTAAATAGTATGTTCCATATGAATCTGCTGAAACAAAATGAATGCATTGAAATGTTCTTTTGTCTCACTTATGAGGAGCTGGTAGTTCTTGATCAAGAGTGTAGTGAGCATAAGTATTGTATTGTTCAGTATTTTCTTTTCAGGTGTGGTGTGTAGAGATATTGCCTTTATGAATAATACTTATGTAATGCCTCTTCTTCTTGTTGTAGAAGAGTACTGATGTTAGCTTTGTCTCTAGCATGTTGGTTTGCTTCTAGCATTTAGTAGAATAAGTTGCATTATCAAGTTCATCATTTGAAAGTGCTTTTTGACTGACTATTAGACTGCTCCTTTATTTCGTTTACAATTTCTCTACTGGTCTGTTAGTTCTTTCTTCAACTTTTTTTATAGAAACTGAATCCAGTTTCTGCTCTTTCTGCGTTTCATCGTAATAAGTATTAGAAGAAATGCCAAAAAACAAGTATGAGCAGGAGAGGGACGAGAACGTTAAGAAGGTTCAGGATGTTTTTAAGTCTTTGGGTATTCCAGTGTAAGCACAGACTGTTAGGGATGTTTTTTCAAAAGGGAAAGAGGGCAAAGGGAAGAGACTAGTGTCTGACAAACCAGAATCTGACATTGAATATGATCCATCCTCTGACATTGATAACCAATCTAACAGTGATGATGATTATGATGATGACCTCAATACTGAGGTCAATACTGAGGTGAGATGGATTACTAGGCCAATTTACAAGTTTACATATCCGTCTATTTGAAACATATACTTCATTGTAGTTATTTAATCTATTGTTGTCTTCTTAATTTATAAGATGCATGTTTCTCTTGCCAGGTAAGACCGATGGTTCCAGGAACTCGCCCTCAACAGAAGAAGCAAAAGGCGGCTACAATGGCGGCTGCCAAGCAGCAGCCACCGCACACGCCAACCAGATTCACCAGGGCCAGTGCAGCCATGTCTTCGCCTGGTGCAAACACTAGGACCACTGCAGGCCGTCCGCCACCTAGGCCAAGAGAGAACTTGCCTACTAGGAACAATTTGAAAGCCAACCCTAATATAAATGCCATTTCCAGTAGCAGCCATTTGCAAGGCCACCTCACTACAAGCGCCAGCCAGACCACAGAAACTACAAACACAGTGCCTAGTTCTCCTAGATTCACCAGGACCAGTGCAGCCATGTCTTCACCTGGTCCAAACACAGTGCCTAGTCCTCCTAGATTCACCAGGGCCAGTGCAGCCATGTCTTCGCCTAGTGCAAACACAATGCCTATTCCTACCAGACCCACTGCTAACCTGTCTCAGCAACCTACTCCCACAAACAGTGTTAACCAAACAGTTCCTGCGGACAACTCGCCAGGTGGACAAAGCTCTAGGCAAAGCAATGACGTCAATGAGTCAGCTGAGCAATTTGATGCTGCTAATTCAGAGGGTCATACAACTGAAGGAGAACCAGCCCATGACTCAGTTCTAGGTAAACAATATGTGTTTCCAAGCATTAGTTTCTCCATTCAATATCTATAATTGGTACTGCTATAATAAAACATTTCTATTATTATTTGCCAATGCAGCGCCCCCAAAGAATGTCCGCAAGAAAACCATGGGTCATGGCTTAGAGAAGATGATTAATAGAGGAAAGAAGCTGGCTATCGAGGTGGCTGAAGGGAAGAAAATACCTGAGGTCCCACTTCAAGCCGCGAAGCTGGCATCAGAATGTGGTGTTGCCCTTAGAGACAACCTGCCTATCTACACATCTTGGAAAGAATATGATAATGAGCAGGGGTAGGCAGAAGTATCAAAAGTGCTTAGGAAAGTGGCGGTGAGATAGCTATTTCATTCTTCCAAATATTTTCATGCATTACAATACTCCCATGTGAAAATTGTGTCTAATAATTCATTTGTGTGGCTTCAGTCAAGGTTGGATGTGGATGTTAGGAATGAGGGACCAAGCAAGGCTGCATGCACTGATATCATTAAGAGGGGAGTAAGGCAGCAGAGGTATCACCTTAAAAGGAAGTACTTCGACGACTCACTGACAAGAGAACAACTGTTGGCCAAAGAACCTCCACCTAAAATGAAGAAAGAGGAATGGATCCAGCTGGTTGAGTACTGGTGTGACCTAAAGAATCAGGTCCATGCCTGCATTATCTGCATTTGTTAATATGCAATGCAAACTGTGCATGTGAATGAAACCTCTGTATTGCATTTGTGGTGCAGGAGAAATGTGCTAAGAATAAAGTAAACCGAGGCCAAGTGCAGCTTCACCAAAGGACTGGATCTAGGTCCTATATTGCCCATCGATACAACCTGGTACGGATACTATTGCTTTCTGTGTATTCCAATTATAAGGAACTGTGTGCCATTAATTAGTTCTTGCACTGAAATGTGAAATGTTATGGAGACAAACCTGATTGCCTGATGTTTGTTTGGATCCAATATGTGTGCCATTAATTACTTAAGCTTGTGAAGCCTGACAAGTACTGAAGAACAACAGCATGTGGACATTGATGGTGTTCAGCCATATAAACTGTCAGTAGATGTGTGCTTCATAGTTCAGTACAACCTGTTAGTATGTCTTTTGTATAATTAGCAGGAAAGATGGGACATTTGTAGCATAGTAATTAGCATGTGCTTTTGAAGTGTCAAGTTAGCACGTGCTGTATGATTTCTCATAATATTTGAAGTGTTAGAAAGGCGGCTTACTGTTTGTAGCCGATTGTGAGTTTGGCCCTCTGATTTCTGAGATGAGCTCCCATGTTCAGAATATTTGCGCTGTGCCGAGTGAGCTATAATCAATAGGTGTTTAGGCTCCAATTATTTTATGGAGACCATCTGAAACTGAAATTTGCAAGAGGAATTGCTATGTCATCAGAGATGATCATCATCAGTAGTAGGTGTTGTTTCTGTGTTGTTTTTCTTGATCTGTCCAGGTTGCATTGATGCATGTTTGTGTGTTGTTTTTCTTGATCTGTCCAGGTTGCATTGATGCACAATTTTTTTTATGTCGATGGCCAACTGGGAATCAAATACATGTGAATGTTGATTGGCAAATCATAGTAGTAATTAGTTGACTATGCCAGTGATTGCATTTGTTGTTGGCATAAAAAATCTGGAGGCAGATACTTGTATGATCTGTAGTGCATACATATTTTGGCATCTTGCTGTTGACATGTAAAAATAATTTATGGCTAATCTTATATCCCATGTTTGTCCAGCCCTCTCTTTACCTTCACGGATATCATTGTAATCCAAATTTTTTGCATGCTACAGAGGCCTAAGTACAACAACATGGATCCAGATCCTGTTGATTTCTTTGGGGAATGTATGAATAGTCCGCAAAATGGTCGTACTCCTCTTGCAAATGAGATATATGTAAGTTACATAATTATTGGATACATGTACAGTACTCAAGTAAATGCCTGGTTGAACACTGTTGTATGGCCTTGTTAAGTGGATTCATTCTATGTAGGAACATATGGTTGCAGAGAAGGAAAGAGAACCAGAAGAAGGAGAAGCACAAAAGTCTCCCTCCAAGATTGTTGCTGACAGTCTGAGCCAGATCAGCCGTTCATCCACCTTCCTTCCAAACATTGGTGTCGCTCGAGTGTCGAAGACTGCCCGGTCTACATCGCCAGCCGCAGAAGCACGCCTGCAAGCTCAGTTTGAGGCAACACTCCAAGCAGAAAGAGAGAAAGCTGCTAGGAAGCAGGAACAGTTGGAAGCACAGCTTCTTGCTCAGCAGGCCTCACTTGAAGCCAACCAAGCAGCACTTGAAGAAAACCAAAATTTGCTGCGCCAGACCCAAGAAGAAGTGAAGGGGATGCATACCAAGTTTGAAGAGACTAATGCACTGCTGCGAGCTATGCTGAAACTTCAGAAAGATTGAGGTAGGTCTGAATGCAGTTTCGGTTGATGATGCCTTTGCCTAAGCTTTTGCTGCCTTGCTAGAACACCAAACTTTCTCTGTTGTTGGAACTTTGTGCACTGTGTTGTCAGAACCTATGTCGAACTTATTTGCATCTGTGTGTATGTTTGAACCTGTGTGATGGAACCGTTTGAACCTGTGTGATGGAACCTGGAACTAGTGTGATGTGTTTGAACCTGCAAGCACTGTGTCTTATGCTCTGGAATGTATGTGGATGATGGCTTGGCTGAAATGTGTATGCTTTATGAGCTCTGATGAGAATGCTGGAAAGATCTGTTTGACATTGGTCATTGAATTGATACATATATTTGAGCCACGTTCGTCATCGAATGAAAGGAAAATTTATGACGACCTAGAGTCGTCTCAAGATCTCTCTAACTACCTTACATAACAAGACAAAATGAAAATGTCACAAAATCTGCATAATTATACATGACGCTACCGTATCGTCACAATAAGTTGTCTAAATCAGGGTTCCCAGGACACAATTTATGACGGTTGGCGTATTAAGTGACGAGTTCACTGTAGGTGGAAACGGATCGGATACGGTCGAATAGTCTCAAATACGAATACGAATCCATATTTTTAAAACGGATACGAATACGAATTCGAATATTTTCAAATACGGATACGAATATTCTCGAATACGAATACAGATATTTTCGAATACGAATTTTCTCAGATACGAATATCGGATAAAACGGATTCCTAACGGTTTTGCCGATTTTTCATCGGTTTTTGACCGGTTACCAGTTTTAAACTGCCTAAATTCAAGTTTTGAATCACAAAATTTGTACGGATTTTTCATAGGTTCTAGAAACGGATCGAATACGAATTGAATAGTCTCGAATTTGGATACGGATACGAATATTCTCGAATACGAATGCGAATACGAATACTCTCAAATATGGATACGAATATTCTCGAATACGAATACGAATATTTTCGAATACGGATTTTGCTTACCATATTCGGATTTCTCTCGGATACGAATATTGGATAAAACGAATTATCCGTTACCATTTTCCACCCTGGAGTTCACCAACCAATATGTGACAGTCACAGTCGTCATTAAATGACAACAATATATGATGACACAACAAAACCGTCACAAAAGGTCATCACATTTTGTGACGGTTTTCCATATTTTCGTCACAAGGTACATTTTGTGACGGCCGTTATATGACGACCTTCATGACAGTGGTTTTTCGTCATACCATTCATTTTGTGACAAATTCTGTACTTTCCATGACACTTTCATTTTGTTATAAAAGCCCAGATTTTTTGTAGTGCTTAGTATGCAGTACCTTAATCTCGTCCATCTTTTGCAATTGATGAGCATAAAAGAACTTGGGGTTGATATGCTTTGTGAGGTGACTCTTCATGTAGCCCGTCTGCACTTGTGCAACATAAACTGCATTATCTTCATAGATAATTATGGGAGCTTGCACAATATTCATCCCAGATGACTGCTGGATATGGTGAATCATTTGCTGGAGCTAAGCACATTCTCGTGCGGCTTCATACAATGCTATAATTTCTGAGTGGTTCGTCGAAGTCGCTACAAGACTTTGCTTAGACGATTTCCATGAAACTGCAGTTCCACCACACAAGAGTACATAGCCTGTTTGTGACCTTGCAGTATGCGGGTCTGACAGGTACCCAGCATCTGCATAGCCAATCAAGTTCAAATCTTGATTCTTTTTGTAGAACAATCCAAGGTTTTTGCTTCCTTAGAGGTATCAGAAGATGTCCTTTATCCCCTGCCAGTGCCTTTTGGTAGGTTTTGCATTATGCCTTGCTAACAGGTTTACGACAAATGCAATGTCCAGTCTTACGCAGTTTGATAAATACATAAGTGCTCCTACTGCACTTAAGTATGGGAATTCCGGTCCTAGGACTTCCTCCCCTTCTTCCCTAGGTCGGTATGGATCTTTTTCTTGCTGTAAAGACCTCCTGATCATCGATACTTTCGATGGGTATGCCTTCTCAAAGCCAAACCTTTCTAACACCTTCTGGGCGTAGGCTGACTGATGCACTAATATTCCTTCAGGGACATGCTCGAGCTGCAGGCCTAAGCAATATTTGGTTTTACCCAAATCTTTCATTTCAAATTCTGACTCCAGGTAAGAACTTGCTTACTTTATGTCTTCCATTGTCCCGATCATATTCAGATCATCTACATATACCGAGATTGTACAAAATCGATTCTGGGATCGTCGTATAAATATACAGGGACAATCTTCATTATTCGTGTAGCCTTTCTTGCACAGAAAGTCGCTTAAGCGATTATACCACATCCTGCCTGATTGCTTCAGTCCGTACAGTAATTTCTTGAGCTTCACATTATTTGCTTTGTCTTGGTTCGGGATGGGGATACCTTCAGGTACCTTCATATAAATCTCCGAATCCAAGTTTACTACCATTGAGATTAAATATCTAAAGGTAATTCCACTCATGACTGGGGAGTATGTTTCTTCATAATCAACTCCTGGACGTTGAGTAAAACCTTGTGCTATTAGCCTTACTTTATATCTTACAAATTCATTTATTTCATTTCTCTTTCGAACAAATACCCATTTATGCCCTACAGGATGCACATGGGGAGGTGTGCGGCATACGGGCCCAAACACCTCTCTTTTGTTCAGAGATAATAATTCAGTTTCTATTGCCTTCTTCCAATCTCCCCAATCCGATCTCTTCTTACATTCAGTGAGCGATGCAGGCTCGGGATCAAGATCGATGATTGTGGCAATTTACTTTTCAAAATAGATATCAACATTGGTTGTTGTCCTATTCATGGAATCTCCTGTGTGCACATAATTTATAGCTATTTCTTCATGAGTTGCTTCTTTTGGAGCGATTGCTTCTTCTAGAGCATCTCATTGCTCATCGCTTCTTCCAATTGCGGTGGCAAGTCCCTTTAGTTTTTTAGCTCCGATGTGTGCGCACGCATCCATGCTGATTTCTTCTTCCATGGGGATATTCAGATCCGGTATGCCCTTTTCTGAAGGTGTCATACTAATGCCAGGTCTCAACTGGCTCTCCTTCTAGTTCTGGGGAACTTCAATGATCGGCTATGACAAGTCCTTCTTACCCTTCTTCACTGGGCGTCCCCAGTTACTTGGGATTCGAGGGGTCGGAGTTCTCGTCCTTTTATTCTGAGGCCTCTGAACAGGATTAGGGATACCTTGTACTTTCTTTGGTATTTCAACCCTCTTCGGTGCATTGTGTGCATGCACATGAGACTTGGTCACGCTCTTCAAATCACTAAAATGGTCAGGCAGTTGATTTGCTAATGCTTGCAAATCAATGATCTTCTGGACTTCTCTATTTGCTTCACTAGTGCGTGGGTTATGTGCATAGATTCCCGTGGCTTGCCACGTAATTTCTCGATATTTTTCATCAAGGAGTTGATTTCCTCCCCCTAATGTTGAGAAATTATTCTCATCAAATATGCAATCAGCGAAGCGGGTGGTATGCAAACCTCCTGTCATGGGTTCTAAATACCTGATTATAGATGCAGTCTCATAACCAACGTATATCCAGTCTTTCGGAGAGGACCCATTGCAGTACGCTGTGGAGGGGGTATAGGTACATAAACCTTGCATCCAAACCTCCTAAGATGAGAAATTTTTGGTGCTGACCCTTACGCTAGTTACATAGGCGAATGGATGTTGTAGACCAATGGTCTAAAATTGATGAGATTTGCTGCATGTAGGACTACGTGTTCCCAACATGTAGCTGACAAATTACAATTCTGCAAAAGAAGTCGGGCAATAAATTTAATTCTCTTGATTAATGCCTCTGCTAAATAATTCTGGGTGTGGACATGCGGTACAGAGTACTCAACTGTAATTCCCATCGCCATGCAATAATCATCAAATGCCTTTGAAGTAAATTATCCAGCGTTGTCCATTCTGATGGACTTTATGTGATGGTCAGGGAAAATATTTCTGATGTGAATTATCTGCGGGATTAGCTTCGCGAAAGCATGGTTTCTCGTGGACAATAAACTTATGTGCGACCATTTCGAGGAAGCATCGATGAGCACTATGAAATATTTGAATGGCCTTGAAAGTGGTTGAATAGGACCGCAAATGTCTCCTTGGATGCGTTCCAGGAATGCAGGGACTTCATCCTTCACTTTCAGAGTTGAGGGTCTAGTAATTAATTTCCCGGTGGCGCATGTAGGGCACACAAAATTTTCGTGATTGGGAAATTCTTTACATTAATATTATGTCCTTGGGAATTATTGATTATATTTCTCATCATCCTAAGACCTGGTTGGCCAAATCTATCATGCTAGAGACAGAAAAGTTCAGAGCATCTAAATACTATCTTCAAGGTAGTATAGGCTGCAAGTGCCTTGATGTTGGTGTAGTATAACCCAATTTCTAGTGAAGGAAGTTTTTCTAATACCCTTTTTTCATTTGCTTCGCGCTTCGTAATGAGCAGGTATTCCTTACCGTACTCTTCATTAATCTCAACGTGGAACCATTGGTGCGAATATCCTTAAAACTTGGAAGAATTCTAGTCGATTCTGGGTATAATAAGGCTCTTTGAATAACCAAAGTTGTGCCCATTGGGAGTATAAGTGTGGCTCTTCTTGAACCTATTATACAAGCACGCTACCGGTGATTATTGTAAGGCTGCCGGCATTCCTACAAATCGACTGAAAATACTTCGTCTCGGCTAAGTACACTTCCTCCATAGGGCATCACACATGTTCTAATATAAGGTATTTTATTAATATGTATTAGAAGGCAATCAACACATAAATAAAATACTTCAATATCAGAACATATCATACCATTATAAGCTAAATAAATGAATGAATTATTCAAAATCATCCAACCATCACGAGAAAATAAAGTTTGCTAAAATACCATCCATGCAAGTTCTAACTTGTCCTTTCACAAAAAAATAAATGATAATTAAAGTCTAAATGCATTCTGTGCATTAGACTGAATCTGCTAAGAAATCATAGACTTCGTCTGCTATTTTCTCGGGGGAGATATTCTCTTCGAGAGAAATCATGGCGGTGGTTGTTGCTAGGTCAAAAGGGGTGCTGCTGTCGGGATGGTCTCAACCTCCATCAGCGCATGCAGCTGCTCAGAACTTTAGCCTCTCGAACCGCTTCTTAAGTGCAGTCCAGAGTGCTAGCACGCTCTTCTCTGCCATGTAGTCATTCTTGAGAGTGAGACAGAGATGGTGCTTAAGGAAGTAAAGTGCCTGATCATTTTCCTCAAGGGTGGGTTGGGCGTCTTGCGGTGCGCCAATCCCAATAGCAGCACGGAGCTTCTTGGCTCCAAGTACTATCTCAACATCGGAAGCCCAAGTCAAATAGTTTTGGCCATGCTGGGCCAGCTTCTCGAACTCCCGGTTCGTGATGCTAGTCATCTACATGTGCATGAAAGGAATAATAAGTTTACTGCCAGTAAACATGCATAGAATAAAATTTATTTTAGGTAAATACATTTCATAATGGTACAAAAGATCCTCGTAATGTTCCAGAATTTTCTATGCATTTTCTATAAATTTTACTGCTAATTTCGATGGTTAAAGGCAATTTAAATAATTATGATTAATCAAAATAGTAAATAAATACAGAAAACATAGAAAATAATAATGACAGACATAAACATGCTTCAAATGCTAAAATAATTCAAAATTTGGATTCCCGAGGCCTTTTTATGCCAAAATATGAAATTTCAATGAATTCTATAATTTTCGAGGGCCTATATGCAAATTTTCAGTTCAGTGAAAATTTTCGTGTAATTTCTTGATTTTTCGAGGGGTTTTCTAAAAAATCGAGACCCATCTGAGAAATCTAAGGACCCATTTGTAATTTTCAAAATTACGAGGGTCTTTTCGCAAAATTGCCGGCGTCCCCCTCCGAGCCGTTTTCCGGCGCATTCACTTCACGGCCCACACGGCCCATTCCACCAGCGCAAAAGGAGACCCTACCCCTGTTCACACGCATAGCGGCGGCTTGAACGATCGGCTCGGGCGGGCGCACTACGGGGCGGCTGGCCATGGCAGCGGTCGGGGCTCAGGCAGCACCGGGCCGAGCGGCGGGACCGACGGAGCGGGCGGACAGCTTCAAGTGCCCGCGACGAGGCGGCCAGGCCAAGCGGCGGGGCCGGCGCGGGCGGCGATTGCGGGCCGATGGGCCGTGTTGGGTGCGGGTGGCCGACTTCGGGTGCGGCCGGCCGGCGGCGCCTCAGCGGCGTCCTCCTCGAGTGCGACGCCGGCGGGCGACGCTTCAGGCGCGGAGCCGACGGCAACCTCCTTGCGTGCGGCACCAGCAGGCGGGCGGCGCTTCGGGTGGGCGAATCCGGCGACAGCCTCCTCGGGTGTGGCGCGAGGCGGCGGGCAACGCTTTGGGCCCGCGGTTGGCCGACCAGGTGGGGAGGCCAAAACAGCGGAGGTGGCCGTCGCGCGGCAGGGCAGCCGAGTCAGCGGAGCAGTGGTGCTTCGAGCGCGCGCGTGTGGGACGGTGCCGGTGGCAGGCCAACGGCCGAGGGAAAGCCAAGGGAAGACCGACGGCAGGTGGTGGACCAGCAACCGGTGGCCGTTTTGCGCACGGCGTCCGTATAGGGCCGGTCGTGCATAGTTTTCTTCCTTTTTTTCTTTTTTCTTCTTTTTTTTAATCTACAATGCAATCAACATCTACTCTGTGATGTAATCTACCGATCGACATTGTGTCGGCGACTTCAAGTCTGCTCGCGGTAGATTAGAGCGGATTTGCATTGTATACAATAATCTAGAGAGCGAAATCTGCGAATTTAGAGTGACGTAGACACAGGCAATTCAATCTACTAGTGCTTTGATGATTACGTTCGATTCACCAGAATGATTCGTGCTGATAACGTGTTAAGGAATCGTCGCTGGCGACCAGTCCGATCGATTCCTCTGCTTTATGAAAAACAAAATCAATCACAGAAGACAGAGAATAGTAGATTGAAACATAGAGAGGTAAAGAGAACTCCTTGTCTTTCTTTATTGCTTTCTTTTTGATTTCTGTATACAAATTTGCCAATAGTGCTCCCTGTTTATAGTCTAATGGTGAGGAGCCCATCATGGGCCAAAGCTTCATGCCCAGGCCTAGGTTTCCTAACACTTTGAACCCAGCTACTAGGAAGCACCGATACGTGGCCGACCAGCCGTACCCATACGCAGTGTGTACGCGATATGGTATCGAGAAGTATCGTGGAATTTCATCCAAAAGGAAAATATAAAATAACCTGATACATTTTTGATACGCTGCAATACTTCATCCATACGTTGTGGCCATGCCAACCCAACAGACGCAAGCCTAATCGCATTCAGCCATTCACGCCCTGAGCCGGACGTTCACATCGCCACTCCCCACGCCAGCGCTCCTCGGCCGCTGTCGCACACCAGCGCTGCTCGCTAGCTCACCATCACCGCTTGGAGGTCACCAGACTGCCACCGCTCCTACCACCATCCCCAGCCGGCTCCTACCACTCCACCACCGTCGCTCAGGAGTCTGTACATGCTGGAACTCCTCGCCACCCTTGCCGACGAGCTTGCCGCCCGCCCAGGTGTCCTTGACTCCATCGGCCTAACCATAAGCCAATATCTCCTCGCCGTGAACTTCAGGTAACGCCACCACCCCCAAATTCTCTACATCCATTATTTGGTCTCACCACTAGATAGCTCTCTCTCCATTCGATGTAATCATTTTTATCACTGTTTTCTTCTAATCTCCAAGGTTTTGAAGGAGTTCCATCAATTTAGCAGCTATTGTTGTTTGAATTAAACTGGTTTGAGTCCGGTCTGACTGCTAAGTAGAAGCCGATCTGATCGCCATTGTAGCACCGGTCTAACCGCCATTGTTTTCCAGTCTAACCGGTGGAGGCAGAGTCCTGTTCTATTCCGATTTAAGTTTAGTTTCCGTTTCGGTTTTTTGATCTCGTGTAAGAATAGAAGAAGGGCTGTTGTAAATCTTATATAAGAAAGTAAAATCAGAAAAGTTGGGTGTGATTTGCACCACCAAAACATTGCCTCGTGTTCTCTGTTTGAAGAATTTAGCGGGTTTAAGTTTTGCCGGCGAGTACTGTTTCCTGTTTGGCAAAACTGAGCTTGTTCGTCTGTCGTCTGTTGTCGTGATCCTGAGGTGAAGCTAACATTTGGTATTAGAGCAAGGAGGCGATGGACGGGAAGATTGCAGAGAAGCAAGCAGCGGCAGAAGAAGGCTTCGGAGAAAAGAAACCGTCGGCGCCGCCGCGAGCTTCGACGGGAGGGGATTGGTACCGATCCAATTCCCCATGCTGACCGACATGAACTACGGCCTGTGGGCTATGAAGATGAAGATCGTCATGCGCTCTCTTAGAGTATGGGTGGCAATTGAAAGAGATGCACCGGTCGAAGAGGAGAAAGATCAGGGCGCTCTGGCCGCCATATCTCAGGTTGTCCCCGACGATGTCTTGATGACCATTGCAGAAAAGGAGACTGCAAAGGAAGCATGGGAAGCAATCAAGGAGATGCGCATTGGCGAGGATCGTATCAAGAAAGCAAGAGCTCAGGCGCTGAAGAGGCAATTTGATCGGTTGATCATGGGAGAAACCGAAGGTGTTGGTGAGTTTTCTCAAAAGCTCATGAGCCTAGCTGGAGAAATTCGGGCTTTGGGTGTTGAATTGCCGGATTCAACGGTCATTGAAAGGTTGTTCAGCGCTGTCCCCGACAAGTTTCTCTAGATCATAAGTACGATTGAGCAATTCGGAGACATGACGAAGATGACGCTGACTGAGGTAGTTGGTTGTCTACGAGTCTTCGAAGAAAGTCAGAAGGGGCGACGCCAAGGCAAGGAAGAAGGGGAGCAGCTGCTGCTATCTTGAGACCAGTGGGAGGCATTGGTGACACAAGGCAAGGAAGAAGGGGAGCAACTGCTGCTATCCCGAGCCCAGTGTGAGGCATTGGCGACAAAAGAAAAGAAGCCATACCGGAAGTTCGACAAGACGATGATCAAATGCTACAATTGCTCGGAATTTGGGCACTTCGCATCCGAGTGCAAGAAGCCCAAGAAGGGAAGAGCAAATGCAACCAAGAAGAACGATGATTCGCCAGTCCTGTTGATGCTTGAAGCTTGCGAACTGATGGAAGAGAAGGAAGAAGGCTCCACCGAAGAAGTGACACTAGTTGAAGACAAGATGCAACTCCAACTCGGAGTGAACGAGGAAGATGTTGCAGGCATCTGGTACCTGTATTCAGGGGCTAGCAATCACATGAGTGGCAGCAGAAGTCAATTTTCAGAAATTGACACTTCAGTTCGAGGCTCCGTGAGGTTTGGCAATGGATCGGCCGTCAGAATTGAAGGCCAAGGTTCCATTCTAATCAAAGGGCGGACTGGAGAACATCGGATCCTTACGGATGTCTATTACATTCCCGCGCTAACTAGCAATGTAATCAGCTTGGGGTAGCTGGAAGAGCAAGGTTGCAAGGTGGTCATCGAAGAAGGACATTTAGAGGTCTTCGATCAACAAAACCAGCTATTGATCCGCGTCAAGAGAGCAAGAAACATGTTGTATGCACTCAATCTGGACCATGCTCAACCGGTATGTCTTTTGGCTTGTCTAGGCGATGACGACTGTAGATGGCATGCTCGTTTTGGACATCTAAACTTTCAACATTGTAGAAACTAGCTCGAGGGGGAATGGTTGAAGGACTACCACTTCTAAACCATGTTGAGCAGGTTTGTGACGGTTGTCTTGTTAGGAAGCAAAAACGGACTCCGTTTCCACAAATTTCAAATTTCAGGGCTGCTCGAGTGATGAAACTAGTGCATGGCGACATTTGTGGACCGATTACACCTCCAACACCAGCTGGAAATCAGTTTTCCTCCTAATTGTTGATGATTACAGCAGGTTCATGTGGATCACCCTACTAAAAACCAAAGATGAAGCATTGACGGCTTTCAAAAAGTTCAAGATTGCGGCCGAAAACGAAGTTGACAAGAAGCTGAAGGCTCTCCACACCGATCGGGGAGGTGAATTCAACTCGAATGAATTCAATCTCTTTTGCGAAGAACATGGCACTAGAAGGTTCTTGACAGCACCCTATTCTCCTCAACAAAATGGTATTGTGGAGTGAAGGAATCAAACCGTTGTGGCGATGGCACGGAGCATGCTAAAAAGTATGAGTATGCCCGGGAGACTTTGAGGAGAAACCGTGACTGCAGCGGTTTACATTCTAAACCGATCGTCGACGAAGAGCGTGGTGGGGAGAACTCCATATGAAGCTTGGTACAATCGGAAGCCGACCGTCCACCACTTGCGAGTCTTCGGCTGTGTCGCTCACGTGAAGAAGACAGGAGGTCACTAAAGCAATCTAGCTAACCGAAGCTCAAAGATGGTGTTCATTGGTTATGCCGCTGGCTCAAAAGCCTACCGGATGTTTGATCCATCCATGGGGAGAGTATGCATCACAAGAGATGTTATATTCGAAGAAGATTGAGTCTGGGACTGGGATGCTATAGAACAGAAGTCAGCAGTTGTCACCAGCAAAGTATTCCACATCTCGTTTGATTAAGACTCGACGGCGATCATAGAAGAGATGGAAGGGACTAGCGGTCAGACCGCCCCATGGCGATCAAACCAGCCTTGCTTCACCGGTCAGACCGCCCCCAGCCGGTCAGACCGGGATTCCTTTACCGGTTAGACCGCCCTCCGCCGGTCAGACCGGTCCTACTACACCGGTCAGAACGCCTTCAGAAGCGCGAAGCGGAGAATTCTCAGTACAGACCACATCCGAAGAGGATTCATAGTACGAGAGCAATCCAGATTCTTCTAGGAGGACTCCAGTTCGGATGAGGACTCTGCAAGAGTTGTATGAAGCGACGGAGCCCGTGCAAATTGAATATTCGGGGTTATGCTTTCTAAGTGCCGAAGAGCCAAGGAACTTTCAGGAAGTAGAAACAGAGGAGAGTTGGAAGGTGGCTATGCGGGAGGAGATGAAGTGTATGCAAGACAATAAGACATGGAGCCTTGTAGATCTTCCGGCAAACCATCAAGCAATTGGCCTCAAGTGGGTCTTCAAAGTGAAGAAAGATTCGCAAGGCAATGTGGTCAAACATAAAGCTTGTCTAGTTGCAAAAGGTTATGTGCAGCGACAAGGAGTTGATTTTGAGGAGGTATTCGCACCGGTCGTAAGAATGGAGACGGTGAGGTTACTCATTGTGTTGGCGGCTCAAGAAGGATGGCAACTTCATCATATGGATGTGAAGTCGGCTTTCCTAAATGGAGACTTGGAAGAAGAAGTTTATGTAAGCCAACCACCAGGATTTATTGAAAAAGGCAAGGAGCACAAGGTCTTGAGATTGCATAAAGCGTTGTATAGCCTAAAACAAGCGCCAAGAGCATGGAATTCAAAACTGGACAAAGCCTTAGTGAATTTTGGTTTTGAGAGAAGTCCTTTGGAGCATGGAGTATATAAAAGGAAGAAAGATGGGAATTTGCTATTGGTCGGTGTTTATGTTGATGACTTGGTCATTACGGGAAGTAGTGAGGCTGAAATAAACAACTTCAAGACACAAATGCATGAAGCCTTCAAGATGAGCGATTTGGGATATTTGAGCTACTACCTTTGTATTGAAGTTCGTCAAAAGCAAGGAGAGATCACAATTTGTCAAGAAGCATATGCCAGAAAGGTGCTTCAAAGTTGTGGCATGGAAGATTGCAATCCGACTCAAGTACCAATGGAGGCAAGACTCAAATTAAGCAAGAAAAGTACAGCACCACCGGTGGACAAAACTATGTATAGAAGCATAGTGGGGAGCTTGAGGTATTTGACCAACACAAGACCCGACATAGCATATTCAGTTGGTATTATGAGTCGATTCATGGAATCACCCACAACTGAACATATGAGTGCGGTAAGCATATTTTGAGATATGTCAAAGGAACTCTCAACTTGGGTTGCTATTATGAAGCAAGGAAGGATGATGAAGAAGTTCGCTTGGTTGGTTTCAGCGATAGCGATATGGCGGGAGACATAGACGATCGCAAGACCACAACAGGAGTGGCGTTCTTCCTAGGCTCAAGTTTGATTAGCTGGTTGTCTCAAAAACAGAAGGTGGTGGCACTGTCTTCGTGCGAAGCCGAATACATAGCAGCTGCAACGGAGGCGTGTCAAGGAGTATGGTAGGGATCACTTCTCGAAGATATGTTGAGTAAGGATCCATTGAAGGTGGAGCTCAACATCGACAACAAGTCCACAATTGCTTTGAGCAAGAATCCGGTGCATCACGACATAAGTAAGCATATTGATACCTGATTTCGTTATATTTGGGAATGTGTTGATGAAGGGAAGATTGATGTAAAGTACATCAACACGAACAATCAACTCGTGGATATTCTAACGAAACCGTTGAGCAGGCTCAAGTTTCTCGAGATGAGAAAGGAGATTGGGATGCAGGTTGTGCAGAAAGAGGAAGACACACCAGTTTAGGGAGGTGAATGTTTGAATTAAACTGGTTTGAGTCCGGTTTGACCGTTGAGTAGAGCCGGTCTGACCGCCGTTGTAGCACCGGTCTGACCGCCATTGTGTTTCCGGTCTGACCGGTGGAGGCAGAGTCTTGTTCTATTCCGGTTTTAGTTTAGTTTCTGTTTCGGTTTTTTGATCTCGTGTAAGAATAGAAGTAGGGCTATTGTAAATCTTATATAAGGGAGTAAAATCAGAAAAGCTGGGTGTGATTTGCACCACCAAAACATTGCCTCGTGTTCTCTGTTTGAAGAATTCAGCGGGTTTAAGTTTTGCCGGCGAGTACTGTTTCCTGTTTGGCAAAACTGAGCTTGTTCGTCTGTCGTCTGTTGCCATGATCCTGAGGTGAAGCTAACAATTGTTACTTTGGCTTCCTCGGTTGAAGGAGTTCTGTACATTATTAGCAGCAGCATATCCCTGGGCATCTGATCCGCCGTATCTTTTTTTCCTGGCTTATTCATCAAATATCAGCTCAGGACATGATGCGTCCAGAGTTGTTGTCCAAACTTGTTTTTAGCAACTTTTGTAAGCAGTCTTTCATAAAACACTGCATTGTCTACTTGTGATGCTATCTACATATAGGATTTCTTCTCTCCAGAATTCTTTAATAACACATTGCATTGTCTACACGTCATGCTATCTAAAAATACGATAACTGCTCTCCAGAATTCTTTCATAACACGCTGCATTGCCAACATCTCATCTTATCTAAATATGGGATGTCTGCTCTCCAACATTCGAACAAACCGTGTTCTATTTTACAAGTTGTTTAAGTAAATTTCTACTATTTCTGATAGTTATTATGAGACGCATCTCTGTTATTCTTGTCAATGGGGGTGGTTATGTTCATAGAAGTTATCGTATAATTTTGCAGGTACAGTGCTTGGCTGTCTGCGAAGGTTGTCCTGCAACTTACCACCGCTTTCCGGGAAGGCGGGCTATGCAACAGAACTGGGACTTTCTCATACAAGGATCATTTGCGAGTGTGTCAGACCCCGTCTTGGCACTGGCTGGAGATGAGGATCTCATCTACCCTCCAGAAGCTGTTTATGGTAGGGCATGTATGTACATGACTTCCGTGTATCATAGAGATCCTCTCTCGCCATGATCAGTTGTTGATTTAATTATAAAGCTCCATATTGAAATATAATACTGAATTACTGATGCAACATCATGTTCATTTCAGAAGGTTTTTAAGTTGAGCTGAACGGTTTTTAAGTTGAGCTGAACAAACATTTCCAAGGTTTGTGCCTAACAATATTCTCTCTTAGATTATCTTATATTATATCTTTCATTGAATTAACTAGAAACTTCATTACAAATGTAGAGCTGAAGAAGAGGAATGACCCACTTTATATTACAAATATAGAGCTAAAGATGAAGAGGAATGACCCACTTCAACTCGTAGGACAACCATAGGTAACGGTAAGAAGACTTTGACTCACCTTTTTTATATTTTTAAATACATATATACTTGTCATATCGCTGTATCCTTATTTCTGCAAAATATTGTATCGCCGTACCCGTATCGCATATCGGGGTATCTTAGCCCAGCTGTCATGTAGTGAAGTACTATGGCCTAACTAAATTTTAGAGACATCTAAAAATAAATTTACATACATACAGCTCAATACATTGTTGTGGACGCGTTTATCGGAAAGATGTATCATTGGCAAAATCATTCTGGACGCGCAGCAGTGGGCGGCAGTGATATTGTTGGATCGGCAACAGGGACCGGCTCGGAAACGGATAGTGCAGAGTTAGCAAATTCGGCAACAGGCTGCATATTGGAAATGGACTCAGCGGAAGATGTCGTAGTTTAGAAGGAGATAGCATCCTTTCCTAGATAATATCTGTTAAGATAGCATTGTTAGTTATTTCCTAATTATGATATGTTTTCCTTTTATAACTCGGTTGCCTAATATATAAAGGCCAGCTTTGTTTCATGAAGAGGTAATCAATAAAGCATATAAGTTCCTAACCGGCTACTTCTTAAGATCAGAGCCTCCTTCCTGGTGGGCGATTTAGGACCTACCTGGCGTGTTATCTTATTCCATAATAACACTATACGTGCCTTCGGTGGTAATTGTAGTTGATAGGAAACAGCATCAATGTGCGCAAGCACCTGAAATAGTCCACAGAAATGGGGCACCAACTTAGAATGAGCACGATCCGTGGTAGCAAATGTGGTGCGGTGGTGAAGATGGAGCCAGACCTAAAAGCCAACTTCAAATTCCAATGCACGATGCCTACGATCATACTGCAACTTCGTGTAATCTTTTGCCTGAATAAATGTTCTCGAATATCTGAAAGGAAAAGATCATGATCCAACAATTGCTTGTCAACGGATACCCCACAAGTGAGACCTAGGTGATAAGATAATAACGTCAGTGGATCCCGGCCATACACCACCTCGAAGGGAGTCATGCGCAATCCTGTCTGATACAAAGTATTATAACAATATTCAGCCCATGGAAGCCATCAAAGCCATTGTTTGGGTCTATCACCCGCAAGACAGCGCAAATAAATAGTAATAATACGATTGGCCACTTCCAACTGACCATCTGTTTGAGGATGAAATGCCGAACTCAACTGAAGTTGCACACCGGCCAATTGAAACAACTCTGTCTACAAATGACTAGTAAATACCAGATCACGATCACTAACAATGGAACTGGGCAAGTCATGAAGACAGACAATATTATCGAAGAAAACACGTGCGACGGCAACAGCGGTATAGGGGTGACCCAAGGCCAAGAAATGAGCATACTTGGAGAATCGATCAACAACTATTAAGATGATAGACTTGCCACCGACCTTTGGAAAACCCTCCACGAAATCCATGGAAATATCTGCCCACACACCTTGCAGTACTAGAAGAGGCTGAAGTAGGCCAACGGGGTGGAGATGCTCAGTTTTATTGCGCTGACACACTGCACAACCATGTATGAACTCCCGAACAAAGCGATGGACATGGCTATTGTAAAAGGAGGCCCATTTTTAGATAAAGGATATAAATCCGGCCTCTATATCCACAGCCAAAAGTTACACGATGCAATGTCCTCTAAACCCCCTCATGGCCAGTGCCATGTGCATCCACCAAAATCTATGGTCATTTTGTCGACGCATCCGGAATAAAAATATGGCCTCGGTATAACATAAAT